>CAMZMU010000047.1:20319588-20957741 GCA_947311845.1 Poa pratensis
GAGACTTAGGGAGTCTGCTAGAGTTGGTCTTAAGTTCCTGGAGTTTAACACTTGAAATAAAGTGGTGATTCAACAATACAATCCAGGCCTACAAAACTACCCCAACTGATAAGCATAGCAAGCTAGTCATATTTCCAGAGCAAATAAGTGCCAGTACTTTTGCTATCTAAGTGACTACGCCAGAATGTCTGATCGAGGAAATGTGGATTAACATGATATTATCACATTCTGCACAAGGTGCAGCATTACCCATGTAGCAGGTAGGAATTCAGAGGGGCATATATACTTACAGTACAAATATCCTTTTCAGCATTTCACTTATTGAAGGTTCCTCAGCAGTGCAATTGAATAGCTTGTCTGGATAAATGTCAGCTTTGGTACTCCCTAACGTGTATCTGCAACTGTATGATTCATTGACCTACAAGAAAAGATATTAAGAAAATGCCAACCTCTTAAATACTTAGCATGATATAGGGAAAGGGCGTGCAAACAACTGATGATTCAAAAAAACCACAGCAAATAGCATTAAGTACTTCAGATGTGAACAAGATGTTCCATAGTAAAGTACCTCGAACTTTGCTGTTGTTGACCATGCAGCACCAAAATCAGGCCGGCAATTGTGAGGAAGAGCCTCTTTTGGAGCCTCTGCCATTGCATAAGATGTTTGGCCAGAAAAATATTCTGTGTATTCTACCTACAGTATCAATCCACGACACAAGTGAGAACAAACTAATTAAATAAACACATGTAGCAACCCGCATGACTACTAATATTAAGCTCAAAGACTGCAAGCATGTTGTGCATGACCGCAAGCTGATGTTCGAAACGTAGGTAAATTATTCTCTCTTTGCAGGTCCTTAATGCACAAACTATAACTACTGCTAAAATTGCTCATCAATTCTTGCCTTATTTGGAAGTTGCGAGCACACACAAAGCATTGGATCTGTATATCAGTATATATCATTCCAAACAAACAGACTTGAAAATAGCTTCATAACAGGACCAGTAAACACCAGATTTATAACAAATTGCTGTGCTGGTAAAGGAAGATAAGCAAGCAAAACTTTGAACAAATCGCCAGTTTTACCGGCTTTTTAGCTGTCCCATAGAAACAAAAACAAAAAAGTATAACAAGAGCATAAATCCTCACCTCAAAAACTGAAGCCCAGTAGTAGTCATCATGGCAGCGGAACCTTCGATTACTTGAGGGGTAGAATACATGCTTAGCTCTGTAGTTCAACAGTCCTAGCTCACAAACCTTCGATGACCGAATGTCCACGCCTACAATGTGCCAACAACCGCATCAAGCAAACTGGTACATATCTGATCGACGTAATCGAAAGGAAAGCAATCACATCCAAAGCTCACTAACTAAGGTACAGCATAAATCCAACATACGCCCTAGTAATAGGATATCACAGTTCACATGCTAACATACTAAATCACCAATACGCAAGCAGCTCTAAAATTTCACATGAAATGGAATCGGCCCTAAAATTTGCAGCAAGCTAATTCACTCTAAAACATCAAAATAGCTAATTTGAATGCTTATTTAGCACCTGGGATGAATTTCTAAGCACTAGAAACAGCATGGGCATAGATCGGGAAGCTAGGAAGGAACAGTGACCGACCAGTGGAGAGGATACGGCAGGTGGAGGGTAAGGAGACGGACGCGGTGGAGGAGAGTCCACCGAGGGCGAGACCAGCTATGCCGACGAGAAAGGAGAAGAGGAATGACGCCGCGATGGGGAAGGCCACCCCGAGAACGCCGCGGAGCGCGGTCCCGCGCCGCCGCCTGCACCGATCCGCTGGCTCTGCCCCAACGGAAGCGGCG
The DNA here is from genome assembly GCA_947311845.1 of Poa pratensis. Classification (NCBI taxonomy): domain Eukaryota; kingdom Viridiplantae; phylum Streptophyta; class Magnoliopsida; order Poales; family Poaceae; genus Poa; species Poa pratensis. Next base: position 20,321,423 of record CAMZMU010000047.1, read on the forward strand.
GCCAGTGGTGGCCCGGGCTCTGGCTCCGAGGGATCCATCAAGCGGATGAGCGATCCATCACCGGTAGGCCGGCAAGCGGCGGTCGCCGTAAGCCGGCGGTGGGGGAAGTGCAGGTGGGGAATTGGGAAAACGCGGCGTAGGCCGTACTTTCCTTGGGCTTTGGTCGTTGCCATGCCACCTCGGATGGGACCCTGGAAGGCTATTTTGGGCTGTATACCCAGGCCTGTCAAGGTTAGTCAATGAAAGGTTGCTCTCTGAACTGTTCTTCAGACACTAAACAGGGAAAAAAACTGTTCTTCATTTTCTACTAATAAAATTGAAATGTTCTTCATTCTCTGCTACTATGTTGTAAACAAGATAATTAGAGAATATTCATCAAACAAAATAAGAGAAGAATGGATCAAACCATCGAAAAGGTAAGTACAGAAAAACTGGTGATATGCATTTTCTAGTAAAGCGTATCTATATGTCGTTCTCCGAAAAGAAAGCATATGTGTCTTCTTCATCTCTTGTTATTTTAGCTATAAATAAAACATAGTATTTGAGCGGATAAATTTAGTTGAACCCTTAAAGAAATATATGACAACTAAAATTTTGATGTGTTCCAAGAAAATCTCAAGGGTTCTCTTCTTGACAATTCAGTACATCCTATATGGCGACTCCCGTGATGATGTGCTGTTGTTGGCTTCAGGTGCTTCTGACTTCTGAGCGGCATCGAAGTTGCGTTCTTCTGCTCTGCTCCTAACTGGCCATAGTGGGCGGTGAGAGCGGCAGCAGCTTTTCAGTAAGAAGCTCTGGTGGGGCTTGATGGTCGTTGACATTTTTCTCGCGCGCTACCGAGGTGGTGGAAGGGAGGAGGGGGAGACGGCGATTGTTTGGGGGCGTTGGGATGGGTGCAAGCATGCGTCTTTCTAAGCTACCAGGCGCATATGTTCCTCAGCGACGTCGAGATGTGCCGCCGCTATTCAAGGCAAAAGGGGGTCACTCCGCACCCCGGTGCTCCTTGCTCCGGGTTTCTGTAGCACGGCGTTCTTCATCGGCCCTCTGATACAAAGTGGTTCGTCCCCAGTGGTGGACTTGATGGCCGCGGCGGCGAGGCCTTGCGGCGACGGCGGTGGGCATTGACTACATTGTGTTTCAGCTTTCCTTTCGAGGTCCCTTTTAAAAATTGTAAGGGTCTGATTGTAATTTTTTAGGACATGATTGTAATTTTTAGAGGACCTGATTGTAATTTTCAGTCTTTCTTTCAGCCCCGTTCCCGTTCAAAAGAAAGGCGAGAGTAGTGGCGCTTGATTTGCGAGTCTCTCGAAACTACTCCCCTCGACACCTGCTTGTGATCCGGTCAAAACGTTGGTGTTTTTACTAGGCTTGCACGCGCTCGACAGGAATATAGGATGATCCTTCCTCGATCGCCGTCTCTTTCTTCCTGCCCACGGCGATGCCGATGCGGGCGAATGGTCAAGTCGGCTATCGGGTTGACCTCCAACGGCGACGAGCCGACGACTAGTAGCCGCACGGCCATCCCTGTTAAAATTTGGGCCCATTTGGGGCAGCCCAATAAGCAATTTCAGAAAAATCTCAAAGCCCATTTTTATGGCAGCACACATGGGAGTGGAGTGGGAGCTAAAGTTTAGTCCCACATTGCTAGTTGGAGGAGACAAACACCACCTTATAAGGTGGAGTGTTGTGACACTTGGTAAGCTTGTGAGAACAAGAGGCTCTCTCGTGTGCACTCCTCCTCCTCCTCCTCCGCCACCGCTCGCACGCACGCACCGCACCGCCCGCCCGTCTCGTCACGACGCGCCGCGGGTTGCGGGAATCTCGCCGAGCCGAGCTTTATTTTTGCAGTCCGGGAAAACGGTTTGGACGGACGCGTCACAGTTAGTCGGTTCGGGTCGCTCCCGGATCGTGGGCTACTGTAACCGACCTAAAACGTGCGCGACGTGGACTTGGCCCACGTTGTACCCGTTAGGGTTTTCCCGAGCCGCACTATATAAAGTCGTGCGCTGCAATGACACCGAACCAATCTAGGTTTTGCCAATCTCGTGCCTTGCGCCGCCACCGTAGTCTACTCCATCCCGTGCGCCGGCGTGCACCGGCGAACGGGACAGCAGGTCTCCGGAACCGCTCGTCCTTGTGATCCTGTACGGGAGAGGGCGAATAAGGTTTTTGGGAAGCGCTCCGCGCGACTGCTTTCAAGTTCTTCATCACGGCTCGACTTCCTGGACGATCTCCGGGTCCGCGGGCGACTCGTCTCCAACGTCGTCTTCTTCGAGCTGCTACTGTCGCCGCTCAAGCTGCTGCCGTCGCTGCTCCAACGACTACTTCATCTACAATCGTTCGGTACGTTCGTCACGTTCCGATGGCTGTGTTTGTAGATGTCTGGCTGCTGTTCATGTTAATTAATACGTCTAGTATTTTCGAGTTTAACATGTTAGTAGCTGCTGCGATCATGTTTATATTCTGGAATTAATCATGGAAATTATGCCTAATAATCCAACAATCCAAAAACCTTATATTTGTTATAGGCAATTTCCTGAGTTAAACATGGGACATCTATCTGATGCGCTGAGGCCGGACAAGTTTACCGGTGTGGACTTTAAGAGATGGCAGTACAAGACCACACTGTGGTTGCGATCTCTGAAAGTGTTCGAGGCTAGTGAGGGTTTACCTGAAGGAACTATATCTGACGAGGATCAGAACAAGTTCAAGGAAACCAATACTGCCTTTGTGGGACTCGTTCTGAGTGCTCTTAGCAACAAGCTGTTTGATGTGTACATGCACATTACAGATGCCAAAGAGCTCTGGGAGGCACTGAACGCTAAGTTCGGTGTAGCAGATGCTGGCAGTGAACTGTACATCATGGAGAGCTTCCATGACTTCAGGATGGCTAACAACCGTTCTGTAGTCGAACAGGCTCATGAGATACAGTGCATTGCTAAGGAGCTTGAGCACGCTAAGTGTGCCTTACCTGACAAGTTTGTGGCTGGATGCATTATTGCAAAGTTGCCCTCTTCATGGAGGAACTTCGCCACAACTCTCAAACACAAGAGACAGGAGATTCGGTTGAAAACCTGATAGCGTCTCTTGATGTTGAGGAGAAGGCTCGGGCTAAGGACACTGCTGAGAGAGGTGGTGAAGGTCAGTCTAGCGCCAACATGGTGCAGAAGAACTTTCACCATGGCAAGAGCAAGGCAAAGAGCAAGCCTTCCTTCAACATGCCTACCAAGACTACTTCTTTCAAGAAGAAGAAGAAGATGCTGAACAAATCTGAGCTAAAGTGCTACACTTGTGGAGAGCCCGGACACTTCTCTGTGGACTGCCCAGATCGTGCAGACAAGAAAGGGAAGAAGCATGTCAACGTCGTGACCGCTAGCAATGCTGATGGGTACGGTAATTTACCGATTGTGCTTTCAGTATTTCAATCTCCATGTTGGTGGATTGATACGGGTGCTAATGTTCATGTATGTGCTGACATCTCTATGTTCACTTCTTATCAGGTCGCAGATTCAAGCGTCTTAATGGGGAATGGATCACATGCTTCTGTTCGTGGTGTTGGCACGGTAGATCTGAAGTTTACTTCGGGGAAGATCGTGCAGCTGAGGAACGTGCAGCATGTCCCTACTATGAACAAGAATCTTGTTAGCGGCTCCCTTCTATGCAGAGATGGGTTTAAATTAGTCTTGGAGTCCAATAAAGTAGTTGTGTCAAAGTTTGGACAATTTATTGGTAAAGGGTATGAGTGCGGAGGCTTGTTCCGCTTTTCATTATCGGATTTTTGTAATAAGTCAGTAAACCATATTTGTGGCAGTGTGGATTCGGATGCTAATGTTTGGCACTCTCGTTTATGTCATGTTAATTTTGGTTTAATGAGTAGACTTTCCAGTTTGAGTTTAATTCCTACTTTCACCATTGCCAAAGGTTCTAAGTGCCATAGCTGTGTGCAATCTAAGCAACCTCGAAAGCCTCACAAGGCAGCCGAGGAGAGAAACTTGGCACCTCTAGAACTCGTACATTCGGATCTATGTGAGATGAATGGCGTGTTGACAAAAGGTGATAAGAGATATTTCATGACTTTAATCGATGATGCTACTAGGTTCTGTTATGTATATTTGTTGCACACTAAAGATGAAGCTTTAGACTACTTTAAAATTTATAAAGCTGAAGTAGAAAATCAATTAGAGAGAAAGATCAAACGTCTTAGGTCAGATCGTGGTGGCGAGTATTTCTCCAACGTATTTGATGAATTCTGTGAGGAACATGGTATTATTCATGAGAGGACGCCTCCCTATTCGCCCCAATCAAACGGGGTTGCCGAGAGGAAAAACCGCACGCTGACCGACTTGGTGAACGCCATGTTGGACACTGCTGGTTTATCTAAGGCATGGTGGGGGGAGGCTTTGTTGACTTCGTGTCATGTCCTGAATAGAGTTCCTAACAAGGATAAAGAGAAGACACCTTACGAGGAGTGGTCTGGGAGAAAACCATCACTTTCTTATTTTCGTACTTGGGGATGTTTGGCGAAAGTCAATGTTCCAATTCCTAAGAAACGAAAACTTGGACCGAAGACAGTGGATTGTGTCTTTCTAGGTTATGCTCAGCGGAGCATTTGCTATAGATTTTTAGTGGTTAAATCTGAGATACCTGATATGCATGTTGATACTATTTTGGAATCTCGTGATGCAACATTTTTTGAGAACATGTTTCCTATGAAGGATATGCATAGCATTGCTAGAATTTCTTCTGAGATATTTGCTGAACCTAGTACATCTGTTGATCATTCTGAACAACCACATGTTGAGGAAGTCCTTGAGAAGGATGACAATGAATCAGCTCCCAAGAGGAGCAAGAGACAGAGGACTGAAAAATCCTTTGGTGATGATTTCATTGTGTACCTTGTGGACAATACTCCCACGTCCATTGCAGAGGCATTTGCATCTCCTGATGCTGATGACTGGAAAGAAGCTGTCCATAATGAGATGGACTCGATTCTTTCTAATGGAACTTGGGAATTATCTGAACGACCCTACGGCTGCAAACCTGTGGGTTGTAAGTGGGTGTTCAAGAAGAAGCTAAGGCCTGATGGTACTATTGAGAAGTACAAGGCACGGCTTGTAGCCAAGGGCTACACCCAGCGCGAAGGCGAAGATTACTTTGACACCTATTCACCTGTTGCTAGACTCACCACCATTCGAGTACTACTTTCCCTGGCTGCCTCCTATGGTCTTATCGTTCATCAAATGGACGTAAAGACAGCTTTCCTTAACGGAGAGTTGGAAGAGGAAATCTATATGGATCAGCCTGATGGGTTTGTAGTAAAAGGTGAAGAGAGAAAGGTGTGCAAATTGTTAAAATCTTTGTATGGGCTGAAGCAAGCACCTAAGCAATGGCATGAGAAGTTTGACAGAACTTTAACTTCTGCAGGCTTTGCCATTAATGAGGCTGATAGGTGTGTATATTATCGCCATGGTGGGGGCGATAGTGTTATATTATGCTTGTATGTTGATGACATACTATTTTCGGTACAAGCATGATAGTGATAAATGAGGTCAAGTCTTTTCTGTCAAAGAGCTTTGATATGAAAGATCTGGGACAAGCTGATGTGATCCTGAACATTAAGCTGATTAGGGATGAGAGTGGGATTACGTTAACGCAATCACACTATGTTGAGAAGGTCTTGAGCCGCTTTGGTTATATAGACAGCAAGCCTTCTCCAACACCCTATGATCCCAGTGTGACACTCAGAAAGAACAAAAAGGAAACGAGAGATCAATTAAGATATTCTCAAGTGATCGGTTCACTCATGTACCTTGCGAGCGCGACGAGACCTGATATCTCTTTTGCTGTGAGCAAGTTGAGCAGGTTCATGTCTAACCCGGGTATTGATCATTGGCATGCACTTGAAAGGGTCATGCGCTATCTGAACGGTACAATGAGTTATGGGATTCACTATTCAGGGCACCCTGCGGTGCTTGAGGGATACTGTGATGCGAACTGGATCTCAGATGTTGATGAGCTCTACGCCACAAGTGGATATGCATTTATTCTTGGAGGTGGCGCAGTGTCATGGAGGTCTTGCAAACAGACCATTTTGACGAGGTCAACCATGGAAGCAGAACTTGCTGCTTTAGATACAGCTTCTGTTGAGGCAGAATGGCTGCGTGAGCTCTTGATGGACTTGCCGGTGGTTGAGAAACCATTACCGGCCATCCTTATGAACTGTGACAACCAAACGGTTATTACGAAAGTGAACAGTGCTAAGGATAATGCGAAGTCATCAAGACACGTCAAGAGACGTTGAAGTCTGTCAGGAAAATGAGAAACTCCGGAGTAATAACTGTTAGTTATATTCAAACAGACAAAAACCTGGCAGATCCCTTTACGAAGGGACTATCACGTAATGTGATAGATAGTGCATCGAGGGAGATGGGGTTGAGACCCGTGAGCGTTACACCATAGTGGTAACCCAACCTATGTGATCGGAGATCCCGTGAATTAGGACCTGGGAAGAACAAGCTAGTGGTTTAACTGAGGAGAGTTATTTTGTAACCCTCTCCGTGGGAAGATGCATAACACTCACATTCTGTAAGGCAGGTTGGCAATATGCCTTAATGTGTTTCTGTTGGCTATTCGTAGCAAAGGTGCTATCCTACAGAGCGATCTTGAAAGAACACACCTATATGAGTCCGACTGTTAAACGTCGCAGTCTATGAGATTTGGGTGATCTCTAGTAAGCTCATGAAGAGACCAGGGAGTATGACGCTGATGACGTGAAACACACGTTCGTTGGGAGACCCCAAGAGAAGGTATGATGTAGTCAGCAGCAAGTTTTCCCTCAGAAAGAAACCAAGGTTATCGAACCAGTAGGAGCAGCAACTCTTCAGAAGGTTGTCAACGGCGCCAGAAAAATGCTGTCGCAGGGAGTCTGGACTGTTGACGTGGAATCTGCACACAACACAATCAAACTACTTTGCCCCAACGAAACAGTGAGGTTGTCAATCTCACTGGCTTGCTGAAAACAAAGGATTAAACGTATGGTGTGGAAAATGAGTATTAAATTGCAGAGAATGAAAAAGGAACAGTTTGCAGTTTGTGGTTGTTTAATCAGTGTAAAAGAATGGACCGGGGTCCACAGTTCACTAGTGGTGTCTCTCCATAAAAGATAACTAACATGTTGGGTGAACAAATTACAGCTGGGCAATTGACGAATAGTGAGCGCATGACAATGCATATACATGACATGTTGACTACTATGATATTTAATTGGGCATTACGACATAATACATAGATCGTTATCCAACAGCATCTATGACTAATAATCCACCGCCGGGTTGTCATCCGAGTCCCCCGTTGGTATTAAGTTGCAAGCAACGGATAATTGCATTAAGTAAAGTGCGTAATGTAAACAAACACATATGTCCGTGGACATAGCACATCCACAACCTTAGAACTTTCTGTCACTGTCCCAGGTTAAACGGAGACATGAACCCACTATCTAGCATAAATACTCTCTCTTGGAGTTACAAGCATCTACTTGGCCAAAGCATCTACGAGTAACGGAAAGCATGCAAGATCTTAAATAACATATAAGATAGATTGATAATCAACTTGACATAATATTCAATATTCATCGGATCCCAGCAAACACAACATGTAGCATTACAATAATATGATCTTGATCATGTAGGGCAGCTCACAAGATCTAAACATGATGGCACAAAGTGGAGAGACAACCATCTAGCTACTGCTATGGACCCGTAGTCCAAGGATGAACTACTCACGCATCACTCCGGAGGCAGGCATGGCGATGTAGAAGCCTCCGGTGACGATTCCCCTCTCCGGCAGGGTGCCGGGAAGAGGTTCTGAACCCTCCCGAGCTAGGGTTGACGACGGCGGCGTCTCTGGAACTTTTCGTGGATATTTGCTCAGGTACTTAGGGTTTTCGCGTCGGGGGAATAAGTAGGCGAAAGGGCGGCGGCTGCGGACCCCCGAGGGGCCCACACCACCCAGGGCGCGGCAGAGGGGGGCCCGCGCCCTGGTGCGTGTGGCCTCCTGGTGGCCCTCCTCTGCTCCTTCGCTCCGTCAGGTGTGTTCTGGAAAAATAGGCACCCCCGTGTAGTTTCGTCCAATTCCGAGAATATTTCCAGACTAGCTTTTCTGGAATACAAAAACAGCAGAAAACAGGAACTGGCACTTCGGCATCTTGTTAATAGGTTAGTCCCAAAAAATGTATAAAAGTGATATAAAGTAGATGCAAAACATGTAGCAATTGGTATAAAACAAGCATGGAACATCAAAAATTATAGATACGTTTGAGACGTATCAGCATCCCCAAGCTTAGTTCCTACTCGTCCTCGAGTAGGTAAACGATAAAAACAAATAATTTTTGAGGTGACATGCTACTATCATAATCTTGATCATATAATATTGCAAGGCACATGTAAATGAATGAAGTGATCCAAGTCAATGGTCTATAATTTGCTACCAAATAGATAATGAGTAAACAATGAATCACACAAGCTAAACGTTTTCATGAATAGTACTTTCGAGACAAGCATCAAACAGTTTTGCATAAGTGTTAACTCATAAAGCAATAGTTTCTAATAAAAGGTATTTAATCAACACAAAGGAAGAATTTAGTTTCAGCATTTGCTTCAACTTTCAACATATTTATCTCATGGATATTGTCAACACAAAGTAGTATAACAAGTCCAATACATTGCATATAACGCATGTTGTAACAAAGTTGACACTAGTGTTTGCTTGTGGAAGACAGAAAGAATAGGAAAACTGACTCAACATAAAAGTAAAAGAAAGGCCCTTCGCAGAGGGAAGCAGGGATTAAATCATGTGCTAGAGCTTTTAGGTTTTTGAAAGCATATAGAGATTGCATAAAATATTTGATACTCCTCCCAACCTTGCTAACACAAGCCATGGCTAACCGAATCCTCGGGTGCCTTCCATCAATCACATACCATGGAGGAGTATCTATTTTTGAGAGGTGTTTGTTAATTGTCAACGAATGGTAGCGGGTGAGAACAGTATTCTACCTGTCGAACGGACTTTTAAGAGCGGCTCCCATGAAGGACGTTATTTCTACCAGCAAGGCAGATCATCCCTCTTTCTCTTTGGTTTACACACATTCAGGTATTTCACTGTTTGTCATTGCTTACTGATGAATCAGGGCAAAAGTGTGAAGAGAATTAATTGGTTAAAGTTGTAATTAATTGGGACTGGGCACCCCGTTGCCAGCTCTTTTTGCAAGTTATTGGATAAGCGGATGTATATGCCACTAGTCCAGGTGTAAAAGTCCACTCGACAAATAGAATAAAGAATAACCACACTAATTCCTCATGAGCTAGTAAACATTGACACAAAAAGGGAATAATAACATTTTGAATAATTTAAAGGTAGCACATGAAAAATTTACTTGGAGTGGCAAGGAAATACCACATATAGGTAGTTATGGTGGACACAAATGGCATGGATTTTGGCTCAAGGATTTGGATGCACGAGAAGCATTCCCTCTCAGTACAGAGTTTAGGCTAGCAAGGTTATGTAAGCAAACAAGAATATCAACCCGTACACCAAGTTTTATATGACAAACATATTGCAAACGTTATAAGACTTCATACCGTCTTCCTTGTTAACCAAACCCTGTTATTAGAAAATATCTAGACCTTAGAGATACCACCGATGCAAACCAAATTTTCAACAAGCTTTACGGTAGTTCTTCACTAATAGGCTTAACTCATGTGATGCACAATTTAATCATGATCTACTTGTTAACTCAAAACAATTGACAAGCATCAAGTTATCCATTTTAGTGATCTACAAGATTAAGCAAGTTTTTCCTTATACCAATTACCACATGCAACATTTTCTGAACCAACCAAACACCAATCAATTTATTTCATCAACTCTCCAAACAAATATAAGTGAAGCAAGAGAGTACTTTCTACAAAAGAAAGCTAATAGCTCTGACAAGAGATACATGAAAACAAGAGCTAAAAGCTGAACAGCGCTAGATATGAATACTCAACAAATATAAGTGAAGAATAGGAGTATTCTCATGAAAAAGCGGAGCGTGTCTCTCTCCCAATCAAGAATGCTAGGGTCCAGTCAAGCTTTATTGAAAATAAAAGTGCAATACTGAAAATAAAAGCACACAGACGCTCCAAGAAAAGCACATATGATGTGAAAGAATTAAAATATAGTTTCACTAGAGATGACCTGATAATTTTGACGATGAAGAAGGGGATGCCTTGGGCATCCCCAAGCTTAGACGCTTGAGTCTTCTTGAAATATGCTGGGGAGATCCATGGGAGCCTCCCCAAGCTTAAGCTCTTCACTCTTCTTGATCCTATTATATCATCCTTCTCTCTTGACCCTTGAAAACTTCCGTCACACCAAACTCAAAGTAGATCTCATTAGAGGGTTAGTGCATAATCAAAAATTCACATGTTCTGTAAAGACGCAATATGATTTGTTACTTTAAACATTAGCTACAGCCACTGATGTTATGTGAAGCTCTTCCACCCAAAAAAGAATTTCACTCAACACTAGTAAAAGAGAGAATGCAAAAATAAAAAGGCATAATCTGTCTAAAACAGAACAGTCCGCAAAGACGAATTTTTTCGAGGCACTTACGACGCTCAGATCGAGAAACTCTGAACTAATGAAAGTTTCAGACATTCATAAAGATTACGCACAAAAATTTCAGATTTTTAACAATCTGGTGATTTTAGGAATTTCGTACAGTGAACAGCAAAAATCTGTTTCTGCGCAGCAATCAAAATTAAGCATCATCTTATCATTAGAGGCTACTCTTGGCACAACAATGCGAGAAAATAAAGATACAAAGGAGTTGCTACAGAAGTAAACAAACTCCTTGACTCAATAAAAGAAAAATTGCAGAAAAATAAAATGGGTTGCCTCCCATAAGCGCTTTTCTTTAACGCCTTTTAGCTAGGCACAAAGCATGCATCAAGTATTACCAAGTGAAGAAGCATCAACATTAATTTGTTCGAACAATAGAATCATAAGGTGGCTTAATCTTCTTCCTAGGAAAGTGTTCCATACCTTTCTTGAGAGGAAATTGATATTTTATATTCCCTTCTTTCATATCAATAATAGCACCTACAGTCCTAAGAAAAGGTCTTCCCACACAATAGGGCATGATGGATTGCACTCAATATCCAAGACAATAAAATCAACGGGGACATAATTGTTGTTAACCATGATAAGAACATCATCAATTCTTCCCAAAGGTTTTTTAATAGTAGAATCAACAAGGTGAACATCCAAGTAACAATTTTCCAAAGGTGCTAAATCAAGCATATCATATAATCTTTTAGGCATAACAGAAATACTAGCACCAAGGTCACACAAAGCATTGCAATCAAAGTCATTCAATTTCAATTTAATGATGGGCTCCCAACCATCTTCTAACTTCCTAGGGATAGAAGCTTCATGCTTTAATTTCTCTTCCCTAACTTGTATGAGAGCATTAGTAATATGTTTAGTAAAAGCCATGTTTATAGCACTAGCATTAGGACTTCTAGCTAGCTTTTGCAAGAACTTAATTACTTCAGAAATATTGCAACCATCAAAATCAAAGTCATTATCATCAAAAGTAATGGAATTATTCTCTTCCTTATTGCTAGAAATTTCAGCATCTTTATCAAGGACAGTTTCAGAGTTATCAGGCAATTTAGGACATTTTGCAATAGAAGTGGAAACATTACCAACACCAACTATCTTGCCATTAATGGTAGGAGGTTTGTTAACACTTGAGTTTGAAGCTTTTCAGAAGTAGTAATAGTATAAACTCTAGCAATATTGTTCTTTCTAGCAATTTCATCCTCTCTTTCCCATCTAGCATGCAATTCAGCTAACATCCTCACATTGTTATCAATTTTAACTTGTATAGCATTGGCTACGGCAAAGGTATTACTCTCAATTGTTTCGGGCTTAGCTGCCATCTTATTAATCAAAGAGGATTGTGTTTCAGACATCAATGAAATACAAGTTTCAGCATGAGAAATTTTACCTTGCAAACCAGAAATCTCCCTATTCAAATTCTCAAGTTGATGGCTTATATTTTTTAGCATAGCAGATTGTTCATCCATAGTCTAGTAAACAGTTGGTTTTGCTCATATTGCTTTTGCATAAAAATTTTAGTGGCCTTTTCAATTTCTAGCATCCTTTCCTCACTAGGCATTCTTGTTCTACCATAGGAATCTCCATAACCATTGCCACTATTAGAAGGATAGGGCCTATAATTGCTATTACCAAAATTATTCCTATAAGCATTGTTGTTGAAATTATTATTTTTAATGAAGTTCACATCAACATGCTCTTCTTGAGCAACCAAAGAAGCAAAGGAACATTATTTGGATCAACATGTGTTTGACCATTTGCAAGCATAGACATAATAGTATCAATTTTGGCACTCAAGGAGGAGGTTTCCTCAACAGAATTTACCTTCTTACCTGTTGGAGCTCTCTCGGTGTGCCACTCAGAATAATTAATCATCATATCATCAAGAAGCTTTGTTGCAGCACCCAAAGTGATGGACATAAAGGTACCTCCAGCGGCCGAATCCAATAAATTCCTCGAAGAAAAATTTAATCCTGCATAGAAGGTTTGGATGATCATCCAAGTAGTCAGTCCATGAGTGGGACAATTTTTAACCAATGATTTCATTCTCTCCCATGCTTGAGCAACATGTTCATTATCAAATTGCTTAAAATTCATTATGCTACTTCTCAAAGAAATAATCTTAGCAGGAGGATAATATTTTCCAATAAAAGCATCTTTGCATTTAGTCCATGAATCAATACTATTTCTAGGCAAAGATAGCAACCATTCTTTAGCACGTCCTCTCAAGGAGAAAGGAAAAAGTTTCAGTTTAATAATATCACCATCTACTTCCTTGAGCTTTTGCATTTCACAAAGTTCAACAAAGTTATTAAGGTGAACAGCATCATCAGTACTAACACCAGAAAATTGCTCTTTCATAACAAGATTTAAAAGTGCAGGTTTAATTTCATAAAATTCTGCTGAAGCAGCAGGTGGAGCAATAGGTGTGCATATGAAATCATTGTTGTTCGTGCTAGTGAAATCACACAACTTAGTGTTCTCAGGAGTACTCATTTTAGCAGAAATAAAAACAGTACAGAAAATAACTTGAAAGTAAACTAGATGCAAGTAACTAATTTTTTGTGTTTTTGATAATTGAAAGCAAACAAGATAAAATAAAATAAACTAAGCAAGACAAAAAAAAGTAAAGAGATTGGAAGCGTGAAACTCCCCTTGCAGAAGACTGCTGTCTCCCCGGCAACGGCGCCAGAAAAATAGCTTGATGACGTGAAACACACGTTCGTTGGGAGACCCCAAGAGGAAGGTATGATGTAGTCAGCAGCAAGTTTTCCCTCAGAAAGAAACCAAGGTTATCGAACCAGTAGGAGCAGCAACTCTTCAGAAGGTTGTCAACGGCGCCAGAAAAATAGCTGTCGCAGGGAGAGCAAACAGTGGCAGTCTGCTGAAGCGCTTCTAACTCCCCGGCAACGGCGCCAGAAAAATAGCTTGATGACGTGAAACACACGTTCGTTGGGAGACCCCAAGAGGAAGGTATGATGTAGTCAGCAGCAAGTTTTCCCTCAGAAAGAAACCAAGGTTATCGAACCAGTAGGAGCAGCAACTCTTCAAAAGGTTGTCAACGACGCCAGAAAAATAGCTATCGCAGGGAGTCTGGACTGTTGACGTGGAATCTGCACACAACACAATCAAACTACTTTGCCCCAACGAAACAGTGAGGTTGTCAATCTCACTGGCTTGCTGAAAACAAAGGATTAAACGTATGGTGTGGAAAATGAGTATTAAATTGCAGAGAATGAAAAAGGAACAGTTTGCAGTTTGTGGTTGTTTAATCAGTGTAAAAGAATGGACCGGGGTCCACAGTTCACTAATGGTGTCTCTCCATAAAAGATAACTAACATGTTGGGTGAACAAATTACAGCTGGGCAATTGACGAATAGTGAGCGCATAACAATGCATATACATGACATGTTGACTACTATGATATTTAATTGGGCATTACGACATAATACATAGATCGTTATCCAACAGCATCTATGACTAATAATCCACCGCCGGGTTGTCATCCGAGTCCCCCGTTGGTATTAAGTTGCAAGCAACGGATAATTGCATTAAGTAAAGTGCGTAATGTAAACAAACACATATGTCCGTGGACATAGCATCGTTAGGTTATCCCTAGTGGCAACAGCACATCCACAACCTTAGAACTTTCTGTCACTGTCCCAGGTTAAACGGAGACATGAACCCACTATCTAGCATAAATACTCTCTCTTGGAGTTACAAGCATCTACTTGGCCAAAGCATCTACGAGTAACGGAAAGCATGCAAGATCTTAAATAACATATAAGATAGATTGATAATCAACTTGACATAATATTCAATATTCATCGGATCCCAGCAAACACAACATGTAGCATTACAATAATATGATCTTGATCATGTAGGGCAGCTCACAAGATCTAAACATGATGGCACAAGGTGGAGAGACAACCATCTAGCTACTGCTATGGACCCATAGTCCAAGGATGAACTACTCACGCATCACTCCGGAGGCAGGCATGGCGATGTAGAAGCCTCCGGTGACGATTCCCCTCTCCGGCAGGGTGCCGGGAAGAGGTTCTGAACCCTCCCGAGCTAGGGTTGACGACGGCGGCGTCTCTGGAACTTTTCGTGGATATTTGCTCAAGTCCTTAGGGTTTTCGCGTCGGGGGAAATAAGTAGGCGAAAGGGCGGCGGCTGCGGACCCCCGAGGGGCCCACACCACCCCAGGGCGCGGCAGAAGGGGGGCCCGCGCCCTGGTGGCGTGTGGCCTCCTGGTGGCCCTGCTCTGATACTCCTTCGCTCCGTCAGGTGTGTTCTGGAAAAATAGGCACCCCCGTGTAGTTTCGTCCAATTCCGAGAATATTTCCAGACTAGCTTTTCTGGAATACAAAAACAGCAGAAAACAGGAACTGGCACTTCGGCATCTTGTTAATAGGTTAGTCCCAAAAAATGTATAAAAGTGATATAAAGTAGATGCAAAACATGTAGCAATTGGTATAAAACAAGCATGGAACATCAAAAATTATAGATACGTTTGAGACGTATCAGACGCATATGCTCCACCCGCGGGTAGGCTACTGGCAGCCACGTACTGGTTATGACTTTGAGTGAAGTCTATTGGCACCAAACTTGCAATTCAAGGTTCGTCCATTGTTCAAGTTGCTGGTATATGTAGCTTGAAGCTCTAGGCAGAAGTTCAACTTAACAGTCTCTGCTGAAACACTGGAATATAAACAAGAAACGAGGTTTGGCAAAATCTCTAAATGAGAATTTGAGATCTGGTGGGGGATTGTTAAAATTTGGGCCCATTTGGGGCAGCCCAATAAGCAATTTCAGAAAAATCTCAAAGCCCATTTTTATGGCAGCACAAATGGGAGTGGAGTGGGAGCTAAAGTTTAGTCCCACATTGCTAGTTGGAGGAGACAAACACCACCTTATAAGGTGGAGTGTTGTGACACTTGGTAAGCTTGTGAGAACCGGCGAACGGGACCGGCGAACGGGAGCTTGTGAGAACCTTGCGCCGCCACCGTAGTCTACTCCATCCCGTGCGCCGGCGTGCACCGGCGAACGGGACAACAGGTCTCCGGAACCGCTCGTCCTTATGATCCTGTACGGGAGAGGGCGAATAAGGTTTTTGGGAAGCGCTCCGCGCGACTGCTTTCAAGTTCTTCATCACGGCTCGACTTCCTGGACGATCTCCGGGTCCGCGGGCGACTCGTCTCCAACGCCGTCTTGTTCGAGCTGCTACTGTCGCCGCTCAAGCTGCTGCCGTCGCTGCTCCAACGACTACTTCATCTACAATCGTTCGGTACGTTCGTCACGTTCCGATGGCTGTGTTTGTAGATGTCTGGCTGTTGTTCATGTTAATTAATACGTCTAGTATTTTCGAGTTTAACATGTTAGTAGCTGCTGCGATCATGTTTACTATTCTAGAATTAATCCTGTAAATTATACCTAATAATCCAACAATCCCGTGGCATCCACGGCACGAAACACAGCACGAGAAGTCGACGGGCGTTGTCAAATTCGCATGGTACTCGTGGGTGACCACGATCGTACGGCAGCAGCAGAGCACAATCTGACGCCAGCACACTAGGTCAACGTCTCGCGAACTCACCCGGAGGCCGTGGAAGGCGCCGCCGTTTCCAGGCACGCGCGCCTCGGCCAGTCCGTTTACTTTTCCAAGCAGCTGAGCTGACGGACACCTGCACTGCACTGCACGGCACGGAGGTAAATAAGCACGTGCGCCGGCGCGCTGCTTCCGAGCACCACGGGATGCAGAATTGTGCTGGTGCACTCTCCCTCCAAATTAAATATGTTCAGCTATCTTTCTTTAGCCATAAAAATACTAGTGCTGGGTTCTTAGCAGCCACAGATAATACATTAGCCTAAATCTGAGGAAAGCGTAAATAAACGTACTTAGAACTTTTCAGCTGTCTTCTCAGTGCTCAAATGTCGGAAAATGGACAAGTCAACAACTCAACATGGATGATAGAAGCATCTTTATTTTTTCCAGGAAGCGCCGCGCCGAGACGCTCCGGCTCGCGCTTCCTATAAAATGGCCCTGACACGAGATGTCGTCGTTCCATCAGTCACCAGATCATCACCAACACAAACAAGTTCCTCCAGCTTGACCTTCCCACGCCACCCAGCACGACCAAAGACCCTTGACACTTGCCAGTTCGATCACGCCATGAGCTCTCGGATGGCCGGAGCCACGCTTCTGCGCCACCTTGGCCCGCGCCTCTTCGCCGCCGCCGAGCCGGCGTCCGGCAGCCTCGCCGCGAGCGCGAGGGGCATCATGCCCGCCGCCGCCAGGATCCTCCCCGCACGGATGGCCAGCACCGACGCCAAACAAGTCACCGCCGAAAAGCTCGAGCCGGCAGCCACGCAACAGAACAGCGACAAGAAGGCCATCGTCAGCTACTGGGGCGTCCAGCCGCGGAAGCTCGTGAGGGAGGACGGCACGGAGTGGCCCTGGTTCTGCTTCACGCCGCGGGACACGTACAGGGCGGACACGTCCATCGACGCCAAGAAGCACCACGAGCCCCGGACGCTCCCGGACAAGGTGGCCTACTACGCCGTGCGCTCCCTGCGCGTGCCCATGGACCTCTTCTTCCAGCGCAGGCACGCGAGCCACGCGCTGCTCCTCGAGACGGTCGCCGCCGTGCCGCCCATGGTGGGCGGCGTGCTGCTGCACCTGCGCTCGCTCCGCCGCTTCGAGCACAGCGGCGGCTGGATCCGCGCCCTGATGGAGGAGGCCGAGAACGAGCGCATGCACCTCATGACGTTCCTGGAGGTGACGCAGCCGCGGTGGTGGGAGCGCGCGCTCGTCGTCGCCGCCCAGGGCGTCTTCTTCAACGCCTACTTCGTCGGCTACCTCGTCTCCCCCAAGTTCGCGCACCGCTTCGTGGGCTACCTCGAGGAGGAGGCCGTGCACTCCTACACCGAGTACCTCAAGGACCTGGAGGCCGGCAAGATCGAGAACACGCCGGCGCCGGCCATTGCCATTGACTACTGGCGCCTCCCCGCCGACGCCACCCTCAAGGACGTCGTCACCGTCGTGCGCGCCGACGAGGCGCACCACCGCGACGCCAACCACTACGCTTCGGTACGTTTGATGAGCATTCGCCTCGGTTTATGAACAAATTCTTGGAAATGTTATTGACGGATCGAAAGCTGACTGATTTTGTTTGCTTTGATCGTGCAGGACATCCATTACCAGGGGTTGACGCTCAAGGAGACGCCTGCGCCGCTCGGGTACCACTGATCAGTTCGATGGACGATCGATCGATGCCTCTCTCAGTTCAGTTCACCATTGTTACCGTCGACATTTGTGTCCTATTTATGTAAATGATTTGTCTGTCAGTTCTTTTGTCACTCTGTTTTAGCGGATCAAGTTTGTGTCCTTGGTCAAGCGAATGAGAAGTTTATCTAAGCCTGTACCTCCTGTAAATATGACATACGATTACTTGCCAATGAAAATTATTTAATGTTAATGGACTTGAAATATGTATAAGTTCTGGAATTCGATAAAAATGACTTCATCCACCAAAGTTCAAATGTTGGCGCTCAACGTCGCAAACGACACTACAGTAATGGGTTTACTGAAATTCAAGATAACTAAATGAAAGCGATGACCGAATCCTCCCGTTCTGCTCTTGGACCCATAACATATTGACACCTCAGATTTTCAAAATGCTACACTATTGCCTAAATACTCTCGTGCAGCGTCGGATCTGCGAACAGAGCAATGCCTTTCTCCAGAAATAGGAGCAGAGCTTGAACACAACTAACCAGAAGATTCACACAGTTCCCTCCTTTCTCTAATCTTTTTTTTACTGTAACCTTTCTCTACTCTTCCATCATGTGCATCTAAATGCTACATTGATAATTCCATCATAGACCCGCATTTTTGCAGGCCTTACTGTTGATCTCAAGTATAACGTGGTGAGAAATTATACAACCGTTGAAACTATAGTTTCAGTATTTCAAATATGTATACATTTAGGTTTTAATAGAAATTTGGTTAACAGTATTTCAACTATTTTTATTGACTTTTCTAATATTAATACTCATTTTCGACGTACAATCTGTGGTAATAAATATTGTTAATGCATTTTAAATTTTTAGCTTTTGAATATTTTATACACGTGAATTTTTCATGTGCGGTAAGAAATTAAAGTTGAAGTGTCGTGGCAACGCACGGATAATTAACTACTAGTAAGAAACAATTGGTTGTATTGCTCTCGTGCTAGGGATGGTGCCTCCATGTGGGATCGCTATTTGCTCACACTTTAATTTTTTTCATCAAAAAAAAATCCTAACTCATCTTAGAAACAAGTGGAATATAAACTAACCCATACGTTATGAATTAGGAAATATTTTGAATAGTTAATATGGATTACATACGGGTTGAAATGAGTGAAGAAATACAGTAAAAAGTGTCTACATAGAGAAGATTAAAAAATATATAATTCAGAACAGAGCGAGTAGTACCAAAATTGTCGAGGTGGCGGCCACGTCACTTTAAATTTAGCATCAAATCAAGCGACGCGCATCTTCTTGTGTGTGTTTCTGATTAAACTCCCGCTTATTCATATTAGAATAAGAGAAAGCCTAAATATAATGCTAGGAGAGGTATGTTGAGTTCATCACTAATCTCGTATTAGCCGATTGTAACACTATTACCATTGAATAAAATCCCATGTTTCACTCGCAAAAAAAAAGTGACATATAGAGAGCCACTGAATTGCATGAGTTAAAGAGAAGAGCGATCAATTCAAAAAAAAAAGAAAAAAAAAAGAGCGACGTCCAACGAGGAAGGTTAGGTCGCCTACCCGGTTGACCTCTAAAGCCGTCGAGCCGACGACTAGTAGCACGGCCATCGCGTGGCATCCACGACAAGAAAACGGAACGGGAAGTCGACGACCGTAGTCGAATTCGCATGCTACTCGTGACCCGGTCGTACAGTAGCAGCACAGCACAATCTGACGCCAACACACTTCACGTCAACGTCTCGCGAACTCCCCCGGAAGCCATGGACGTTCCCAGGCACGCGCGTCTCAGTCAGTCAATCCAGGCGCTGCTCTGTCCAGGAAGCAGCACGCCGGCCAAGCACCACGGGACGCATAATTGTGCAGAGGTGCACTGTCTCTCCAAATTAGTTTTCTTTAACCTTTCTTAGCAGTAGCAGCTCCTCCCCACAGGCCACAGATACTATTTTATTGTTTGAAACGGACATATAATATATTAGCATGCATTTGAACTTCTGAAGAAAACGTAAATAAAAATGAACAACTGTTCAACTGTCCTCTCAGTGCGCACATGTCAAACATGAATGATGGATTTTCAAAAAAAAAAAAAACATGAATGATGGAAGCAACTTTCCAGGAAGCGCCGTGCCGAGCCGTTCCCATTTCCCAACTTGTTGCGCTCCACTATAAAACCGCCCCCACACGAGACGTCGTCGTTCCATCAGTGCCCAGTGCCCACAACAACATAAACCAATTCGTTGAGCCTAACCTTCACAGCCAGCAACCGAAAACATACAACCCGATTAAAGACTTTTGACACTTGTCAGTTCGATCACCCCATGAGCTCTCGAATGGCCGGAGCCACGCTTTTGTGATACCTTGGTCCCCGCCTCTTTGCTGCCGTGGTCAGCTACTGGGGCGTCCAGCGGCGGAAACTCGTCAAGGAGGGCAGCACAGAGTGACCCTGATTCTGCTTCACACCGTTCTAGCAAATCAAGCATGTGTTCTTTGGTCAAGCGAATGAGATGTTTATGTAAGATGGTACCGCATGTAAATATGATGTATGTATGATAAGAATTCTTCAGTGGACGTGAAATATGCATAAGTTCTGGGATTCGATAAAAGTGTCTTCATCGCCTAAAGTTCAAATGTCGGTGCTCAATTTTGCAAAACAACACTACATCAATGTGTTCACTGACATTCAAGATCACAAAAGGAAAATGAAGACCAAATCCTCCCGTTCCGCTCTTGGAACCATAAGGCCTCAGTTTCTCAAAGTGCTACACTATTGCCGAAATACCCCAGTGCAGCGTCAAAATACCCAAGAATAGGAGGAGAGCTTGAACAATGCTAACCAGAATATCCATAGTTCCCTCCTTCTCTACTCTTCCATCATGCGCATCTAAACGCTACATCGATACTTCTATCAGGGACCAAATGTGTGCATGCCTTGATGTAGATCTCCTTTGCTAAATGCTAGAATTACCAATAGTACTAATGTTCAGGAATATTTTGCATGTAGATAATATGTTTTAATAAAAGATAATTGGAGCCATCCAAAGTCCAAACCCTTTGACTACCCCTTTTTTTTCTGAGGGGACTTTGACTACCGCTTGGTCTTGTCAATATTAGCTTCCTGGTCAAGAGGTGAAAGATGGGCTTGATACAATTGGGGATCTCAAAGCACCGGGACCAGATGGTATGCCTGCAATCTTCTATAAGAAATTCTGGCATATGGTGGGGCCAAAAATCCAGGCTGAGGTATTGGGTGTTCTGAATGGAGGTCCTATGCCTTGTGGTTGGAACCAAACCACAATTGTTTTAATACCAAAGGTCAAGAATCCAGAGCGTGTTACAGAGTTCAGACCAATAAGTTTGTGCAATGTCCTATACAAGCTCATCTCAAAAGTGTTAGTTAATCGGTTGAAAGTGTTTCTCCCTCAAATCATCTCACCGACGGTATGCTATCCTAATCTTGTTGATGATCGTGCACGATTTGATATCTTCTTTTGCGGATAACCAAGTTATATCGGCGTCCTAACAGCGATCATATGATTTACCTTTGTATTGCAGGACTGAGAAAATGGCTTCAGGAGCTTCGATTTCTTCAGGATGTCTTTCCTGGATTGCTGCTGCAATGAACCAGACCAGATTTGTATAGCTCTTACTACCGACGTAGTACTATGGCACTAGTTTATTACTAGAAGCATGGTTTGTCGAGTGTGTTCCTACAGACTGCACTTGTCTTATTATCTCCAGTGGACTCGAAGGAGATGAAAAATAACGTTTGCTGAACTGCTCTGGTGCCGAATTGCTATCAGGCCCTCCATGCTTTACACTGGGCCTCCGGCTGGGATCGCTATTTATTCAGACTTTTTTCATAAAATATCCTTCTTTTTAGAAAAAGTGGAATGTGAAGAACCAAAATTGATGATGTGGCGGCCTCATCATTTTCAAACGGTTAACGAATTTTGTGTTTGAATCAAGTGGTGCACATCTGTTTGTGTGCGTGCAGGGGCAGAATCATATTTGTTCAAGTGAACCCAACATTTTTTATTAAACCCCTCCAAATCACTATTTTTTTTATTGATACACCCTCCAAATCACTATTGATAAATAAAGCTAAGCACAGCATGGTCGTATTACTTAATCGAGGGGTTTCTACTTGACACATGAAAGTTCGTCAACAAACAATCAAATGCCGAGGAATTTCTCTTGAATCAAGTGGTGCACATCTGCTTGTGTGCGGGCAGGGGGCGGAATCATATTTGTTCAAGTGAGCCCAACATTTTTTTAATTAAACCCCTCCAAATCACTATTGATAAATAAAGCTAAGCACAACATGTTCGTATTACTTAATCAAGGGGTTTCTACTCTACACATGAAAGTTCGTCAACAAACAATCAAACGCCGAGGAATTTCTCTACTCCACAAATAAAAAATTTATGATAAAATGGTCAACTTTTGAAATCGAGCGATCTATATTAAGCATATGAAATTTCACGATCAAATAATCACACTTGGTTTCTACGCTATCTGCAAACTGAATTTCCTGGCAAGAAGAGTCGGCGAAAACCACCAAGATAGTAAATAAGAAGCGATAATCAAATATCCAATTACTAACTATATTAAAGACGAACGATTTTACGGCCTCTCAGGCCCCCGAGTTACTGTAGCTGCTGTAGATTTCTACAGTAGCTACAGTGTTTTCATCTGCGCCATCCACTGGTGATCGGACGGCCCACACGGACCCGCGCGCGTCATTTTGCGAAAAACCCCCTCGCTGACGACAAATTGCTCCGCGCTCCAACGTTTCACGACTAAAAGGACCTACAAAGAATTACAGTAAAATTCGAGTACTTTTTTGCAAAATCGTCCAGTTCCCCCCCCCCCTCGCTTCTCTCTCCCGCGACGCCGCCGTGCTCGCCGCCGCCGCCGACGCCTCGCGCCGCCGCGCTGGTCCCCGCCGCCCAAATCGACGGCCACCGGCGGCTCCGCCGACGGACGCGTGCCGGAACGCCGCGGAGCCGCCGGAATCGTCGCGCCCGTGCACGGCCGTGCGCCCTGCTCTCCGCCGCGTCCGCGGCCCGCCGGCGACGCTCCGGCGACCTGCAGCCAGCGGCGCCGCCGCTCCCGGGTGCTCCGCGTCGCGCCGCGTCGGGCGCGTGCACCGGCACGTCCTGCCTCGCGGTAACGCGCCGCCGGCGTCGTCCTCGCCGCCGCCGCGGCACCGCCACCCCATGACGTCGGCGTGACGTCACGTCCGGCCTGGGCCGGCCAGTTGGGCCGCCACGTGGGCCGGCCTGCCTGGCTGCTGCGGCTTTTTCTTCCCTTTTTTTTTGATTTTTTTTCTCTTCATTTTTTCCCCCTGTTTTCTGATTTCCAAATATTTTTGCAATTTCCAAAATACACGGTAATTCAAATACAGGATGTTTTGTAAATATGGCAATCAAATTTCAACCCCATACACGACATCGCAGTGGGCCCGGCCTATCAGATTTCTCCCCTTTTCGCATGATTTCCCACAAATTGGAAAATTACTTCCAAGTGGCCCCCACATTACTTACACAATTCCCACAATTTGACAAATACTTCAAAGTCGACAAATTCAAATCTTTCCATCCAAAAAAGTAAACAAAAAATTCCAAATGGCCACAAAAACAAAAATGAATTAACTATGTCAAAATGAAACCATATTTAAGCATATCAATTTGATAAACATTTGGACATTTGGAAATAAGATTTCCTCATAAGTAGTCCCCACATTACTTGGACGGGCCGACCTTTTTTTCCTCTTTCTTTCTGTTTTGTTTTTTATATTTGCAAAACTTTTTGAACTTTTCAAATACAACTCCAAAACAATTCATACCACACTCCAAAACATTGTACAAATCAAAATAACCATTTTAAATACTTCGGGACCTTTTCCAAATTATTTCAAACCTTTATTTTTTTTAAATAATGCATAAGGTCTCATTTGCTGCATTCACGCCATTTTACAAAATATACAATCCGTTGTTTCCTGCTAGAAAAAAAACAAATTTTAAAATAGCACAGGCTTTACATAATTCGAAACACTTCATACATATCAGTCTAGGGCATTTAACCTTAATTTTTTTCCAAATAATTCATAAAGTCTCAGTCGATACATTCATGCCATTTTAGAAAACATATAATCCGTAGTTTCCTGCTGGGAAAAAACAAAATTTAAAATAGAACACGCTTTAGACAATTCGAAACACTTCATACATATTAGTCTAGGGCATTTGAATAATTTCTGCTAAATGTTGCAATATCAACGACTTTAAATATATCCATCAATATATCAAGATGAATACAAAATTAATCGGAAATTTAAAATAAAACATGCTTTACAAAATTTCAAACATTTCACACGTATTAGTCTACGGCAGTTGAGCAATTTTGAAAACCTACTAAATGCTGCAAGACCAATAACTTTAAACATATCCATCAATATATAAAAATGATCACAAAATTAAATGCATTATACAAACACCGTCACCATTTCTTTTCAAAAAATATATTATGTGATAAATTTTTTTTACAAAAATATCCACTAAGGGCGCGGCGTGCCGCCGCGCTAAAATTCCACTAGTTGATTGATTAACGATACAAGAACAAGCGTGCGGAGAGAGACGCGACGTTGTTCATGCTGAGCTTAAGGTTCGTCTGGCAAGCACGAAGCCACCAAGATAAATACTACTACTCCGTACTAAGCATGGTGGCGGCCGGATATGCCTAGCTGCTAATTCAGGCATGCGTATTCGCTGCACTTATCTGTTAGATTAAGGATCTAATTAAAGCAGTTGCCTCATTTGACTGATTCTTTCTTGGCCAGCAAGAAAGACATACGAGAATACATCTCCCATTTTGCTTTGTTTTCTTTGCGCTGGATATATGTGCAACCTCGAGTGTGAAAGGGCGTCAAACAGAATATTCCCCTTCGCGAGGACACGGCAATTTGGGCCACGGGTGCAGATGCACCCATTGTGTAAAATATTTTTAATTTTTTTTCACAATGTAAAAAATTCCAAAATTAATTCGTAGATACATAAGGACATTTTGAGTTAGTACAAAAAATTTCACGGAGAAAATACATTTATTGTGAGCTATGCAAAAAGACAAAAACAATGTCTCGTACAAATTCATTTTGGAGCGTTCAGATTTGTCTTTTTTACACAAGTCACAAAAATATCTTTTTCTCGTGAAACTTTTTGTGCTAACATAAAATATATTGAACTATGTCTGAAATTTTTATTTTGAATTTTCTGACATTTTAATATTTTTTTTAAACAGTGGGTGCATCTGCCCCATGACCCGAAATGGATTTCCCCCTTCGTGAGAGCTACTTGTGAAACTCCAGTTGTACGACCACTAGTCACTAGTGTAGTACACGTGTCCCAAATCAAAACATGTACGTCTACTACTCGAAAGATATTATACCCAATACAAAAATAAACTTATAATATAGCTTAGCACCCATTGAGAGTGGTTTTTTGGAGCCGGGGCTACATGGACCCTGGATTTTTCAAAATTTGAAGACGACAGTTTAAAGTTTCAGAAAATTATGACAAAATTCATAGATGTAGATGATGATGTCTTCTAACAGTGTGCAAATATAGAAATCGAAAAAAATCTGTATTTTAGGCTGTGCAAAATTGATAAAATCGTGGATCTAAAAATTTGAACGGTGCAGATTTTGAAACCTCTAACATTTGTAAGATTTGTCACTTTTGTGTAGCCAAAAATACAATGTTCACCTTGAGATTTTCTCGGTTAGTATAATGCATCATTGGCCATGTCTAGAAAAAATTTCAATTTTTTTTGAAACTTCAAAATATCAAATTTGAATTTTGAAAAATCCAAAGAGCCAAGTAGCTCAAGCTCCAATTTAGGTTTCCGAGCACCCATTCTCCTACTAAGAAATCATCAAAATGAGGGAAAACCAACTATAAATCTATACTATATTCTTTAAAATGAGATTTGCAAGGTTCATCTTGACCGTCAAATAAAACAAAGTTTGTGTAGTGCAAAACTAATATTTTTTCAAAAGCAGAAGGTTTAGCGTCAATAAATCATTTTTTCCCCTACAAATCAAAACAGAGAAGAACATAGATGACGGTGAGATTCGAGCCAACTACTTTGTTATGAAACCTAAAAGGGGCATCTCAGCCGTGTGACAAGTGTTTACACGCCTAACATAATTCGTGTACTCCCCAAACATCACACACATCCTGCCAAGGTGCAAACACGTGAGCCTTTCGATTTATTAGTCACAAAGGTAATTTCTGGAAGCAAAAGAAAAGAAAAAGATCTCAACTGCCAATTAATGCCCCCGATTCGATCAACTTGGAGAAGAAGAAAAGCCCCCCTCAGTTTCTGGGATCCCACGGAAGCAGGACCGGCTCCCCCGTCACTGACGCCGCGGGCCCACCCACGAACCTGCCCTCCCCACGCCGCCGTCTCCGCCGATATATAATCCCTCCACGAAAAGTCCCTTCCTTCCATTCGCAAACCACAGCAATAAAAAAACAGAAGCGCGCGTCATCATCACGCAACTGTTCCCAGATTTTGATTCGCGGAGGCGGTTTTCGGAGATGAGCTCCAGGATGGCCGGATCGGTCTTCCTCCGCCACGCCGGCGGTGCCAGCAGCCGCATCTTCTCGGCGACCGCGACCTCTCCGGCGGCGGCGGCGGCGAGGCCCCTCCTCGCCGGCGGTGAGGGCTCGTGGGTGCGGCTGATGTCCACGTCCGCGGCCTCGCAGGCGAAGGACGAGGCGGCCAAGGCGGCTGCGGCGAAGGCGGGCAAGGGGGACGGGGAGAAGAAGGAGGTGGCGATCAACAGCTACTGGGGGATCGAGCAGTCGCAGAAGCTGGTGCGCGAGGACGGCACCGAGTGGAAGTGGTCCTGCTTCAAGGTACCTTACGCCTTCCTCTGATTCTCTGTTTCTCTGCTTCCCCTGTTTCGGTTCGTTCGCCGGCGATCGGCGGGTCGGCCAGATCGGCGTTTATTTATTAACTGGTTACGTGATTTGTTTTGCTGCTGCTGCAGCCGTGGGAGACGTACACCGCGGACACGTCGATCGATCTGACCAAGCACCACAAGCCCAAGACCATGCTCGACAAGATCGCCTACTACACCGTCAAGTCGCTGCGCTTCCCCACCGACATCTTCTTCCAGGTGCGTGCGTCCTCCTCACCTGTCGATGCAATCGAGGCTGAATTCTCCGGATGGTTATTTGTTCCGTGTTTTTAGTTTAATCTGTTTCGCCGAAGATGGAGCAAACGGCGGTGTCTGCATCGTCGCGTGTCATGGGGGACAAGAAAGTAGCATGGTCCCTGTCAAGTTCTGATTCCACTGCTTTCTGGGAGGACGCCGCTTGTATTTTCTATCTAGAACGTGGACCCAAGCGAGTAGTAGTATTTTACCTAACAATTTGTTGGATCGAGTAGGTTTTATATTCTGCATCGTCAGATTTTAGTGTATGAAATCGTTCCGTTTTGTTCAGGTAGATGGCTACTGTGTTCAGTGGTGACATACTGAAGTAGTATTGACTCAAATACAACAAACTTTAGCTTTTTCTATTGGTTGCAATGCAGATGTGTGCAAATTGTTTGCTAGTTGATCATACCACTATGCATGTTTCTATCTAGAACGTGGACCCAAGCGAGTAGAATAGTATTTTTCCTAACAATTTGTTGGATCGAGTCGGTTTTATATTCTGGATCGTCAGATTTTAGTGTATAAAACCCAGCCGTTTTATTCAGATTGAAGGCTACAGTGTGCAGTGGCGACATACTGAAGTATTGACTCAAAGACCGTCAATAAACATTAGAAAGTTAAAACAAAAAATGGAATAGTGACCTTGACATCACCACACAGATTGTGTGCAATTTGTTTGCTAGTTACTCATACTACTACGCATGATTTTCTACCAGTTGCAATGCACCTGCGAGGATACCATTTGTTTTGTCATGTACTCCCTCCGTTCCAAATAGTGTCTAGATACATTTGTTACGAGACAAATGCATGTCAATTAATTTGGAACGGAGGGAGTACTCGGTAGTACTAGTACCTGGGTGTTTATCATGATTTTTGCTTAAGTTTTATCTTCTTGATCTCTCTGTATTTCTGTGTCCAGAAAAAAAATAGTTTTGTCCATTTCTAATACAGTATTAGCTTAACTTAATTTGCCTTTATTTTCAAAGCCTTGCCGTTCTTATGCAATTCTGACCCTGCAAATTTGATGCAGAGGAGGTATGGCTGCCGCGCAATGATGCTGGAGACTGTCGCAGCAGTGCCAGGGATGGTGGGCGGCATGCTCCTCCACCTGCGCTCCCTCCGGCGCTTCGAGCAGAGCGGCGGGTGGATCCGCGCGCTGCTGGAGGAGGCTGAGAACGAGCGCATGCACCTGATGACCTTCATGGAGGTGGCGCAGCCCAGGTGGTATGAGCGCGCCCTCGTCATCGCTGTCCAGGGTGTTTTCTTCAACGCCTACTTCTTTGGCTACCTCATCTCCCCCAAGTTCGCGCACCGCGTCGTCGGGTACCTCGAGGAGGAGGCCGTCCACTCCTACACTGAGTTCCTCAAGGACCTCGAGGACGGCAAGATCAACAACGTCCCTGCCCCAGCCATTGCCATCGACTACTGGCGCCTTCCGGCCAACGCCACCCTCAAGGATGTCGTCACCGTGGTGCGCGCAGACGAGGCTCACCACCGCGACGTCAACCACTTTGCGTCGGTACGCACGCTTTCTTGATCCTTTTCTTGACAAGGCTATGTGTATCTGTTTGTGTGGATTGGCTCTGAACTTGTGATGTGTGCTAATTTGGTCTATCGCTTGTGTCGTGCAGGACGTCTACTACCAGGGTATGGAGCTGAAGGCCACCCCAGCGCCCATCGGATACCACTGAGGCTCCCCGTGTTTTGCTGAATTTTGCATCACTACTTAAGCAAATGGTGTTTCGTTTTGAAGGCAGAGCAAATGAGAGCTCTTTTAGCTGTATAGGATGTTGCAATTGCTTGCTCGTTTGGTAACTACTGAGTACTGAGAAATAAGCAGTGTGCTTGCGAGTTACGAGTCTAGGATATTCTTGAACCATGTTGCCCTGAGATGAATCTATTTGGCGTACGCCACAATGTTTTCTTTTGTTCGAATACCTTGCTATGTACATATCCGCCTTTTCTAGCGTGACAAATGTCTGTTTTCGTCTTTGGAAAAATCGGAGGCGATTGCTGTTCATTTTGTCTGCTGTTGTTGCATTTGGCCTGATCGAATGCAATTTGCGGTTTGCCCCGTAGTCAGTCATCTGGTTACCTAACAAAATGGAGTCTGGGCGTTAGGACATCTCCAACGCCGCCCCGCAAACGGACCGGACAAGTCCGTTCTCTCCTTGCGCACATGGGCACGTTCAACGATCCACCACAAATGAACAGGAAATGGACAGGCGAGGGCGGATATGTCTGTTTTGCCCCAAATCCGGCTCAAGTTTGGTTCAGATTTGGGGTAAAACGGACAACGTCCATGTCCGGCCTTTGTCCTCTCATGTCCACCCTGGACCGGTCGACAGCCACAAAACCCCCTCTCCCAGTCCCCAACCCCAAGCCAACCCCTCCTCCTTACTTGTCGGTGCCGTCGACCGGGCCATTCTCGCCGCCGTCCCCTCCAAACTCATTGCGGCCGTAGCTAGTCTCCCTCCTCCTCACCGGTGCCACCTCCTGAGCCATTCTCGCTGCGTCTCCTCTGGACCCGTCGCGGCCGCAGCTAGTCTCCATGACGGCGTCCCGGATCTATTCACCGGCCCGCGGTAGGACGCAGTTGGCAGTGCCAGAGAAGCTCTTGACCCGCCACCGAGCTCCTGTCCTCCCGCCACGTCTGTGGCTAGACTCCCATGCCGCCACCCACGCCGACGCTGCGGGGAGGCGGTACAACTCCATTCTCGCCGATGTTGGCTCGGCCTCGCCGGCGAACTGCAACGCATGCAAGCCGATCGACGGTTTGCCCAGCCCGGTCAGGTATGCATGGATAGCGGGACGAGTTCTTCTACTCTCATTTTATCAATACTTCGGATGAGTCATCGGACGATGATACATACATTTGGGTGGCCGCGGCAACACGAGTGAACTACCAAAGCATAGATGATCGGTTGTTGGTCGTGCGCCGGCGTTGGACCGTAATAGAGAAGGCGGCCATGAACAACTTTGGAAGGATTACTTCCATCCCATCTAGCGAACATTTAGTGAGTATCTATTTCGGCGTCGTTTTCGGATAGCAAAACATCTGTTCATGCGTATTTTGGAAGGAGTGAGGCTATATGATGATTACTTTGTGGTGAAGCCCGATGCCACTGGTATGCTGGATCTCTTATTACCAGAAATGCACTGCAGTTATATCCGGATGATTGCATATGGAGTTGCAGGTGATCTCATTGATGAGTATTTGCGTATGAGCGAGTCCACTTGTCTAGAGTCCATGTATCGGTTCTGCAAAGTTGTGGTTCAGGTGTTTGGCCCGAAATATTTGAGGGAACCAAATCTTGCCCCGTCTGTTCTCGAGCAAGATCTCTAGATTTGGGTGCATAGATTGCATGCACTGAGAGTGGAAAAATTGTCCTTTTGCTTGGCAGGGACACTTCATAGGACATGTAGGAGAGTACACGGTCATACCTGAAGTAGTGGCATCTCAAGATCTCTGGATTTGGCACTCTTTTTTTGGCATGGCAGGTTCGCATAATGATACCAACGTGCCGAGGGCAATGCCGAGGGCAATGCTTCAGTGGTCAACTTTGAGGTCAACGACAACCCATATAACAAGGGGTACTATCTAGCCGATGGCATCTACCCTTCATGTTCTATGTTTGTGAAGACAATCTGCAATCCTGATGACGATAAAACTCGTCGGTTTGCTCAACAACAAGAGGCCGCTAGGAAGGATGTGGAGCGAGCATTTGGTGTGCTCCAATTTCGTTGGGCTATTGTTCGACACCCTGCTTGAGAACATGGAGCAATGAGACAATGTGTGAGGTAATTACCGCTTGTGTCATCATGCACAACATGATCGTTCAGTATGAGCGTGATGCAAGGGTCTTCGACCAAGGGTGGAAATTTCAGGGGGAATTGATTGAGCCCGCGCTAGGAAGTTGGCGTTTCAGAAGTACCTCCATGTGCATCATGAGATCCGTGATGGAACTACCCACGATAAACTTCAGAATGATTTGATTGAACATATGTGAACTCACCGGGAAACCAGTAATGTCTCATCTCCTCTCCATTTTACTTTTTTTGTGCGAATTATGTTGTTTATTTTATTCTTATTGTGCGAACTATGTTGTAAAATTATGAACCATGTTGTGTGTCTATGTTTGGACTATTTATTTACTCCTATTTGATATTTTCTATGCATATTTGAGTGAAATTGGGGCAAAATAGCAATACTAATGGCTAGACCCGGACCAGGGCAAATATGTGGGGGCCGTTGGGTTCACCCCACGCCAGACACGGGCCTCTGCCCTGTCCATGGACCGACACAACCAGAGCAAAACAGACACAATAGGAAAATCTCCACCAATTGCCCCGAATACACTTCAAATAAGTAAAATAGGCATAAAAGGAAAATAAACTTCAGTTCAAGCTGACAAGTTCACATTTATTGGATGATTTTCCTTCTCTGCGTCTTAAGTCTAGAAAATCCTTCGAATGGGATAATGCTATGCGTCTCACGGTGCATTAGCAGTGCCTGTCAAGAAAGGGACAAAGCTAGCATGCATGGCAAGGTAGAACATAACAGAGGAAAGCAAAGAACAAGCTGCTGCATATACGTAGCTGGGAGCCAAGGAAAAGAATCTTCTTCAGTTAGCAGCCATCTCGAATCACCCAACTGAAATATAACCACATTGCACATCACTCTACTAGTCGACCACTAACTGCTGAAGTGGCACACAGTAGCGGATGACGATGATCGGGTCAATCTTGATTCTCCTGTTGTCGATCGCCGCGGTGGACGCGGCCGGCATCGGCGTGACCTACGGCAGGCGAGCGACGAGCCTCCCACCGCCGGCCAACGTCGCGCGGTTCCTCGCCCGCAACACCGTCGTCGACCGCGTGAGGCTCCTGAACGCCGACCCGCTGGTCCTGCGCGGCTTTGCCGGCACGGGCCTCGCCGTGGACGTGACCGTCCCGAACGCCCTCGTGCCACGCCTGGCGGACAGCCCCGCCTTCGCGCGGCAGTGGGTGCACGCCCGCGTCGCACCCCACGCGGCGGCGGGCACCAACGTGTCCCGGATCCTCGTGGGCCGCGAGGTGACCACGCAGGCCAACCGGACGCTGGTCCTCGCCCTCGTGCCGGCCATGCAGAACCTCCACGCGGCGCTGGTCGGCGCGTCGCTGGATGGCCAGATCAAGGTCTCCACCGCACACTCCCTCGGCATCCTGGCCGCGCCGATCACGTCGCCATCCGCCGGGCGGTTCCGCGATGGGTACGACGCGGCCGTCGTCAAGCCGCTCCTCGCCTTCCTAAGCGCGACGGGCGCGCCGTTCATGGTGAACGCGTACCCGTTCTACGGCCTCACCGGCGAGACACCCCTCGACTTCGCGCTGTTCCGGGTGGGCGCCTCGGGCGTCATGGACGCCGGCTCTGGGCTGCTGTACACCAACGCGCTGGACGCGCAGCTCGACACCGTGCACTCGGCGATGGAACGGCTCGGGTTCGATGACGTGGAAGTCGTCGTGGCCGAGACCGGGTGGCCGTGGGCTGGGGAGAGCTGGGAGGTGGGCGTGGGGGCGGACCACGCCGGAGATTACAACAGGAAAGCCGTCCGCCACCTCGGGTCCGGCGTCGGCACCCCACTCAGGCCGAACCGCACCTTCGAGGTCTCCATCTTCTCCCTCTTCGACGAGGACCTGAAGCCCGGCCCGCTGTCCGAGCGTCACTTCGGCCTGTTCCACGCTGATATGACGCCGGTGTACGACGCCGGCCTCCTCACCACTCCGGAGGTAATTTGTTCGACCATCCGTTCTTCACTCCACTCTTCTTCTCCGCGATGTTAGCCAGCTTGATTGCGTGCGTGCGTGCGTCGTGCAGAATGTTGGGCCGGTGAGCGCGAAGTTAACACCGGCGGCACCGGCACCGTCGCCGGACACAGCTGCGACGGACTCGGGCGGTCGGCGATGGTGCGTGCCGGAGCCGGCGGCGGACGCGGCGGTGCTGCAGGAGAACATCGACTTCGCGTGCGGTCAAGGGGGCGTCGACTGCGGCGCGATACGGCCGGGCGGCAGCTGCTACGAGCCGGACACGCTGCAGGCACACGCGGCGTACGCCATGAACCTCTATTTCCGGAGCAACGGGGAGCACGCGTTCGACTGCGAGTTCAGTGGCACCGGCGTCGTGACCGCTGCTGACCCAAGTACTAATATCTCTTCCTCTTCTTCTACGTAAGTTCTACTGATCGTGTCTACTTTACTTACACGGGGGCATATTCTTTTTATTTTTCTGGGCAGGTTTTGGAGGTTGCAACTTCACATAAAAGCAGGGGACGATGTACGTACTGATGCACGTGTTTGTGTTTGATGTTCAACATGTGTGTCTTGGGCAACTTTCTTTTCTCAGGTTAATTTTTGAATTTGCTCAAAATAAAAAAGGTTAATCATTGAATGATACTTACTCCTTAGTTCGTAAACGTATTTTTTATAAAGGGAATATGTTAATATCATGAAGGTACCAATTACACTCGTCTCTGCACCAACAAAGATGCACACAACTAAGAACAAAAAAAAGTAAAACAAGACCCGTTACCGTGATGAAACACTTGCGACAGCAACACCCTAACCAGCACCAAAGACAACACCTAGACCACAAACTAGGTTCTCCAAAAGCGACGCCTACAAAAAGGAAACAATGGAGAAACGTTGTCGTCGACGGATCAAGGATATTGAGTTTTCATCCTAGAGAAAGACCGGGATCCCAAAACAGTGCCCTTAGCAAAGCAATTGTAAGGTACAACCAATTAAGATCAGACCTTGAGCTTTCACTCTGAAAATCACGGCTCGGTACTTGAGATGCACCACCAGAATGTTGTCCACCTCTGTTGATGCCCCCTCCTGCCAAGGTTGCTGCTGCAAGTCCTCAATACCCGACACACAGGAAAACCTGTGCCGCAAGTTCATCAGAACCAAAATTCCTCTCCGCCACCGCAAGCTTCCGATCGCAGCCACTATGACTTTCTTCACCACTCTTGACGACATGGAAATCTAATTTAGACATGTCCCATGACACCGACAAGACACGAAGCTTCGCGCCTCGCCCTCATGAAACCAATCTGGCTGAACATAAGAGCGTGCACGACCGGATCAATTCCGATCTAGATGTCCAGTGGCTCCACGCTGAACAACGGAGATCTCCGAGGGGAAGACCCGAACACATCGGCATCCTGATCGAGGAGGTCAGCATGAAGCATATCGATGATTTCAAACTTGAAGACCAACATGGCCAAATCACCTTTATTCAGGCTGAACCAGCAGCCCCCACACCGCCGGCCGACTTCCGGCGATTGAAACGAGCGGGCCAACCCCAACGCCTAGATCGAGCCTAGGGTTGTCCCTAGATCGGATCCACGCGCAGATGCAACAACACGAGACTATGACCGCGCCGCCACCTCCACGGCTGGGTCGCGTCGCCGCCTAGGGCTTGGTCACGCCGCCACTATCAGAGCTTGGACGCACGGCCGCCGCCACGTCTCCCTGTCGTGCGCCGGCGACCAGCCGCCACGCCCTAGAAGATAGCACCCGACGCGAAGAGAGCGTCAGGGCACGCCAACCCCGTCCGCCATCTTGGACAGCCAGGCGTGGCCGCCGCCACCGGCAGTGGCGGCCGCGAGGAGGATTAGTTTGAGTTGTTCTAGGGTTTCGCTGGGTCCTCCAGAGCCCGCCCTCGCGCGAGCGACCTAGGAGGATAATTCTATCATGTCTGTATTTGCTCAAAAATTTCTTTCTTGGTAAGGACATATACAATGCAAAATTGCTTATTGATAAGCGTGCGAGGAGTTAGCTTTTTTCATTTCACTCTACTCTGACTCAACAATTATCCTATGTGGCATTGCTAAGCTAAAACCATTTATCTGCAATTGGAGATCGCGACCCGTGTAACTCATGCTGGGTATTACGCTCAGCAGAAAATAATTGTAACACAAATATTCCTAGAAAAATCACACCAAGAGTTAGCTCCCGAGACGAATCAGAATACAATAGCAAAACGAGAAATCGGAAAGATATTAGCGCACGATATGCTACAGTCCGGCTAGCGCGCCCGAAGCCGGATTTGCCCTTAATCACACAGGCGTACCAAGTCAGGTGGAGGAGACGACAGCCACGACCGACCACGCTTCTGGATGACGTCATCCTCAAGATTCTCCTACGTGTGCCGGATGCGCGTACTCGTCTACGCGGGGTTTTTTTTTTTTTGGCTAAATATGGCTCAGAGCGAAACTAATGTCAATTATGGTCTCTTTCTAAAACTATTTCTAAATCTGACCCTGAGTTCGGCTCCATCGAGGATGGCGCCGACCTTGTACATGTCGGTTCCATCCTCTTTGACGCCGACCTCCTGTTTATTTTTTTTTAAATCCTTAGGAAAGTTATGGGACTTTTTGGATGACGTCAAACTGAACAAGTTCGGCTCCATCCTCTTTGGCGCCGACCTTAAGAGGCCAGATTTGAAAATAGTTTCGAGAAGAGGCCATACATATACTTAATTACTCAAAAGGGCCAGATTTGTCAAAAAATACGCTAGGCGGCGGCACCTGGAGGAGCACGACTGTCGACATCATCAACTCCGGCCTCCTTTCTTTGAACATTTCCCCCAATATTTTGATTACGAATTCAATGGATCTTTTCCTTGACGCTTCTGTCATGTACGACATCCCTTTACTCTATTTTCTCGGTGATGCTTCCCGTATTTGTTAGAAATTTAGTGGATATGTGTATATGTATTTGTGGATTCGTTCAAAAATTCATCATGAAATATATTCAAGGAAGTGTTCATGGCTTTTATGTCCACATGATAAACGAGAGACACTGGTCCCGAACCTTTTAGGGCAACTCCAAGGCGTCGACCCAAACGGACCAAAACAAACACAATTTTTGGGCCGTTTTTGTTCGCTTGGGTCGGCCGACGGACAGAAAAATGACCGCCCTTGTC
The DNA here is from genome assembly GCA_947311845.1 of Poa pratensis. NCBI lineage: Eukaryota > Viridiplantae > Streptophyta > Magnoliopsida > Poales > Poaceae > Poa > Poa pratensis. Next base: position 20,357,535 of record CAMZMU010000047.1, read on the forward strand.
CACGCGTTTGCGTGACAACCCAACGCTAGGCCAAAAGGCCGTTCTGATTACATATGAGGGGGCACAAGAAACCTTTTTACAATATATAAAACAAAACAAAAATTAGGGCTGGGTTGGGAGCTCGCCGCCGATGGCCTACTCCTCGTCGGCGCTATTGGTGATGATGATGTACGGCGGGAAGGGCTGGAGCCTGCTCCTGCTCCAGTTCCTACTACATGTGAACCCACCATGGCTGTGGTGGTGCGGCGTGCTGCGCGGCCTCATGGAGGCATCGCTCCCAGCGCCTTATCTCATCCTCGACAAGCGAGTGTCGGGATGCCTCGTAGGCCTGTTGGAGCACGTCCTCCCAGAGCTCATCCTCCTCACTCCTTTACTCGGATGTAGCGGCGACGGCGCTTCGGCGGCCCCCAACCACGACGGCGCCTGGTGGTGCGCTGTCGAACGCTGCTATTGGAGGAGGAGCAGAGGCTCGGCGCGAAGGAAGAGGGCGAGCGGTGCGCGATGTAGATCTACGGCCAGAAGAGGAGCCAGCCTCATGGCCGTGCTTCCCCTTGTCGATAGCTTAGTTTCTACTCGTCCTCGAGTAGGTAAACGATAAAACAAAATAATTTTTGAAATGACATGGTACCATCATAATCTTGATCAAATAGTATTGTAAGGCACATGTAAATGAATGAAGTGATCCAAATCAATGGTCTATAGTTTGCTACCAAATAAATAATGAGTAAACAACTGAATCATACAAGCAAAACTTTTCATGAATAATACTTTGGAGACATTGCATCCACAGGTTTACATAAGAGTTAACTCAAAAAGCAATAGATTCTAGTAAAAGGTATTTAACCAACACAAAGGAAGATTTAAGTTTCAGCGTTTGTTTCAACTTTTAACATATTTATCTCATGGATATTGTCAACACAAAGCAATATAATAAATCCAATATGTAGCATATAACAATTGTTGTACCAAAGTTGACACTAGTGTTTGCTTGTGGAAGATAGAAAGAAGCAGGAAAACTGACTCAACATAAAAGTAAAAGAAAGGCCCTTCGCAGAGGGAAGCAGGAATTAAATCATGTGCTAGAACTTTTTAGCTTTTGAAATCATCTAGAGAGTAAAAATTAAGTTTTGAGAGGTGTATGTTAATTGGTCAACGAACCAGTAGTGGAAAGTACAATATGACCCCGGCCAAACAGACTTTTAAGACCGGCTCCCATGAAGAACGTTATTTCTACCAGCAATGCAGATCATCCCTTTTTTTCTCTTTGGTTTACACATGCAGATGTTTCACTGAGTATTCAGTTGACAAAATGTGAAGAGATTAAGCGGTTAAAGTTGTAATTAATTGGGACTGGTCACCCCGTTGCCAGCTCTTTTTGCAAAATTAATAGATAAACGAATGTATATGCCGCTAGTCTGAAGGTAAAGTCAGCTTGACAAGTGACATAAAGACATCCACCACGTCCTCATGAGCTTGGTAAACATTGACACAAAAAGGAGTAGTAACAATTTTGAATAATTTAAAGCTAGCACATGAAAAATTTACTTAGAGTGGCAAGGAAATACCAGCGGGACTTTTCTTTTTTGTAATTCTTCTTTTTTCTGGGTTGTATGCATCAGTGTTGTCGTTAGGGCAATGTGTTGTTGCAGAGACTGGGTGTAATTGGTATCTCCACGATATTAATATATACTCTTTATCTAAAAAACTATGGACCTCACTAGTTTTTCAAGAGCTGTTAAGAGTACGCAAGTTTCAAATAAACTACCTGAAAACACCAAGGATAAAAGAAAAAGGAACTAAAACAGCCATACATTAACATTGTTGATAAACACTGCATGCCTGCTGCCTGCGAAGGTTGTGTTCAGTCTTCAGTGTGTATACACTTTGCGGAGCCGATCTTTTAACATGTTGTGCCTGTGTTAAGATGCCAAAGTAATATACTCTTGCAAGAATATGGCAGAAAGTACCAGGAAGTTAACAAAAAAAAAAAAAAAAATGCCGCATATGCGTGTCGGTAACACAGAACATGTCACAGCATTCATAATGCTGACTGGCAGATAAACTTTCCAAGTAGACATTCAAGACTGCGACTTTTCCCAAAGCTTGCTTAGTTGCTTTCCAAAATCTCGGTGAAGACGCTCCAGGCAAAACGTGCACTACAGCAAGCAAGTAAGCAACATCACAAATCACATGAGGGGACACACAAATTCAGCCATAAAACTTCGCAGGCACCCAAGAACTTCATATATACACAGCTGATCTTTACAAATTACAAGTAGCAACCATATGCCTCAATGATAATCTCAACAACATTAACAAGAGAAAAGGGCATCTCCTTGCGATTCTTAGATTCGAGAAAACTGGAAATCTGACAAGCAAACAATGTAGAGAAACATGCAGTGATCAACAATCATTCTAAGGAATATGCCAGCAAGAGCAGAGGATTCTTCACAGGTCACAGCCGTATTCACATAGCTTCATCTTCTTTAAGATGAACTCTCATCATATTTTCCCTTCATTTAGATGACTATCATGTAAAAAATGATTCTAAAACACAAAAGAAACGCTGAACCTAACTACTCAAGTATGGCTGTATGCAGTGGCGTTGCTTGGGCCGAAATCCTGGTGGGGGGGGGGGGGCAATGGGCTGCTGAGGGGGCGAAAATAAGATTTGGTCTAGTTTTCAATGCGCAAATGGGCCAAATATCTATACATACTAGGCTGAAACTTCGTGGGCTGGGGGGGGGGGGGGGGGGGGGGGGGGGGGCCCCATTCGCCCCAAGAAGCTCCGCCACTGGCTGTATGGGTCTTGGTATCCTTTACAATTAACAATGAAAGCTACACCTTCAAGTTTGCATATGTCATATCTATTTAGATTCATCTGAGACACAACTAGTGAAATCCGTATAGAAAATGTTAGTTCAAGCAAATTATGCCATGTACAATCCTGGATCATATGCCATGCACAAACTTGTTGAGAAGGCTGGAGCCATTACTTGAAAAACTTGTAATAGAGAGAAGATGGATCAGTTATACGTACCCAACCATCATAGAGGCATACAGCATATCAACACTGTCAAATTTGCAAAGCAGATAAAAAAATTATGAAGAAGGCGAGTTTCATGGAATGACATGAATAAAGATGCCGAAAAATATAATAACTGGGGGAACAGCAATATTTTGATTGTACTTTTCATTGAATTTGATAACAACATAACCTCATTGACCGCTCCATTTATCTTTTCCACGCATATCCAACAGCGCATTACCAGCATTTGAAGGGCATGGCCTGTATATTAAGGATCAAGCAACAGCATACCAATTACCAAGCACCAAACTTCCGAAGGCTGTAACAATATGAATTAATTGCTCAGTAGCAGATAAATTTGAGGGGAGGAAAACAGAATATTATTCTGCTAATCATTCATTCCAAGAAGAAAAAGTTTACAAGGCCGTCCTGCAGCTCTACAACAAAAGCAGAAACTTGAACAAAAACACCAATGACACAAGAAAACTGCTATAAAGCCTCTAAAGACTACAGAAGCCTATTCTCTAAAGGCATGCAAACATATCCAATATCCTTCAGTGTGACTCCTCCAAGCTCTGCATTCTCCTCTGGTTTTCTCCATATAAGTACCTGCACAGAGGGCCTAGGTTCCATAGAACAAGCAATGCTTACGATGCTTCCAGAGCGTAGAAATCATTTGCATACATGGATGTACTGTAGCTGATGCCATTGGCTGCCAGCTCTTCGAAAATGCCATGACTCCCCACTTTGTAAAGAATGAGAATGAGAGAATCAATCACTACAACGAGAACCACAGCTGATAGAGGATGATCCTGTCTTGAGCAAGACTGGTTATATATTGGAGGTACCCATTTAACAAAATTCTACTGGATATGGAGATTAATATGTTGACGACCCAATTGCACCACCTTCTGCCGAACCGCATATGTTGCATCGCCTCAAAGAGAAAAGGCCATGAAAACTGAATCACTTCTTATGCAACCAGCGAACATATTGTTGAACCAACATGAAGCTATCTTCAACCGGGCGGCCTTATATACATACATTTGCTCCAAATACACCAGCTCAGATAACCTTCTCAATCTCATAGACAAGAACTTCAGCAACCAGCTTAGACATTTTGTCAATTAAGGTAATTGGCCTAGAGTCCCAGATGTTCTTTGGTAGCTAATTGCTCTAGAGTCCCGGATGATAACTGAGATAAGACATGCTTCAAATACACCAGCTGGAGGTAGTGAATGGCATTTTATGAAGCTACAGTTCCTGCATCCATCTCATAAAGACTTTGGCAGCCATAACACTGTCAATTGTTGAACACCCAAGCCAACTATAGTACCATACCGACGAGGTCAAGAAGATCATTAAACGTAGCTACTCCAGGCAATGGTGCAAAAGCCTCTCTACCCTTACGAATAGCGTGAGTAGACGGACCATTCTTGAAAATGAGTAGAGTACTGTTCAATATTCTCAGCAGAACACTCACCTCTGGACATGCGGCCATGTATATACTGTCGAAGCTTCGGAAATCTAATACTCCTGAAAAGCTCACAGCAGACAGCCGAAGGGGGCCCTTAATTTCTGACCCAGGAAACTGTGTTATGCCTCTGTAAATCGCAAATAGTGCAAAACCTCCTAAACTAATGTTCTTGAAGAAGCGACCCAGCGAGTTATAGTTGCCAGTAAAACCAAGTGATCTTACATTTGTGCCCCGTATACCCCCTTTTTTTTCCATTGTGAGATAAATGTCACTAAATACATGCCAATGACCGTTTCTGTGGAAACCATCACAATAAAGATTATCAAATGAAAACAGTAGCTTTACTGGACCAGAATTGTTACGGGTCCAGTTCGGTGGAGGGAGTAGTTCTATAATGAAGTAACCTGCATCCTTGGGTAAACTTAAAATATCTTCAACTAGTCCATTTGACTCCACATTCAAATTACCCCAGATATGCGTGATATAATCGACAATATCATCAAGTAGATTGTCATAATTAGTGCACATAGTCTCATGATCTTCAGATAGCTGCAACTGGAATACGTGACAGTTCTACAAGAGTTGAAATATAAAATCACATAAGGCAAGAAACAGTAACAAAGCAAAATTATTAAAAGTCCATGTCCACCCAAGTCTAATGGTCACATAAAAAACCTGGTCCAACCTCCCCTGCCTTCAGCAGAACAACATTAACGAAAAACATTCAAGCAATCCAATTAATATGATATCCGAAACCTATATATCTCAGTCCTACTAAACAATTTCAATTCTCTAGCATGTCAAAATAATACCAGCAACAGTCTGGCAGAATGTGCATCCTCTAGCATGATAATAACCCAATTATCACATACTTAAGTAAAGCAGACCTTCCAAACAGGCCAACCATGCAATCAATCGGCAAGAATAAACGGCAGATACAGTGAAAACAATGTTCACCCATTTCGTTTGCTAGCAGCGAGCATCGACTGGATAGTTCGTGCCAATCAATCGAGGCATCTTTTTCGTTAAGAGAAAACATGATATATATTCCAGTGCTCTTTCATGCAGAAAAAAAGGACTAGATTTTATTTCAGATAACAGGAAGAGTTTTATCTTTCTATATACTTTCCACTGTAGGGATTCCATAGGATTAAAGGCTTTTAACTCGCACTGTTAAAATGAAAAAAATAAAAACGGAATCTACTTATCACTGAACGATGTGGCAGGGGATCAAGGTACGCTCATGCTCATATATGGCACACGATTCGGGACAACAGAATTCGAAACAATAGAACACAGTACCCCCTGTACCATGAGCAGAACAACACGAACAGAGCACACAACAAGTAATCAATAAGTATGAAATCAATCTGGAACCAAGTGCGTTCAAGTCCCTCCCTTTTTTCTTGAGAGAATCTAATCGCATCCGCAATAAACCAACAAAATCGATCCCTAAACCAAGACGCGTAGGTGCGGTACATAACCGCACCCCACGGCCCGCAATTAATGCAGTGATTAAGGCCCGTGATTTAGGAAACGGCGAGGTTTGTGCCAAAACCCAACCCGAAAAAATAGCTAGAGGGGGGCGGGGGAGTCGAAACCGCGCGCACCTGAAAAGGATCCATGAATGCTGCTTTACTGCTAGCCAAATCAATCTAGATCGGACCAGATTTGGTAAACCAAGGGGTGGTGGTGGCGTGCGGTCCGGTGGGGTGAGGTTTCTTGCCAAGAACAGTGAGGGTTTCTCCTTGCCAACCCGCGCCGCGCAGTGCTGTGCGAGAGGAAGGCGCTATTGTGTCGGGGAGAGTGCAGATTTAATGGGCCGATCTACGTGAGTAACTGGGCCAACTGGGCTTTCAGTGATGGCAAGCGCCTAGGGCCCAGCCCCAGAGGGATATGTGGTTCCGGAAATCTGCTCTACTCTGGCCAGCTACCCCGGTCGATATTCTCAAAAAAAAAAAGCTACCCCGGTCGATCCTTCTCAAACCCTAAATTCTTTCTCCATGGCCGGCGGCGATTCGTCCGTGGCGGTTCTCGCGAAGGAATGGGACGCCTATGAGCAGTTTTGGGAGGATCAGGCGGAGGATCCCGTCGACCCGCGGTTCAGCGAGTACGACCCCAAGCAGGGGGGTTTCATCAATACCCGCTTCTTCTTTCGCAGCGATTTCGACCTCGACGAGGAGTGTACGATCCGTCCCCTTTCAGTTTTCCCTCACTCTGCTGACTTGATTATGCCGCATGTCTAGTTCATTCTGTTTCGGTTTGCACTTGTTGCATCCAGTTTGCTCTTCGTTTTACTCTCTTACAGATAGTTTTTTTCTCATTTCACAGCACCTGCTGGTCCCATGCGACATACTGATAAGATCTTCAGAAAGGGGTTCCCGTTGACAACACTGTCAATGTTATCTCCGTCAAGATTGTGTCCTCTGACTATGGCTACCCACTCAGTGTGTATGGTACCATCATAGCCAGGGATAGTCTGGATCGGAAGTGTGTCTATATATTCCGGCGTGACCAGGATAATTCCCAGTTCATCACCTCAAAGGTATTACTGCCATTTTCCTTATAATCATAGACACATACAATATATCAACGTGTGCTTCTTGTACTGGTACTTTCTCGGATCAGTCATCCCATTTACCAAAAATAAAGGCGATTTCCTGATGGAGAAATTTTGAGTTGGTAAATTGTGCACGGCCTCTATAAATGATCTTTCTTAAATTAAATGTTTTATAGCAGTAATCCTGACTTGGATCTTGGATATTGTACTTCAATAATGAACCTGGTTTCATATCTATTTCATATGATGTTGATTTTAACGACAACGGATACTTCAGTTAGATGCCCTATCGCAAATAATGTTAGGAGCTGGGATTTAACAACACTTCCCTGGTGCTACAAGGATACAACCCCTGAATAATAAAAAAAGGAGTAAACATAATACAGGAGCACAAATGTACCATAAAATTATCTAGTCTTGTTACCTTATTTCATCATTGAAAACATACTAACTGAACCCCAAAGCAAGTATTAGTTAACATAGATCAACCCGAAAAATATAAACACCTGGATCTATCTTTTCATATTGGTCTCGCAGGAAGATTCGCTGATTTTGACTGGCCCAAAGAGAGGATTCATGGTATGTGATGATATATTCTTTGAAATCAATCTAAAGGTCAAGGATGCGCATGGGAGGAAGTTCAGTGATGAAAGACTCAGCAAAGGCTTGATGGAGGTGGATGCTATCCGCAGGCTGGCATTTGAACCCATATATGAGGTTGAAACGGAAAAACTTGTCAGCATGCACAGCATATTGGATTTAAACTATACATTTATAAGGAAGTCAGTGGAGGGTACTGTTGAGATCAGGATCCTTCAGGGACCTGTTGATTTCCATGGGAAGGTCATTGCTTGCACAACCAGCACTCCGTGCGACATTGTGCTACATGATAGCAAAGTTAGTGGCATGCTAACTGCAGATGATGATGGGGTTGTACAACTAGCGCGGCGTGTAGTAGGAGTCTCGGAGGATGAGATGCTGTTGCTGACTGTTGCTGTTGCTGGAGCTGGTGATGAGTTAACTGACTGCACTGTTGATTTTACTCCAAGGCGCAACAGTTATGTTGAAGAGAAAATCACGTGCGGTGACTATAAGATGCTTCTGAAAGTCACTTGGTCAATTGTGCATTTCTGATGTAATTACTGGTTATTCAAATGTGGCGGTCAATAGTTTTGATGTAACCAAGTTTAATTATGGGAACCAGTTATGGTGCATGCTTGAAATATGTGAGTTCACTAACTTCTGGTTGATTAGGTGTGGCCTGAAGAGACGTCTAATATATATGTATTTCAGCATGTATTCTACTTTTCTGGTTGATTTATGAAAGTTTCAGGAATTGTGTATGGTACAGGCAGGAAATTTATGTTATTTACCTCAGGTTTATTATGCTGTGATTACAAACCCTCTACCCTCTTCATTGCAGAAAAAATATGTTATTTACCTTAGGAAATTTATGTTATTTACCATAGTAATCTTCAGGATTTCGCACCCGGTTAGTTCAATTATTTGGTTTCGCATTGGCTTTGGATAAGGAACCTTTAGCACTTTGGACTATAACCGCTGCTCAAGTTTTGAGTGATTCGTGCTTGAACCATTAGTTCGTCACATAATAGGTTGAACCAGATGACTTATTGTGATATTTCAGCCAAAATTTCTATGGATGTTTCTTTTTACGTCAACAGCGAGGCAGCAGCCCGGAAAGAAATCTATTTAGCTTAAACAGTGGTTATAATTACAGCAAAATAAATAGGGGCTAACTACTATGTACAAAGTTAGCCAAAGAGGGAAAAAAACAATGGACACTGAATTTGAAATCAATTTTTTTGTCATGGTATATGTACCGTCGTATGAGTTCTTTTTCTTCTTAAAAAGGAGGTTGAAACCTCGACTTCTGCATCAAAATGATGCACAATTTTTTAGAATAACAAATCATGACAAAATGAATACATCGACCAACCAAAACCATCTTCCTGGTGACCTCCATGGCTGCAGCTACAAACTTGATGATGGGGTGATCATGATTAGGGCCATGCGTCTTTACCTCAGACCAATGAATACCATATAATTTGGAGGCCTCATCAAGATGCCCAAACGGCAAGCCGGGAGCACAAACGGGCCTAGCAGACCTCAGCAGTCAGCGTGCACCGTATGCGCACGCTCAAGAAGCCGCTGACACCGTCTTCTTCTACCAATCTTCATGAGAACAACGCATTGATCCCGCCAGGCCTTTTGTCGACGTCGCCACGACGCCAGGCAGTGCCATCGCCCTGCGCGCATCCATCAACACGCGTCCATCGTCGAGACCCTGTTGCGCCATGCCGTCGAGACTCGCCGTCGTCGACGTTTGAAAGGGCATTTCGCCCCTAAGTGTGTTTTGATGTTACACCATAAGGATATCTAATCCTTTGCTTAAGCTATCTAGGTTACTCTGATTAATAAGCAAATGGAAAAGTGGACCCTCAAAGTGAAAAGAGAAGAGAGAGGGAAGCCGGTTTTTTCGTTTTGGTTTGTCGGTAGTTTCCTATCCTATCAAGAGGGGGTGCTTAGAGGATTACTATGGCGGATTATGATCGGTCAAAATCCCACACACCTACAATATTAATTGATCCAATTTCGCCTTGCGTATCTTTGCCTTTGTGAAGCTTTTGGTAGAAATAGGCTGACAGGCAGATCTGTCGGACTGTCCAGGCTGCCGAACTCAGTTTGATATGTACTGGTTAGGGACTAGTTTGGGGATTGCCCCGGAGGCCCAGACTATTTCCCTCTGTGCCCGGACTATTGTCCAGACGAGCCCAGACTATTTGGCGGACATGTTCGGGTGCCTAGCCAGGCATGTCCAGGCATGGCCCTGTACTTTCCGGAGTTCCTGTAGCTGCCTCAACAGTTAGATGCTTCCAATCCCATATAGAATACACATTCTTCCTCCTTTGTAAGGTGTCTACTTTATCCTCTCTCTCTCCACAATTTTCTGCCACTCTAAACCTCAAAGCTCTCTCTGCTTAGCAACCCAAACTTCTTGATTCTATGGGGGCTTGGAGGAGAGAAGGCCTAGATCTAAAACCCCTACCAAACTGATTCGATCCACCATTGTAGTCCCTTGTGGATATTGTTACTCTTGAGTTCCTTGAAACCCTAGACATATAATTTGGTGCTCGGAGCTTCACTTTGGTGTAAAAAGTTTTGGAAATTTGTTGGAAGACTCTAAGCATGTGAAGAAGTCCCGACCTTTGATACGTGCATTTTATATCATCATTTATATAACTTTTAGTATCATACTAGAATGTTATTTGCATGATTATATGATTGTTTCTACATGTTTTAGATGATTTTGGGGACTTTCATACAAAGTCCCTATTTTTGGTATTTAATTTCTGGGAGGCAGAAAACCTCCTTTTTCTTGTCTTTAATGTTTCAGGAGCTACAGGACCTCAAATAATAAAAGGAAAAATACTGCGTCAGTTTTTCATCGGGAGAAAGGCAGAGGGAAGAAGACCGAAGAGAGGAGAGCCACGAGGGCCAAATGGGGGTGGCCCACGCGGCCCATGTACCTGGCCGCGTGGGACCAGCCCAAACTGGCCTCGGGCACCTCCTCGCCTGGGGCTTTTTATCGACGCCTTCGTCTCGCCCGAAAAGTAACGCCCTAATTTTTCCAAGTCCATCCGAGGTCGCGGCGGCGGCGAAACTCCTGATCCCTTCCGAGGGGGGTCAGATCCTGCTGCTCCGGAACTCCGGAGAAGGGGGAAATCATCGTCATCGTCATCACCTCTCCTCCTTGGCGTGGGAGGAGGCCTCTACATCATCACCCCCATCAAGACCAGCACCATCACCATCATCATCACCGTGATCCACTCCGTTCCCCTCGCAGTTTGAGAGTTGCTATACCCTAGATACTTGTCTTGTGCTACTATTCATGTTTGTGATTGAGTACTTGTCATTATTTGGTGGTGAAGTTATAATTTCAGATTGTGTTGTACCACTTATGCCACTGATTATGATCATGTTCGCACGTTGTGAGTAGTTCCCGTATGTTCCTGAGGGCATAGGATGAATTGGCATGATTTATATATGACATGTGTTGGTATTTTGTCAAGAGTTTATCTTTTATGTGATTCTATGATGGTGTTGTGCGAACGTCGACTGCACAACACTTCACCTTTATGGGCTCATAGGAGAACACCGTAGTGTAATGAATTGATGGAGACTTGGGAGGACACGTAAACCTGAGACCGAGTCATGAAGTTATATTATGAGGGTATTAGTATCGGGGACCTTAGAGTGTAATGCTATGGTGGGACTTTATGTCTTAATAATTCTTGTGCAGTCATTTGCTTGGCCACATGATCCATCATAAGGGGTTGTAGTTTATTTATTTAGCTATACCTAATTATGGCTCCGTCCAAAGAGATTAAAACTTGACAAGATATTCAACGTGTTGTTTAATAAATCTCTATGCCTAGCATCATCCATGCCGCCCTCGGGAACGTTTGCCACATATAAGTTACACATCACTTGAGCTTGTCCTTTGCCACATAAGAGGATTGGGCTTTCTCTCTTTGAGAGCTTTCACTTGCTACTGTTATCTGCTTGCAATTATACAACTGAAAATACCAAAAACACTTGCATCTTTTATTGTTTTATTTATCAATCTTACTAACCAATACCTTCAGCTCCTCGTGGGTTCGACAACCTTTTCTAATTGAAAGGTACTACAATTGATCTCCTGCACTTGGGAGCCATCAAGATACTTTTCTGGCGCCGTTGCCGGGGAGCGTAGCGCTATTGGTAAGAAGTTTGGTAAGGAAACTTGAAAGCTGTTTATCTCATTGTTACTATGGCATTTATGAATCGTGCCTCGCTGCATCTTGCTCTATATGAAAGTGCTTATGCCACTACTGCAAAGGTGGTTGAAACTACTGTGTCTGAGGTACCTAAAGTGGGATATAAAATTCCCATGGGTCATGTTAAAAGAGTTATGAAAAATCCATTTACAGGAGATGGAACTAAGTCGGCACGCGAGCACATGGAAATAATTGAGGACATATGTGGCTTATTCAGACTACCTGGTATTTCAGAGGATCAGGTAAAAAGGAAGCTATTGTATTTGTCTTTATCTGGTAATGCTCGTGATTGGTACAGGTCTTTGGATGAAGAGGTCCAGAATGAATGGAGTATCTTGAGGAAGGTTTTCTTTCTTAAATATTTTACTCCTAAAGAAGCTTATGATAACCGCTGCTATATATTCAATTTCTGGCCACATCTGGGAGAGAGTATTACTCAAGCTTGGGGGAGGTTAAAGGAACTCCTTCGCAAGAATCCATGTCATGATCTTACAAGGAAACTTATATTGATAAACTTTTATGTGAGACTACCTATGAAGCACAAGGAGATTCTGGATAATTCATCTGGTGGAAGTTTTACTAATAACACTGAAGAAGAAGCATGGAATTTATTGGAGACTATTTCTGAAAATACTAGCCACTGGGATCTTGATAAAGGTAATGAGCCATATTTTGATTATGAATATTCATGTGTAGAGAATTTCTCTACTTCTATTCTGTTTAAAAATCTGAGTGATACTTTTGGTCTTGATCCTTATGTTATAATTGAAATAGCTAAAGGTTTTGCTGATCATATCGTGTTCCAAAAAGTGGATTTGAAGTTTATGTTGAACCTGTTAAACAATCTATTGTTGTTCCTAAAGTTATTAAACAGGTTGAACCAATGTCATCTGTGACAATTGAGGAGTATGTTGAACCACCTCCATTTCCAAACCAAGTTAAGGAGAATTTACTTAAAGCTGTTACTAACAAGAGTAACAAAAGATGTTCTCAGCCTTATGAACAGGTGGAAGTCAACACTCAAATTTCTGTTATCAAGCAACTAAATGAAGAAGACCCAGTGGATGTTTATCTATGTGAAGATGCTACCAAAGTCATCAAAGGTAATTCGGCCAAAGTTGGGAAACCTGTTATATCATGCTCTATTGGGACTTCAAGTTATCATGGTCTATGTGATATTGGAGCAAGTATTAGTGTCATTCCATATTCTCTTTATCTTGAGATCAAGCCTGATATTGATCCCATTGTTATGGAAGAGACAGGTATGACAATTCAACTTGCTAATAAAGATTATATTAGTCCATTTGGAATTGTTAGAGATGTTGAAGTATTGTTGGCAAAATAAAATACCCTGCTGATTTTATTGTGCTTGGTTGTCCTCAAGATTCATTTTGTCCTATCATTTTTGGTAGACCTTTCTTACATACTGTTGGTGCTGAAATTAATTTGCCTAAAGAGAAAGTGTTTATTAAATGTGCTGGTGAGAAACTTGAATTTAACTTTTCCAAATTTGCTGATAAACATGTTGAAAGAGCCAATTCCTAATTTAATTGAAACTCTTGCTCATATAGCTGTAGCTTCAACTGATGTTGTAGAACGTTATATGCTTAATCAAGATGAACCATTTAATGATGAGGAAAAAGAGGCTTTGGAACAAATATTATGGCAACAACCACCACAATTACAATTGCATATCCCACCTGATAATTTAGGAGTGCTACCACCACCTAAAGGGGATCCTAGTTTTGAATTGAAACCTTTGCCTGCAAATCTGAAATATGCATATTTGGATGAGAAGAGCATATATCCTGTCATTATTAGTGCTAACCTTTCAGCTGAAGAGGAAGAGAAATTACTTGATGTGCTAAAAGCTCACCGACCAGCCATTGGATACTCTCTTGATGATCTTAAAGGTATAAGCCCCGCTCTATGTATGCATAAAATTAATCTGGAGGAAGATGCAAAACCTGTTGTTGATTTTCAACGCCGCCTCCATCCAAAAATGAAAGAAGTGGTAAGAAAGAGGTAATAAGACTTATTGAAGCTGGTATCATTTATCCTATAGCTGACAGTAAGTGGGTTAGTCCTGTTCATTGTGTTCCTAAAAAGGGTGGAATGACTGTTGTTCCAAATGAAAAGGATGAACTTGTGGCTCAACGTACTGTAGTTGGTTATAGGATGGTTATTGATTTCAGAAAATTGAATAAAGCAACTCGAAAAGATCATTATCCATTGCCATTTATTGATCAAATGCTAGAAAGGTTGTCTAAACACTCTCACTTTTGCTATCTAGATGGTTATTCAGGTTTCTCGCAAATTCCTGTCCATAAGGATGATCAAGAAAAGACCACTTTTACTTGCCCATATGGTACTTTTGCTTACAGGAGAATGCCATTCGGTTTATGTAATGCTCCTGCTACTTTTCAAAGATGCATGAATGCTATATTTGCTGATTATATTGAAAAGATAATGGAGGTTTTTATGGATGATTTTTCTGTGTATGGTACTTCCTTCGATAATTGCTTGTTCAACCTTAACAAAGTTTTACAGCGTTGTGAAGACCAACACTTGGTTCTTAATTGGGAGAAGTGTCACTTCATGGTTACTGAGGGTATAGTTCTTGGGCATAAGATTTCTGGAGAAGGAATAGAAGTTGATCCAGCAAAGATTGAAGCTATTGAAAAACTACCATATCCAAGGGACCTCAAAGGTATAAGAAGTTTTCTTGGGCATGCAGGTTTTTACCGTAGGTTCATTAAGGATTTCTCCAAAATATCAAAACCTCTAACCAATCTTCTGCAAAAGGATGTTCCTTTCTCTTTTAATGATGATTGCATTGAGTCCTTTAATATTTTGAAGAATGCTTTAATCACTGCTCCCATTATTCAACCTCCTGATTGGAACTTGCCTTTTGAAATTATGTGTGATGCTAGTGATTATGCAGTTGGGGCTGTTTTGGGCCAACGTGTTGATAAGAAACTGAATGTTATTTATTATGCTAGTAGAACACTTGATGCTGCTCAAAAGAATTATGCTACAACTGAGAAAGAATTTTTAGCAGTACTGTTTGCTTGTGACAAGTTTAGACCTTATATTACTGATTCAAAAGTCACAATACATACTGATCATTCTGCTATTAAATACTTGATGAATAAGAAAGATGCTAAGCCTAGACTAATAAGATGGGTACTTCTATTGCAAGAATTTGATTTACACATTGTTGATAGGAAAGGGGAGGATAATCAAGTTGCTGATCATCTCTCTAGGATGGAAAGCATACCTGATGATCCTATTCCTATTAATGATAGCTTTGTTAATGAACAACTTGCAATTGTTAATGTTTCTAGTGCTAAAGTTGCATCTCCTTGGTTTGCCAACTATGCAAATTTTATTGTTGGTAAAGTTTTGCCTCCACACTTCACTTCTCAACAAAGAAAGAAATTCTTTTATGATCTTAGACATTATTTTTGGGATGATCCTTTCCTCTATAAGAAAAGTGTGGATGGTATTATTAGACGTTGTGTACCTGAGCATGAACAACAGGCTATTATAAGAGATTGTCATGACAGTCCCTATGGAGGGCATCATGCAGGAGATCGCACAGGAGCAAAGGTATTACAATCTGGTTTCTATTGGCCTACTTTATTTAAGGACTGTGCTGAATATGTTAAATCTTGTGATAAATGTCAAAGAGTAGGAAACATTGGTAGGAGGAATGAAATGCCTATGAATTATTCATTGCCACTTGAACCATTTGATGTGTGGGGTTTTGACTTTATGGGTCCTTTCCCAGAATCAAAGACAAAGCATACTCACATTTTGGTTGCAGTTGACTATGTTACAAAGTGGGTGGAAGCAATTCCAACCAAAAGTGCAGATCATGCCACAGCAATGAAGATGCTCAAGGACATCATTTTCCCCAGGTTTGGTGTTCCTAGGTTCTTAATTACTGATGGTGGTTCTCATTTCTTGCATGGTGTTCTTAGAAAAACTTTGGCAAAATATGATGTTAACCATAGAATTGCATCTCCTTATCATCCTCAAACAAGTGGGCAAGTTGAATTAAGCAATAGGGAAATTAAACTCATTTTGGAAAAGACAGTGAATAAGTCTAGATCTGATTGGCCAATTAAGATTAATGATGCTTTGTGGGCTTATAGAACTGCTTTTAAAAATCCTATGGGAATGTCTCCTTATAAAATGGTTTATGGAAAAGCTTGTCACTTACCTGTTGAACTAGAACATAAAGCTAGATGGGCTATTAAACAACTGAACTTTGATTTTAAAACTGCGGGAGAAAAGAGAATTCTTGACCTAAACCTACTTGACGAATGGAGAAATGAAGCTTATGAAAGTGCCAGGATGTTTAAAGAAAAAGTTAAGATTTGGCATGACAAGAAAATTAAGAAAAAGGAATTCAAAGTAGGTGATCAAGTTTTATTATACAACTCTCGTTTCAAGTTTTCTGCAGGGAAGCTAGCTTCAAAGTGGCAGGGACCATTAGTGATACAGGAGGTGTACCGTTCAGGAGCTATCCGTCTTCACGGTGACATGAAAGGTAAACCTCATGTAGTCAATGGACAACGCCTTAAACCTTATATTGCAGGAAAGAGCTTCATCGGAAGGGTGGAGGAGTTGAATTTACAAACACCGGAGGAGGTAATTGAGAGAAACCGTGCAGTTTCAGAAACCCTAAATCAATAGAAGGTAACTTACTGTTGGAAAGTTTCTCGGAATTGCATAAAATTTTACGGAGGTCAATTTTTATGGAAATCATCGTATGGGACAAGAAAACTGGACGAAACGGAGACCCGAGGGAGAAAGAGAGGGGCCCACGCGGCCCATGTACCTGGCCGCGTGGGGCTGTCCCTTTTCCACCTCGGAGTCCTTTTTCGTCTCGTTTTCGATCCCGACGCTTCGCCTTGACCCAAAAACTCTCAATATATACCCCTCTCTGTCGATCTAATCTCGCACCGAGCGTTCTCGAGCGATTCTTTCTTTTGCTGTTTCTGCCTGTCAGGTTTTTAGCCATGTCTTCGGGAGACTCCTACCAATGCTCCTCCATGGACGACGATGATGATGAACTCGATGGGTACAGCCCCACGTCCATATGGAGGAGGAATAGGAAGAGGAAGGACTACTCCGACGATGAAGACTACAAGCTTGATGAAGAGGAGATGGACAAGCAAGAAGCTGAAGAAGAAGAGCACAAGCCCTCCGTCGACATCGCGCCCTTGGCGACAGCACCTCCATCACCCATTGCTGTTGCCGGCGTGAGGGTGAACCACTCTCTTGGAAACAAGAGGCGGGGCGCGCGCATGCAGACCGGAGGGAAGGTTCCCAGGCACTTCCTTGCGAGCAAAAACGTAGCTTCTACTCTTATTGACAGGGAATTTCAGCGCACCACTCAAGAGAACTATCCTGGTGAATGGGATCGCAAGATCCCAACAAGAAGGTGCCAAGCCCGGAGTGGAAGCCTTGCAAAGAGTCGGTGGAGAAGAATCTCATGCAAAAACTGGGAGAAGCCGCAAAAGAGTTCGAAAAAGCTTACAACCTCATGATGAAGATCATTGGGGATCTTGAAGATAATTATTATGAAGGCAATGTGAAAGAAGAGAGGAGTTCTAGCAAGACACCAAGCTTGGGGGAGTTCCATCTAGTCTTTCTCTTTATCAATCTATCATATCTATCTAGTCATGGTGTGCTTTGCTTTTATCGATTAGTTATCAATATCTCTTAGGCGTGTGTGAGCTCATGGAGCATTATCATGTATCCCTATCTTATGGTTTATCAATGAATATTAAAGTATGGTGTCATCCATGATTCTCTTGTTTGGGGATTTATGGGTAACACTCATGCAAATGAGCGTGGCATATTTAGAATTTCAATCACATCTTGCCTTGAAATTAATTAACTTGAGTATGTTGGACAATTATAGAATTATCTCAATATAGAAGAAGTAAAAAGACTTGTGAATTAATAGTTTGAGGTTAAGATATAGTCTTGTAGGATAAGAAGTTGAGAAGACTTAATGAAAAGGATATAAAACACTCTTGTTACAACCTAGTATCTTTTGAGCAAATTAATGATCATGGATATTTCAATACTTATGCTCTTGAATGTGAATGAAAGGAAGGCACCTGAAATTTCAGCTAGCCATGGAAAGTGTAAGAAAAGGTTGTGTAGAGCATGGGAACTTGATTGAGATATCCATGACTAAAGTTTGCACTAGTTACTAGTCAAGCAAGAGTGATAACAATTTTTATATCTATCTGTCTTTTCATTTGTCTTCTTTTGAACTTGTTATCCAATGAGAGTTTATCTTGTCTTTGAATTTCAGCAAAGTATAAAAGATTATAATGCTTGCCATGAAGAGCAAAAGCATGTGAAAAACAATATGATTCGATTGTCCAACATACAATGGTTATTTGCTTTCAAAAGTAAGGGGTGATTGCTAGAGTTCTACTTATGTTGCCCTCATATGTATGAGTTTTAGATCATTAATCTTATCTTGCAATTGAATATGATGATGATACAATGCCCGTATTTATTTATCAACCATAAGTCCATTGATGCATGTAATGATCTATGTCCTTACTTACTCGAGGACGAGTAAAGGTTTAAGCTTGGGGGAGTTGATACGTGCATTTTATATCATCATTTATATAACTTTTAGTATCATACTAGAATGTTATTTGCATGATTGTTTCTACATGTTTTAGATGATTTTGGGGACTTTCATACAAAGTCCCTATTTTTGGTATTTAATTTCTGGGAGGCAGAAAACCTCCTTTTTCTTGTCTTTAATGTTTCAGGAGCTACAGGACCTCAAATAATAAAAGGAAAAATACTGCGTCAGTTTTTCATCGGGAGAAAGGCAGAGGGAAGAAGACCGAAGAGAGGAGAGCCACGAGGGCCAAATGGGGGTGGCCCACGCGGCCCATGTACCTGGCCGCGTGGGACCACCCAAACTGGCCTCGGGCACCTCCTCGCCTGGGGCTTTTTATCGACGCCTTCGTCTCGCCCGAAAAGTAACGCCCTAATTTTTCCAAGTCCATCCGAGGTCGCGGCGGCGGCGAAACTCCTGATCCCTTCCGAGGGGGGTCAGATCCTGCTGCTCCGGAACTCCGGAGAAGGGGGAAATCATCGTCATCGTCATCACCTCTCCTCCTTGGCGTGGGAGGAGGCCTCTACATCATCACCCCCATCAAGACCAGCACCATCATCATCATCACCGTGATCCACTCCGTTCCCCTCGCAGTTTGAGAGTTGCTATACCCTAGATACTTGTCTTGTGCTACTATTCATGTTTGTGATTGAGTACTTGTCATTATTTGGTGGTGAAGTTATAATTTCAGATTGTGTTGTACCACTTATGCCACTGATTATGATCATGTTCGCACGTTGTGAGTAGTTCCCGTATGTTCCTGAGGGCATAGGATGAATTGGCATGATTTATATATGACATGTGTTGGTATTTTGTCAAGAGTTTATCTTTTATGTGATTCTATGATGGTGTTGTGCGAACGTCGACTGCACAACACTTCACCTTTATGGGCTCATAGGAGAACACCGTAGTGTAATGAATTGATGGAGACTTGGGAGGACACGTAAACCTGAGACCGAGTCATGAAGTTATATTATGAGGGTATTAGTATCGGGGACCTTAGAGTGTAATGCTATGGTGGGACTTTATGTCTTAATAATTCTTGTGCAGTCATTTGCTTGGCCACATGATCCATCATAAGGGGTTGTAGTTTATTTATTTAGCTATACCTAATTATGGCTCCGTCCAAAGAGATTAAAACTTGACAAGATATTCAACGTGTTGTTTAATAAATCTCTATGCCTAGCATCATCCATGCCGCCCTCGGGAACGTTTGCCACATATAAGTTACACATCACTTGAGCTTGTCCTCTTGCCACATAAGAGGATTGGGCTTTCTCTCTTTGAGAGCTTTCACTTGCTACTGTTATCTGCTTGCAATTATACAACCGAAAATACCAAAAACACTTGCATCTTTCATTGTTTTTTTATCAATCTTACTAACCAATACCTTCAGCTCCTCGTGGGTTCGACAACCTTTTCTAATTGAAAGGTACTACAATTGATCTCCTGCACTTGGGAGTCATCAACCTTGTGTAAAGGTTGGGTCAACAGTTTCAAGTCAACCTCATACTGGATTGAGCTCTTTGTTCATGGAAGAGGCTCAATGAGAATAGAGTGAGCATTCATTGCATTGGAATTCCTTCGTGGCTTCACACCCCTCCAACGAAGACATACTTTCCTTGAGAAGGAACTTCGGGAACTACATCTTCACATCCACTATTGTGGTTATCTCTTTCTTTACTACTCATATTCTATTGCGTATTATATCTTGTATCCTATCACATAGGTTGCTCACCTAGTAGCACATATAGATAACTTTGTGATTGAATTGTATCCCTTAATTTGAAAATAAAATAAAAATGATAATCTCCTATTCACCCCCTCTAGTCGACCATACCGACGCGGTAGATGCCACGCAATGTTACTTCATGTCACTTCCAGCAAATACCTGCTTTAAAAGGATGCCCCAGGAGAGAGAACAACACCTTAGTGCCGCCATCATTTAATCCAGTAGCTCCAGATCTAGGGCGCCCGAGAGGAGGGGAGTGAGCAGCGAGAGTTGCACCCATGTCGCCTTGGATGGGGAGCGACACAGGGGGATGTCTGTCATACAAGTATTAAAATTGGTGTGTGGGAGCCACTCCCCTGCCTTTACACTAATTAAGGATGTATACAACCATTTAGACTAGCCATAGCGGGGAAAACTTCAGCAGTAACATAGAGTCCAACTCAGCAAATTGCTTATGTGGCAATGAGTTAATGAGGAGAGAGGTAATTTGAGTAACTTAGGTGGTTACCAGAACAAAGCGCTCCATACGAGACTTTTTTAATGCAATCGATCCGGTGCGGCTCATGAAGAAAAGTAAAAGCCCATCGACCTTCTCTTTCTTCCCGGCTGCGTCCTTCTATCTCCCTGCCGCCTGAAACTAGCTGTCTAGCTCGCTGTCTGTATCGCCGGCCAGCGGCGGCTCAGCCGGCGGCGCGAAGCCACCGGAACCATGCCCAAGTCCAGTGCTCGTAAGGAGGCGGCGCCAGTCCGTTCAGCTGCTACCTCGCCGCCACCACAACACTTCCCCGGCGCCTCGGCAAGCTCGTACGCCAGTCGCTCGCCACAGCTCTTCTACCCCAGCGTCCAGACGAGCTCCTCCACTAGCCCCACGACACCGCCGCACCTGTACGCCCCTCCCATGGAAACCTCCTCTGCCAACCCAACATGGTATAAATTTCTGCTCCCAATCTTAGGTAATTGCAATTTCTGTAGCTCGAATTTGCATCATTAGGTGTTTGATTGATTGAACTAGCTTGCATTCTACTCTGAGTCTTCGGCAATTGCAATTCGTCAATTGCACCTGTACCTGATTCAGCGTTTGTAGGTGTTCAGAGAGACTCCTAATTCTGTAGCCTGAATTATCTAAACAGTGAGACATTCTTCATGTCTTTGCTTGATTGAACTAGTGATTTATCACATCTTTTTGTTGAAAAGAAGCTGCCGACATAGGTGTTTGCTGATCGATAAATAGATAAGTGTTTCGATAAATAGCTGACGTTCTTCAGATTTTGTTTGTTGCCGATAAGAACTTGCAGCTACTCTCGGTCATGTTTTTTTTTAGCAAATACCATATATATTAAACCAGCAAATAGTACATGATTACATTGATTACAAAAACAATACTAAAAGAGACGAGCAAATCTTTGAGATCTTCAAGCCCTTTCTTCTTCCATGACACAATCTTGTACTTTTCTGAAGGCACCCGTAGAACAACGACGGATACACCAAACCACAGACCTGTGAATACCAACGAAGGTTCTCCCCTTTTAATTTTGAGCCGTAATGCCAAGGCTTTGTGCACGCACGCAGCCATTAAATTAATCAAGTAACATCGGCAAGAGCACCACCACTGATATTCCAGGGAAAAATAACCGAACAACTTTGTCGACGTCGTTGGGAGCCGAGAGAACGAATCACCATTGTCGAGGACGTAGTAGCCGGGACAGATATTGCGAAGACAATCCTCCTCGCGGCAACCATGAGAAACAATCCAAGATTGATCTGGCGAAGCAAGATCTGAAGAACCATACCTAAACAAACTTAATCTTCCAAAACCACCATTGACATCGGGAAGGAGATCTCGCCGTCGAACGAAGGCCGGAAGATTGCTTATTGTAAAAGATGTCATCTCCATTGATGAAGACGACGACAACCAAAACCCTAAATTGAAACACTACTTTTATTAAAAACTCCACTCATAGATCGGATTCCCCACCCCTCCCGACGCCGGCAAGGCCGGCCGGAGTAGGGGGAACCAATCTACGGTGGAGGAGAAGAAGTGGCGGCGCCTAGGTTCTAAGCGGCGGCGGCGGAAAAAGGAGACCTCTACTCTCGGTCATGATTTTTGAACAAAGCATTGACTAAGCTTCATATAGATGTGTTTTGTGTTCAGCCTATCTCTTACCAGTAGCCTAAAAATATCTTGTTTTTTTGTTTAGAAATTGCATTGCTGCTGTACTATGCTCATGACTTCTGATATTTGTAACAGGAGGCCAATGTACACCCCTGCACCTGAAGAAAGGACCGCATATCGTCTTCCCTATTTACCGGAGGAACATGTCAGACTGGTAAGGATATTCATTGCTCAAATCCATATTATGTGCATGTATTTTCTTGTTGCTTGTTGGGCTCAACTAAATTTAAGGTGCACAATGTAGGCAGGTGCTTGGCTTAGTGTTCACTCAATCCATCGATGGGAATGCAAAGAAGGGTGAGCAGTTCTGGGATGACAGTGCTGCATTATACAATAGTGCTACACCAAGTAACCGGAAGAGAGATCGGAATCAGTTGAAGACGGAGTGGCAAAGAACCAAGAAAAGGCTCGCTGCTTTCCTTGGTGAGTGGACTGCCGTAATTGGAGTGTATCATAGTGGTCACAGCCAACATGACCGGGAAAAAATGGGGAATATGCTTGATTTGAATGAGGAAGCAAGCTCATCGATTGTTTTTCCATCGGTATTTACTCACGGTGACATGCCAGTATTTGCCGAGGTACTTGAAAGAGATGCTAGACTTCGTGATCGTCCGACACATAAGGCTTTAAAAAATGATTTGATTGAGCATATATGGAAAAAGTTTGGACGACAATAAATTATATTCAAGACTTGATCCATGTATTGCTAGATATGTTTTATATATTTAATTATATTATATTGGCATTTGATTATTCATTATATTTATTCATTGTACAAACAAACAAAATTTCATATTGGTACACGCCACATATAGATCACAAAGTTGAATTACTATTATAGATCCCACATACTAATAAATGCAAACCTCCATGTTACCACCTCTATGTTACCACCCACTATGGAGGTAGTAACATAGACTAGTAACATGTGTATGTTACTAGTCTATATTTATTGATCCAATTTCGCCTTGCGTATCTTTGCCTTTGTGAAGCTTTTGGTAGAAATAGGCTGACCAGGCAGATCTGTCGGACTGTCCAGGCTGCCGAACTCAGTTTGATATGTACTGGTTAGGGACTAGTTTGAGGATTGCCCCGGAGGCCCGGACTATTTCCCTCTGTGCCCGGACTATTGTCCAGACGAGCCCAGACTATTTGGCCGAACATGTTCGGGTCCTGTCGGGCTGCTCGCATCTTGCTGTTTTCTGCCTAGCCAGGCATGTCTAGGCATGGCCCTGTACTTTCCGGAGTTCCTGTAGCTGCCCTCAACAGTTAGATGCTTCCAATCCCATATAGAATACACATTCTTCCTCCTTTGTAAGGTGTCTACTTTATCCTCTCTCTCTCTACACAATTTTCTGCCACTCTAAACCTCAAAGCTCTCTCTGCTTAGCAACCCAAACTTCTTGATTCTATGGGGGCTTGGAGGAGAGAAGGCCTAGATCTAAAACCCCTACCAAACTGATTCGATCCACCGTTGTAGTCCCTTGTGGATATTGTTACTCTTGAGTTCCTTGAAACCCTAGACATATATAATTTGGTGCTCGGAGCTTCACTTTGGTGTAAAAAGTTTTGAAAACTTGTTGGAAGACTCTAAGCATGTGAAGAAGTCCCAACCTTGTGTAAAGGTTGGGTCAACAGTTTCAAGTCAACCTCATACTGGATTGAGCTCTTTGTTCATTGGAAGAGGCTCAATGAGAATAGAGTGAGCATTCATTGCATTGGAATTCCTTCGTGGCTTCACACCCCTCCAACGAAGACATACTTTCCTTGAGAAGAAACTTCGGGAACTACATCTTCACATCAACTATTGTGGTTATCTCTTTCTTTACTACTCATATTCTGTTGCGTATTATATCTTGTATCCTATCACATAGGTTGCTCACGTAGTCGCACATCTATATAACTTTGTGATTGAATTGTATCCCTTAATTTGAAAATAAAATAAAAATGATAATATCCTATTCACCCCCCTCTAGTCGATCATACCGACGCGGTAGATGCCACGCAATGTTACTTCATGTCACTTCCAGCAAATACCTGCTTTAAAAGGATGCCCTAGGAGAGAGAACAACACCTTAGTGCCGCCATCATCTAATCCAGTAGCTCCAGATCTAGGGTGCCCGAGAGGAGGGGAGTGAGCAGCGAGGGTTGCACCCATGTCGCCTTGGATGGGGAGCGACACAGGGGATGTCTGTCATACAAGTCTTAAAATTGGTGTGTGGGAGCCACTCCCCTGCCTTTACACTAATTAAGGATGTATACAACCATTTAGCTAGCATGAGTATCAGAATTTTATCTTGGTTATTAATCAAGCCTGGTCATTAATAAACTTCATGCAAGTGTGTTAGGTCTATAACTCAGGTGTTGGGTCTATGTCCGCCCCCCTCACCAAGTGTGTTAGGCAGAGTGTTGTTATTTTTTGTATTTCTAAGACATTATAAATGTTAAGTTAAAGGTCTCGTACGGTAGTACACCTGCACGTGCTAATGCACGCTATGGCTAGTTCTTTTCGGCTGAACCTTGTGCAGAAAAGTCTTTAACCTTAACTGCCCCAGAGAAATTATGATAGTGTGGTATGGCGTTCATAATATATAGATGTGCGCTCATTGAAATTTCTTAGCGATTTTGCATGCTCAAATGCATTCAAACAACTTTGGCCGTGTCGACCTTTTTTGCTTTTTTTTTTGTTTGAGAAACACAGTATAACGCAGACGTTCATATACACACGCACACACTCACTCCTAAGAATGCACGCACGCACACCCTACCCCTATGAGCACCTCCGAGAGACTGAGTCGGCGGGTCGAGTCTTGAGACTGACGAAGTCACCACGGGCGTCTCGCTGTCGACGGGAACGTCGTCTCCCACTGAAGAATATTCTGCCTTAAATGAGAAACACCAGCGTCAAACCTGTGTTTAAACTCTGATGGGCTGGGGTACAACCACCCACCTAACCATCTTGCCACAGTCAAGTTCTCTCGACCTTTTTTGCTTGCACTTCTTCAATACGCACATAAAAATAGCAAGGACCACAAATCCCGTATTTCTTTTTCCATCTATGTAATGTGACGTACTCAATATCAAATTGCTCATTTTTATTTAATATACTACAAATCCAATCAATTGGCACATCTACTAGCTAGCAGCATGTCCACGAGTATAGATTTCTTACATCCGAGATCCAGTACTCCTGCACTTTAAAAAATTGAAAATTATATTTAAAAGTTTCAAAAAATATGAAATAAATCATACATGTGTAGCGTATAGATGTGCAAAATCACAATACTAAATACTTTATGTTTTGATCTACACAAAAATGACAGATTTACAGATCTTATTATAAACAATGCATAGTTTCAAATCTCTCCATTTTGTTTTTTTGTTTGTAGACTACAATATAATGAATATTGAATTGAGATTTTACAGGCTTACAGCATACAACATTGAGAACGTGCATGATTTTTTTCAGATTTTTTAAAAAACTTTTAAATATATATTTCGATTTTTTAAAATAGTAGAAGCACTGGATCTCGGATGCAAAAAAACCACTTTCCGCATGTCCACTAGCTAGAAGCACACACACTATCGATCGACTATCAAACACACACTACACGTCTACTAGCACAGACGCGCGGGTCGTACAGCCTGGAGAGCGGCGGCTGGACTGCGAGATGGCGAGGCTTTTGGCTCCTTATCATGTAGTCGAGGCGAGATCCTGGCGGCTGGACCGGTGGTCGACCTCCTGGCCGAGCTGCCGGCGATGCGGGTCGTGCCCTACTCGCCTTCCTAAGCGCGACGGGCGCGCCGTTCATGGTGAGCGCCTACCCATTCTACGGCCTCACCGGAGAGACACCCCTCGACTTCGCGATGTTCCGGGCTGCTGTACACCAGCGTCACCACGGTGTCATGGACGCCGGCTCCGGGCTGCTGTACACCAACGCGCTGGACGCACAGCTTGACACCGTGCACTCGGCAATGGACCGCCTCGGTTTCGGCGACGTCGACGTCGTCTTGGCCTATACCGGGTGGCCGTGGGCCGGGGAGGAATGGGAGGTAGGCGTGGGCGCGGACCTCGCCGCGGAGTACAACAAGAACGCCATCCGCCACCTCGGGTCCGGCGTGGGGACCCCGCTGAGGCCGAACCGCACCTTCGAGGTCTCTATCTTCTCCCTCTTCGACGAGGAGTCGAGGACTCAAGCCCGGCCCACTGTCCGAGCGTCATTTCGGCCTGTTCCACGCTGACATGACGCCGGTCTACGACGATGGCATCCTCACCGCTCCGGAGGTAATTCCTGCATGCCGATAGCTCACTATGTATTCTTCACCATGACATTAATAATCTCTGAAAGTTTGTGCGTGCATGCAGTACGACAGCGGCGGACTCGGGCGGGCGGCGGTGGTGCGTGCCGGAGCCGGCGTCGGACGCGGCGGTGCTGCAGGAGAACATCGACCTCGTGTGCGGGCGAGGGTGGCCGCTGTTACGAGCCGGACACGCTGCAGGCCCACGCAGCGTACGCCATGAACCTCTATTTCCGGAGCAAGGGGAGCACGCGTTGGACTGCGAGTTGTTACTTTGTGGTGATCCAAATTCGTATATAGTGATAAAGACTAACTTGTACTCGACTTGGAAATCATGTTACCGACCTAGATTAGGTCAGGACACCTATAAATACATCTTGTGTAAGCCGTCATCATGGGATAAGTCGCACGTTGTAAATCTCCGGCGTTTGTAACCTCACCCGATATAGTGAAATATTGCTGGCTGGCCGCGTGGTTTTTTCTCCTCCATTGTTGGAAGAATTTTCCACGTTAAGTCTCGTGTCCCCGTTGATTGATCTTTCCGCTACTTCGTCGTTTTCTTTATTATCGTTTATAACACGAGTTTGGTGGCACCGGCGTCGTGACCGCTGCTGACCCAAGTAAGATTTCTTCCTCCTTTTCTACGGTATATAAGTATGATCGTGCCTTGAGAACTTGCCTGTGGCAAGATGGTTAGGTGGATGGTTGTATCCCCAGCCCACCAGAGTTCAAACCCCAGGTTTGACGCTGGTGTTTCTCATTTAAGGCGGAATATTCTTCAGTGGGAGGCGACGTTCCCGTCGACAGCGAGGCGCCCGTGGTGACTTCGTCAATCTCAAGACTCGACCCGCCGGCTCAGTCTCTCGGAGGTGCTCATAGGGGTAGGGTGTGCGTGCGTGCGTTCATAGGGGTGAGTGTGTGCGCGTGTATATGAGCGCTTACGTTGTACTGTGTTTCGCAAAAAAAAAAAAGTATGATCGTGCCTTTAGTTACACGGAGACATATTCTGTATGACCTGTGCTTGTGTTTGGTGTTCACATGTGTGTCTTGTGCTACTTTGTTTTGTCAGGTTAATTTTTTTTTGCGGTGAAAAGGGCTTTCATTAATCAATTATAATGTCGTTACAATCATCCAGAATTTGTTCACATGTAGTTCGTTTTTTCTAATTCAAATCAATATTTTCAGTTCAGAAAATTCAAAAAAAATACACATATTGATAATGTCGATGTACCAGTGTACAAAATTTTAATCAAAATTCGTATTACTCTAGGACACACACAAAAAAACTGATACTTTTCACAACTCAGATCTAGCCATTTGTCTTTTTTTCAGCCTAAAATAACAACCAATTTCGAATTGAAAATTTGTACACTTGTAGATTACATCACTATCTACATCTTGGAAATTTCCCAAATTTTTAAAACTTAAAAGTGCAAATTTAATTTTTTAATAAATAAGCTACATGTAGCTCGGGCTCTAAAACTCCTTTGTGATAGCTACTCCGTACTTTGTAAGTGAAATTAATCTGCCATCAGGATCTGAACACGTGTTACGCAAGCCACGTATCACTGTCAGGCGCTCAGCAGAAAAGAATTGTGACACAAATATTGCACACAACGCTTTATTGTTTCGGATCTGTGTTTAACTTGCAATAAAGCATTAAAAAAAAGCATACCAAGATGGCTTTCCCCTAATTAAAAAGCAGTTTGTAATTCCAAGACGAATCGGGATAGAATACAATAGCAAGACAAGTAATCGGAAAGATATAAACGCACGATATGCTATAGTCCCAGCACGCCCGAAGCAAAACACATCCGGCAATCACACACGCGTACCAAGATCGATGGAGGAGACGGCGGCGGCCGCCATGCTTCCGGATGACGCCATCCTCGAGATTCTCGTACGTGTGCCGGATGTGCATGGTCTCTTTCGATGTGCTTGGACTTGCAAGGCGTGGCGCCGTCTCATAGCCGATCTCTCGTTTCTCCGGCGTCGATGGCCGGAGAAGAACCGCGATTCATCGTCCCTCCTTGGTTTCTTCCTTGGAGGAGAGTGGACCAATCAACCGGGCGACCTCCTCCTCCACACGCCCGTCTTTGTCCCGACGCCACGATCGGCCCTCGGTCCTGCCCGCCGCTCCCTTGGCTCGTTAATCCCTGGCGCCGCCGGGCTCTTATCCTATGCGAGGCCGCTTACCTCACGGCATGGTCTCCTTCTCGTGAGCCTATTACCACGTTTCTCCGACTTGAATCACGGCCATCTAGCGGTGTGCAACCTGCTCACTGGCTCGTGTGACGTACTTCCCCCATTGGAGTCCGAGGTACCTTTCACCATGAGTTGTTGTGCCATTCTAACCAGCGATGATTGTTCCCCGGGACAACATCGGGCGCCACTACCCGAATACTCAACCTTCTTCAAAGTGTTAATCATTCGCCACATGAGTGGGAATTCTCCGAGTTATGATCTTCACATGTTCTCGTCTGCTGATACGGGCTGGAGCTCTCTTGGGAGGTGCTTTAGTAATGAGGATCACAACATGTTGAATCCACCACTTGATTGTGGCGCTATTGTGTGTCGTGGCATGGCACACTGGCTCTTTGAAGACACGTCGAACTATTATACTATTGGTGTGAGTATTGAAAGTGGTGGTATCTCCTTGATGAAGGTCCACACTAACGATCTTCCAGATGTCCGTTACATGGCACCTTGGCTTAGCACCACAACCGACATGGAGCTCTCGCTGCTATTGCTATGTAACACACTCATCGGAGAAGACTTCTGGTTAGAGGTATTGACGCTAAAAGGCGGCAATGAGAGCAGGGTTGGCACCACAGACTGGCTCTGCACTCGGACCGTCGAGCTAAAACAACCTAAGCACAAGTGCATCAGTAGAGGGCATTGCAAGTATATGGATGAAAAGAGCGGCACAATGCTTGTCATGGACTCCAACCGGCTCATGTATTTTGCTGATCTCGAGACTAGACAATTTGAGGAGGTGACGGCCCAGTTTTACGGCCTCAACTGTCATACTACGATGGTGCCCATAGAGATTGAGTGGCCGGCCTTCTTCATGTCTCGTCTTGGTAAACGGTCATACTAGCTAGTATGTTGCTACTATATGTACTCCACAACATTCACCAATAAGCTCTTAAAGATTGTAGCTTATTGTCGTTTAATTTGAGCTTGTCATAGTACATGTTGCAGTTTAATTTTATTTTTCTGCTATTGTTGTGTTTCTTACCCTCAACGCACAGTTTCTGCATAAGTGCATTAGATGTTTGTGGCTCAGATCAAACCATTCGCTGCTTGCCCCGTATAGCATATACACTCATGTCGCTTACATCAACCAGGAAAGTCGAATACAGGCTGAAATTCATATATATTTGACGTCTTTTCAGACTACACCTAATCAATTAGAAGTGAACTCACATATTCCAAACATGCACCATAACTGGTTCCCATGATTAACACTTGATTACATCAAATGGATCGATCGCCGCGACTGAATAACCAAGAATTACGTCAGAAATGCACAATTGACCAAGTGACTTTCAGAAGCATCTTATGGTCACCGAACGTGATTCTCTCTTCATGGTAACTCTGGCTGGACATGGGGACCGAGTTTTGCTGGCTCGCCCCGAGTTGGGCTTGGCCCGCAGAAAATTTAGACCGAGCCGAGCCTCCTTTTTCAGCTCGTGAAGGCCTCGGGCCGAGCCTAGCTCGGCTCGGTCCAGCCCGTTGGCTCGTTCGTTAGCACAGAAATGCGGCCCATTTAGTAGCATAGCAGCCTTTTCAGCCCATGTAGAGGGTCAACGACACATACGCAGGCAGATATCTAGGTTTTCCTCGTGCAGCCGCCACAAGCAAAGCTCGACCCCGCCATCGCCTTTGCTTCACCACCGAATGTCGCCGCCGCCGTAGGACGATGCAGCCACCGCCTAGCCTCCCAAAAACTCGCGACCTGCTGCCCCTCATCCGTGTCTCGTCCACTGCCAGCCATGGCGTCCGCTTCTCGTGCAGTAAGCTCTGCCTCGCCGCCCCCACGTCGCCGATGTCGTCTCCGCCGCTCTCGGGGAAGACGGCCCTACCCGTCAGCGACCACCACCGCGAGGCTCGCGAGCTGCACCGAGTTGCACCGAGCTTTCCACTAGCTCGGGCCGAGCTCCATTTCCCGGCTCGCCGGCAGTCTCGAGCTGGCTCGCGGCTCGGCAATTTAGCCCGAGCTTTTGGCAGGCTCGCCCCGAGCCGGACCGAGTTGGCTCGTGTCCAGCCAGAATGGTAACTGTTCCGCGTTGGAGTAAACTCAACTGTGCGGACAGTTAACTCATCACCAGCTGCTGCAGCAACAGTCAACAGCAGCATTTCATCCACCGAGACTCCTACTACGCGCCGCGCTATCTGTACAACCCCATCGTCACCTGCAGTTAGCACGCCACTCACTTCGCTGTCATGTTGCACAATGTCGCAGGGAGTGCTGGTAGTGCACACTACAGGAATGCCCCGATACGCCGACGGCACAATTCTACGCAGACCCCGGTGAGGCCAGCCAGGCGTACTGGCCGTCGGCGTATAAAAGGCCCTCGGCGTAGAAAGTAAACGCCGACGGCCACCCTCGGCGTACAAAAGGCCGTCGGCGTACCACCGCCGTCGACGTAGAGTCAAATGGGGATTTTTAGACTATTTTTTTTTCATATAGAGACGCCGACGGCAAAGCCGTCGGCATAGGTACTATGTTTTTTTTATCTTCACCGTATTATATTCTTTTTAATTGATCGGCATAGGTACCAAGTTTTTTTTCTATATTTTATTTTTATGTATTTTATTTATTACTCTCAATTAAGTTTAATATGTTTCATATGTTTTTATTCATTTTTATGTTTTTATGTATGTAGCTACTGTGTATAGCGGTCTCCACCCACATAAAATAACGTCGCGAATCTTCTCAAGGGTTTCACCGAAGCGGGGCTGCGGAGCGTCGGAACCCCACCCAAACCTAGGTGTTTCCATATCATATGTATACAAGTGTGTTGGGTGTTTGAAATGTGAAATATCCCACTCTGTTGTGTGACCGGCTTCACCGGCATCACTTCTCTCTACTAAGTTTC
Organism: Poa pratensis; assembly: GCA_947311845.1. Classification (NCBI taxonomy): domain Eukaryota; kingdom Viridiplantae; phylum Streptophyta; class Magnoliopsida; order Poales; family Poaceae; genus Poa; species Poa pratensis. Next base: position 20,389,414 of record CAMZMU010000047.1, read on the forward strand.
TACACTTATAGGTGAAAACTCCCGTTTCGGGCGAACCGGGGCAACCTTGTGACAATTTGTGATAAAAGTTGGTTTCCCATATTCCTATGGCATAACCTAACACAACCAAGCAAAAATATTCCACTGGCCTACCCCCTCTCGGCTCCGGTCAAGGGGGTAGACGGGAACTTTGACTTTTTTCCAGCGGGCCTAGAGTTTCGCCGAAGCGGGGACCCGGAGCGTCGGAAACCCACCAAAACCTAGGTTGTGCCATACCATATGTATACAAGCGTGTTGGGTGTTTGAAATGTGAAATATCCCACTCCCTTGTGTGACCAGCTTCACCGGCATCACTTTCTCTCTACTAAGTTTCTACACTTATAGGTGAAAACTCCCGTTTCGGGCGAACCAGGGGCAACCTTGTGACAACTTGTGATAAAAGTTGGTTTCCCATGTTCCTATGGCCTAACCTAACACAACCAAGCAAAAAATTCCACTGGCCTACCCCCTCTCGGCTCCGGTCAAGGGGTAGACGGGAATTTTGACTTTTTTCCAGCGGGTCTAGGGTTTCTCTGAAGCGGGGCCCCGGAGCGCCGGAAACCCACCAAAACCTAGGTTGTGCCATACCATATGTATACAAGTGTGTTGCATGTTTGAAATGTGAAATATCCCACTCCGTTGTGTGACCGGCTTCACCGGCATCACTTTTTCTCTAGTAAGTTTCTACACTTATAGGTGAAAACTCTCGTTTCGGGCGAACCGGGGGCAACCTTGTGACAACTTGTGATAAAAGTTGGTTTCCCATGTTCCTGTGGCCTAACCTAACACAACCAAGCAAAAAATTCCACTGGCCTACCCCCTCTCTGCTCCGGTCAAGGGGTAGACGGGAACTTTGACTTTTTTCCAGCGTGTCTAGGGTTTCGCCGAAGCGGGGCCCCGGAGCGTCGGAAACCCACCAAAACCTAGGTTGTGCCATACCATATGTATAAAAGTGTGTTGGGTGTTTGAAATGTGAAATATCCCACTCCGTTGTGTGACCGGCTTCACCGGCATCACTTTCTCTCTACTAAGTTTCTACACTTATAGGTGAAAACTCCCGTTTCGGGCGAACCGGGGCAACCTTGTGACAACTTGTGATAAAAGTTGGTTTCCCATGTTCCTATGGCCTAACCTAACAGAACCAACCAAAAATTCCACTGGCCTACCCCCTCTCGGCTCCGGTCAAGGTGGTAGACGGGAACTTTGACTTTTTTCCAGCGGGTCTAGGGTTTCGCCGAAGCGGGGCCCCGGAGCATCGGAAACCCACCAAAACGTAGGTTGTGCCATACTATATGTATAAAAGTGTGTTGGGTGTTTGAAATGTGAAATATCCCACTCCGTTGTGTGACCGGCTTCACCGGCATCACTTTCTCTCTACTAAATTTCTACACTTATATGTGAAAACTCCCGTTTCGGGCGAACCGGGGGCAACCTTATGACAACTTGTGATAAAAGTTGGTTTCCCATGTTCCTATGGCCTAACCTAACACAACCAAGCAAAAAATTACGCTGGCCTACCCCCTCTCAGCTCCGGTCAAGGGGGTAGACGGGAACTTTGACTTTTTTCCAACGGGTCTAGGGTTTCGCCGAAGCGGGGCCCCGGAGCGTCGGAACATATTGAACATATTAAAGTAAAAATGAATAAAAATATATTGAACTTATTAAACTTAATTTAGAGTAATAAATAAATACATTAAAAAAATATTATTTAAGTGAATACAAATGAAAAAAAGGAAAACCCTATGCCTACACCTTATCCTTATCCCGCCACAACACCTCTCGACCACCCACCCCGCATATCGCGCTAGAGCTCTCCGGCCGACCCACTCCGGCTCCCTCGCCGCCCTGCTCCGGCCAGCCCCGACCCCGACCCCGCCGCCGCCAACCCCGCCCCTCCACCCGCCAGCCGCCAACCCCGCCCTCTCCACCCGCCACCTGCCCCTACCCACCCCCGCCGCCACCCGTCCCTACCCACCCCCGCCGCCAGCCCCTACCCACCCTCGCCGCCAACCCTGCCCCCTCCACCCGCCAGACGCCATCCCCGCCCCCTCCACCCGCCAGCCCCTACCCACCCCCGCCGCCAACCCCGTCCCTCCACCCGCCAGCCCTGCCCCCTCCACCCGCCAGCTGCCAACCCCGCCCCCTCCACCTGCGCAGCTCTTCCACCGGCCACAACACCTCCCCTCCGGCCGCATCTCCACCACCGAAGCTCCTCCAAGGTTAGTGCATTTTTTTAGGGTTAGTGCCACAGTTAGTTGTAATGATAGTTTTAGGGTTACAATTAGTAGATTTTAATAGAGGGAATTTTTCTTATATATGTTGATTGTTTGCTTTTTCAGATGACGTAGGTTCCCGCCAGCCACCACCGTCGGTCCCGCGCGTTGTTGCGGGGCTTCTTCTCTAGCTGAGGAGGGGCCGCCTCGGTGCCCTTGTTTCGTCGCCCCGCTTTCGGAACACGTCCTCGACCTTCTCCGACCACCAATCACGCTTTGAGGGTATAAACCTTTCGCCTCCCTTGTAATTTTATGGCATAGGTTTTTTCTTTGTACATCACCTACAAGTCGCGTAACCCGAGTCAGATCCCGTCCGGAAGGGTTACAAATTTATAAATATGCAGGATTGTCCATCTTTGCATATTTATAACCGTACCTCTTCCGGATTGTCCATGTTGGACAGTTCGAGTATGTGTAGATCGAGTCGTGTTGCATGTTCTACCCCTTCCTGAGACGGAATTTCGGCAGCACCTCCCCGTTGTTCTTCGGATGCACACCCTCTCGGCTTGACAAGCTCGAGACGTGTATTCTGAATAACAGCGGGGAGGTGCTGCCGAAATTCCGTCTCGGGTCGGGTAGAACATGGAACACGACTCGATCTACACATACTCGGGCGGATAGACCCTACCTATTAGAAGTGTAGGTGAACCCTTGCATGCTGTAAAAGATAAAATTTGCCCGTAATTAATTGGTGACATTGAATAAATTTATTATTACTTGTTGCACATTATGAAATGCGTTTTTGTTTGGCTCTCAATAAAGCAGAGGATGGCTGATAATGGGTGGATGTATAGTGGCCGTATTAGTAAGATTAAAAGAACAGATGAGTGGGAATGGAAGACTGATTTATTAGTGAAGGAGTTAGCGCGTGGTTCAAAGGTGGTTCGTTCAAGGTGCCCTTGCATTCGTTGCGAGAGGCGTCATCGTCAGGGAAAGGATGAAATGACAAAACTCCTTTGGTCGTACGGGTATATGCCTAACTACGTCACGCTGGTCGACTTTGCTCAGTACGAACAAGACAGATGTGAGGTGATGCGACAGCGGATCGATGGCAATGAGTACGATGGGATGAGAGACTTGATAGTTGATCTCCGTGATGCCCACATGCCAGATTCTCCACCTCCACAGGAGGAATCGGAGGAACCAGAGCCAAACGCGAAGGCCTTCCTTGATATGATGGCCTCGGCTAACAGGCCTCTATACGAGGGTGCAAAGATTTCTCAGCTCGATGCCATCTCCCAAGCACTAGGTGACAAGACCCGGTACTCCACCACCCGTGCAGGCTTTGAAGCTAGTCTGAAAACATTTGGTAACATGTTGCCCGAAGGGCATTGTCTGCCATAAAGCATGCATGAAGTGAAGAAACTCATGGGATCGCTCAGCATGAATTATGTAAATATAGATTGTTGTCCAAAAGGTTGCCTTTTGGTTTGGAAACAATTTGAGAATGACAAGTACTGTAGCCTTTGGGGGGCCTCTAGGTATCATGAGGCAACGAGAGCCGATGGTGAGAAGAAGAAGACAAAAGTCGTTGTGAAGATTCTTCGATATCTCCCTTTTATCAAAAGAATCCAGTGGCTTTACTTGTCCGAGGAGACCGCAACAAAGATGACGTGGCACAAGAAGGGGAAGAGATATGTGGACGAGCTCGGACGGAAAAAGATGGGACATCCATCTGATGGCAAGGCATGGAAGAACTTCGATGCCAAATACAGAGATATGCCGATTGCCCGGGCTTCGGGAAAGCTTCTGACGCTGTGATCACCAAGTTTTGGGTAAGACTTATTTCTCAAGTTTCATTCATAGTTCATGACCCCACCGTGCTAACTCATGACTCTCACAATTTTGTTATGCATGATTGAAGCGGCATTATCGTGTGCTCCCGGAGCATAAGGCAAGCGCGGATAGGACTTTGCTTGCTCATTGTGCGAGGTTGACACCACAACAGTTTTACAACCAAAAGCAAATGTCCACCAATAACTTCTTGTCTGAGAAGCGCAAGACCACCACGAAGGCGGAAAATGTCAAGAAACGGCCAAATGTGGCGAAGGAGAATTACATGTCGGTAAGTAACTGTCAATGTGATTCTATATTGCTGCTAAGTTGCCATTGCATTATCTTTTCTTGAAATTGAGTATTGCATTTTCAGGTTGCCCCTGACTGGGCCGACAACAAAGAAGACACATGGGAGGTGTTGGTTACGAGGTGGGTCGGGGCGACCCGACTTTGACGCCGTGAGCAAGCGGAACAAGGCAAACCGAGGCACCCAAGGAACACACAGTGGGGGAAACCGCAACATCGACCGCTACAAGGAAAAGCTGGTATATATATGGAACGATCTGCATTTATTTCCCGTCACGTTCCTACTTGTGTTCCTACTTGATACGCATAACATTTCTTTTCACGATGCAGGAGGCCGATACCGGGGAGCCGAAAACTGAGTTGGAAACGTGGCAGAAGATGAAGGGTATAAACCTTTCGCCTCCCTTGTAATTTTATGGCATAGGTTTTTTCTTTGTACATCACCTACAAGTCGCGTAACCCGAGTCAGATCCCGTCCGAAGGGTTACAAATTTATAAATATGCAGGATTGTCCATCTTTGCATATTTATAACCGTACCTCTTCCGGATTGTCCATGTTGGACAGTCCGAGTATGTGTAGATCGAGTCGTGTTGCATGTTCTACCCCCTCCTGAGACGGAATTTTGGCAGCACCTCCCCGTTGTTCTTCGGATGCACACCCTCTCGGCTTGACAAGCTCGAGACGTGTATTCTGAAGAACAGCGGGGAGGTGCTGCCGAAATTCCGTCTCGGGTCGGGGTAGAACATGGAACACGACTCGATCTACACATACTCGGGCGGGATAGGCCCTACCTATTAGAAGTGTAGGTGAACCCTTGCATGCTGTAAAAGATAAAATTTGGCCGTAATTAATTGGTGACATTGAATAAATTTATTATTACTTGTTGCACATTATGAAATGCGTTTTTGTTTGGCTCTCAATAAAGCAGAGGATGGCTGATAATGGGTGGATGTATAGTGGCCGTATTAGTAAGATTAAAAGAACAGATGAGTGGGAATGGAAGACTGATTTATTAGTGAAGGAGTTAGCGCGTGGTTCAAAGGTGGTTCGTTCAAGGTGCCCTTGCATTCGTTGCGAGAGGCGTCATCGTCAGGGAAAGGATGAAATGACAAAACACCTTTGGTCGTACGGGTATATGCCTAACTACGTCACGCTGGTCGACTTTGCTCAGTACGAACAAGACAGATGTGAGGTGATGCGACAGCGGATCGATGGCAATGAGTACGATGGGATGAGAGACTTGATAGTTGATCTCCGTGATGCCCACATGCCGGATTCTCCACCTCCACAGGAGGAATCGGAGGAACCAGAGCCAAACGTGAAGGCCTTCCTTGATATGATGGCCTCGGCTAACAGGCCTCTATACGAGGGTGCAAAGATTTCTCAGCTCGATGCCATCTCCCAAGCACTAGGTGACAAGACCCGGTACTCCACACCCGTGCAGGCTTTGAAGCTAGTCTGAAAACATTTGGTAACATGTTGCCCGAAGGGCATTGTCTGCCATAAAGCATGCATGAAGTGAAGAAACTCATGGGATCGCTCAGCATGAATTATGTAAATATAGATTGTTGTCCAAAAGGTTGCCTTTTGGTTTGGAAACAATTTGAGAATGACAAGTACTGTAACCTTTGGGGGGCCTCTAGGTATCATGAGGCAACGAGAGCCGATGGTGAGAAGAAGCAGACAAAAGTCGCTGTGAAGATTCTTCGATATCTCCCTTTTATAAAAAGAATCCAGTGGCTTTACTTGTCCGAGGAGACTGCAACAAAGATGACGTGGCACAAGAAGGGGAAGAGATATGCGGACGAGCTCGGACGGAAAAAGATGGGACATCCATCTGATGGTAAGGCATGGAAGAACTTCAATGCCAAATACAGAGATATGCCGATTGCCCGGGCTTCGGGAAAGCTTCTGACGCTGTGATCACCAAGTTTTGGGTAAGACTTATTTCTCAAGTTTCATTCATAGTTCATGACCCCACCGTGCTAACTCATGACTCTCACAATTTTGTTATGCATGATTGAAGCGGCATTATCGTGTGCTCCCGGAGCATAAGGCAAGCGCGGATAGGACTTTGCTTGCTCATTGTGCGAGGTTGACACCACAACAGTTTTACAACCAAAAGCAAACGTCCACCAATAACTTCTTGTCTGAGAAGGGCAAGACCACCACGAAGGCGGAAAATGTCAAGAAACGGCCAAATGTGGCGAAGGAGAATTACATGTCGGTAAGTAACTGTCAATGTGATTCTATATTGCTGCTAAGTTGCCATTGCATTATCTATTCTTGAAATTGAGTATTGCATTTTCAGGTTGCCCCTAACTGGGCCGACAACAAAGAAGACACATGGGAGGTGTTGGTTACGAGGTGGGTCGGGGGCGACCCCGACTTTGACGCCGTGAGCAAGCGGAACAAGGCAAACCGAGGCACCCAAGGAACACACAGTGGGGAAACCGCAACATCGACCGCTACAAGGAAAAGCTGGTATATATATGGAACGATCTGCATTTATTTCCCGTCACGTTCCTACTTGTGTTCCTACTTGATACGCATAACATTTCTTTTCACGATGCAGGAGGCCGATACCGGGGAGCCAAAAACTGAGTTGAAAACGTGGCAGAAGATGAAGGAGAAGAAGCTCGATCTAACTCAGCCTCAGCCCACGTTTCCCAAGTACTACGGCACCACCGAGGACTTGGATGCCTACTGCAAGGTGGTCAAGCATTTTCACCCGGAGGTGGATGACCCCATTCGCGAGGAGACTGATGAGAATTCGGTGGTCCTGGCGGGGCACAGATTGCTGCATGGCCGTACGCGCGTTTTGCCTAAGAAGGTCAGGCCTGCCATGAGCTTCACGCGTATCAAAGCTACCCTCCTCCCTGCCGACAGCTCCGTTATCCCGCCTCGTCGATCCACCGCCACCTCCACCTCCATCGATGTAAGTTTTTCTCATTTTTATCCTCTTTCTGACATTTGTTCCTGCATGGCCAAGTTGACGCGATATTCACTATTTTTGAAATTGTAGCCCGATTTTGAGGCGGCCTATGCTTCCGCTCATGCCGAATATGATGACGCCTATGAAAAGTGGGAGCGGAGTCGTGATGCCAACGACTCGTACTAAGAGATGGTGTCAGCTGTAAGTTTCAACCTTTATTTTTGCAAAAGATGACAAGTCCCACTTCCCCTAGTTTGAACTTATATTTCTGCAACGTCTAACATCTAAACTATCTTGTAGTCGGTGGTGACATTTATGAGCACTGGAGTGCGGGCCCCCCTGCCAGGAGAGCGTCCTCCTAGGCCGGGGCCATGCCCACGGTTTCCATCGAAGGAAAAATTCGCTCTCACATACTACTCATCGACCCCGGTAAGTTCTTTGCCAAACCACAGGTTACCGCTTTCCTTTGCCTCGTAAGTTGCTAACTCTTTGCTCAAACATGTAGGGAACGGGATGTTCGGAGAACGAACACTCTGGTTCTACTTCTCCTAGTGACACAGCGGGCTCGCAGATCATCCCGTTTGATCGCGATGGTGGTCGTTCGCCTGGTTCCCGTGAGATCACACCGGTACATTCCGGTGGTCCTTTTTCTGGTGCTTCGCGTGGTGCTTCGACTTCTTCTGGTGCTTCTACTGCTGCTGCGCCGAGCCGTCGGTCGCCTCTTCTCACTGGGGGAGATATTGGGCTCACCCCGTCGCCACCCTAGATGTAGGATGATAGTCCTATGTGTGTATCTACACTTATGATATAGCATTTTGCTTCATGATATTGCTTGTGATATTGTTTGTTTGTGATGATAGCCTATGTGTGATCTTATTGTGATATTTCTTGTGATATTGCTTGTGAATTTGCTGTCAATTGATTGCTGTCAATTTTGCTGAAAAAACGAGCTGCCAGAAAATAAAAATAAAAATCAGGGATTCATACGCCGACGGCATTGCCGTCGGCATAGGGTGCTCCTAGTGACCAAATGGTCACCCCTATGCCGACGGCATAGGGTGCTCCTAGTGACCAAATGGTCACCCCTATGCCGACGGCAATGCCGTTGGCGTATAACCTGCGCTAAACATCCCAGATCTTGACATGTGGACCCTATACGCCGACGGTTTTGCCCTCGGCATAGGCTATCCATTGCCAGATTCCTATCGTGGGCCCCACCTCTGCTTCGCCGAGGGCTATTGTACGCTGACGTCCTGGACGTGCCCTCGGCGTATGCATACACCGACGGCCAAACGGGCTGAGCCGAGGGCGTCTAACATACGCCGAGGGCAAACTGGCCTGTGCCGACGGCTGCATTCCTGTAGTGGCAAGCGATGACCTTCCCATGGAAGTCAGCAGGTCCCTGAAGGATCCTGATCTCAACAGTGCCCTCCACCGACCTCCTTACAAACGTGTAGTTTAAATCCAGTATGTTGTGCATGCTGACAAGTTTTTCTGTTTTTTTTACAAGGAAAGGCCCCGAAGGGTCATGAAACTGCATTAAACTGTGGGAACAACCTTATAGAAGGGCCCCTGTAAACCGTAGGAATTACACATGAGCCCTTGTAAATTACATAGAAGACCTTGGAACAAAAAGTAAAAACGCAATCAGGTCCAATGTCTTCTCCACCGAGACGCCATGAACTCCAGAAGCGAGCACCTGCGCAGCCACCGGGGAACTTGCCACTTGGAGCCGCGCCGGCAGGGATTCCCGCATGGAGATCCTTGAAGATCCTCCGCCATGGAGGAATAAGATGCTCAGGCACCAGGCCGAGCGCGGAGTGGCCGCCTTGACCAGGAATAGCAGTGGCAGAACGTTGCCACCACTTGGGAGCTCCGCTTGAGGTTGTCGCAGCTTCCATAGCGTGCAGATGGGCACGCGCTCCTCTTTCCCTCTGGGCAACCGCATCAGGATTGGCCCGGACTTGATCATCCTCTATCCCTCCATCACCATGACGGCTAGGAATAGGAGAGAAGCTCGGATCTCTCCTTGACAGCACCCCAACTTCGAGCTTATTGAACATACCTTGAGCTAGACGCCTCCACTGAAACTCCCACCATGGGAGCACACCGCAAATGCATTTCGCCCCGACACAGGCGCCGCTCGCTAGCGACCGCATCAGGTATCGAGAGGGGAGGACGGCTTTATTAACGGAGATGCCAAGCTTGAGCTCATCCACTTGCCACTGCTCCCGCCACCGGAGCAGGACAGCAGAAGTAGCCGCGGCCAGGGCGCACCAGATCCAGCCGATGGGATCCGGCAACCTACTCCAAGACGCCATATAGGAACAGACAGCAAGCAAGCAAAACCTACTATGTACAACACGGTGGCCGGATCCTCGCCTCAGTCGCCGCCCGTTGGCATCGCCGCCGGGAAGGACCTCGGTTCGGTCCGGGGAGAGGGAGGCGACTCTCAAACTACTGTAGCAGGAGGAGAGAGAAGAGAGAGATGAGAATGAGCCCCCCCCCCCCCCCCCCCCCAAGTTTTTCTGTTTCAACCTCGTATCTGTGTTTAAATGCCAGTCTGCGGATAGCATCCACCTCCACCAAGCCTTTGTTGAGTCTCTCATCGCTGAACTTCCTCCCATGCGCATCCTTAACCTTTAGATTGATCTCGAAGAATATATCATCACATACCATGAATCCTCTCTTGGGGCCAGTTAAAATCAGCGAATCGTCCTGCAAGACCAATATGACTAGTTAAATCCAGGTGTTCATATTTTTCGGGTTAACCTATGTTAATTAATCCTTGCTTTGGGGTTCAGTTAGTATGTTTTCAGTGATGAAATAAGGTAACAGGACTAGATAATGGTATGGTACATCTGTGCTCCTGTTTCTGTATTTCTGTGTACTCCTTTTTGGTTGACCTATGTTAATTAATGCTTGCTTTGTAGAACCAGGCCGGGAAGTGTTGTTAAATCCCAGGCTCCTAACATTATTTGCTAGAGTGCAACTAACTGAAGTATCCGACATTAAAATCAACATCATATGAAATAGATATGAAACCAGGTTCATTATTCAAGTACAATATACAAAATCCAAGTCAGGATCACTGCTATACAACATTTAATTTAAGTAAAAATCATTTATAGAAGTCGTGCACAATACATGGCATGTGTAGATGATTATAAGGAAAATGGCAGTAATACCTTTGAGCTGATGAACTGGCACTTCTCCTGGTCACGCCGGAATATATAGACACATTTTCGATCCAGACTGTCCCTGGCTATGATGGTACCATACACACTGAGTGGGTAGCCGTAGTCAGAGGCAACAATCTTGACCGAGACAACATTGACAGTGTTGTTCAACAGGAATCCCTCTCTGAAGATTTTATCAGTATGCCGCATGGGACCAAAAGGTGCTGTCAAACGAGAAGGAAACTCATCTCAAATAGAGTGCAAATTGGATGGAACAAGTTTCACATACCGAAACAGAATGAACCAGACATGCATAATCAAGTCAACAGATTGATATAGGAAAACTGAAAGGGAACGGGATCGTACACTCCTCGTCGAGGTCCAAATCGCTACGAAAGAAGAAGCGGGTATTGATGAAATCCCCCTGCTTCGGGCTTATAGCTCCTGTGCGATGCTTTTTCAGCTAATTGGAAAGAGTGCGACGTAGTACGCGAGAATAGCTCTCGTGCGACGGATCTGAGCGCGTAAATAGCCCAGGGCCACACCGGTCATTAAACGGTCATCAACGAGTTCATTTAGGGTTAAGACATGTGGGCTCCACCAAATCAGTTAGCACCGCATCAAACTGTCGACCCTGTCTGAAACTGTGCCCGCCCGCGCTCCATTCTTCAGCTCCGGCGGCGGCGGCGGAGCTCTCGTTCTCGGCGGCCGCGACACTTTCATTCTTGGTAGCGGCGGCATACATGGTTAGTGAATTCGGAACTGTAGTCCCATTCCCCCTCCGCCTCTATGTAGATCTGAGCTCGTGTACTCTGTTTTGCTGGTTGAAATCGATAGATTGTGAGGGGAGCTGGTGGTCAGATCGAGATGGAGCCTCCAGATTCTACTTCGAACAGGTAATGCGCCTCTCTCCCGCCCCATTTTCGATGTGATTACTGCCTCGTCTGCTATTTCTCACACTGCTCGCCCCGATGACAGAGGGGATGCTGCTCGAACGTTTGAATTTAGGATCAATTTCTTTCCGTCGAGGGCAAAATTAGTTGACGGTAGCGTGCAGAACATTGAGAGAGACACAATTGTAGCATGAGAGGTTGATTGTACAGAGATTGATCCACAAGAACTTCTGAACATGGAAGAGAAGTTGTCAAGAAATTGGTGGAGAAAATTGGGGAAACTGTGGTTTGGGGTCCAGAGCAGGAAGTTTCACTGTTGCGGTTTGATGATCACAAAGGAGATTATGTCGGAATTGAGGATGGTGAACAGATTGTTAAGAAATCGATAGGCAAGACGGCTGGACAAGCAAACGGGCTATTTTTTATGCTGAGCTCGTTGATCTGAATATTGATTCGAAGGTGGGTTATGTGCCGTCACAATTGGCTATGCAGATGGTAGATGATGAATGGGCTTCACAGAGGCATATGGTTCCTATGTGTACTGAACTGACAGTAATAGCTGACAGTAATGCAGATGCAGAAGGGGCTGCAGAAGAGGTTGTTGTTGATTGGAATGCAGTTGAATTGGCTGATGCTACTGATTTGGTCATTGCACCAATGGTTGACACTGAGATGGCCAAATTATTTGGTATTCCAGTCGATGACAGAGATGAGGAGGAGAGGGCTGAAGCTAATTCAGCTGGTAATGCTGACAGAGAATTGTGTGAAGATGTAGATGAACAGTTGATGAATGATGCTGCAGATGATGTAGATGATGCACATGAGGATGAGCTGGTGCATGTGTATGACAAGGAAAACCCTGTCATTCAAGTGGGGAAGTTGTGGCCAAACATGGATGAGTTTAGGATGTGTTTCAAGACTTATGCAGTCAAACATCAGTTTGATGCCAAGACTGTTTGGACTGGCGGAAAAAGTTTTATGCGAAGTGAAGTGGTTTTGATGGTAGTGGGGTGAGGCCTTGCAAGTGGTACATATCTGCTAGACTGCAACCTGATGGAAGTACTGTCAGGGTTAACCAAATCCCTCATCAACATACTTGTATGACAAGTTCACAAAAAATATCAACCATGACATCACATCTTTGGGTTGCAGAAAAGATAACTCCAATTTTAGCGAAAACACCCAACACTACTGCCAAGAGACTGAAAATAGACTTGGAAAAGTTGTACCCCATTAAACTGAATTATACCACAGTGTGGAAGGCCAAACAAATGGCAATGAAAAATTTATATGGTGATTGGGCAAACACATTTAGGATGCTTTACAACTTCAAAGCAGAGGTAGAGAAGAGGTCACCTGGCAGTGTTGTGGAGATAGATACTGAGGTAGGAGAGGATGGCAAAGTCTATTTCTCAAAATTCTTTATGGCTTTAAAGCCTTGCATCGATGGCTTCAAATCAGGATGTCGTCCATATTTGAGCATAGAGTCATCTTTTTTGACAGGCAAGAGGAATGGTCAGTTGGCAGCATGCAATGCTCTAGATGGACACAACTGGATGTTCCCTGTTGCTGTTGGTTTGTTTCAGTCAGAGACAGAGGCTTCATGGTCATGGTTTATGACTCATTTGAAAAGATGCTTAGGGCCAGTGTCTCCTTTGGCAATACACATAGATGCATGTAAAGGTCTGGAAAATGCAGTTAAAAATGTTTTCCCACATGCTGAGCAGAGGGAGTGCTTCGGCCATATGTGGATGAATTTGATCAAAAAATTCAGAAGAGAAGAATTTGGGAGAATGGGCCAGCTGCAAGATCTTACACTTCACAGACACATTCATATCATCTTGCTAAGGTAATGGCAGCATGTGAGGAGTTTGGTCCATGGTTGAACACATACCATTCTTTATTATGGTACAGATCAGGATTCAACACTGCCATCAAGTGTGATCATATCAATAACAATTTGGCAGAAAGTTTCAACAACAAGGTGAAGGAGCTAAAAGATTTGCCTGTGCATGACATGGTTGACCAAATCAGGATCATGCTCATAAGGTTGTGGGAATTGAGAAGAAAGATTGGTGATTGTTTGCAAGGTGATAAGCTTCCAGCAGTGGTACAACAGGTGGTCAACAGAAGCAGAAGTCTTACACATTTATCTGTTGAACATTCATCACTGTGGGGTCCTGAAGTTAGAGACACCAAGACTGGAACGAGGCATGTAGTTGACACTGAATTGCATGATTGCACTTGCCTTGAGTGGCAACACACTGGTAAGCCATGTGAGCATGCAATTCTATTCTTAGCCTCACAACCGAAGATAAACATGCACCCATATCTGCATGAATATTATTCGGTAGCAAAATTCAAAGCTGCATATGCAACTCCAATTCCACCTCTTACAGATCAGTCTCAGTGGCCAGAAGTGAAAGTTGAATTTGACATGTTTCCTCCTCTGACAAAAAGAAAGGCTGGGAGGCCTAAAAAGAGTAGATTCAAACCATGGTTTGAGAAAGGTGGGAGTAGTAAGAAGGGAAAGAAAGAGAACGATGCAAAGCCAAAAAGGGCACAAAAAGGTAACAAAAACAGATGCAAGTGTTGCCAGGAACTTGGGCACAGAGCTGGATCTGTCAAATGCCATTACACTCCTGAAAAGCCCAAAAAGTATGTGTTTGTTTATGTGTGTTCTTTCATATGGTGATTTTGGTATAATTAATAAATCTGTGTCTTGCTTTGTTTATATGTGTTTGTTTTCAGGAGGAAGCTTCCAAGTCAGCCCCTTGTTGTTGAACAGTGTTGGCCAACGAAAAAGGCAAGAGTCAGCGGCTGCAGAAAGAAGAGAAGTGTCCATATTTCGTTTGGTGCAGTCGAGATTCAGACAGTACAACATGAAGATGCAAGTGTCGAGATTGAGACAGTGCAAACTGAAGAAACTGCAACTGTCGAGATTCAGACAGTGCAAACTGAAGAAACTGCAGTCGAGGTGCACACTGAAGAAATTGATCAAACTGAAACTGCTTTCGAGCTTCAGGAGGTGGTAGCATCGAGTCCAGTGAAGTAAACCAAGATGATCAGTTAACTTGTGTGTGTAGTAGAACCAAAAATAAGAATTGCTAAGGCCAAGAAGGGCACCCGGCGTGGAAGGAAGAGGTAGAACTGCAAACTGTTGAAAATTATGGCCTGTAATAATATTTGTTGGGCACTATGTATCCACATGTTTCTATTCAAACTTGTTTGGTTATTGTTTTCGAACTGAAATTCAAATTTGAAGAAAAATTCAAATTTCGGTTTAAATTCAAATTTGGACTCAAGTTTGCATTTTGGCTGGGGTATGATGTTTCAATGCTACCTTTCTAAGCAAGTTGATCAAATATGTATGTTAGCTGATCATTCCGAGCCCTTTTGTTAAGTTAGACTCATAGTCATGAAAAATGTGTTTCAAATGACCTCCTAAGGTAGGGTAAATGGCCCCATTTCTAAGCAAGTTTTTTTTGCATCTTGTCTAAATCACCCAAATAAAATTCCTAGACCTCTATCCTACCTATATAGTGTAAATATGAAATCTCGTTATTTATTGAATTTATTTTCTATTATATTCTTTTCTTTTTTTCCGAAATCATTATTTAATAGGAAAACATATATATAACCCGTTTGAATCATATTTATATTTTTTGGTTGTTATACAACATAATAAGACTATGTGCACAAGTTTTACAATTTTTTGATTTTTTTAAATTAGTTAACCCTAACCCTAGTCGCTAGAACACACATCCTCTCTTCTTTGAAATCCATATTATATTGTACAAGGAATCACATTTTGTTGAAGCCATTTTCGTGAAAATGTATATAAACCATGTTTATATTTTTTTCTGTTGCTATACAACATAATAAGACTATGTGCACAAGTTTTACGATTTTTTGATTTTTTTTGAATTACTTATGCTAAACCCTAAGTGTTCGAGGTCTATCACTTGATTTAAGGTTTTTTCGTAAAAATGGATGAAACCTTATTTATATTTTTTTTGGTTGCTATACAACATAATAAGACTATGTGCACAAGTTTTACTATTTTTTGATTTTTTTTAAAATTAGTTATCCCTAACCCTAGCTCACTGAAACCGTAGCTCAAAACCCCTCTAAACCCCGAAAACCCCTCTAAACCCCGGAAACCGCGGAAACCGCGTGTGCGATCCACGTGTGCGATCCGTGTATGCGCTGGTTCTGCCCTCTGATTGGCTAGCATTCGTTGGAGCGCTGATTGGTTCATTTGGTGGGGTTTGGATCGGCCCGTGCGTTCGATCTGCATCGTTCAAAAATATCCGACGACACAAAATGACTCGGTGCATGGACCAGGCGTACGAACAGCTGACTTGGTGTGTTTCTTCGCGTTTGCCACGACGGACGTGCATGCGCACTGACGCGCCCATGCATGCCTGCCCCGCCCGTTTGCATGCATGCCCAGCGGCGCCCCAGCCTTTGACGTAGCCCAGCCCTGCCCTCTCTATTCAGAAAACCGTCGCATCAATGCTATAAGCAGCGATGCAGTCTGAATGAGAGACGAGCGAGCGCGAGCAGACGCGTGGCGCTTTGGATCCAAATCGAGGCGCTAGGGTTACCACGGCGGCTTCTTCCTCTTCTCTAACGCTAGGGTTACCACGGCGGCTATAAAACGACCCCCTCTTCTTCCTCTTCTCTCACCCTCTTCTCTCGCCACATCCTAGCTTCCTCTTCTCTCAAACAAGCGGGCAGCCCTCCTACTCCAACCCTAGCCACCATGCAGTTCAACGGCCCGACGTTCCAACGCCCTGCCACCGTGCCGGAGCGGCGGTATCCGCTCGGTGTCGTCGTCGAGAACAGGCTGCGCGTGTGGGCCATCTCGAGGTGGAGGGGCGCAAGGGACTTTGCGCAGTTCTTCCTCGCGTCCGGCTACGAACACCTCCCTATGGGCACGCCCCGCATGTTCCGGCTCGAGGACTTCTATGATGGCAACAGCCGCAACGTCATCGGCTTCTTCGTCACCTTCAGGAACCACTTCGACGCCTTCCATCTCCTCGGGCAAGTTTTTTGGTCAGGGTGCGAGTTCATCGCCTTCACGAACTACAACATCGTCACCAACTTCCACGCCATCTTCCCCTCCCCGGGCAACATGCACTGCCTCCCCTACAACATGGAGGACGACGACGAGTGAGCCACCCCCCCAAGTAGGAGCCAATGAGGAGTCAACAAGGAGCTGTTCCATGTTTGTTTGCCGTCCTAGTTTATTTCCATGTTTCTTTCGGTTTGTTTCTTGCTTGGGCATATATGCCCTATATGTATCGGTTGTCGTGTCGTGTTGAGTGAGTGCTACAATGTTGTCGTCCTAATATATGCCCTATATGTTATAAGTGTGATGTTAGTGCTATAATGTTGTCCAAAAAATGTATTGTTCGTCCTAATATGTTTGTTCCATTGAAAACTCAATTTGCTCTTTGCATTGTTTGATATGTTGAACGACCAAGTAATATGTGGAACGAGCAAGCGATAGCATCCAAAGGCTAAAACAAGTAAAATTTTATGTGTAGATGTGCATGTGCCTCTATGTGTGCCTCTAAGCAAAATTTTATTTTATTGGAATAATCCAAGCATAGAGCCACACGTTTATGAAAAAAAGGGTGCCCAAAATACGACTTACACACATAGAGCCACACATTTATAGAAACAATGTGCTACAAATGTGCCATTTTGTGAGCCACACTCATGGTCACCGAAAATGTGCTACAAAAGTGCTCCAAAGTTAGGGGAAACGACCTTATTTCTAAGCAACTTTTTTTCGACCATCTCCAAAACAGCCAGATTTATTTCCTTAGCATATATTCTACCTATGTAGTATCAATACAAAGTCTCACTTTATTTGAATTAATATTTATATGCTTTAATATAAAATCATTAAAACATGCTTTAATATAAATTAATTTTGACTCAATATTTTTTCCACTTAGAAAAATTCACACTTACCCAATAGAAACATGGAAACTTTTAAACCAAAAATTATTCTGTATAGACATGCTGAAAGAGGATGCAAGGAATAAACGAAATAACATAAGTACAATAAAAAACAAGCATCCTTTTATTATTGGGCCTAGAGTGTGCACGCCCTTTTTTTTGGCCGAAAGCACTTCTTTTAACTTTGGGCCTGCCTAGGTTTTACATGGGCCTGACCTTTTCTTCTAGTCGTTGTCTATTTTTTTCTTCTACTAAACTGAACATTGCACACACATGCAAACTGAAACAAACCAAATTCGTGATGCATTTCCAAAGTCTTAGCCATGTCAATCTAACTGCAACACATATTACATATGTTCAATGACTAATGATAAGCAAATAGACAACTCCAAGAGCAATTGCACAAAAATAAAAATGGTAGCCATCAGATTGCTCTGCTTCTTCAGATTCACAAGATTCTTCAGCTTTTTGTTCATCTTCTTCAACTCCTCCTTCACTTCCTCAACCCCATCCGAATTGCCATTCTGCACCGCTCCACCACCAACCCCAATTGCTCCCAATTGCTCCGCCGCCGACGAGGAATTGTGCCCCAGAAATGTGCCATCCACCGTACCAACCCCAGGGACAATTCCCACCCTCTCGATGTACCTATCAAGCCACTCGAAATGCTCGCATGGCAGCAGATCCTGAAAATATTCCCAAATCGGATCAAAACCCTAATTCCCAAATCGGATGAAAACTCAAAATTGACAACAATAAAACGAAATTGGGAGAGGGGAAACGCATATCTCACCTTGCCTAGCTCTGGCCTGCTCTCGCATT
This sequence comes from Poa pratensis, assembly GCA_947311845.1. Classification (NCBI taxonomy): domain Eukaryota; kingdom Viridiplantae; phylum Streptophyta; class Magnoliopsida; order Poales; family Poaceae; genus Poa; species Poa pratensis. Next base: position 20,407,593 of record CAMZMU010000047.1, read on the forward strand.
TCACAAACTCGCGCCCGGCGTTGCCATTCTTGTCGGTTGTGGCGACCAGCCGCTTCAAGGGCGCCGTCCGTGGGCAATCAGGGCACCTTCCCAGCGGCACTGGACCGAAGCGTGGCCATCGAGACTGCGGGGCGGAAGCGGAGTTCGACGCCATCGACACTGTGGGGCGGAAGCGGAGCGGAGTCGCCAGAGAAGAAGGGGGCGAGAGGAGGGCTGGGCTCGAGGGGCAACGGTCGGCAACGGTCGACAACAGGGGAGCTGCCGCTGTCTTAACGGGCGCTGTCTGAGGTGGGTCCCGCCAGACTAAACCTGTCCGTTGCGGTTTAGTCTCGCTGTCGCACGAGAGCTATTATATGCTCGAGTATGTGTCGCACAGGAGCTATTGTATCCAACAACGTCGCATTTTCATCTATTACGAGAAGAAGTGTCGCACAGGTGCTATAAGCCCCCCTGCTTGGGGTCGTACTCGCTGAATCGCGGGTCGACGGGGTCCTCCTGCGGATCCTCCCAAAACTGCTCATCGGTGTTCCACTCCTTCGCGAGAACCGCCACGGAAGAATCGCCACCGGCCATGGAGGAAGAGTTTAGGTTTTGAGAAACGATCGATCGAGTAGACGGGAGTACAAAAGATTTGGTGAACCATATCCAACATGTTGGGCCCTAACCGCGCGTCACTGACGGTGGGCTAATGGTCAGGGTAACAAATCCATCTTCAGTATTCTGTTCGTCCTTTGATTGCGATCGGAGGGGAAGAAGATCGGCGCGCCATACGCTGCCCGATCGTCCGCTGCTAGCTCGCTGTAGACGATCTCCGGATTTCCTGTTTCAAGGTCCAGGCGCCCCAGTACTTCTTCATGTGTTCTCTTCGTCCTTTTCTAAAAAGAGTACAAATAAAATACTCCTATTTGCGTCTTCAAATGTCAAATCTAAAAAGAAAAAAGCTAACGCTCGTGTTCAGCTACAATCAAATCTCAAATTTCAGTTACACTTCAAATGTCGAGCATCTTCTGATTTTAGTGTACTTATGGATAAACCAATTCCTTGTTTCAGTTGGATTTATCCACACTTCTATGTGTGACTACAATTCTGCAGTCCCATGCATGCAACAAATTAAATAATCGCAAGATTTCTAGATGTTCGGTAATCCGCTGGGAAGCAAGCACATGTTCTTCAACCATGGTGCAAACGAGGAGTTGGATAAGGCAATTAGCATGAATGGTTAAGAGGTTTAGAAGTGAGCCCATAGTACTCGCTTGTAATCCTGTGTCAACTTAGTTGCCTACTGAACAAAATACAATAGGATGGCGAATAACTGAAGGACTCCGTCTCAAGTTGATCATCACAGAGGTGTTACTTCCTGGCAACATCCGAACAGGCGAACTCGCTACTCCTGATGGTTCCCAATCCTAGGATGCCCATGGGTTCCAATGGCATTGAGAAAGGCAATTCAAACTAATACGCACAAAACTGGTGCCTGTTTGAGAATGTGGTATATTATGCTCGTATATACCTACCAATGAGCGTGCTCTTCTACGCACGATGGATTCTTAGCGTATTGTTGTTCTATCTATCGTCCCAGGCTTAAATAGGAAATGAACCATCGTGTGGTTCAACAACCGTATGTGGGATGCTTTTATGCGGTTTGGTACTACGATAACACATTTTGATCGCACCAATTCCAGTTCACGTTGTACTTTTTTTGTGGGGCAAGTTGTTGTTTCTCCCCTCCCCCAGACCGTTTTGCCAGTTTAGATTTTATTTTGCTAGTTTTGATTTTCTTTTTTTAATTCACCAGACAAGTGGGACCCTATCCAACTCAGCAAATTGACCAAATTCCGGCCACGCCAGCCCCGACAAATGGGTCCCCATGTCAGCACGTGTGTCAATTCGCGTTCAAGACATGATCAATGTTTTTTTGCAAACACCTTACCAAAATTTGGTGGTTTTTTGAGATTGAAATGTAAAGTGGTTGTTTTTCAAACAGTTTACCCCAAAGTGGTGGTTTCATGCTGAAAATGTCAATAATACCTTTGAGGTGATGAACTGGCAATTATCCTGGTCACGCCTAAATATGATTAGGTAATCAAATTTAGAGACACTTCTAGAGAATAAACTGAGCAGTCGTCTTCATTATTCTTTTTTGTGTGAGAGAATTGACCACACTTGGGCCTTTCCATTGCATTGATATATATAGACAAAATACAATCCTAACCATAAATAGGAGATCACACAAATAAGGACTCTCCACGATTTAGGAAATCAGGGGGATATGTCACGCTACGTGACATATCTGTCTAACACTCCCCCGCAGTCACAACGGGAGGAGAACAAACGTTGAGACTGGACCGAAAATCCAGAAACAACGGTGATGGGAGACCCTTCGTCAAGATGTCGGTGAACTGTCGAGACGAAGGAACAAGCAGCACGCGGATCTGGCCCATGGCAACACGATCGCGGGCGAAGTGGAGGTCGATCTCGATGTGCTTGGTGCGCTGATGCTGAACGGGGTTCGTAGACATGTAGACGGCGCTGACATTGTCGCAGAACACGACCGTAGCAGGAGGAGTAGGTCGATGAAGCTCCTGGAGGAGTTGGCGGATCCAACTAGCCTTGGCGACTGCATTAGCCACAGCACGGTATTCAGCCTCGGCGCTGGAACGAGATACCGTGTGTTGGCGCTTCGAAGACCATGAGACGAGGTTGTCACCGAGTTAGACGCAGAAGCCCGATGTAGAACGGCGAGTGTCGGGGCAGCCAGATGTAGGTGACCATGGAGTCCGGTGAAGATGAGTGAAGCTGGAGTCCATGAGAGAGCGTGCCCTTGACGTAGCGCAGAATGCGCTTGATGGCAGCTAGGTGCTGCTCGCGAGGGTCGTGCATATGAAGACACACCTGCTGGACGGCGTACGCGATGTCCGGACGCGTGAAGGTGAGGTACTGGAGAGCACCGGCAAGGCTTCTGTACTCTGTTGGATTAGCAACGGGAGCACCAGCAGTGGAGGCGAGCTTGGGGGAGGTGTCGACCGGCGTCGTCGTTGGCGTGCAGCCGGTATAGCCGGCTTTGTCTAGAATTTCCGCCGTGTACTTGGCTTGCGAGATATGCATGCCGGAGGAGTCGCGGGTCACCGCTATGCCGAGGAAGTAGTGGAGGCTGCCCATGTCCGTCATGGCGAACTCGGAGCTGAGGGAGGCGGTGATCCGGTCGAGGAGGCGTGGTGAGGAGGCGGTGAGGACGATGTCGTCGACGTACAACAGAAGATAGGCCGTACCCTCTGCACACTGAAGAACAAACAATGATGTGTCGGAGCGCGAGCACGTGAAGTCGGTCGAGGTGATGAAGGTCGCGAAGCGCTGGTACCACGCGTGAGGAGCCTGCTTGAGACCGTACAGCGAGCGGTTCAGGCGACAGACATGGTCGGGGCGAGTAGAGTCGATGAAGCCGGTGGGTTGGCGGCAGTAGACGACCTCGGCGAGTTTGCCGTGAAGGAAGGCGTTCTTGACATCGAGCTGGCGAGTCTCCCACACTAGTAGAGAACAAGGCAACAGTACCGGCCTTATTGGGCCTTTAGTACCGGTTGTGCAACCGGTACTAAAAGGTCGGGACTAAAGGGGTACCCCTTTAGTACCGGCTGTATATACAACCGGTGCTAAAGGCCCTCCACGTGGGCGAACCTGCGCGCGCAGCTGAGGACCATTAGTACCGGTTGGCAATACCAACCGGTACTAAAGGTTCCTGCTTTTTTTGCCCCCCGCTTATTTTTTCAGGGGGGTTTAGGTTTTCGGTTTTTTTCTTTTCGCTTATTTTTCGGGGTTTAGGGTTTCTGTTTTTTTCCTTTTCGCTCATTTTTCAGGGTTTCGGAGGAGATCACGTATAAAGTACTCACTACACATATAAAGTACTCATTACACATATAAAGTACTCTCGTTACATATAAAGTACTCATAATTACAATGGAGATCACCGCTAGCTAGTACATGCATGGAGGGAGTCTATTTTTCGACATAGTGGAATTCACCGAATTCATCTACGACATGCGTCAGAATGAATCCCGCCAATTCCTCCGCAATAGTTTTTACGCGGTTTTTTGGTAGGAGCTAGTTCCGCTTCCTTGACATCTTTAAAAGAAGGAGATCAAATCAGTTATGATCAAAACTAAACACAATTGATGGTAGCAAAATAAAAGTTGTATATGATGTTTACGTACCTCTCGATTTCTTACACTATTGACTCTCTCATTGACCCTCATGTGAATAAACTCGCAAACGTAGTATCCACATAGTTCCGTCCCGTGTGGTTGTCGCAGACACCACTATACAAGAATTTACTTTAATCAAATAATAATCAAGAGAATGATAATGGTATTAGAAAGATACACAGACCTAGATACGTAGTAGTACTTACGTTGTTAGCCTTGAACTGCAGCTTATTAGACGCACGCTTTTGTACTCATCTTGATCTCTCCTTAATGAGTCCCAGACTTCAACTTCTCCTTCCTCGAGTCTAATGATTAGCAGAATGAAGTGGTACCTGCGCACATTTATATACGCAGGTATTCAGAACTCATCAATTACACTTAATATCGGGAAAGCAAAATAAAATGTGTACAAGACTGTAACACTCACCCGAAGTTGTAAGGAAAAAGTATTTCCTTTTTGGTACTTTGTCGCTTAAAAAACGTTAGCAAAACGTCCTCTGTGTCCTCGGGATGGTTAGCTATGGTCCGGACATGAACTTTATCCGGGTCAATGAACCCAATGTCCCAGATTCCTCCCATTCGGCATTCACGAATCTTCATTCTGCATAATAGCGTACAAAAGAATGTTGTGAGGATAATTACAAGCAATGAACGAGCTTAACTATAAATAATTAAATTACACGAATAAATTACTTACAGACAATAGCAGCTGATGATAGATTTGTCGAGAGCAAGTTGATTGTACATCTGAAAAAGTTCCGAGAACTCAACTTGCACACCATATTGTCGGAAGTAGTGTTGTTCCTTAACTCCCGCCGTGAGATAGATTTTCCCTTCTTTTGCGGCGGCCATGTACCAGTTATGCAATTTATATAACTGTGTTGTTAGAGCACTCGGATTTTCGACCAGAAGCAGCCCGAGTTCAAATTTATATTGAATTGTTATCTGCGCTATGGGGTAACCTGTGTCGCCAATGACAACTTCTCCATGCTCGATTTCCCGAGCTTCAGAAGGCACAATGAGCGGGGCGATCGATTGTGCTTCTTGTTCTCCGAGCTAGGCAACTCTTTTTCCGCACACTTTATCTTGCTCCATCTGTGAGGAAAGTACCTTGTCAATACCTCGCTCATAGTCTGAAAGGGGCGGTGGTGGAGGGTCATATAGGTTGTCAACGGTGTGATATTTTACCTCAGTTGGTATAGTCTTCAGAAGTTCCTTTATGGGGTCAAGTCTTGCCTCCAGTCCTTCCTTTTTTTCTGTTCAAAAAAGGCTGTAACCTCGCCTTGTGTGCTCAGTTCTAATTCCTCCATAGTCATCTCGCCAGCTAACTTCTCAGGAGCCTTGACTTCCTTGGTTTTTTTTGCACGTTTCTTGACAGGGGACGACGTGAACAGCTTCCGTTTTGTCAAATTACTAGTGGGCGCAGCAGTCGGCTGACGAGACGGCGCGGGCGATGGACTCGCGGTGGGCTCCCAATCGTCGGGGGAGGAGGGTGGACTTTGATGTGGTGAATTTCTAACCGGAGGAGTCGGTGGCCTTGGCGCCGAGTCTGGAAACTAGATGTATTTCTTCTTCCATAGAACGATACCAAGTTTGACTTCTCCCAATGTCTTCTCGCTTTCAGCTCCGGGAATGTCAAGATGCATTGAGTTGAATCCCGACATAACTTTCGTGACCCCGACACGAGCAAATCCAGCCGGAATCTCACCAAAATGGAAGGTTGATCCAAGTTGATGTGGTAAAGCATAGCCATTCGCCACCGGAAAACTAATGTTCTTCATTGGCGCATGTAACTCACAATTTGTCTTCTCCGTGATATCATCCACGGGGTAGCGCGCCGCCGACGGTTCATCAACTGCAGGATTTTGTAGCTGCGTGGAACCCACGCTGCTTTTCCGCTGAGATGGGCAGGCATCGACTGCATGATCTTCTACTCGCGGCTGAGATTCCCTTTGCTGGGTAATTAAGGCCAGTTGCTCCTGCAAGGCATGCATCTGGCGTTCGAATGCAGTAAATCTCTCCCCCTCCCTCTTCTTACCTCTGCAATGTTTTCTATAAGTTGCAGCGTCCTCCGGAAACCCTTCAAGAAAACCAACCCCGCCTCCCCTGCCTCGACATCGTCCCCAGTGTTCTTTATTCCCGAGGGCGAGTGAAAGCTCGTCGTCCTCTCTATCGGGAACATATTTTCCCTGTCGGACTAGTTCTATTGCATCAACTAGTTTTTTGGTGACTCTTCTAATTCTTTTCTTCCATTTTTCCTGTGCAACAATCAGCCCTGCGTCTGGGTCCAACACTGCCCCATGCGCGAATAACCAGAACTTGGACCTGTCGGGCCAGTCATCTGTCTGTGGAGGGATCCCTTTTTGACGCAGCTCGTTTTCATAGGCTTCCCACTTAGGCACGGCAGTCTTGTAGCCACCTGAGCCCAAACGATGGAAATATTTCTTCTTCTTAGCATTCAACTTATTTTGGGTCGATCGGGCCACAGCGACGGCCGATTTCTTATACGCCACAAATTCAGGCCAGTCATCTTTTAGCTTCTCTAGATGTCCAGTGAAATCTGGAGTTTTGTTCCCATTTTTTCTCCACAATGTTTTCTTCCAATTGTTGAATTGCTCGGCCATCTTGCTAAGAGTCCACTCCTTGACTTTATCCTTCCTCCTCCGTGGGAGATCTGCCGGTAGGCTGAAAGAACCCAATATCGACTCCCAAAGGGTTTCTTTAATTCTTTGCTCGAGATATTTTGTGCCAATGTTTTTTTTCTTCGGCTCATTCCATTCTGCAACGGTGATTAGGACCATGTCCCTTACAAGAACTCCGCATTGAGCTACATAATTAGTGGAGATTCCATCGGTTTTCTCCGGTTTGCCTTTTATGCTAACTTCGTCGATCGACAACTTTGCACCATCCGGCAGCTTTAACCCTTGGGCCGGGCCTCGTTTACGGATTGACGTAGATCCAGAGGGCTGAAAGAAAAATGTTTCGTTAATAAGTGCGCATATAAATCAATTAATGTATCTAGCTAGTGATCAACAAGACTTAATATATACCTTGCCGGAGTTTTCTACGGAGTTTTCTAACGGCACTTCTTCTTCGTCGTCGTCGTCTTCTCTGAAGTTTTGTAACTCAAGTCCCTCACCGGAGTCGTTCAAACATTTCGCGCTGAAATCTTCGCCGTCTTCTTCGTCAGTCTCTTCTCCATCGGAATTGGGTCCAAGCGTTCTTCTTTCTCCAAGTCTCGGATGAAGGCCGGGGCGTCGATGATGGGGGCATCGTCCTCCATAGCTCAATGTCACTGCAAATTTGTAATTCATAGCAAACAACTTTAATATTCTTATACACAATAATATTGCATCTAAAAATTTTAAACTTTGCTACTAGAATTTTCAAACTTAGCAAAATTCACATATTTACTAGAATAAAAAAAATGACAATGCACATATTTACTTATTTACTAGAATATTTTTTCACATATTTAATTACTAGACATAAAATTTACTCACATATTTACACTACTAAAAAAAGATGAACACTAAAATTTACTCAACTACTATTTCAAACTTAGCAATATTTCAAACTTAGCAATATTTCAAACTTTACAATGTTATTTTTAGTAATGTTATTTTCAAACTTATCTAAATGACTTAGCAATATTTCTACACTAAAAATTAAAACTACACTAAAAAAGCCTAAAAACTAATAATTAAAACTGCACCTAATAATTAAAATACACCTAAAAACTACACTAAAAAAGCCGGAGTTTTCTAATAAGTAAAACTACACTAAAAAATTAAACTACACTAATAATTAAACTACACCTAATAATTAAACTACACTAAAAATGAAACTACACCTAAAAACTTGTAAAAAAAAGAACTATACTAAAAAAAAGGAGGAGGTTAATTAATTACCTCTTCTCTCAATCCGGCCGGCCGGCGGCGGCGTCGATCGGGGGGCGTGGCGGAGGGCGCGGCCGGCGTCGACGGCGAGGGGCGCGTGCGGAGGGCCACGCGCGCGTGGCGGTGCGGCGCGTCGTCGACGGCCGGCGAGGGACGCGTGCGGCGGGAGGGGCGCGCACGGCGGAGGGCGGCGTCGGGGGCGCGCGGCGGAGGGGCGTGACGGCGGCGGGCTGGCCGGGCAGCATGACGATGGCGGCGAGGATCGTCGACGGAGGAGGCGAGGCGCGCGAGGAGGTCTGTGACTTAGAGAATTTTGGGGACGATTCCCCGTTTAAACTGCCCAAAGCAGACCTTTAGTACCGGTTGTTCTCTACAACCGGTACGAAAGACCCTTTAGTACCGGTTGTAGAGAACAACCGGTACTAAAGGTCTGCTTTGGGCCGCGGCGAAATTTCGCGCGCGAAGCCCAACCCTTTAGTACCGGTTGGATTATACAACCGGTACTAATGGGCCTTTTATTTGTTTTTTATTTTCTGTTTTTTCTATTTGGTTTCTGTTTTGGTTTTTTCTCTAGTTTCTTTTTATTTTATATCTATGTAATTTAATTGTATTAAAATTTATAATAATTATCTATTTATTTTAGAAACATCGTTAACACCAACGACGTCAATACGTAGGGGGGGACACGTGTCCTCCCCAGCGCTGGGGTAGGACACGTGTCTGACACGAGTCGTGACCGCGAAGCCCGCCTTTAGTCCCGGTTGGTAACACCAACCGGAAGTAAAGAAGCACACGGATCGTGTGTTTTGATATGCGGGCACTCACGAGCCACTGTTGGGCATGTTCGACACTCATTTGATATACAAAGCATTCGGATTCCCTGCATACGTCCAACAGTGCATTTGATATGCGGGCACTCACGAGCCACTGTTGGGCTGTATGCAAGGGAAACCGTGTGTTTTGTTCTATCTACAAAATACTCCAGTTCATCGACCGAATACAAATCATTCGGATTCCCGTCATACAGCCCAGCGGTGCATTTGATATGCAGGGCACTCACGAGCCACCGTTGGGATGTATGACGGGGAAGCCGTGTGTTTTGATCCAACATTTTTCGAGCGCTTGTAAGCCGTTGGAGTTTTTAGAACCAAAAATTAGTGTTTAGATCTCTCTTCTGAGTTTTCAGACATAGTTACATAAAAGGTTTAATACATTATTACACATCAGCAACAACATCAATATCTAGTGTTCACTTTTTCTTCTTGTGTGTCCCTTTCTTCTGATTGCGCCGTAGCCATGGACATTCTTCATCATTTAACACGATGCTTGGGTCAGTTTTCACTTTGAAGGGCGGAATTTCATCAAACTTATTGTAATCTTCTGACATGTCTGTCTTGTCCTCCACTCCCACGATGTTTCTTTTTCCTGAAAGAACTATGTGGCGCTTTGGCTCATCGTATGATGATACCGGCTTGCTTATCTTTTCTTTTTTTCGGTCTGGAAGACATGTCCTTCACATAGAAAACCTGAGCCACATCATTGGCTAGGACGAATGGCTCGGTGCGGTACGCAAGATTCTTGAGATCCACTGTAGTCATTCCGTACCGCCGGTCTATCTCTACCCCGCTTGACAGGTTGACCCATTTGCACTGAAACAAAGGGATCTTAAAAGAAGGTCCATAGTCAAGTTCCCATATCTGCTGTATGCAACCATAATATGTGTCCTTTGTCCCATCGTCGTTTGTTGCATCAAAGCGGACACCACTGTTTTGGTTAGTGCTCTTTTTGTCTTGGGTTTCCGTGTAAAATGTATTCCCATTTATCTCGTACCCTTGGAAAGTCAATATAGTCGAAGATGGTGACTTGGCCAACAAGTATAGCTCTTGTCCAACAGTGTGTTATTAATGAGATGTGTACGCAACCAACTGCCGAAAGTATCCACGTGTTTCCCTTTAATCCAGAAGTTAGTCTCTCCGGGTATTGGGAGCGTAAAATATCCATGTGTTTCACGATATACGGAGCCACCAATCTGGAATTTTGTAGAACTGTGTAGTGTGCTTGAGTGAAAGAATGCCCGTCCATACATCTTGTTGCTTTCTTTCCTAGCGTGCCTTTTCCACGCAGTCTCCCCTCATGGCGCGATTGAGGAACACCGATCGGCTTAAGATCAGGAATAAAGTCAACACAAAACTCAATGACCTCCTCTGTTCCATAGCCCTTGGACATGCTTCCTTCTGGCCTAGCACGGTTATGAACGTATTTCTTTAAGACTCCCATGAACCTCTCAAAGGGGAACATGTTGTGTAGAAATACAGGACCGAGAATGGAAATCTCTTCGACGAGGTGAACTATGAGGTGCGTCATAATATTGAAGAAGGACGGTGGAAACACCAACTCGAAGCTGACAAGACATTGGACCACACCCGTCTGTAAACTTGGTAGAGTTGCTGGATCGATTACCTTCTGAGAAATTGCATTCAGGAATGCACATAGCTTCACAATGGGTACTCGAACGTTTTCCGGTAGAAGCCCCCTCAATGCAACCGGAAGTAATTGTGTCATAATCACGTGGCAGTCATGAGACTTCAGGTTTTGGAACTTTTTCTCTGCCATGTTTATTATTCCCTTTATATTCGACGAGTAGCCAGACGGGACCTTGATACTGCTCAGGACTTGAAAAAAGATCTCCTTCTCTTCTTTGGTAAGAGCGTAGCTGGCAGTACCTTGGTACTTCTCTGGATTCAGGTTGTCTCGTTCGTGCGTACTTTGCTGGTCCTGCCGTGCATCCGATGTATCTTTCGTCTTCCCATACACGCCTAAGAAGTTTAGCAGGTTCACGCAAAGATTTTTCGTCACGTGCATCACGTCGATTGCAGAGCGAACCTCTAGGATTTTCCAATAGGGTAAATCCCAAAATATAGATTTCTTTTTCCACAAGGGTACGCGCTTGTTAGCGTCTTTCGGAACATTTAGACTGCCAGGACCCTTTCCAAATATTACTTCCAAATCCTTGACCATGCCATATATAACATCACCATCAGGGCGTGTAGGCTTCGTTCGGTTATCTGCCTCACCTTTGAAATGCTTGCCTGCTTTCTTACGGATGCCTGTTTGGAAGAAATCGACGATGACCAAGGTACACATTCTTGTTACCTAAATATATACTGTCAGTCTTATCTAAACAGTGCGTGCATGCATTGTATCCCTTGTTTGACTGTCCTGAAATGTTACTAAGAGCAGGCCAATCATTGATGGTTACAAACAGCAACGCTCGTAGGCCAAATTCCTCCTGTTTGTACTCATCCCACACACGTACGCCTTCGTCAGACCACAACTGTAAAAGTTCGTCAACTAATGGCCTCAGATACACATCAATGTCGTTGCCGGGTTGCTTCGGGCCTTGGATAAGCACTGGCATCATAATATACTTTTGCTTCATGCACAACCAAGGAGGAAGGTTATAGATACATAGAGTCACGGGCCAGGTGCTATGACTGCTGCTCTGCTCCCCAAACGGATTCAAGCCATCTGTACTTAGACCAAACCTTAAGTTCCTTGCGTCAGCTGCAAATTCCCCAAACGCACTGTCGATGTTTCTCCACTGAGACCCATCAGCGGGGTGTCTCAGCATCTCGTCTTCCTTACGGTCTTCTTTGTGCCATCGCAACAACTTGGCATGCTCTTTGTTTCGGAACAAACGTTTCAACCGTGGTATTATAGGAGCATACCACATCACCTTCGCGGGAACCCTCTTCCTGGGGCTCGGCTCGCCCTCAACATCACCTGGGTCATCTCGCCGATCTTATACCGCAATGCACCGCATATCGGGCATGCATTCAAATTCTCGTACTTCTCACCGCGGTAGAGGATGCAGTCATTGATGCATGCATGTATCTTCTCCACCTCTAATCCTAGAGGGCAGACAATCTTCTTTGCTTCGTATGTATTGTGCGGCAATTCATTATTCCTTGGAAGACTCTTCTTAAATATTTGTAGCAACTCCTGAAATGCCTTGTCAGATATTCCATTCTTTGCCTTCCACTGCAGCAATTCCAGGGTGGTACCCAGCTTTTTCTGGCCATCTTCACAATTTGGGTACAACAATTTTTTGTGATCCTCTAACATGCGCTCCAACTTCGACCACTCGTTTTCACTTCCGCACTTCATCTGTTCATCAAGAATGACCCGACGAAGATCATCATCATCGGACTGATCAACAATGACCTCGAGCTCAACTTCGTCTTCCCCCATTGTAGTATCACCGTGTTCAGAGAACACAGGATAGTTGTCATCATCCTCTTCTTCAGGGTCTTCCATTATAACCCCTCTTTCTCCATGCTTGGTCCAACAAAAATAATTGGGCATGAAGCCTTGTCGCAACAAGTGGGAGTGTATGGTTCTTACGCTCGGGTAATTCCTCGTATTCCGACATTCATCACATGGACAAATCATAAAACCATTCTTCAGCTTGTTTAACTTAACCACATCGAGAAAACGATGCATGCCATCAATGAACTCGGGACAGCGTCGATCACCGTACATCCATTCTCGGCTCATCTGCATTACATAAATACATCAAAAACCATTACACCAGCTAAATAATGAATAGAGATACGTGACCAAATTAATTAATACAAGTTCATCACATTAAAATCAAAGTAGAGTAGTGCCCAAATGTAATACATAGTTCTCACGAAACATACATCAATCGAAACTAACATACAACTATCTAAAGAATTTAAATCCAACAACAAATGCGATCAGAATCGCAACCAAGGTAACTATTGAACCAACAGCATAATGATACCAAGCCTCTTGACTAATGACATATTTTCTAATCTTTTTAAGCTTGGCGCATTGCATCCATCTTCTCTCGTGAGCAGCGACGACGTCGGCAAGCTCGACCCCGTGAGCATCAACGATGTCGGCAATCTTCAAGTCCAATTCCATCTTCTCTTCCAGGCATTGGAGACGAAGATCTTCACTTATCTTCAATTTTGCTTCAAATCGTTGTTTTCTTTTTTAAAAACTCGACAATAGGGTCGGCTGGAATTTCCGGTTCAACTACCTCCTAAATAAAAATATATCTATGTCAAGTTGGTCGCATGATTGTTATAAACACGAAACAAAATAAATAGTTAAAAATATACCACATCCGAATCATAGACCGGACGAGGGCCGACGGGGACGGATATCAAAACCATGACACTATACATATAAAAAAACATAAGAAAATTATACAAGAAATAATTATGCATTTAAATCATATAACTAACATTTTTAAAATAAAAGATAAAAAAGAGGCTCACCGAGGTGGTGTCGGTGACGGAGCGGCGCGGGCGATCGACGGCGGTGAGGAAGGGGACGGACGACACTATATAAAACCACAAATTATACTTTAATTTGAGCTCAAAATGCATATAAAACAAATGAAATCCCTAACTTAGGCATTTCATCAAACACCTTGCAAGCACCACCAAAATCAAACTTGCTAAACTTGCACGAAAATGAGCTAAACTTGAAATGCCGGAAGAGAAGATGAAGTTGCTAACCCTTATATATGTAGGTGCCACCAATCTTGGAAGTTGTTGGAGAAAAAAGGGTGAATTTGAGCTTGGGAGAGCAAAGAGAGAGGAAAAATGGAGTTGAATTCGAGCTCAAAATGGAGCTGGCTCGGGGTGGAAGAAGGGTTATAGTGCCCGAGACCTTTAGTACCGGTTGTTATTACCAACCGGTACTAAAGGTCTCGCCGTGGGGCCACCAACCGCGGCCGCATGTGCGCGGGCCTCCAACTCTTTAGTACCGGTTGTTATTACAACCGGTACTAAAGGGTAGCCTTTAGTACCGGTTGCTAAGACCAACCGGTACTAAAGGTCCTCGCCGCGGTGCCCCTGCTGGCACACGAACGCAACCGGTGCTAATGCCCCCTTTAGTACCGGTTTTTGTACAACCGGTACTAAAGGGGCGCACCGTTGCCCCCTTTTCTACTAGTGCCAGTTAAGGGAGATGGCGATGGAGAGAATGACGCGGACCGTGGCCGGTTTGACAACCGGGCTGAAGGTCTCATCGAAGTCGATGCCTTGCTCCTGCGAGAAACCGCGAAGCACCCAACGTGCTTTGTAGCGGTCGAGAGAGCCATCGGGCTTCAGCTTGTGGCGAAAGACCCACTTGCCGGTGACGATGTTGGCGTTCCGAGGAGGAGGCACGAGATCCCAAGTGTCGTTGCCGAGGAGAGCGCGGTACTCTGCGGTCATAGCATCGAGCCAGTTGGGGTCCTTGAGAGCAGCACGTGCCGATGTCGGAATCGGAGAGTACCTGTGGACAGCAGCATGCAAGTTAAGCCGTTCACGGGGAGGAACGAGGATGCCGGATGTACTACGCGTGCGGTGCACGGGAGGAGGTGGTGGGGGCGCAGGTGGCGGCGAGGGCGCGCGCGGCGAGGGTGGAGGGGAAGGGCGCGCGGGGCCGGCGCAGCCGGTGGGACGACAGGAAGAGGAAGGTTGTCGTCGAGGAACTCGTAGGAGGCAGCTGATGGAGGCTGCGGGAAGCAAAGGGGAAGGTGAACTCGTCAAAAATGACATGGCGGGAGATGATGATGCGGTGGGTTGTAAGGTCCATGCAGCGATAACCCTTGTGGTGAGGGGACTAGCCGAGAAACATGCAGGCGCTAGACCGGGGAGCGAGTTTGTGAGGCATGGTGGCGGCGGTGTTAGGGTAGCATAGACAACCGAAAACACGCAGGGACGAGTAATCTGGGTGGGTGTTGTGGAGGGAAAAATACGGAGAAGGAGCGCTAATGGTTTTGGTGGGGAGGCGATTAAGTATGTGAGTGGCGTGGTGGAGAGCTTCTACCCAAAAGCGAGGTGGTAAACTAGCCTGGAATAGGAGAGAACGCACAATATCGTTGACGGTACGGATAATACGCTCGGCTTTACCGTTTTGTTGGGAGGTGTATGGGCACGAGAAGCGGATGTGTATACCGTGGGCGGCGGCGAGAGAGTGGAGTTTGGCGTTGTCGAACTCACGACCATTGTCCATCTGAATAGACGCAAGGGGTAGGCTAAACTGGGTTTGGGCAAAAGCACGGAAGGAGGCGAGGGAGGCGTAAGCATCAGATTTTTGGCGAAGAGGAACGGTCCATAAGAAGTGAGTGAAATCATCGAGAATAACTAAGAAGTATTTGTTGCCAGAATTACTCAAAATCGGGGACGTCCAAAGATCACAATGAATTAACTCAAAAGGGCGAGTAGTCCTAGTGGTGGAAGAAGAAAAAGACAAACATACATGGCATCCAATCTGACAAGCATGACAAAGAGTACTATGGTTTTTATTACAAGGTAAAGAAATATGCTGCGAAAGACGACGATAAGCGTGATGGCCGGGGTGACCCAAATGACGGTGCCCAATATCATGAGGGGTGGTGGTGGTGAGAGCACGAGGCGCCGGTGGCTTAAACGAATAAAGCTCCCCGGTACTATTGCACTGAAGAAGCTCACGTCGGGTAATGAGGTTGTTCACAGAAAAACCAAAAGGGTCAAAATTGACAGAACAATTGTTATCGGTAGTAAATTGACGGACAGAGACAAGATTTTTAATTATGCGAGGAGTAAACATTATGAAGATGAAGAGTACGATCAGAAAAAGAAGAAGGAAGGGAGGCGTGCCCAGATGCGGAGACGGAAACAGAGGAGCCGTCTCCGACAGTGACATGACGATAAGGAGGATGTGGAGAGAGAGGAAAGGATACCGGGGTTGTTGGAGAGGTGGGCGGTGGCGCTGCTGTCCATGTCCCACTCCGGGGTGGGGGCTGCAGCGTCATGTTGGTGAAGTGCTGCGCGAGGGCAGAGGGATCCCAAGTTGGCACCGATGCATGGGGCACAGTGTAGGAGGAGGCGACGCCGTAGAAGGCCTGGCCGTGGGGATGCCGCCGTGGGCATTTTAGAAGGAGACCAGCGCAGGTGGTGGTGCGGCCATGTAGGTGTGGGCGCGAGGGCCTGAGCGAGGAACAGCGTCGAGGATGCTGCTCCCGGCACCGTGCGGCTGCATGGGCCACATCTGAATCACCCCGGTCCAAGGGTTGAAGGGGGTGGGAACCATGGAGGAGGAGGAGGGAGAGGAAGGAGGAGAGGGACGGTGGCGGCGGCCGGCTATGGTGTGGCGGCTAGGGTAAGGGAAGGAGAGGAGGCGGAAGCGGTTTAGGGTTTAGGACGAGTTTAGGCTGATACCATGTGAGAGAATTGCTTGGGCCTTTCCATTGCATTGATATATATAGACAAAATACAATCCTAACCGTAAATGAGAGATCACACAAATAAGGACACTACACAATTTAGGCAATCAGGGGGATATGTCACGCTACGTGACATATATGTCTAACATTTTGGTCAAACGTGTCCTACAAGTTAATGTCTCTCTCCTTGTATGACTAGTTGGCATGTACGTGCAACGCACGTCTTCACAATTAAAAGGATAAAATTTACAAGTGAAAGGACTATACCATGTCTATATGTATTACTTATTTTACAGTTTTGCATCTGTCCTAGATTTTACATTGCAAAGAGAACAATGTTTATGGAAGCATCATAGAGCACACAAAACTCACACCGATGCCAACATAACTAGTGCCCGACAATGAAGGCGTGCATGTAGAGGGGGAAGAGGAAGAGCGCACGGAGCAGGCAACATACATGAAGGGTTGACGCCATCCTCATCCTTTTGTCGCGGAATATGCCCTCAGTCTCGTGGGATTCACGTGGCGCTCGCCGAAACTACACCCACAGGCAACGAATTAGGAGGAGCACTTGCAGTTAGCTGGAGCGGCATCATGCCGGTGCAGGAGTGTAGGAGTGCATGACAGTGGACTGCTCATCGCGCTCTCGGTCCTGTTGCCTCCCCTCTGCTCCCCACGCGCCGTGTGCGGCCCAGCTTCGATGACCTCCTCTTCTTCAACCCCGTTCAGGCCCAATCGGCAGTTAAACAGAGGGACTTCGTCCTCAAGCGCTCATATCCTCCCATATTTAAAGGCTGAGACGATAAAACAAAACGCGCATGCAATACTCTGCCAGATCGGAGACGAATCAATTAGGAGGGTCTGCAAGTTGTTTTCAGTTCGTACAGGAGGACTCGGAGCTTGGGGGGGGGGGGGGGGGGGGAGGCTTGGTGCCGCTGTGGTCCCGTTCCACCGGAAGGAGGCCAGAGGAGAGGGACGCTGACAGGAACTCGGGCAGGGGACGGCGCTGGCACGCGTTTCCATTGGGATTTGATGTATTTCTTTTTTGCTTTTCGGGAATGAACATATATCGTTGATTGTCAATTGAGCGGTTTATATTTAATGTATCCCAACATGTTTGCTCTTTTATCTTTATAACAAAAATGCTCATGTGTTGCTACGGTTGATTTCTACTAAATATGTTTTAGGCCATGAAGAATTTTACTACCGGTGGTGGGAAAAAGTGTTCTTAACAGGATGCAACTACCGTCAAGAATTATAGTCGCTTCATTCATTGGTCGTGGTACCGTCAAACAATAACATCTCTAGAAAAAAATGTGATATCTTAAAAAAATATAAAAAAGTTGAGCTGCCAAACTGGCCCAATGGTCTGGAAGATGCATAATCTTGATAATTTGCCTTTTGATACTTATTAGAACGATGCACCACCTAATTTTTATAATATTAATATAGTATCAATATTATAGGACCACAACAATGCCACGGCATGTTTCAAAGCATCCCTCAAGTAGACGTAAAAAGATCACATATTCCTAATTGGAAAATGAATACTCCTACCACCTGTTCTTTGCTGAAAACCAAGAATAAAAAAAAATGCTGCAACTACATCTGTACATAGAACAGAACATTAATTTAATCAGCCAATTGACTACCCATATCTTCTCAAATTGAATCAATGTACACCAGCCAGTTAAGTGGTTAAGCTTATCGTTGGTGCTAGGATAAAATGCACAGATCAATTCAACTGCGAATCTAAAATATTAGCATCACCTGATTGAGTCAAGCTTGTCAAACATCCCCATTATTCCCCAACACCCCAGGTCCAGCCCCTGCCCCCTCGACCGTCTTTGGCAAGCAAGCTGCAAGCCGCGGCCCTGCTCTGCACAGTCTTGCTCTGCTCTCCCATCATCTTTGCCAAGCAAGCCGCAGCCCCGCTCTGCACAGACCGGCTTCACGAACAGAGCGACAATCCCCTTTCCCGCATCACAGCTGCTAGTGCAGCCAGCGGCCGGAGGTACACTGTCGCTAGCTGCCGACAGACGAATTGGAGGCCGGGTGCTGGAACTACCACGTGAGTTGCGACATCAACTTTCTGCAGGTGCGGCGCGCCGCGCAGAGCATGGCAAGGAGACGTATCGACTCGCGCCGGGCGAGCCCCTGGGTTTCGGGCTGCAGCGTGTGGAGGAGCATCGGCACGGCGTCCGGGGACGGCAGCGAGCGGAAGAAGCGATCTAGTTCCTCAACGCCGATCTGTTGCGTGACGTGATCGAAAAGCTTTGGCGAGAGCGGAGAACCCCGTGACTTCAGCTCCGCCATGGCTGCAACGGCGTCAATGGCAGGTTTATACGGCAGCTCGCCTCCCGGCCGGCCGCGCCCGTCACCGTCACCGAGGCCACGCTCCGGTGCTCGCCTCCCCGGTCGGCCGCGCCGTCCCGTGGGATTCACGTGGCGCTCGCCGAAACTACACCCACGGGCAACGAATTAGGAGGAGCACTTGCAGTTAGCTGGAGCGGCATCATGCCGGTGCAGGAGTTTAGGAGTGCATGACAGTGGACTGCTCATCGCGCTCTCGGTCCTGTTGCCTCCCCTCTGCTCCCCACGCGCCGTGTGTGGCCAGCTTTGATGACCTCCTCTTCTTCTACCGTTCAGGCCCAATCGGCAGTTAAACAGAGGGACTTCGTCCTCAAGCGCTCATATCCTCCCATATTTAAAGGCTGAGACGATAAAACAAAACGCGCATGCAATACTCTGCCAGATCGGAGACGAATCAATTAGGAGGGTCTGCAAGTTGTTTTCAGTTCGTACAGGAGGACTCGGAGCTTGGGGGGGGGGGGGGGGGGGGGGAGGCTTGGTGCCGCTGTGGTCCCGTTCCACCGGAAGGAGGCCAGAGGAGAGGGACGCTGACAGGAACTCGGGCAGGGGACGGCGCAGGCACGCGTTTCCATTGGGATTTGATGTATTTCTTTTTTGCTTTTCGGGAATGAACATATATCGTTGATTGTCAATTGAGCGGTTTATATTTAATGTATCCCAACATGTTTGCTCTTTTATCTTTATAACAAAAATGCTCATGTGTTGCTACGGTTGATTTCTACTAAATATGTTTTAGGCCATGAAGAATTTTACTACCGGTGGTGGGAAAAAGTGTTCTTAACAGGGATGCAACTACCGTCAAGACTTATAGTCGCTTCATTCATTGGTCGTGGTACCGTCAAACAATAACATCTCTAGAAAAAAATGTGATATCTTAAAAAAAGATAAAAAAGTTGAGCTGCCAAACTGGCCCAATGGTCTGGAAGATGCATAATCTTAATAATCATATAACGCAACGGAACATGAAGGTCGTGCATCTACCTTAAATGCGAGGCAAAAAAAACCTATGACGCCAGGAGAGAGACAAACTTTGCTACATCGCCGAAACGAAGAATTCTCAACAAAAAAGAGAAAAACGGGTTCAGTATCAACCCAAGAAGACATATCCGTGATAAACAGCGACGCCGAGGACACAGAACCTATAAAGCATCCAGAAGTCATGATTAACGGTAATTCTAATTTTTTATGCAATATTGCAACATTCCAATAAAAATAAAGTATGAACAACTAACTAGCTTTCCTCGACAGGCATCTATGTTCCATTGTGTACACCAAACAAAGACACGGATACAGCAGCACAGCCATTCAGCAATGAGGATGAACATGGTAAGGCTATTGATCAAATAATAGCCATGATGAAAAAGGGCAACGGGGACATACAAACTCTAAAGCAGCCAGAAATCCTGACTAATGGTAATATTCTATTTTTTAATAATAATCATACATTCCAAAACAATGTACAGTATAGAAAACTAACCATTTTTCATGGACAGACATCCCCACTTCAGCATGTCAAACCAACGAAGACATGGATGCAGCAGAACAATCATTCTGCAATGATCATGATGAGCACGGTAAGGTTATCAATTTCATATATATATATATATTCTTATGGAACACAAAACAATACAACCAAATTTGCTGCGCAGGTAATGATCAAGTCATATTTGAACATGACACAGTGGAGGACGAATATATGTTCTCTGGTCAAGGTATGCTCAATACAATTTAAAACATATTTTCGTCATTGTATTACTACTTTACTAAACTTTTCATGCTGAACATCATGCCAGATTGGGAAAATGAAGTGGAAATAGAAATCAAAGAAGACGAGGATTCTCACAAACCTGATCCATATGATGGCGTCTACAGAAACATACCAAGAAAAACACATATGCTCAAGACTAAAGAAAATTGCAGGTTATGCGGTGCGAAAAAATTGAGTACGAAACTATGGGGTTGTGCTGCAAGAAAGGGCGGATAAAGCTTGTCAATCCAGAGACACCACCTGAACTCGTGAGACTTTGGACAAGCAGCGACTCTGATGCGAGACATTTCCGAAACAACATAAGATTTTTCAACGGACACTTCTCGTTTACTACTCTATACTGCCACCTTGACAGAGACACAACTGACATTCGAACGGCTGGTATTTACACATTTCGAGCTCATGGCCAGATCTATCACAATCTACACTCATTTCTAAATAGTCGATCAGATCCTAAGCATCTGGAGCTATATTTCTATGATGATGATCCAAGCTTAGAGCATCGGTACAGGCGTTGCCGCAAGGAAACGTACGAGCAAGACAAACACGTAGTCGGGATGATAACCGGCATTCTACGTGATAACCCATACTCGGAACAATTTAGGAGTTTGGGACAGATTGAAAACATTGATGACTACAGGCTAATCTTGAACCTTGACCAAAGATTGGACCAGAGGACATACAATGAACCAATCACTTCAGAGGTAGCTGCAGTGTGGGTAGAAGGAAATGAAGGAACTACTTTTGTCAAGAACGTAATACTAAGTGGAAACCGTGATGAAATACAGAGCATTAAATCATATTATGGATGCTATGATCCGCTGTCGTATCCTCTGTTCTTTCCAAAAGGTGAACTGGGTTGGCATCGGAAGATCCCAAAGTACACTACAGAACAACAAGAATTGAGCAGGGCTGCTGCAGAAGATGATGATGAAGACGAGGACCCAGGTAATATTTCACATATTTCTTTCTCCAAGTTTCACTATCGATATATGGTACAATACCAAAAATGCAGCTAACTTTCTATGTTACAATGCTTGAAACAGATGCAACCAACGGATGGGTGACCATGAAAGAATACTATTGCTACAAATTGCACACGCGGCCAAACATATTCAATCCAATATTATACGGTGGACGGCTATTCCAACAGTTTGTCGTAGATACATACATAAAGATTGAGACCTCCAGACTGGACTACATGTTTCATCATCAGAAAGAACTAAGAGCAGATCTATACCAAGGCCTTCTGGATAGCATTAATGCAGGAGAGCAACACGGAAATGCGGTCGGCAAACGAACAATCCTCGCCTCATCATTTATTGGAGGTCCACGAGATATGCTACGCAGGTATCTAGATGCAATGGCATTGGTTAGAAAATACGGAAAGCCAGACATATTCCTAACAATGACCTGCAACCCAAACTGGGAAGAGATCACACGCGAGCTAGAGCCTGGACAAACGCCACAAGATCGCCCAGATATCGTCGTTCGTGTTTTCAGGGCGAAGCTAGAAGAAATGAAGAAGCAGCTATTCAAGAAGAGCATTCTTGGAAAAGTGACGGCATATACCTATGTTGTGGAGTTCCAGAAGAGGGGACTACCACATGCACACTTCCTGCTGATCATGACCGGGGAATACAAGTACACGTCTCCAGAGCAATATGACGAGATCATCTCCGCTGAGCTACCCAACAAGCACAAGTACCCAGAGCTATACAAAATGGTTATCAAGCATATGATGCATGGTCCTTGCGGTGCACTGAATAGAAATTGTCCATGCACAAAGAATCGCGACACGTGCAAGAACAATTATCCAAGGGCATTTAACGATAATACAATTCAAGGCAAGGACTCCTACCCAGTGTATAGGAGACGCGACGACGGCCGGACAGAAACAGTCCGAAAATGCACGCTAGATAACAGGTGGGTCGTCCCTTACAACCCATATCTGTTGAGGATGTTCAACTGCCACATAAATGTAGAGATATGCTCAAGCATTAAAGCAGTTAAGTACCTGTTCAAGTACATCTACAAGGGACATGACCGGGCATCTGTATCCATGACTGAGAAAGCAAATGAAGCCGAAATCAATGAAATTCAGCAGTACAGAGATGCACGATGGGTGACACCTCCAGAAGCACTGTGGAGAATATATGGCTTCGAACTAAGCAAAATACACCCATCGGTCCTACAGCTGCAGCTACATCTCGAAAATATGCACATGGTCTCGTATAATGGCAAACAAAATATCAGCAACATTATCAATAGTGAAGGAGCGGAAAGGTCAATGTTGACAGCATACTTTGAGAAAAATAACTTAGATGAGAGAGCACGAGGCATACTATACCGGGACTTCCCGGAACATTACACTTGGCAAACAACAGGGAAGTTTTGGCAAGAGAGGAAACAAAAAGCTAAGTTACAGGTTGGCAGGATGGTCGCAGCACATCCAGCTGAAGGAGAACGGTATTATCTCCGAGTTCTCCTAAACCACGTGCCAGGCGCCACAAGCTACGAAGACCTAAAAACAGTCGATGGCCAACTAATGCAAAGCTTTCAAGAAGCTGCAGAAAAAAGAGGGCTCATTGACGCAGACGACACACTAGATGAATGCATGACAGAAGCGGAGCTGTTCCGGATGCCATCATCGCTACGGAGGCTATTCGCGACAATCCTGGTGTTTTGTGAGCCGAGCGACGTCCGTGGCCTCTGGAACAATCACCTAGAGGCAATGTCTGAAGACTACAGCAGAAACTGCAAATGCAAGCACACTGTTGAACAGAGTGTGTTAAAAAATATCAGGGACATGCTGCAATCAATGGGAAAAGACATCCGATCATTTCCTCTACCAGAGATCGACGAGCAGCATGACACGACAGACGGCATACCTAGGGAGATGACCGAGGAGTCATCGATCGAGGTAAACCCCGAGGACAAAACTCTATATGAGCATCTAAACAAAGAGCAAAGGGCGGCATACGACGAAATCCTAGCGACGATTGACAGCCAAAGGGGAGGCATATTCTTCATCGACGGTCCGGGAGGCACGGGAAAAACATTTCTTTACAGGGCGCTCTTGGCCACGGTACGCGAACAGGGAAAGATTGCTCTAGCGACGGCCACATCCGGTGTTGCCGCTTCCATAATGCCTGGAGGGAGGACCGCACACTCCAGGTTCAAGATTCCACTAAAATTAGACGATGGAGCTATTTGTCGATTCACAAAACAGAGCGGAACAGCCAAACTACTACAGGCGGCATCTCTAATAATCTGGGACGAAGCATCAATGACAAAGAGGCAGGCAGTTGAGGCGCTGGACAGAAGCATGAGAGACATAATGGACAGACCAGACCTCCCATTTGGTGGGAAGACGGTCGTATTTGGAGGAGACTTTAGACAAGTGCTCCCTGTTGTCCGCAAAGGTACAAGAGCCCAGATAGTAGACGCATCACTAAGCAGGTCAGAGCTATGGAAATGCATGAGGCAAAAAAAGCTTGTGCGCAACATGAGGGCTCAAAACGACCCGGGGTTCGCGGAATACCTACTGCGCATTGGAAACGGAACCGAGAAGACTAACGAGAATGGTGAAATACTTCTGCCGACAAGTATATGCGTGCCAAATAAGGAGGATGGTAAAGCCCTGGATAGACTAATCGACCATATCTACAAAAAGAACGGCGCTTCCCTAGAAGATCCAAAATACATCACTTCAAGAGCAATTTTAGCCACAAAGAACGACTGCGTAGACAAAATCAACCTAAAAATGATTGATAGATTCCAAGGGGACGAGATGGTGTACTACAGCTTTGATTCTGTAGAAGAAGACGCATATGGCTACTATCCAGAGGAATTCCTAAACACGCTTACACCGAACGGACTGCCTCCACATATGCTAAAGCTGAAGATTAACTGTCCCATCATACTACTCAGGAACATCGACCCAGCTAATGGCCTATGCAACGGCACAAGGTTGGTAGTACGCAGATTTCAGAAAAATGCAATTGATGCGGAGATTGTGCTAGGACAGCATTCAGGAACGCGGGTTTTCTTGCCTCGGATACCATTATGCCCATCGGACGACGAAATGTTCCCTTTCAGATTCAAGAGGAAACAATTTCCGGTGAGACTCAGCTTCGCGATGACGATAAATAAATCACAAGGTCAGACAATACCAAATGTAGGTGTCTACCTACCTGAACCGGTTTTCTCACATGGTCAGCTATATGTCGCACTTTCAAGAGCAACCGCGACATCCAACATAAAGGTACTAACAGGTAAAGGAGATGAGGACAGTGAGAAAAAGGAGAATAAGAAGGAGAAAAAGAAAAAGGAAAACAGTTCAAGCGAGACGTACACAAAGAATATTGTGTACACAGAGGTGCTAACCAAATAGTCGTTCTTTGTAGTATGTTTTAGTGTCCTACAATATATTTCTACGGTTTGTAAGAGCAACATGCTATGAGGATATTAGTCAGAAATTTCGTCTCCGGATATTTATGAATATCAAAGTGTTGTTTGGACTAATCGGAAAAGAAGTAGTCCTTCAATTATATCTGTGTTTGCAGCAACCATGTTTTGTGAGACAATAAAACATCCAAAAGGAGAGGTTGTTGAGTTGACAGTTATGACGGCCCAGAACACAGGTGTGTGACTTACCGCGGAGGATTAACAATCACAACAATCATCATCTTCTGAACTAAAGCATCTCAATCGTGTCCGCTCCTTCGCGACTATGTAGACATCAGCTGACATCTAACAGACAGGGCCGGGCCGGCAAAATCCGGGGCCCTGTGCGGAAATCTAAAACAGGGCCCTATCTCACACGAAAATTTGAACTAATATAAGAAAGTTTGAATTTCAGAATCGATGATGCAAAAAACATAAAGAAATGGTATAGTAAATTCTCCTAGCTACTTGATTTACTACTCACCATTCAAAAAAACGTTGTGTGGTAAGTAACCTAGCTCTCAACATAATTAAAAAAAAAGGGATTCAGCAGGTGGCAAGAAACAGCAGGTCAGCAACACTAGCTAGGAATCTGGTTTTACTAAACTATAAATTATTAGCTGAATCGTATGCTTCCAAATATCCTCCGGAAGTATGTAGTACAGCTCTGCAAAGCAGTACATCCTCCCGATGTAAAATCCCCATTAACGAATTAATTTTCATTGTTGCATAGGACGATGATTCAGTAATCTTAAATACCTGGGCTTGATAAAATACTTGGCGATGCTGGCATGGATTGATTGGGCTCCTAGGCTAAGGCTGAACCATCACCAGGTCGCCAAGATTTACCGCGAAACTACACCAGCACTGACCTGCCCCCGAGCCACTAATGCCCAAATCACACTATACAATCCATCCCTATGGCAACATCCTACTAACCTGAGATTTCCGGACCGAAGTTTCTATATGCAGCAGGACAGAAGAAATACAAAAGATCCAAGATCCAAGTAGGGAGAGTTGTGAGCAGGTCAAGCAATTGGGGAAACAAACCTGGGATGCTGTAGTGTAGAGGGCACGAGGGGCACTGCGGGCTGCCGTGTAGTTGCTGCACCTACATCCATGGAGTCCTCCGCTCTAGCCTGTCTCATGCCGTCATGCGTGACCGTGGCAGAACTGTCGCAAATCGCGCGGTCACCGCGGTGTCGCCCGTCGCCAGCGCAGCGGCGCTGTGTATACGATGCGTCGTGAGCTGGGCGGTGGGATGGGAGAAGGGGATCAGGAGTGGGAGGAAAGGGGAACAAAGAATGGAGAGAGAAAAGGGCGACGAAAAAATAAATCAGCAGTGTGCCATACAAATGCTGGGGAGACCAAGGGCCTGTTTGGTTTGTGCCCACTCCTGCCCCGCCAAATCAGGGCTTGCCAAAATTTTGGCGTGGGAATCGCCGGCCCCTGCTTTGCCTGCGCGTGGGCGTGGAATAGAAGGCAGTTACCAAAATTTTGGCGTGGCTGCAGTTGTTGGGCTTCAGTCCAAACAGCAGCCCCGTCACCAGTCAACGCCAATATTTTGGAAAGGCAGCCGCTGGCCACAATCCAAACAGCCCCCAAATAACGTGGGTGTGTTTCTAACGTTTGGTTTATATTATTCATGACGTTTTTTTAACTGAACACACTTCCGTCGCTTAAAAAAACCTAACCCGTCACGTTAATTTGTTTTTAAATAACTATGTTAATCAATCTAAGTTATTTTTCTCTCCCGTTGCAATGCTTTGCAACGTATGAGTTGTGCACAAGTTATTTTTCTCTCCCGTTGCAACGCACGGGCATTTTTGCTAGTTGATACTTATTAGAACGATGCACCACCTAATTTTTATAATATTAATATAGTATCAATATTATAGGACCACAACAATGCCACGGCATGTTTCAAAGCATCCCTCAAGTAGACGTAAAAGATCACATATTGCTAATTGGAAAATGAATACTCCTACCACCTGTTCTTTGCTGAAAACCAAGAATAAAAAAAATGCTCCAACTACATCTGTACATAGAACAGAACATTAATTTAATCAGCCAATTGACTACCCATATCTTCTCAAATTGAATCAATGTACACCAGCCCAGTTAAGTGGTTAAGCTTATCGTTGGTGCTAGGATAAAATGCACAGATCAATTCAACTGCGAATCAAAAATATTAGCATCACCTGATTGAGTCAAGCTTGTCAAACATCCCCATTATTCCCCAACACCCCAGGTCCAGCCCCTGCCCCCTCGACCGTCTTTGGCAAGCAAGCTGCAAGCCGCAGCCCTGCTCTGCACAGTCTTGCTCTGCTCTCCCATCATCTTTGCCAAGCAAGCCGCAGCCCCGCTCTGCACAGACCGGCTTCACGAACAGAGCGACAATCCCCTTTCCCGCATCACAGCTGCTAGTGCAGCCAGCGGCCGGAGGTACACTGTCGCTAGCTGCCGACAGACGAATTGGAGGCCGGGTGCTGGAACTACCGCGCGAGATGCGACATCAACTTTCTGCAGGTGCGGCGCGCCGCGCAGAGCATGGCAAGGAGACGTATCGACTCGCGCCGGGCGAGCCCCTGGGTTTCGGGCTGCAGCGTGTGGAGGAGCATCGGCACGGCGTCCGGTGACGGCAGCGAGCGGAAGAAGCGATCTAGTTCCTCAACGCCGATCTGTTGCGTGACGTGATCGAAAAGCTTTGGCGAGAGCGGAGAACCCCGTGACTTCAGCTCCGCCATGGCTGCAACGGCGTCAATGGCAGGTTTATACGGCAGCTCGCCTCCCGGCCGGCCGCGCCCGTCACCGTCACCGAGGCCACGCTCCGGTGCTCGCCTCCCCGGTCGGCCGCGCCGTCCCCGTCGGCCTAAGAAATTTAGCCCGAACAGTTTATTTTTTAGCGGTGGTAATCTTGTAATTATCACGAAATTGAAAAGGTTTCGATCGATTTGGACTATTGATCAAATTGAACGGATTATATTTAATGTATCAACGCAGCACAATACAAGTTTGCTCTTTTAATAGTAGTATAGATACATCATGGAGGAGCCACTGACCATTCTCGTCAGTCGAGCTTTGTTTGTTGGTGTTTGATTGTGTTGTCTTGTAGGCGGGCGCGTGACCATGGGACTGTGTGAAAGTTCGAGCGGTGGCTCTGGATGACCGCCTTTGATATGCTGCTGTGGTGGGTGTCGGCTCTAGTCGCTTGGATAGAAGATACACCAGCTCTTGTTGTGCGCAGCCTTAGAACCAGCTTCTGGCATCGTATATTGTATCCATTTTTTTTGACCACTTTTCCTTATTAACCCATCGCTTATTTTGCAATTTTGCGGAGAGGGATGTTTTTTACTCTGAGCTCATATGCTTATGTTATAAGAAAAATCGAAAAAATTGTAAGACATTTCAAAAAAATCTGATTTTTTGGTGATGAACATACGCAAATGTTATACATACTGTTAGATATATGTGCCAAATTTCATGCTGAACTGACGTCAAGCCTCCGTCGCGAGCAGGGACCATCGAGGCGTCAAGCCTTGCGCGCCTGTCTGCGTCGTGGAGAACGAGCGTCTCCTCGCGTACGTGCGCGACAGCGCCATGGACGTCGTCGACCACTTCCACCGTCGCGTCATCACCGGCGACGTTGCCTCCCGCGTCGGCCTGCAGATTGATAAGGCGGGGCACGTGCTCCAGGTTTTCGCGACGGACACCCGGGCTGGAGGTGGTCCTCTCTTACTTCCCCTTACATACTTTGTGGCTAGCCGTCGGGTCCGCGACGATCTGAGCTTGAAATTGTTGCGGCATGTGTAGGTTTCAGTAGAAGGAGAGCTATTGTACGTCTTCAGCAAGGACAGGGCAAATCTCGCTGGCAAATCATCCTTAATGCAGGTTGAACCACTGGTCGATGAGGTGTTTAAGACATTCAGAAGTCTGCATATATGTTTTAATGTTTCTAAAGGGCATCACTTAAATTGGCTATTTTTCTGTCAAGGTTGTCGTTATGCATATATGGCTACACCTCTGTCAAAGAAGAAGAAAAATGCATGTATGGCTAGACCTGACACCCTAACATGTTTCTCTCTGATGATCAGTGCGGCTGAACTTGTAAGCACCCTGCGATGATTGTGTACTGACAACTTCTTGGCCTCTAAGCTGTGTTTCTTGGTAAGGAATAGTGTTTGGTGTAATGCTTGTGGTTGATGCAGGAATACGGTCTAAGAGAGAAGTTGAAGCCGGGCATCAAAACTATGGAACATTTCCATGGACAGCATCCAGGAGATACTCAGGGCTTGAGTACGTGCAGGTTCAGTTGCTCGGCAAGAAAAGAAACTACATCTGGCCATTTGACCTCTTGTCTGCTTTGTTGTAGAGAGGAGCGCAAGCGTCCCGCTCCTAGGGTTCCTCCGCCGGAGGCCTCCGCCGTCGCCGCCCCTCCCCCTCTCCCTCACGCCCCCGTGTCGCCCTCCCGAGCGGGCGACCGGGCGCCATCTCCTGCCCCCGCCCCCGCCCCGTCCCCTCCACCGCCCAGATCTCCCCTGCCGTCGCTGGCGGGCGCCGGTGGGCTTCGCCCGCGCGGTGGCCGGCGGCGGCAGGACCTTCTTCACCCGCGCGCGGTGGTGCCGTCTCGGGAGGCACACGGCAGCGGTGGTCTTCGGCTTGCAGCGGTTTGGGCGCTGCTCGGGCAGGTTCGGTCGTCAGAGCGTGGCGGTGCCTCCCCTTGGCGGCAGGGCCGCGACCGTCGTGAAGCTGGTCCGGCACGCCACCCCCGGCCTAGATCGGAGCCCTTGGTCCCCATCTGGGTTTTACGCGGGCTGACCGGAATCTTCGATGGCGCGGTCTTCTACACGTTGAAGACGAAGGGCAGCTCGGATGGGGGCGGCGGCGCCAATGGCGTGCCTTCTGCAGCGCGACGGCGGGAGCTTTACGGGCCTCTCGAGGCCCGGACGGGCCTATGGGCCCACGAGCCTGGTGTGCTCCGCGTCCGGTCGGTTACCGTCTTTGACGGTGGAGGACGGTCCCTCCCGTGTGTCAGCGGTGCTGCAGCCCCTAGTCCCGGCTCTTCTTCTTCGATGTGCATGTCTCTCCTCTCTGGGCCGTGGAGAGACAGTGTGAGCGGCTTCTCCTCTCTGGGCCGTGGAGAGACAGTGTGAGCGGCTTCATGATCGTGGTGCGCTGGGTGGTGGGCGGTATGGTGGAGTGCTCCGGAGCGTTTGGGGGTGCTGGGGTCGGGAGAAATCCCAGTCGGCTTGTCTGACACCGGCACGGTAGCGCCTGAGGGTGCCGCCAGTCCTTCTTGAAGGGTGTCGGGTGTTCCCCACTCTCCATCGCGTACCGGGGGGAACCCTAGGCAGCAGCGTCGTCATCGTCGCATTCCTTCCTGAAGGTGTTGTTTTGGTATCGGCGCTTTGGAGTACTCCGGTGGGCGCAGTGATCCTGGAGCTTGTTCGCTTTTGTCGATCCGCCGTTGTCGGCATTCGTTTCTTTGTATTTTCTCTTTCTTTTCTTTTGGGCGTGTTTTGTGTTGTTGCCGCCCAACACCTGTCGTCGGTTGTATCGGTTGTTTCCTATATTTATATAGCGGGGCGTAAGCCTGTTTCGAGTCTGCTTTGTTGCCATGGAGTGTTCGAAGTCAATCGCAAGTTCACCATTTGTGATGGTTGATGGTAAGCAATTTGTAAGTAGTGTTTTTCTGGTTCCACGTTGAATCTAATCATTTATCCATTATATAAGTTGACTTCTGCGAGATGCTCCTTAGCTATGTGCTCTGTAGACTGTATAGCAACCCAAAACGACTATATATGTTCATAGTTTCCCAAGAAGAAAACTGGATGCAGCGGCAGAAATGCAAAAATAAGTGCATGCAGGTTCAATTGAAATAGGAGTTCCAGTTGCTTGACTTCGATGAAACTGAATAGACATCACTTCTCATTTTATATTCGAGAATTACCTCGCTTGCCATTCAATTGTTGTTGTTGCTTCAGAGACAAAGCACAGACAATGGAGAGGTTAAAAGCAACTGGAAAATGAGAGTTTCCTATCTTATATTTCTTAGGCATTTTGATAGTGAAAGGCAACGTACATGAGAGCACTGATTTTTAATACAAAAAAAGCAATTTCGAATTTGTATCTTTCCTTAGTACATTGATGTTGTTAATAATTTCTTTGTTATAGAGCTATCTAAGGAATTACTTGCTTTGTCTTCTATTGTTGGTTAGTGGTCAATCTTTGAGAACTACACATTGAAAAGCTATACTCTAGACTGTTACTCATCCACTTGTTAAT
This sequence comes from Poa pratensis, assembly GCA_947311845.1. Taxonomy (NCBI): domain Eukaryota; kingdom Viridiplantae; phylum Streptophyta; class Magnoliopsida; order Poales; family Poaceae; genus Poa; species Poa pratensis. The sequence goes on from CAMZMU010000047.1 coordinate 20,438,793, forward strand.
TACACTGTACTTCTATTGCCTCTCATCTGAGGATGCAGTTGTGTGACAATCTAATGATGATGATTCTTTAGTTTCATGTGTTTTATCCAATTATTCTTCTATCAACAGAATTATCTTTGCTCCATAAATTATTAGTGACCTTGGTTCGCCATAAGTTTAAAGAACCAGAAGGTACTAATGATAAAACCGAATTATCTTGGTTCACCATAAAATTTAAAGAATCAGAATTATTCTTCTAGTGATTGTGTCAATAAAATTAGATAACCTCAGTGTCAAGGATGTGTTTTATTCTCTGTACAATTGAATTACCTGCATATTCATTTTGGACACTGTCTTTCCCTTGACATTTTTTACAAGCAAGGTTCGGTTACTGATTACGGTTGACAAGATACAACAATGGGCCAATGCCAATCTTCTCATTTCAAGTATTGAGAGAAAGAAGCCTAAGTATTGTAATGATAGCATATATTCTAATACAATTTCTCCTCCTTGTATATCCATATCATGTTTCACACCACAAGAATAAGGTTTCCAAGTCTACCTGTCAAAATTTCATAGGAAAATTATTGAGAGGACATCGTATAGGAAAATTAAGTATCACTTGGCCCTTGAATTGTGATACTCCTGGAAAAAATATTGAAAGTTTTTAAAATTCATTGTATTAGGAGTACTAAATTTTTATCTGCACCTTGTCCAACATTTCATTCCAATGTTGTCTAACCTTATATGAACTTTCCATTCAGTGTGCACTTTGTGGTATGCAATTATAAAATGTATAGTGCAATATATTTATTATAATTTCCATTTGTTGAGACGTGCATTGTATGTGCATTGTTACTAGTTCTAAAAAGACTACAGTTAAAATACTCCTATTTGCGTCTTTAAATGTCAAATCTAAAAATAGAAAAGCTAACGCTGTGTTCATTAATAATTAATCAAATCTCAATTTTCAGTTAGAATAAAATCTCAATTTTCATTTACACTTCAAATGTCGAGCATCTACTGATTTTAGTGTACTTATGGATAGACCAATTCCTTGTTTCAGTTGGATTTATCCACACTTCTATGTGTACCTACAATTCTGCGGTCCCATGCATGCAACAAATTAAATAATCCCAATATTTCTAGATGTTCGTAATCCGCTGGGAAGCAAGCACATGTTCTTCAACCATGGTGCAAACGAGGAGTTGGATAAGGCAATTAGCATGAATGGTTAAGAGGTTTAGAAGTGAGCCCATCGTACTCGCTTGTAATCCTGTGTCAACTTAGTTGCCTACTGAACAAAATACAATAGGATGGCGAATTACTGAAGGACCATCTAGATTTGATCATCATAGAGGTGTTACTTCCCGTCAACATCCGAACAGGCGAACTCGCTACTCCTGATGGTTCCCAATCCTAGGATGTCCATGGATTCCAACGGCATTGAGAAAGGCAATTCAAACTAATACGCACAAAACTGGTGCATGTTTGAGTATGTGATATATTATGCTCGTAAAACCTACCAATGAGCGTGCTCTACTACGCACGATGGATTCTTAGCCTATTGTTGTTCTATCTCTCCTCCCAGGCTTAAATATGAAATGAAACATCATGTTGTTCAACAACCGTAGGTGGGATGCTTTTATGCGGTTCGATACTACGATAACACATTTTGATCACACCAATTCAAGTTCACGCTGTATTTTTTTGGAGGGCAATTTGTTGTTTCGCCGCCCCCCCCCCCCCCCCCCCCCCCCCCCCCCCCCAAAGACTGTTTTCCAGTTTAGATTTTATTTTGCTAGTTTTGATTTTCTTTTTTTAAGTTCACCAAACAAGTGGGACCCTGTCCAACTAAGCAAATCGACCGAATTCCTGCCACGTCAGCCCCGACAAATGGGTCCCCATGTCAGCATGAGTGTCAATTCGCGTTCAAGACATGATCAATGCTTTTTTGCAAACACCTTACCAAAATGTGGTGGTTTTTTTAGATTGAAATGTAAAGTGGTTGTTTTTTAAACAGTTTACCCCAAAGTGGTGGTTTCATGCTGAAAATGTCAATAATACCTTTGAGGTGATGAACCGGCAATTATCCTGGTCACACCTAAATATGATTAGGTAACCAAATTTAGAGACACTTCTAGAGAATAAATTGAGCCGTCGTCTTCATTATTCTTTTTGGGTCAAACATATACTACAAGTTAATGTCTCTCTCCTTGTATGATACATCATGGAGGAGCCACCCATTCTCGTCGGTCGAGCTTTGTTTGTTGGTGTTTGATTGTATTGTCTTGTAGGCGGGCGCGCGACCATGGGACGGTGTGGAAGTTCGAGCGGTGGCTCTGGATGACCGCCTTTCATATGCTGATGTGGTGGGTGTCGGCTCTCGTCGCTTGGATAGAAGATACACCAGCTCTTGTTGTGCGCAGCCTTAGAACCAGCTTCCTGCATCGTATATTGTATCCATTTTTCAACCAGTTTTTCTTATTAACACATCGCTTACTTTGCAATTTTGCTGGGAGGGACTTTTTTTTTTACTACCAAGCTCATATGCTTCTGTTATTAGAAAAATCGGAAAAATAGTAAAACATTTCAAAAAATTCTGGGTTTTTTTTGTGATGAACGTATACAAATGTTATACATATTGTTATATATATGTGCCAAATTTCATGCTGAAATGACATGTATAGGTGCTATGCGGAAAAAAAATTAGTGCACCAGAAGAATTTTTTTTAGATCCCATTTTAGCCATTGATTTTTTTGCACAGCGTACAACAAATGTCACTTCTCCTCGAAATTCAACAAGTATGTAGAACATTTGTATCTGCTCACCACCGATTGTTTTTTAAAAATTGAATATTTTTATTACTCCCTCCGATACATATTAGTGGGCATAGCTTTGTCTAAATTCATATGTATCTAGTTAAGTATTTAGACTAGATACATGTGTATCTAGACAAAGTTGTGCCCACTAATATGGATCGGAGGGAGTATTTGTTTTGATTTTTTTTTATTTTAACAGAGCATATGAGTTCGGGTGTCATTTTGAATTTCTGATGTTTTTTATTTATTTTTCACATAGCTTTATTAAACCATTAGCCCAGCTGAATCGCTGGCAACCAGAACACATACAAATTCCGGAGAATGCTCGATCCACTCTGAGATCGGCAGCCCCACCCTAAAACCACATTGAGCAAGCTCATGTGCAACCTTATTACAGTCTCGGCGACAAAAGCAGAATTCAAAAGCATCGAAATTTAAGATACAAGAGCTTCTTGCCTCCCGAATCAGGACCCCAATCTCTGAAAGATCGTACTCAGTTGTCTTCAGCGCTTGGACTAGATTAGCTGAATCAGATTCAATGATGACGTTGTAAACTCCGAGCCGGGAAACACATTCAATTGCAGCAACAGTAGCCTCAGCTTGCAATGCAGATTTAACGTGTTCGATCCTTCCTGCTGCATTTAAAAAAAGAAACGGAGTTCGTTCTGCCCCCTCGCCGGCCACCCTTGCCTTCTCCCCCCAGTACGCGTCTCCTGGGCCGCAACGCGCAAGAGAGGCAATCAGACAGCATGTACAGTCTGCACTTGCAGTACCCCGCGCTCACCCTCCCCCCGCGACCGCGAGGTCTCCACGGCCGTCTCCAGCCACCCAGCCCAGCGACGCCTACATTCCGCCGCCGCTCACCACCGCCCCCATCGCTCTCCGCGGCCGTCGCAGGTCCCAGGTTCGGCTGTGCCCCCCGCGCCTCCGCCGCCGAAAACACACACCCGGACCCGCAGGTGACTGTCTAGCGTCTGAAGACCTTCATTTCTGAATTTCCCCACCACTCAACCAGCCTAAGCTGCCACTAATTTTCTGGTTGATTTGCAGGATGAGCCCCGGCCGAAGGGCGGGTTCTGGGCCAAGTGGACGGTGAGTCGGTCGTCGTTGAATCAACTAGTGGGGACTGAAAATTTTTCTGTTTATTTGTAGCTTTTATGGCTTACATATGCGGAACTGGATTTGTGGATGCGTGTAGGTGGAAAGCGCGGAGATGAGGGCCAGGGTGGCCAAGCTCGGCCTGGCCGCCGTGCTGGCCTACGGCCTGTTGGACGCCGTCACCTACACGGCCTTCTTCGTGCTCGCCTTCCTCGGCTACGAGAAGAGCACCGGCAAGAACCCCGCGGCTAATCTCAAGGCCTTGCTTGGGTAAGGCTCTGCTTGGGCTAAACTGTTGTTGATTGTTCATATGTACTCGTGTCTTTCAGTTTGGCACTGCAGCGTGAAGAATGTGAAATGTACCTTGTAATTCTGCTTGTTGCAACTCTTGTTATTTTAATCTCAATATTTTCTAGAGTGAAATTCGGGACTATTGCGCTGTTAATGAATTCATACTAACTCATAAAAAAATGTAATATGCAGCCAGTTTCTTGTGCATTGTTAAAGCTCCCAAGACTGATCCTCATTTGTTTTTTCATGTTTCAGATAGTTATCCTAATGTGGACTGGTAACAATGTTACAAGACCGTTCCGAGTTGCGGGTGCAGCTGCTTTGGCACCAGTGATCGACAGAGGGTTGAAGGGTATTCAGGAGAAGCTTAATCTTCCGAGCCAGATGTACGCTTTTCTACTTGTGGTTGGATCTGTGGCTGTGGTATGCTTCACCGTTGTTGGTTTCCTGATCCTCTCAAAATGGGGAAAGTGAAGACCGTAGAGTCAATCCTACTGCGGCAACCATATTTGTTCGATCCTTGCTCTGAGATGGTAAAGTGAATAAATGCATATCTTTAACCATGATTTGTCTGAATACTGGATCCTACTAGGTCTAGTTTAATTGTCTTACTAATCTTCTGTTCCTTGTTCTTTTCGAAGGATGCTAGTTTCCACACATTAGTGACAGGTGGTTATTGGACAACTTGTATAAGTTCTGTTGAGCAATTAAAAATATCCTTGCCATTGGGTAATAACAATTTTTCTCTCCTCTTTTCTGTGTCTTGTGTTTAAACTTTATAGGATTATCTGTGTCTAGGATTCTAGCGAAGTTTCCATCTTCCTGGCCATGAGCATGAGGCCTTTCGAGGGTGTATTGTTGGAAAGGCTTAATATAGTTCAGAAAGAAATTAATATCGAGCTGATGGGTTTATTCTGCTTATCCTACCAGACAATAGCAAAAATATAGCTTGTTCCGTGCACATAAAAATTATGCAATATGTGGTACATACAGGAAATTTTTGAATATACATATATCTTGATATTGGATTGTTGCATGCTCTCTCATTCTCCAGTCTGCGCTCTATGGAGTATGACATATATGTATACACTATAGGCTTCCAGCATTCATGAATTTCTCCAGTAAATTTAACATTATCACCGAGTAAGTCAAACTTGTTACCAAGCATGCTCTGCCCCACAATGAAAAAAAAATCTAATAGCAAATAATGAAACTCCCCTAAACTATCAGTTTGCTGAGATATATCTCTACTTTCTCTGCCGGTTAATCTTCGTATCTGACTCACACCTTTGCATTCCTCTCGAATACAGGTCATATTCTCCTTTAATATTCAAGTCTAATAAGAGCAGTTCCTCTGTTTTCGGGGCACATCTGACATTCTTAGCCTCCTGACTTTGTACATGGTAGAGCTGAAATTCCAAATTATTATCATTAAGACTGTCATCAGATATAGCTTTCATCATATGTTCACCGTTTTCTTCATACACATGTGTTCCATTGTCCATCAAGCCTGGGAGGGCTATGTTGAAGTCCATGAGCTGTGATCTGGTATTTTCTAGGACAGCAGATCCATTTTCCTCAAAGGAAATGTTTTTCTGAGCTTTCTCTAGTATTTCCTTTAAATACCTCCCTTGAGCCTCTATTCGCATCTGCAGCTTCTTCTGCACCTGATTTCAGACATAAGCATTTTGAACAGTTTAAACTTATATGATACAAAGTTTGGGATTATATAGCCAGTGATGCAAAAGCTATCTAACCTCAAGTTGTTCACACAGTTCTCTTTGGACCTGAATTTGATAGCTGAGTGTATCCTCAAGCGGCATTTCCCTGATTCACATTTTGTAAATGGTTTGTTAAATCAAATGCTCATACACTCTCAACTAAATAAAAATGCCCATATAAGAAGATACATTACAATTAATAATTAGTACTATTCACAACTATTTGCCTCCCTATATAAGGAACTTTGCATATATACTTTTGGAAGGGTATGAACTGGTCGCATCTGAGATTGTTTTATCCATACTTCTTAGTAACGTGATTACTCTTCTACAGTCCTATGAGGCAAAATAAAACACAATGCTTGATTTATAGATGTCTGATAAACGCTGAGAAGTTAGCACTACCACATAATGTCCAACTGTCGTGATAGGTTCAGAGAGCAAATCCAATGTAGTACTAGCTTGACTTCTTAGCAATTTTTAGTTGACTTCTTAACAAACTGCACTAGGGCGGAGCGAACATTTAAACTAAACTCGTTATACACTGTTAGTCATAAATGATCATAACCTATCATGTATACGAAAATAGGTATATCACTTGCAGATAGGTCCAGAGGGACAGGAGAATTGCCTAGTTACCTTGCGCGGTCGCTTCCAGCAGGAACTACAGGAGGCGCTCCAGTTAAAAAGTTCATATCTCGTCCAGTAAACCCTGATAAAACAGAGATAGCAAGTCTGGGGTTTAGAAAAAGAAATGTTGGCTTGAACGCATTTTGGTGTTGACTGTAAGTCTGTAACTGTTGTAAGGTACATACCGCCATTGTTGGGTAGTTCCAGGTCCGTGGTTTTCTTGGTTTGCTTTCCCATTCTGTATTTCTAAGCAAAACGAAACAAGCATCGGTGTGACGGTGTGTTAATGACTACACTACTGGGTGGGATGCAAAAGAGAAGGAACATATGTGTGCGAGCAATGTTTACTCAAACAGCAGCAGTGGAGCAGAGTGCAAACCTGAAGGTGGCTTTTGAGATGGTACAGAGTGAGGCCTTTCATGGCCATCAGCCTGAGCACTGACTTGGGCGTCGCTTCTGTTGCAGGCAACGGCAGTAATTAGATTGCAAACAAGTAGTTAAATCGATGCTCAAAGAAGCAAAGCCAGCCGAGTGTAAGCAAGCTGATTTTAGCTGCACTGCAGAGACTGTTGCGCGTGATCTTTCTATATCAGGAGCAGAGTTTTCGGAAAGTCTTCGACTTTTGCCTCGGACAAACGCTTCATCAGAACAAGAGCATCGTGCCGTGAAGAGGAACTAATTTTAAGCATGATTTACGGGAGTAAGCAGTCACTCACTGTCGGGGCCGCCGAGCCTGGCGACGGCGTGGACGAAGCGCTCGTGGAGTTCCGGCGTCCACCGCAGCCGCTGCTTCGGGTCCTGCGACAGCGCCGCCGCTGCCGTAGCATCGCCGCCGTAACTGTAGCTCCCCTCAAACATCTCGATCACCGTTCACCCACAGGTTCTCCGGCCAAGATCGAGCAAGATGAGCTCCTGCCGCCGTAGTATATAACTGCAGCAGATAGCTAGGCACTCAGCCTTGCTACCTGGTGGTGGTGCTGAGGAAGGAAAGATACGATGCGAAGTGTGAAGTCTACGCGAGGACAAGAAGACGAGAGAGAGGTTGTGAAGCAGAAGACGACGAGCGGAGGTAGCGGAGAGGGTGGCGAGGAGAGTGGGGGCATCATGTCATGTGTGCGAGGAATCTAGGGAGACTTGAGCCGGGCCAGCTGCAACACATCGCAGACGGCAAAAGAAACAAAACAACAAGCCGACGACGTACGCGACGCCACCACCAACCGGGACGCGCCGGCTAGCCGTCGGTGGGGCGAAGAGCACGTCGCCGCCGCAGGTTGGCTGGCGTACGTACGGAGTACATCGCATATTTTGCATCGGTTACCACCCGTTCCCGTTGTTAGATTCGCTCGCAAAGGATGCTATCTACTTCCGGTGACCAAATTGAGAAGGCGACGTGTAAAGCGAATCTTGCTGTATTTATCTTTAGCTCTCAGCCGATTCGCATTAGTGCGAAACCGGCTCCAGGGATGGCTCTGAATTCAACTACGAAGATGACAGCCACAGAAAAAGATGCAACGTCGACTCGGATGGATCGATTCTCTTTGCCTCTGCGGTGTGTTCTTCTCGTGAGCCTATTGAATCCAACGAGCCTCTGACCCACCGTACAAGAAAAACCTAGTCTTGACTTTGAAAACAAAACGGCCTCATCGAACTCACAGCAGGAGAGAAAACGAGTTACTAGTGACACAGTGAGATGATGCCCAGCAGTGTGCGGAGCTGAGCTGTGGCTGTACGAGCACGCAACGCCAACTCCATATGCGCGCGAGGAATATTCCGTCTCCACGTGGAAGCCCTCGGCGACGAGCGAGCGTAGCGGCGGGGGACGAGCGAGCGAGACGGCGACGACGTTGTCGCTGGGAATATTCGCGCCAGCTCGGCTAAACTGACTCGCGACCGACCGGCTGACCGACGGATCACGACACCACGCCCTCGGCCACAGCCTCCGATCGTCGCAATGATTGGGCGAGCCGTCTCCCCAGTTCAGACTCTACACCAGAGCTGGATGGATAGATTCATAGATTGGTTCGAGCATCTATCTTACGCCTAAATTTGTCATCGAGTCACCTGTAGCAAGATTCGATCATAAGAGCATCTCCAGTCGCGGCGACCAAATGGCCGCCCACCATTTGGGCGCCGTCCGGACAACCTGCGCCATTTGGGCGCCCTCGATCCCCACTCGCGGCGTCTAAACTAAAAAATTTAAATTTAAACTTCGGCGGATTTCATTCAAATTTTAGGAAAATTTACAGAGATTTGAATGAGATTTAAAAAAACTTAAAACTAAACCTAATCTAATGGCGCCCGTGGCGGCGCCTGAAGGCGGCGTAGGGGTGCTCGCCCCCGTCCTCCTCCTCCTTCACGCCGCCGCTGCTCCCTGCGCCGCCGCTGCTCCACGCGCCGCCGTCGTCCTCCTCCTTGACGCGGCTCGGTCCTGGGCCGTCGTCGACGGTGAGGTCGAAGAAGGGCACGCCCTTCTCCTTGGCGGCCTCGCGCGCCGACCAGGCGCAGGCCGTGGGGCCGTCGAGCGGCGGCACGTCGTCCATCGACGCGGCCTCGACGGCCGCCGCAATGGCGTCGTCGTCCGTCCCCGCCTGCGCCGCTATGAGCTCCGCCATGAACGGCGAGAGCTCCGGCTCCGCCTTCACCTTCATCTGCTCCGGCTTCGGCGTTAGCAGAGAGGAGGCGCGGGAGCGAGATGAGGACGAGCGCGAGGACGACGCCCGCGACGAGGACGCCGTGGAGCGCGACGAGGACGGCGTCGCGCGCGGCGCCCACTGGTTGGCCAGAGGCGGCGGTGGTGCCCAGGCGGCCGGAGCAGGGACGGGCGCCGCCGTCAGGAGCGAGCCGCCGTTCGCGATGTGGTTCATCACGAACTGGAGCGTGCGCCCGGGCACGCTCTAGAACGCCTCGCGCCCGGCGACGTTCTTGTCCGTCGGCGCCGGGCCGGGGCCGTCCCAGCGGTTGAAGTCCTCCTCGTAGGCGCGCTGGAACGCCGCCTCGTACCGGCCATGGTTGGCCGGGTTCCGCGGATCCCAGCGCGGGTCCTGACGCTGCTCCGGCGTCAGGTCACGCCAGTAGTGCGTGTTAACCGCGGCGGCGAAGCCGCGGTTCGCCCGCGTCAGGGGCTTCGTCACCGGCACGCCGTTGACGCCGATGACGAACCCGTGGCCAACGCGCATATCCGGCGGCACCGGATAGCCGTTGTCGCGCAGCGCCTCCGTCTGCTCCTTGAGCAGGGTGCGCGGCGCGAAGCCGTTGGCCGCGGCGCCACCGGTGCGCCTCCAGTTGCCGGCCATGGAGAAGGAGAGCGGCGGCGGTTTTCGAGTGGAGAAGGAGCGGCGAAGTGAGGGAGAGAGAACGGCGAGGGCGATGAGTGGAGGCCGGCGCGCGCCTTTTATGGCGGCCGGATAGCGGTGACATTAACGCCGCTCGCCTCGAAAAGGCGCGCCGCATTCACTCCGGCGAGCAGAGGACGCGACGGCTCACTGGCCGCCCGCCGGCCGTGAAAACGAGGCGTCGCCACGCGGCACGCGCCTTTGACCACGGCCGCGCTGGCCGTGTCACTGCCAGGCGTGGCCCGCGCGTCGGAGGCGTGCGTTTCCTTCCGTCCGGGGCCGCCCCAAGCCTCCCCAAGTTGAGGGCGTAGGCTGGGCGTGCCGGACACAAAACTGGGCCGCGCCGGACCGAATTCGCGTTTGGGCGCCACGAGTGGGCGCGATTTTGTGTCCGGCACGCCCCAAACGGTTTTGGGCGGCCGTTTGGGCGCCGCGACTGGAGATGCTCTAACCATTCCCTGTTGGAAGATTCGATTTGATTCATAACCAGCTCGTGCGATCGAACCAGATGTTTTGTTTCGGCCTTCTTGTAGCTGCAGAGTCCACAACTGCTGCTATTTCCTGATAGCTCCCTCCGTTTACACTTTTTTTTTTGATTGAGGTAGGCACCATCGTCTCAGATTCCAAAACAGCATCTACAAACACATCAATCGCCTTCAGTGAGCTGAATCATACTCAACAAGTATTCATGATTTTTTTTATTGCACATATCGTCTTCTTTTACTTCCTCAGACAAAAGGGCAAAATATTTTCTTCTTTCTTTGGGCCGGATCACAGTTTTTTAAATAAAAGGGGAAAACCTTTTGTCCACACACACACACTTGTACATAAAATACAGGCGTTGACCGCAAAGCATTACACTAAAGCAGGAGATCTGTGAGATTTACACAAGGTGAGTATTAACCATATGATGGGATTGAAGAATCATGGTGTGTGACATAGGAGTCACTCAAACTCAATTAACACAATACACGCGACCACGATTACTTGACTGACACCAATTATAAGTAATAATGCAATGGAATCACAAAAGGAGAGGTGAAACGGAAAAGAAAATAAATCAATACACATATAAAGCCCTGGCAAAGTAGGAAACACCAGACACTACAAATGTTCTAGCTTGAAAGCTCATTTGAAGCCAAACTGGTACTTGTTGTAGTTCGCCAAGCTCTCGATGCCACCGCCTTGGGTAGGCGGAGGAACTCCAGACATTCCTAGTCCAGATCCCCCTGCAGCACCCATGTTCCATGAGGGCTGAGCATTGTCGTTGAACCCATCACCGAGGCCGCCCACGATCCCAACATCGGCCAAGTTCACCTTCTTTGCTGCATTTTGCAGTGAACAGAGAGAAACATCAGCACTTTCGCCGTCAAGATGCTACACGGGGAAGGGGAAATAAGAGAGGAGGAAACTTACGTCCGGTTATGTTCAGGTCAATCAATCCACGGCTCAAGGAGTCGGCCCATATGCTAGATTTCATCTGAACATTTTCTTTCTTAGCATTAGCCTTGGGAGCTGCAAGAGGTGTTTGGCTTGTCTTTCCAAGGTTAATATTCGAAGAAAGATCGAACGGGTCCTTAGCAGCTTCCTCAGTGTTTGCTACGAAGGCACCAAAATCAGATGCATCAGTTTGGGGAGCTGCTAAAGGTGTTGCTTTGCCAAAATTGCCACTGGAAGAAAAATCAAAGGGGTCTTTAGCTGCGTTCTCGGTGTTCGATTCAAAGGCACCAAAGTCTGATGCTGCATGAAGGTTCTGACTCGATGTGCTGATATTTCCAGTGGAACTATGTACAGGTGGTGGTGCACTAGATGATCCAACATTGGAGCTGAAGTCGCCAAATGGGTCTGATCCACCAAAACTGCTTAAAGGAATATCGCCAAAAGGATCAAATGGTTCAGGTACTGTCTTCTTGGACATGAAACTATCAGCAGCAGCAGATGCCCAGAACTTGGTGGTGGAATAAACCCCGTCTGTGGTGGAAATGCTGACGCAAAGGATGCATTTCCCGCAAAAAGGTCAACATTGTCCTGCAGTATCATTTGATGACCACACCAGGTATCAGTAAATTTGAGAAACTACATGATTTGCTAAGAATACCGAAGCGCAAGCAACAAACACGCAAAAGGTAAAAAAAATGTTTTCTTCAATAACTTTACTATTTCAAGTTGACGGCACAACAACAATAAGGTCTTATCCAGTTATGCAATCAGCTAAAGGAAGACATACAAGTGTCAGACTATGTTCTCAACATATTTAGCAGCCTAAATATATGGAGAAAGTCGAGAACCAACCTGAACATCCTGATGCGCAGCTGTTTCTGCACTTGGGGTTGCCGATTGGAAATCTGCATCAGCAAATAGATCAGCCTGAGGTTGTACAACACCTTTTGTTGCTGGAGTGGCGGCAGGCTCGTCAATGAAATCGTCCATCAAGTTTGGGCCAAAAAGATCCACTTCACTAGTCTTTGTATTAGTTGCGTCTGCAGAACAAAAATAGAAATAATTAAATAAAATCAAAAGTAAATATCATGTATCCAATTTGGTAGTTCGAATAGAGTAATGGTCAAAATGACAAAGAGCATATATGCCCACTTATTTATTTGTGTTACATTATATCCAGTGTAGATTGGTCAGTGCCTATCTCTTTGAGGTTCCAACACATTAGTTCAAATAAAAAAGATATATAAATTCCATAGTGCCAACAAACTATGGATTTACCTTTTGATAAAAACTAATTGTCACTTAAACTGTCATTCATTTGATGACCTTTTGAAAGATACTCTAGTTGTACATGCAAAATTGAGGTTGAACTAAAGACAGATTTAATAGACTTAGGTGCCAAGAATTGAATATGCATTCAGTACAGAGCTAAATAAATTCCTGGTAAGGAACTACCATAAGCACAAAAATAAATATAGAGATCTAATATTTTACCATTTGAAGAAGAGCCAGGACCACGAGGATCAAAATCGTCGAAGTCGTCCTCATTGCTTTTTGCGTTAGATGGTGGCTTTGAGGTGCTGGGTGGACATACAACTTCAGTGAAGGAGTAAATGTATAACAGTAAAATGTAACACAGAGTCTAAAATACAGAACTGACACAGCTGCCTTTTTTGTCAAAACAATATTGTTGCACTTACTATACTTATGCTCAATAAGATTCAACACAAGGGGCTCCCCCAAGAGGCAATAGCAGTAATAGTATACTAGACTAACTGTACTTTCAAAGCAAATTACATATTACTGTACTTGACAATTGGGAGTTGCGACCTATATTATCCATCATACACCACCTAAACTGAAAAACATACCACCATATCCCGCCAGCTGACAAAATTTTAATAATATGACAAAATGGATACAACTAGTATTTTGTTTATTATTGCCCGCAGTTATTGAAAACCAGCAGTGGTTATTTATAGTAGGTAGAAATGCTAAGCAGCGTTAAAGTACCTTCTATCATGCTTCACGTCCTTTCTTATCTTGCTGCCAGATTTCTTGCTTCCAGTATGACTTGCAGAGGTTTTAATAGATTCTTTGTCCCTGTAACTGTTACTGACCGAATCAGCCTCCCTTGTGCCACCAAAACTCCCGTAACGTTCACCTGAACTGTAGTTTTCCCTACAGAGGCTGAGCTTGATCCATATGATGATCCCATTCCAGTTGAGGATAACCCAACGTACCTTGATCCACAGAAAATATATGTTTCGGTTAAGACTATCGAAGATAACTATACAACTAAAATAATCAAGAACTCATTTTTCCCAGAACTCACTTGTCACGGTTACTGGCTGCTTTCTCTCTCACGGCCTTTATTCTATCCTTGTCATTTATGATGCCCACAAGAGTTTCAACTTTCTTCCTCACATTTATCCCAGCATCTTTTCCATTAGGTTCCACAAACTCAAAACTTGAAAGAACCTTAATGGATACAACAACAAAAATGTTTAACTACATGTAACCTCAATCAGAAAGAGTTATGCACAAAGCACAGAGAACACATACCGAGATCTTTGAATAATGATCAAGAATGTCATCAACCGCCCGCTCAGAACCATTGGCTATCAAGTACTCGATGATTGTCAGAGCCTGTGCATTCATTATTTTTTCTTAGTGAACAACATTACTCATACAAATCTTACACAATACAAAGGTTAATTTCCCTTTGGTGGTTAGTGTGATCACTGAAGAATGATGCCAAACAAGGTTAATATTTGTCAAGAAAATTAGTACAGCAATGGTCATTAAGAAATAAAGAAGCAATAACCTTATAAACATGGCGCCAGTTTGATTCTCGCTCAGCCAGCCTAGCCCAAAGGACACCCATTACCATCTGACACTCAGAGCTGCACATTTAGAATTTAGGAGCATCATTTGAGCATCAAAAACAGGGGTAGATTTCAAATAAGGCAATGGAAATAAGAGAGTAAAACTTACTATTTCTTGGTGGCCTGCGCTAGCTCTGAAAGCGCACTTCCATGTGGACCCCAAGGTTCATCACTTGTTGCGTCAAGTACCTGATTTGGTAAGATTTTTTCCTCAGTAAAAGACGTAGATAAGGGTTACTCCATAGTTAAAAATACACCCAGACCTCCAATAGAGAAAGCAAGATATAGGTCTACATTAGTTATTGCTACTGTATGTCTGTAGCATATATGAATGTGCACACTAAACTGGAGTGAAGCAGGCATAATTACTTGCATTATACATGTTGGTGCCAAAGTAGGAACATCCAACTGGTACCTCATAACTCCTAAAATGAGGTAAATTACAATGAACAGAACAATGTATCACATAAGTGTCACTAGTATGCTCATGGACGCAGATAATGCTAGAAGTTGTCAATTGTATCAAAGTTCTCGATGCAATCATTGCAGATCCCAGCCTGATTACAGGTAATTAAAAAGCATACTGTGAGAAGTACGCTCAGCAGCACAAGTATTTCGACTGATCTAACTCTTAACTTATCTAACTTAAATCACTATTGTACACTCTACATTTTTTCCAGGTTTACTGTGTAGTGTAAACGAATTATAGTAGCACACACAATAGACAACAGTGGAATCACAAGCAAGCATACCTAAAGGCTAAACTAGACAACTAGGCAAAATCCCTTCTCCCCCATATTCCGACAACCACAGCTCCATTACCAGAAAAACGAAACATTTTACAGAGGAATCAAGCTAAGATCTGGGCGAGATCCAACCTTCTGCTCGAGCTCGGGGACCTTGAGCACCTTCAGATTGACCTCCCTCTTGCTGCAAGACCAGAAAACGGATCAGGATCTCACGGATCGCAGTGATCGAACGCCACACTCTCGAAAAGAAAAGGCAACGGTGACGGTCCGATCGAGAAAACTCACATCTCCCGCACGGTCTGGTCGAAGACCTTCATGAAGTCCATGGCCGGGGCCGGTCGAAGGTTCGCCGGGGCACTGAGCTGGGGATCTGGGCCCTCAGGCGCCGAGCTGCGGTGGCAGCCAATCGAGAGGTGTGAGCTGTGTTTGAACGGGATGCAGAGGCGGCAGCGGCTGCGCCGATCCCGGCGACCGGCGAGCCCTCGAGACGGACGGCGGGAGCTGAGGGGAGGAGGGCGGCAAGGTGGGAAAAGGCCAGTCTTGGAGATGGTGGCGATGGCCGGTGCGGTGGGTAGTAGCTAACCAGGAAGAGGAACCACACGTATGCTGTCTTTGGATGGCCAGGATCAAGCCGGGTGAAATCTGACGGCTCACGTGTCACCAAGTGGAAATGCACTACCACGGCCTGCATTAACGATTTTAATCATGGGATTTTTTTTTTTTTGGAGAAAACTTCCAATCTATTCATCAGCTGTCTGAGGTAATACAAAGAACACCAGAAGGAACAAAAATTACATCCAACTCCATAGACCACCTAGCGACGACTACAAGCACTAGAGCGAGCTGAAGGCGCGCCGCTGTTATCGCCCCTCCATCACCAGTGCCGGGCAAAACTTGTTGTAGTAGACAGTCGAGAAGTCGTCGTGCTAAGGCCCCATAGGACCGATCAGCGCACCAGAACCGCAATCGTCGCCGATTAAGAGAAGCGTAGATTAGAAGGATCTAATATGTAGACACACGAACAAAGACGAACGAATGCCGGATCAAGCGGACCCACCGAGGACAAAACACCAACCAAATCCCGCGAGATCCGTCGAAGACACACCTCCACCCGCGCGCCCTCCGACCACGCTAGACGCAACGCCGGAACGAGGGCTAGGCGGGGAGAACCTTATTCCATCTTCAGGGAGTAGTCGTCGTTTCATCTCCCTAACTAGGACACAAACCCTTACCAAACATAGAAAAACATGGGATAACAGAGCCCTCCTGCCGGCAAAGACCAGGATCCACCGCGCCACCATGACCCTAAAGCCACCGAGGCGAGATGGATCGGCGGCGACGCTAGCAGGAGGCTGGCGCCTTTTTTTTTTTAGATGCGTACGAAGAGGTAAATCTAATCGTGCGAATCATAGGGGTTTTTTAAGTTAGTGTGGGAGCTATGTCAGCTAATCTGCTGCTCTTGGTACCATTTTTTAAGCACAAACATCATCTGTCAGTGAACCGTGAGTTCTGAAATATGGTTTGTCAGTTGCCACTCCACCAATCTTAGCACAACACCTGATTCTGATCTGATATACTATAGTTTGAAGCTGACAAAACATCTAACCTGAAGGTGAAAATTCTGCCCCAATTTCGTCAGGTTTGAATTCTGGTGGGACTACAGAAGTTCGATTGCATAATTAGGTACATGTATTTCTTGAAAAGAAGAATATAGTCAAATAGTGCGCACATAAAGGTGCTAGCTTCAAGTTGCATAAAGAAGACAATCCAAGGAGAACGCTAGCATCTCCAGACTCATGTCAACAAAACCAGCCAATTACTGTAGGACACGTCACAAGTAAGAAAGAGTAGTTCCGGAGGCAACAATAGCGAATACTCTCAAATAGCACATTTATTTTAAGCGCTGCCTTTTTCATAAAAACTATATAAATATATTACCAGCAACATCAGTCTTATATACATCAAACTACCTTGAAGTTCCATCTGGATCAATCTAAAATAGCAACCAAAGTTACCTCAGCATACAAGAAGAGTTGCACACAGATACATACTTCAGTTCTGTGTAAAGTCTAGGTAGTGTAAAATATATAAGTAAAATCAGCTCTCGATGGCGCCTCGGATGTCTAAAACTCTGTCAATGGTCTGCATTTGTATCGACAGTTCTAGAATTAGCTCATGATGGTTCCCAATCATATCAACAGTTCTGGAAGTCCTGATGGTCACCTAAGAACTGTCAAAGGGAAATGTTTCATTAGTAGCCAGGCAATGACTACATGTACATTCATAAACATGGATCCAAGAGGGATATAATTACCTCATGATGCAACTACTCTTTGCACGTAACTTGCTACTTTTTGTCAGAACAACATCACATCAGTCGCGAAGATCTGCAATGATATATAAATGGACACGATATAGTGGTTCCAGTTAATCTGAAGTGTTCTTCGGACATCATATGGTCAAATTAAACTAAAGTATGAGATATGGTACACAAGCGCCAGGAGTAATACCAATGAAGTCATTTCTTCTTATCGGATATGATTGTAACTGTTGAACATGCCAGTGTGGGAAGTCTTGACTGCAGTCTTAGGAGCATCAGGAGTTCCAAACACATTCCAGAAACGCAGGGTCTCATCTCCTGCAGCAGATGCTACTGTGCAACCATCAGGGCTCTGCAAAGTTACCAAAAGACAACACAAGATAAGACATCTGTGCAAACATAATGTGTGAACTTAACCATAGGGAGCAAAGATTACCTGAGCCAAGAAAAGAACACGGGAAGTATGGCCAGTGAGCTCAGCCATCTTATCCATCGACGGGTACTTCCATAAGGTGAGCTGATTCTGAGTGAATCCATGTGAGCTTAGTAGCTCTCTTTCATTCTTGTTCCAGAGCAGAGCACACACTTGTGACCCGGTGTCGACAGAGTTGAGGCATGCGCCAGTGTGTGTGTTCCAGAACTTGATGCACCGGTCATTTCCGCCACCACCGGATGCCAGCAGGTTGCTCTGGAATGGGCACCATGCGAGCGCCTTCACGGCAGCCAAGTGGTCCTCAAGCCTGCGTAACCATTGTGTGCGACCTGCCGATTGCACAGAGGATGCCATAGACACATCCCATATGTGGAGAAGGTTGTCGTTGCCACCACTGGCCAGCTGTTTTCCTGATCTCGCCCACTTGAGTCCACACACCTCCTGCCCGTGCCCACGGTATGTCTGCACAGCATGGTCCCTAATCCTCACATCGTTGTTCACAATCTTGCCGTCCATACCACCAGAGGTCAGTATGTTGTCATTCCATGCCAGTGAACCGACTCTCGACTGATGCACACCTTGCATTGTCCTCAGCTGCACAATAATCATGATCAGCAACTAACCACAAATGATGCTGCTAATAAAACATTAACAGGAGAGGCCAAGAAGTACCAACCAGTCGGTTAGAGCTGGAATCCCAGAGCTGGACAGTTGAAGAGTTGAGGCCAACAGCGATGTGCCGGCCATCAGGAGCCCAGCTTACACTAGTGACAGGGCCATCGTCTTCGTTGAAGGTAACGAGCTCAGATGTAGACCCATTTGAGGCATCCCAGAGGTAAATCGTGTTGCCCAGCGCAATGGAAAGCACATTGCTGCTTCCCCAGTCCAGTAGGTTGAGGTAGTAATCGTCAACGAGGTCTGGAGCATCCAGAGTCCTCTCTGCAGACTGCATCAGGTTTCAACGCACAACGAGTCAATTACCATCAGGAATTGTCAATAGAACAACTGCGGCACCAATGAGCACTACCATACCTGAGGGATGTATCGTCGCTTCTTCGCCGGCTTGGCCTGGATGGAAGCTGCATCAGCACGGAGCTCAGTGAGGACGTTCTCGGGCTCCGGAGGCTTGTTCCGGAAGGCGAGAATTCTGGTGCGGTTGTTGAGGAGCTTCTCAGCCAACAGTTTGCGGTATGATTCCTTGGCGGGCGACGGCGTCACCATGTTCTTCTTGTCCTTCCTCGGCTCCGTCAGAAGATAGTGCGCCATGTCCATGTCCATGGCTGATCTGCACGTGATGAACCTGTCTCCCTGCCAAACAAGCAGATGTATCCCGTTCAGGAATTTCGTCGAACATCCTGCAGGCACAAGCAAAGGGAGCAGCGGATGCAGAACTCACATAGCACTTGACGGCAGGGTTGCGGGACGCCGAGCACAGAGACGGCATGTAGGGCCTTGAGCCTGCTTCCTGGAGCGGCGGCCGCGACGCCGCCACACTCGGCCTGCTCTTCTCCGGTGTCATCAAGTCGGAGCCTGCATCCATGGCCAGAAACAACAAGAACAGACAAGAAACAGCGATGGTATGGACGCGAACGAGATTAGGGAAAACTGGACAATTCAAACCTGAAATCTACCGGAAATCAACACGGGACCAAACCCTAAGTGACGCAACGAGCCAACGAATTTGGGAGCAGACGAATAGATCAATCAATCAACTATGTAAACGATCAATCAGGGCAATGGATACGCTAACGCAAAGATTCTACCAAAAGAACAGGGCAAGATCGATTTGAGCAGGGCGGACGAGAGGCTCGAGCCAAAGAATCGAACCGAGACTAGCACACGCGTGGGCGAAATTCAACACCGAGGTCGGGATCAGCAGTAAACCGAACGAGGACCGAGGGGATCGATCTTGGACAGAGCTTTGAGCGCGCGGAGGATCTTCGAGAGCTTCGATCGCGAGACCAAGCGAGCGATTGATTCGTTCGCTCGCGAGCGATTTCTTTGTGGTGGTTTTCTTGGAGGATCCGTGGTAATAATACGAGCACGGGAGGGGAAAAGAGGCAAGAAGTAATGTCTCAGAAATATAGCCGTTGGGTGGGAAATTGGCTCAGGTGCACACGGCGTCACGGACACGGCACACCCCGTTACGAGCAGGCCCAATCAGCGGATGCCACGTGTATTACTGAAACCTAAAATTCCTTCTTTTCCTTTATTAAAATTTCAATTTTCTTTTTCCCGTATCCTGCCTTTTCCATGCGTATACATGCATTTTCCTTACGGAATACGAGCACTGGGTCATGTTTGCCACATGCATTTTAATTTTCTTGGCTGATTTCTTGAAGTGTTTTTCTTTCAAAATTTGCTGCAAAATTCATGTCCAATCCCAGTTTTGGATCTATGGCATGTTTGTTTATACCTAACCTTGTCATAATCAAACATGTGCTTAAGAAAAGGCAATACCACCTTTAGACCACGAACTGAAGAAGCCCTATGCTTATTTTTTTTTGTAAATTGTCCTGTCGGATCAAATGGTAACAACTCTGTATTTCAAGAACATCTAAAAAAAACTCTGTATTTCAAGATTATATATAGCTTTGGTCCAGTGGACATATAAATCAGATGATATCCAAAATATGAAAACAGCATACATTCAGAGTTTCTGGCAGTGAGACATGGATTCTTGGGTTTCATTACACGCACGTACGTACGCCGGACAATATTGGACTTTTAATTTGGCAACAGCACTCAGTTTCTCACTTTCTCAGTGAACACGAGGGCCTTGTACTTGCTCTTTTCGTCTGATTTACTTGGCTACTTGTTCACAGCCTCAACCTCATACATCATCACCGTATTCATAGCAGGCAACCTTTGAAGGCTTTCCTTAGTGCAGCCTCGTCCAAATTCCTGCCGATAAACACAAGCTTATAGGTTCTCTTCTCATCAGGCTCCCATGGCTTTGCTGGGCAGCCTTCCAGCATGGAGTGCACACCCTACAATTTTGAGCATGAGTTAGTAGAGGAATGAGAAAAAATTAGAACTGGCAAAATTGCAGAGGCGCCGAGACAAAAGCTTTATGTGGCAACAAAGGATAACGACCTGTCGACGGCAACACGCAACTTAGATCACGCATTGTGCACATCAGCATTGTGCGTATCGACTACTTTCAAGAAAAGGGATAGCATAAGACGATGGCTAACCTGGAATACAAAGCGTCCAGTTGACTCATTTACAGACATAACACCCTTTAATCTGTACAGGTCTTCACCTTTCTCCTCAACAAGTCTCTCTAGCCAATCATTGACCTTGAAAAGACAGTGGTGATAAATTAGTACATTACTGAGGAAAAATTTGGTAGTAAAAGAAAGAACCATTGTACGAGTAATTCTTAAGTACATTTCTTTACCTCATCAAGATCAAGCACTCCCTCCGAAACAATGCTTACACTAGTAACAGCTGAATCATGGACATGATCATGATGGTGTCCTACAAGTCAGCAGAGTAAACTGAACAGACTGAGAAAAGGAGAAAGTTGAATGAAAAAATGAATGCACACAAACAAGTAAACTGCAAGTCTGGTTGTCATCTTAATTACTAAGCATTTATCTGCCTCCGTTTCTTCATCAGAAATTTTGATAAAAGGTACAGATCCAAAAGGAATCAACAAACTGCTGTCTTAAGCAGTAGCTGTAAAAATTGGCATGTCTCTAATATAATGGGATTCAGAACACATGGATACTGGAACGTGAACATTAACATGCTCATGTCCCAAGTGGCAATGACCTGTCTCTTTGTTCTCGTTCAATTGGACTTCAGCCTCAATCCTGCAGATATATTCTTATCTCAGTTAGACAAACACGATATGACATCTGGCTCTCAGGATTACAGACCAATATTCTTTAAGACGCAAGAAACCAAATATACTAACCTATCAAGGTCATAACCCCCAATTCCTAGCACAAAATCCATGTCAACATCGCCAAACTTTGCTTCTCTCATCTGTGCCATCCCATTTATGAGCTGCAATGGAAAAAATCAATTTGCTTTTGTACTTCATCAAAATTCTCTGTTTTCTAAAGGCATTCTACCAGCCTACCTTGATCTTCTTGGTTAAAACTTCCAGTTCTCCATCATCAATCAAATCAATCTGCGTTAACAGCAAGGAGCATTTTTTATGTTGTGTTCTTAAGAAGAAATTGCAGAAAAAAGTGCTAAACTAATATTTACATTTTTGGAATCAAAGGCTTGTATATAGTTCTATACCTTGTTCAGTATAATCCGGTCTGCATAAGCAACTTGTTCTACTGCCTCATTCACAACCCACCTTGGTTTCACTTCATTCAAATGTTTCATGGCATGCTTACAATCAACCAATGTAACCACACCATCAAGTTTCACATATTTCGAGACCAATTCATCAGAACAAAATGTCTCAATAACAGGACCAGGCTTTGCAAGACCTGGAAAGGGACATTGGCTCTGTTAGACAATAGAACTTTCACACATCTTAAGGCTAAAAGTGATGACTATATACTGATGGACATTGCTCCAATGAGATTTACCTGTTGTCTCAATAACAATGTGATCAAACTTGTCTCCCTTTTGCTTCACCAACTTCAGAAGCATCTTTACAAGATCCCCTCGGACAGTGCAGCACAAGCAGCCATTATTCACCATCACAATGTCCTCAGCGACGGATGAGTGGTTAGCGACAAGTGAGCTATCAATATCCACTTCGCCAAACTACACACGAAAACACAATATGTGTTATTCAACATAGCACCACAGAGTCTCATCCATGTTAAATGGAGCTAATTGAGTGCAAACACTGGTCCTTGCAACCTAACATCAATAAATGTTGGCCGCGCATAACAAAGTGCACAAGATACAAGGATCTTCAGTTTAACCTCATTCTCGATGACAGCAATCCTCTTCCCATGCTGCGAAGTTAAAATGTGATTCAGAAGGGTTGTCTGCAAAAGATAGGGTCAAAACAATTAGCCATCCTAATTGACAATCAATAGGCAAACCTCGATAAAAATCAACTGAGAAGTTCAAAACAATTAGAAACCGTCAATGGGCAATTTTCAGTCCTCATTCCTTGGTTTAAGTCCACACATACTTTGTTTTACTGATAGCACATAAATTTTACCAAATCTAAACTCGTAATATGATTCACCTATCCCGTTACTGGAAAATCATATGATACATTGCTCAGGTAGAAAAGAAATTGCAGTGAGTTCAGACTTCAGATCAGTGGCGGAGGACCCCTTCGGGCAAGGTAGGGCGGCCGCCCTACCTTGATTTTGTCCAAAAAAAATCAAGTATCTGGATGCATCTCAGGCACCGGCATCAGATCTAGTTCGTTATAGTTCTTCCGTGCTCTGTTTCAGACTTCTCGTCTCTAGCCCACCGCTCCAGTTAGTACGACTTCATAAGTGAAAGGTAAGCAAGTAAGCGAGGACCAGACCTTTCCGGAGCCGAGAAATCCGGTGATGACGGTGGCGGGGACGCGGGTGTCCAGCGCCTGAGCGTCGAAGGAAGCGTCGGAGAGGTGCCGCCGGAAGACGGTGGACGGCGGCCGCAGGAGGGGCGGCCCCAGGCTTCGGGGGCATCTGGGCAAGGTGACAAGAGGGCGGTGGAGAAGAGCGGAGGAGGAAGCCGCGGCTCTGGTCGCCCTGGGGAGCAACAGCCGTGTAGCCGCAGCCGCCATGCCGGACTCCCAGAGAGCTTCGCGGCCGCCGCGGGAGGGTTTTGGGGGACGTTTCCTGGGGTTATTCGAGCCGCTACAGCCTACAGGTGTGTGTACTTTCAGCGTCGCGTTTCTGAATCCTGAAGCATCGGCCTTTTGTCTGCAGCAAGCCCATTAGAGCATTTTCAACAGATGTCTAAAAACGGGACAGCTGCCAATTTAGGGCGCGATTGGTAAGGACATGTACAATGGGATGACGTCAGTCTTCTCTTAGCGTTGACACGTAGTATATTTGTCTAGTTGGCGGAGAGAGAATGAAGAAAGAGAAGGTTGCATTCCCTTAGCTAAGAGATGATATCTTACGAAATAAGGGAAGGCTAATTTCACCATTGTACCATTTGTCTTCCCTTAGAAATACAATTTCCTACTAAAATATAATTAATTCTCATTAAATGTTAGGGATGGCAATAAGAGATAATGCATTGTACAACTTATAATTTTGCCTTCTCTAAATGACGTGGATGGCTAAGAGAAGACGCGTCTTCTCTACCATTGTACATGCCCTAACGATCAGAATATCTGGTAGCGAGCTCCTGCTGAAAATCCGGCGAAGGCCGGTAAAATAATTCGGTACCGTTTTCTGTCACGACAATCCAATCGCGGCCTTACGTACTAGGGCAAAAACTCTGCTCTAACAAATGACCCATTCGGCCATTCCTTTCTCGTGCCTAAATTTTTTGGGCTGCTCATAAAATTAGCACCTCGTGCTGCATATTTGGGCACGTCGGCTCGTGTCTAAAAACAAATATGATAGACATCGTGAGAGCACCATTCGGCGGTCCAAACCTAAAACGGCCTCACCGCCGCACCCTCAGAGGTGGCCCAGACACAAAAAAATATCCAACACCTCGGAAGGCCCCCAAACTTTCAGGTCTCTGAAATACCCCAGACATGTATTTGGACACAAATTTTGTCCGCCCTAACCCACTCATTAGCCACTTATCTCTTCCTATGCTCTTCTCTCCATGAGCATGCAAGATGCAACTGTTATATCCCACTGTGCTCTGCCTTCCTCCCTTTGATCTGCCACTGGAGAGGCCGGCGGCTCTGAGTGAACACAAAAAAGGCAAAAAGTAGAAGGTGTTATTTGCTTCCAAGTATATTGTGGGAAAAAGTGCATTTAGGGCCCACTACTCTTCTCCTTTGACCTTTCATCCCCTTTGAACTTTCATCCCCTTGGAGAAGGTTGACGTTAATAAAATGAACTCTCAGTGGAAAATACTTTTGTTGTTTCCTTTTTGGATATGTCCAATTTCTATACAATCATGCAACTTCGGACATCGATGCGAAAACTACATTGTACACTGTTATAGGAATCATTTAAATTTATGAAAAAATGGTAGTATTTAAGGCTTCTCAAATTCATACATTGTTCTTTCTTCAATGTGGTTGGGCGCAGCAATCGTGCGCCTTTTTACTTCTAGTGGGCACAATTAATTTATGAAACTTGGGAGAGAGAAAACTTATGTGTAATTCCAAGTCATGTGAGTATGGTCCCTAAAAACAACCACCACAGCACATGTCGCACGTGTTGTGATCGAGTACACGAGTGTAAACACAAATACAATAATTTGAACACAGAAATCTAATGTATTCTTTAGTAGGCACACACACTTATCATCATTGTTAGATGACCCCGATCCGTGCACGCTCCTAATATCTCTTACCCATCACCACTAGAATCATCGGCATCCTCCTTTTTTAGCATCATCACCATCTTCCTCCTCCTTAGGATCATCACCTTCCTCCTCGTCCTTACTATTATTGGCACATTCTTTCTTTATCTTTAGGAGCTGGATAAGGTCACTGAGGGCGTCATTTGTGACTTCTTTATTAGGTCTCCACCGCAACCCTCCGCTCCTCATCAAGGACTCGGCGACCTCTGCAAGTGTCACAGCAACCTCCTCCATCAGTTTCTCGATCTCTGGAGACGTGTCATGATTGATAATGGAGTAGAAGTTCTTGACAAAAATCTTGAAAGTCTCAGTTGTGCAATATCCCATGTGGACGTGCATGTCCATCCTGCCAGGCCTTAGAAGTGCAGGGTCGAGACGTTCCTTGTAATTGGTCGTGAAGACAATGATCCTCTCCTCCCCGGTTGTGGCCCATAAGCCGTCGACGAAATTGAGAAGCCCGGACAATGTCACCTTCTCATCTTTGCTAGAATCGGACGACTTGGGAGGTTTATTCTTCTTCTTGTCATCTCCTTGTTTGAATTCAATGGTAGAGTCGATGTCTTGAATGATTAGAATGGATCGGTTGGTCATCCTGAGAAGAAGCTTCCTGAGCTGCGAGTTGCTTTCAACCCGGAGCTCAAGGTCGTATATGTTCAAACCTGAGGTGGTTGGCCATGGTGGCGATGAGGCTAGTCTTGCCGGTCCCGGGTGGACCATATAGCAGGTAGCTCCTATTCCATGCCTTGCCGATCCTCTGATAGTATGCCTTTCTCATGATGAAATTGTCGAGGTCGTCGATGACGGACTTCTTCAGCGCGTGGTCCATGGCGACCCTCGTGAACGCGAATGTGGAGGAGGGTGGTAGCGGTTAATCGGTGTCCACTCGGAGCCGTCGTTCAAGTATATCGTGAGAGGCCTCTCCTTATCTCTTATGTCCTTGGCGGTTTTGACGATGAAGGGGACGTACTGTCTCAGGGCCTTCTTCTTGTGCTTCCTGTGGAAGGTGAGCTGGAAGTAGAGCTTACCGTCGCCACGGCCGAAGCTCCTGCTGTAGGAGTCACCGGAGAGGTCGTGGTGGGTGTAGAGGCGCCATCGGAACTTCGCACCCTCGTACACGTCGACAATCTCCTCGCCCTCCTCCATGCCCACCACGAGCTTGCCCACGTCGTCGTCGTCCATGCTGTCGCTGCTCAGGCGCAGGTTCTTTATAGCGTTGGTGGTGCCGGGGGTCGCTCTGGTCGATGGTGATGGTGTAGCGCCACGTCATGCGGGAGCGCAGGCTGGCGAGGCCGGAGTTGAGCAGGCCGCGCGCCAGCATCATGGACGCGGCCACGGATGTGGCCATCGCCATGGCCTTCTTGGCCTTCTCGTAGGCCGACGACTTGGAAGGCATTGCAGCGATGAGCGATTCGAGTCTCGTTCTGATTATGGCGATGGCGCTTGTGTGCTGCACACTTTTTTTTTGAAATAAAAGGCAAAAGACTTGCCTTATTTAATTAAATAAGAAGGAGTTTTACAGCACTTTTACAACCTAGCCGAACGAGCAAGAAATGCTCGAACAGCAAACCCCAGCGTAGCGAGGAAACACAACACTCGCACGCGCACACAAGAAAAAATTACTCTCCGGGAAAGAGGGAACCCAAGTGTTTTGCTCCCGCGGCGCTCCACAACGCCGCCTCCGCTCTGATCCGCCCAAAGATCACCGTTGGCATGGTAGAAACATGACGGAAGACGCGCGCATTCCTCTTATTCCAAACCTCCCAAGAAACGAGCATAATGAGGGAGGCCAAGGATTTGCGCCGGATGTCGTTGGTGTAGATGACGCCTTCCCACCAAGCGTGCATGGAGTCAAAAATGTGCCACTGACTAGTGTCGCATGAAGATAGCCCGAGCCAAGCGATCACCATGTTCCAAATGCGGATGGTGTAGCGGCATTTGAAAAAAAGGTGTGTGGCGGTTTCATCCTCCCTCTTACAAAGTTGACAGAGACCGCAGTTTGGCCAGCCACGACGGTGTAACCGGTCAGCCGTCCACAGCCGGTTTTGGAGGACAAGCCAAGCGAAAAGCTTACACTTGGGAGGCGCCCAGTTCTTCCAAACCATCTCCGGCATAGTGGATCTCGTTAGGCCCTCGAATTGGGCCTTGTAGGCGGAGGCCGCCGTGTATAAGCCGGAGTTGGTGAATTTTGAAGTAATGTTGTCAGTCGTGCCCTCCACGAGATGAAACTCACACAACTTCGTCCAAAGATCGACGAACTCGGTGATATGCTGGGTAGTGATGCCCTCAGCCAAATTGATGTTGGTGATCCAAAACTCGTTCGAGAGTCCCTTGTTAATGGTCTTGCGGGCTGCTGGCCACTCTTATACTGCGTCGTACTAGTATCCACACGAAGTAAAGCATGGATTTGTGTCGGGGGGCTACCCCCAGGTAGGGTCATGATGTGGTAAAAGCTATGCCCAGATGTGGGCCAAGTTACAGTAAAAACCGGCATACCTGGGCTTCAGAGTGTGATGTAGGTGCAAAACCGACATAAGCATACCGACATAACCCGGGTCAGAAAGGACTGGGGTGCTATGCTGGTGACAACTGGCATATGTCGACCGAGACAAGGGATCAGATATAAGGATCCGAGATAGCATAACCGACATATGTATGTCGGTAACTTGTATATTTTCTTATGTGCAGGGAAGGTTATTTGAGGAAGGAGAATCCGGCATATCCATGCCGGATTAGCCTTATGTCGGACGGAAGTCAATGCTCCTGTCCCATCCCGTCTGGCATGGGAGCGCGGCGTGCGGTACGGCACACGTCTGAGGTGACTGGGCTTACTCTGCTGACCAAGGAGCAGGGGAAGTACACGCTGACCTCGGGCGTACTTTGGAGCAGAGACATGGGACAGGACATGGGCAAGCCACGTCCTGTCCACTGTGCAGAGACAATCATGACGTGCAGGCGTGCGCGTCTGCAGTGCCAGTACGGAGAAGTGACCGTTGCATGTGGAGGGGTATTCCGGTAACTCGGTTTAGCCTATATATATGTCCTCACCCCTCCTGCGTGAGGGACGATACCCTGAGAGATATTTCCCCCAGAGCTTCATCTTCTTCCTTGTGTTTATCCCCATTGCTGGGATCATACAGCTCGAGGAGCAGCTTTGTACGTGTGAGACCGAGATATTCAGAGAGAGAGATAGGCAGGAGTAGGGGTGTTACCTCCTCACGAGGGCCGAACCTGGGTAGATCCTATGTGTGCTTGTTCTTGTGTGTTCTTCGTGTGTGCTTCTTAGCGTGCTAGCCCTCTCCCGGATTCCACCAGCGTCCATCGGCCCCACTCTTTAGCCATCCTATGGCATCTGCCGTGATACCACCACGACAGTTGGCGCCCACCGTGGGGCAGGCAGCGGCGCTGGCTGGTGTGACATTCCGGACGGGCTCCATCATCGACTCCGGCGAGCGCGTTGTTTGCGGGCTCGTCTGCAAGCTCGGCGCGCTGAACTTCATCAGCGACAACACTGGATGCTTCGGCAGCAGGCCGTTCCCGATGAACGGCTGCCTCATCAGCTTTGGCACCTTCGTGACCTACGTCGCCACCGAGGTTGTCTGCAAGTACCCCGAGCAGGTGCTTGTGGCTGAGGACCCTCCTGCTATCTGTGCGGCTCGCGGCCGGCGTAGCGCTCGCCCCGGGAGCTGCGCAGAGGTCATGGTGACCGGCACTGCGGCTGATGCCGGTAAGGGAGAACCCGGCAAAGCAGATGCCGGTAATCCCGCCCCCAGGGTTACCAGATCGGCGAAAGTGCCGCTGAAGAGGAGGGAGAACCTCCCCGGTCAGGCCGGTACATCCCATGTGCCGGTTAAGCCGGCTCATCTCGAGGAGATAATAGAGAAACTGGCTGTGCCGGTAGCTGCCGGTACAGATGCTGCCCAATCAGAGGCAGAGTTAGAGGCACGGCGTCAGAGCTTGCTTCAGGAGGCTCTGGAGATGGCCGAGGTGAGGAGAGAATTCGGGATAACTGTCCGTGAGTATAACCAAGCACATGGTTTTACCCCGGTAGCTGCTCGCCCTAGTCGAGTAGAGGATGTGCGCAAGAGGGGTAAAAACCTCAATGCCGAGATGGCTAGAGATGGTAGATCTAGCTCCAGCAAAACTCCTAGTCACTTATCGGTCGAAAAACCGATGTATAGTTCCCCTGCTAAGACTCTTAGAGCTGCCGAGGCAGCAAGAGCCGAGTTGTCGGGCTAATCCGGAGAAGCTCTCCGTAGGCAGCAGGACCGAGTTAATGAGTTGGTAGCTGTGGCTACCCGGCAGAATGAGGCCTATCGCAAGGCCAATACAGTTGCAGGTGGGTCCGATGTTGTTCACTCGGCTAGGGGAGCTAGTGGATCTAAGGGGCAGGCTTCTTCACCGCATGTCGGTGTAGATCGTGACCGGAGTGTAAACTCCGGTAAGAGCAAACAGATGCAGGTGTATGATCCGGCGTGTGCCGGGGTAATTAACTCGGCTGGCCGTGGTTATCCACCTCGGTATCCGACACAAAATCTCGCCCAGCAGCAGCAGCAAAATGTCGGGCATGTCCAGCAGCCACAAGTGTTGACCAGTGGCTAACCGTTATGATGATGGTTACTCGGCTATGGAGAAAGCCGGGTATCCGAGATATGAAGGTGCACTGGGATCCCGGTTGGGAACTCGCCAGTTGTCACCAAATGATGCACGCTACAAGCTGGACAGAATTTATATGTCCGAGATGCTGGAAGAGCAAGGTCCACCTGGCCCGGCATGTTTTGGACCTCGGATCATGAGGGAGCCACCGGTGCGGCACTTTCAGTTGAACCGAGGTGCAAAAACATATGACAGTACTAAGCCGGAGGACTGGCTGACAGATTATGTGTCGGCAGTGCATATCGCGGGAGGAAACCGCGATGGGCGGTGAGGTATATCCCGCAGATGTTGGAAGGGCCAGCCCGGATTTGGCTGAACAACCTGCGAGAGGGCAGTGTTGATTGCTGGCTGGACTTTGAAGAAGCATTTGTTAGCAACTTCTCCAGCACGTACAAGAGACCGAACCGTCCTCAGCAGCTTGCGATGTGCAAGCAGAGGGATAATGAAACTGACCGGGATTACTTAACCCGGTGGAGTACTATTCGCAATTCCTGTGAAGGAGTTGTGGAGGCGCAGGCCATATCTTGGTTTGCCCAGGGTGCCGACACGGCTCCATGCTCTGGCAGAAGTTGCAGAGGGAAATGCCGGCCACCTGGCCGAGACAATCCGGATTGCGGATAGCTATGCACTGGGTGATCCGATGCAACCTTGCTGAACTCGGGGAGCCGAGTAGAAGATACCCGGTGAATAACAGACCCGGGCCAGTCAGGCAGAACGATCGCCAGGACTTCGGTAACAAGAGGAGAGAGCCGGATTACCGGTATGGCTCAAACCAGGTTGCAGCTGTAAACCAAGACCAGCCAGATGCCGGTAATAGCCAGCGTCCGAAGTTCAATGGCCCAGCATGGGGCCAGAATCAAGAAGGGAAGAGGCCATGGGGTGACCAGAAGCCATCCTTAACTTATGAGGCTATGTTGGATGGGCCTTGCAGTTTCCACACCCAAGACATCCGCAGGCCAGCAAACCATACAACTCGGCAGTGCAGCTGGTATCAGCGCACAAGGGGAGAAGGAGCCAGAGCCGGAGGAAATCAAGTGGGGGCACCTCAGAGAATTCCGCCGAGGCAAAACTTGCCGCTTACCGGAGCAAATGCTATCCCGGTGATTCCGCCAGTTCCGAGGCAAGCAGATCCGAAACCTGTGAATCAGGTGAATGTCGGAGGGAACAACAACAACACTGGTCCCAGCAGGCAGGGAGAGTATCCCCAGGGAGATTACAGAGAAGCTCATCAGAGCTATGTGTATTTGTGACCGAGCCAACTGACAAGAAGAGCTTGCATCGGCGTGCACTGGAGGTGAACGCAGTTATGCCGGCAATACCGAAGTATTTGCACTGGTCCGAGCAAGAATCTTGGAGCAGAAGGGATCATCCCCGAGTTATGCCAACTCCGGGAGGTTATGCATTGGTGTGGATCCGACATTCTTCGGACCCACACTCAATATTCGGTTCACCCGAGTTCTCATTGATAATGGGAGTGCTATCAATATCATGTACCGAGACACCATGGTGAAGATGGGTATCTCGGCAAACATGCTGCAACCGAGTACACACCTTTCATGGCATAGTGCCGGGTGTTTCATGTGCACCTATGGGCAAAATTTGGGTTGATGTGTTTTGGCACCAAGGACAACTGCCGAACTGAGAGCATCCAGTTTGAGGTAGTGGACCTCGAAAGTCCATACCATGCTTTACTCGGTAGGCCTGCACTGTCCAAGTTCATGATATCCACCCATGTGGGTTACCTCAAGATGAAAATGCCGGGTCCTAATGGCATCATCACTATCTCGGGTGATTACAAGCGTGCACTGGAGTGTGCCTCGGCTGGATCGTGCTTAGCCGAGTCACTGATTATCGCTGCAGAGAAGAAGAAGATCCATGAAGTGGTGGCATTGGCTCAGTCCGCGCAACTCGGTATGCCGGGTATGGCTAACCCGGAGCAGAATGCAACTTTCGAGGTGCCCAAGGAGACCAAGAAGATCAATGTTGACCCGTACCGGGTTAACTGAGAAATAGGAAGGCGAGCTCAGTCACTTCCTCCGTGAGAACCGGGATATCTTTGCATGGTCAAATCAGGACCTGCCAGGTGTTCCGAGGGAGTTGGCTGAGCACTCTTTGTTCGTCAGACCGGATATGAAACCGGTGAAGCAACCTATGCGCGTCTCTCGGATGAGAGGAGAAAGTGATAGGTGATGAACTGGCCAGATTACTTGCATCTGGGTTCATCATGGAAGTGCTGCACCCGGACTGGTTGTCTAACCCGGTCCTGGTGGAAAAGAAAAAAGATGACCCGAATGTGGCCATTGTGTGGCGTATGTGTATTGATTACACAAACTTGAACAAGGCATGTCCTAAGGATCCATTCCCGCTGCCTCGGATTGATCAAGTGATCGATTCCACAGCCGGGTGTGAGCTGTTATCCTTTGTAGATGCTTATTCTGGTTTTCACCAGATACCACTGAACCCTGCTGATCAAATGAAAACTGCTTTTATCACCCCGTATGGGGCTTATTGCTATCGTGTCATGACCTTTGGTTTGAGAAATGCTGGTGCCACTTACCAGAGATGTATGCAAAAATGCTTGCATGATCAAATAGGAAAAAATGTGCAGGTGTATGTCGATGACATTGTCATCAAGTCTAAGGAGAAATACTCTGATTGATGATCTCCGAGAAACATTTGAGAATCTAAGGAAATTCCGGATAAAACTTAACCCGGACAAATGTACCTTCGGTGTGCCGGCAGGCAAATTACTCGGTTTCCTCGTGTCAGCCGAGGTATCGAGGTGAACCCGACAAAAATCCGTGCTATTGAAAGCATGAGGTTACCGACATGTCTCAAAGACGTGCAGAAATTCACTGGATGTTTGGCATCTTAAGTCGGTTTGTTAGCAGGTTGGGAGAAAAGGCATTGCCTTTGTATCAACTCATGAAGAAAACAACCCACTTCGTGTGGACCCCGCAAGCAGATGCGGCGTTCACCGAGTTAAAAAAGATGTTGGCAACTGCGCCGATACTGGCTCACCATTACCCAAAGAGCCGATGTTGCTCTACATTGCAGCCACAAACCGGGTTGTGAGTGTCGTATTGGTAGTGGAGCGAGAAGAAGATGGCAAAACTGTGCAAGGCCAGTATATTACCTGAGCGAGGTGATCTCGTTGTCCAAGCAGAACTATCCTCACTACCAGAAGATGACATATGGTGTCTATCTGGCTGCTAAGAAGTTGAAACATTACTTCCAAGAGCATTCAATCACTGTGGTGTGTGAGGCTCCTATCTCGGAGATCATTGGGTGTAAAGATGCAACTGGCCGAGTAGCCAAGTGGGCTATCGAGGTGTCCCCTTACACTCCTCACTATGAAAGAAGAGATGCCATTAAATCTCAGGCACTGCCGGATTTCCTGGTGGATTGGGCTGAAATGCAATATGAGCCACCACGGCCTGACCCCAATTACTGGAGAATGCACTTTGATGGTTCAAGACAAAAATTGGTTTAGGTGCCGGGGTAGTCCTTACCTCGCCAAAGCATGATCACTGAGATATGTGTTGCAGATTCATTTTGCGGCATCTAACAATGTGGCCGAGTATGAGGCACTTGTTCATGGGCTAAATGTGGCCAAAGAAATTGGTATTCGCCGGATAGAATGTTTCGGAGACTCGGATTTGGTGGTGCAGCAAGTCTCGGGAAATTGGGATGCTTTAGACGCCAACATGGCGTTGTATCGGTTTCATGTCCAGAAGATCTCGGGGTTCTTTGAAGGTTGCGAGCTCACGCATATACCTCGGGCTGAAAATGACGCCGCCGATGTACTGTCCAAGCTAGGTTCATCCCGGGATCCAATTCCACCCGGCATAGCCTTGGAGCATCTGAGGAAGCCATCAATCAAACCATCGCCGGAGTCCGAGTCAATTTTTATCCCGGCGAAACCGGAGTCTGGTGCTGTTCCCATGGACGTCGATGTCGGATGCATTTGGGAGAACCCGGGGACTGCTTGGCAGAACCCGGGGACTGGTTACTCTATCTCGGAAGAAGTAATGTCGGTTGATCTCATGGAGGTGGATGATCTGATCTTTCCTGTGCGTCCTGTGCCGGAGTGGGCACAACCAATAATGGCATATATGATGGACGGGAGTTTGCCAAGTAATGAAGTTGAAGCTAGGCAAGTGCAAAGAAGATCCAAGGCTACACCATCATCAACCAGGAGTTATACAAGAGAAGTGTGACCGAGGTACTGCAGCGCTGTGTCGAGCCGCAGGAAGGGCAGAGATGCTCTGGAATTCATCAGGGAGAATGTGGTCATCATGCTTCATCAAGAGCCTTGGTGGCTAAGGTATTCCGGCATGGGTTTTATTGGCCCAGTGCTTTGAACCAGGCAGAAGATATCGTCGAAAGTGTGAGGGATGTCAGAGGTTTGCTAAAAAGATCCACCTGCCAGCCTCGGCACTCAAGACAATTCCAATCACTTGGCCCTTTGCAGTTTGGTGCTGGATATGGTGGGAGAGTTCAGGCCAGCCCGAGGTAACATGACTCATATGCTGGTGATGGTGGACAAGTTCACCAATGGATCGAGGTAAAGCCAATCCGGAAGTGTGATGGTCACACAGCTGTGACCTTTTTGAAGGACATCATTTTGAGATATGGTTACCCCCATAGCATTATCTCGGATAATGGCACAAACTTTGCTGTGGGAGAGTTTGCTCGGTTCTGTGCGGATAAGAGAATTCGGTTGGACATAGCCTCGGTGGCACACCCTGAGGCAAATGGGCAAGTGGAAAGAGCAAATGCATTGGTGTTAGCCGGTATCAAAGCCCGGTTGATTGAACCACTGTTGCGAACTCCGGGATGTTGGATAGAGGAGATACCAGCAGTGTGTGGGGTCTAAGGACCACACCAAATCGATCAACTGGCTATACGCCATTTTTTCTGGTCTATGGAGCAGAAGCGGTCCTGCCGACCGACATGGAATATGACTCGCCGAGAGTGGCGCTGTACACTGAAACCGAGGCAAAAGAAGCTCGGGAAAATGATGTTGATTTGCTCGAAGAAGCACGAGAACTGACCTTATCTCGGTCAGCTATATATCAGCAAAATCTCCGACGCTATCATAGCCGGAAGATCAGCCCTCGGGTTTCCGAGAGGGAGATTTGGTGTTGAGGCTAGTGCAACGCAAAGCAGGCCGACACAAGTTGTCACCTCCATGGGAGGGACCATTCATTGTGAGCAAGGCTCTGCACAATGATTCATACTATCTTATAGATGCAGGCACCGAGGAAAAATGTGATGGACAAATCCGGAGAGGAGACCAAAAGACCCTGGAATGTAGCTCTACTCCGTCCCTTTTACTCATAAGGGCGCAGTGTATGTATCTCGGTTTTCCTTTGAATAAAATGCCGGCACTCCGAAAAGAAACTCGGGGACTGCCTTTGTATATGCTTGTGTTTTATCTCGGTTTTTTCTGTGTTGTTCATATGTCGGATGATTTTGAGACCTCGTTTCAAAGTTCAAGTAATGTATGCTATTTTGTTGTGATCTTGTGACTCGACTGACGAACGCCGAAATGGCAGTCAAGAGCAGAGGTTATGGTATATGGTAAACATGAAAATGGACTCGGGGACTCGGTCCTAAAAAGATCCGACATATGTCGTTTACTAACCCGGTTTTTTTTCCTTTTCCTTGTGTCGGATGACTCTAAACCTTACCTCAAAATTTACAAGTATTGTGTGCTATAATGATTGATCTTGTGACTCGACTGTCGAACGCCTAAATGGTAGACAAGAGCAAAGATTACTAAGTATAGTAAACAAGAAAGTAAACTCGGGGACTTGGTGCAAAGTGATCCGGCATTAAGCTGTCTTGTTGAAACTAAATGATAAAAGTAGCACTGCGAGATACTTAAAAGTATATTTACATCTGCACCCGGCATTCCGGGGAGTTTGATAAGCTTAGGCAGCTGCCTCGGAGGAGCTCGGAGCAGTTGGAGCGGTGCGAGGCTCGGGAGCAGTCTCGGCGGCAGAAGAAGCTTCAGTTGTTGGAGCAACCTCGGGTGTTGGAGTGGCTGCCGAGGCACCAGCAGTGTCGGATACCGGCTTCTCAGAAGTGTCGGTCGCGGTCGACTTGGCAGTGTCGGTCGCAGCCGGCTTGGCAATCGGTTGCTCCAGCAGCAGAAGTGTCGGCTGCTCCGGCAGCAGAAGTCTCGGTTGCTCCGGCAGCAGTCTCGGTCGCTCCGGCAGTGGCAGCGTCGGGAGCTTCGGCCTCGATCTCCTCATCGATGTCATCTTCTCGTCTTCACCCTCTTCATCATCCTGGTCATCTTCTTCGTCATCCGAGTAGGCGGGACCCGGAATGAAGTGTCGGGTGGGAGCATAGCTGGCCATGAATTTGGCTGCATCTTTGCGGCTCTCTATCAGTGTCGGATCGGAGGTCCATTTGGAGCCTTGGCGCAGGGAGCGCACGGCGTTGAGGTTGATGGACTCATACCAGGAGAGCACAAAGGTCAGTGCTTGATCAGCTCCGGCACGAGCTGCTGAGGATCTCCACTCTCGGACCCTGGCCTCGGCCCCCGACAGACACTTGGACAATTCTTCAATTGTAGCCGGAGTCTGGGATCCTGGCCATAAGGCTCGGTAAACTTTGATGCCAGCATCAAGAAGATCTAGGCCAATGGCCTTCAGAGGAGAGATGCGAGCATTCAGAGCAGTCAAGTAATCTTCAATATCCCATTCCTCCGGGATTGGGCCAGCCTCGGCTCTCTTTGCTCGTGCCTTGCGACAGTGTTGAGTGCAGCAGCCTTGGAGTGGGCGAAGTGATCTGAAGATAGAAAAGCTATCACCGAATTGAGTTATATACCGGCATATCTTAATGTCGGTACAAGCAATGAAAACAAAAAGAAAGGATAAAGAAACTTACTGTCCATCTCCTTGTTCAGCCGGGTGAGCTCGCGGAGCCAGATGTCGGATTTTGCCTTGAGGGCATCCAGTTCTCCTTGAGCCGAGGTAGCGCGAACCTCGGTCGCCTCGAGCGTTTCCTTGTGCTTTTGAGCAGCTTCCTCCTTTTGCATCAGGGCCTGCTCAATGCCGGTTTTCTCGCCCTGGACCCGGGCAAGTTCCTCCTGGAGCCGAGACACTTCCTGTCGTTCCTTCTGGAGGGCAGTAGCGTGCGCGATTTCCTTGTTCTTCAGCGTCTCCTGAAGTTGCTTGTGGGACCTCTTGAGCTTGTTGTGGTCCAGAAGCAACTTCCGAAACACTGTGGTCCGAGCGTTGGTGCAATCCTGAAAAGAGCAAAGAGTTAGTATGATTTGTTGAAGATTCATGCCGAGTAAAGCTGAATGTCGGATTTTTTGAAGATTCGTGCCGAGTAAAACTCGACAAGAATCTCGGGGACTGGATGTCGGATTTTTGAAGATCCTAAGTGTCGGATTTTCTGAAGATCCTAAGTGTCGGATTTTTGAAGATCCTGAATGTCGGATTTTTTGTCTAATAATGGAAATTTTGTGAAGATTCGCGCCGAGTGATCTTTACTCGGGCAAGCACAGGTCACTCAACCCGAATCTCGGGGACTGGGGATTGTATATGTTTATCATCTATGGCAAAGGAAAGAAAGTTTGGCTGAGGAAAAAAACCTCGGCAAGCTTGCTGGCTCGAAGGGTCGAGACTTGCAAATTGTGCATGGCCTGAGCAAGCGCACTGGGACCAGCTGGATGTGGAGTGACCGGGTTCGCGGAGGAGACCTCGCTTGTGTCGGCAGCATTCCAGTCCATGTGGTACTGCTTCTCCGAGCCTAAGCTGTGTCCACTTTGAGTTTGGAGCTGGGGTAAAACCCAGCTGCTACTGGTAACTCGGGAGACGGAGGTGGTAAGAGCTTGGTGTTCCGGGGTAGTGGTTGGAGTCAACACCACTTGTCTCTCCGGGTTGGCAAGCTGTTTCCCGGTGGCTGCTTGGCTCTGTGCCGGCTTGGCTAGTGGAATAGCTTTCCGAGTTGTTAACTCGGTGGACTTGGTGGTGGACTTCTGCCGGGCGGCTGTTTTGTTGCTGCTGTTGCTGTTGAGGTTGCTGCGTCCTTGTTGCTGTTGCTGTTGTTGTTGCTGTTCCTGTTGCTGTTGCTGCTGCTGTTGTTGTTGTGTGGTTGCTGTTGTTGCGGCTGTTGTTGTGGCGATGGTGGCTGTGCGCCCGAGGTCACCGAAGTGTCGGCCCGCGGAATGTCGGTTTCCGCGGTGGGGGCAGCAGAGCCATCATCTTGGTCGAGGATCACAACCTCGGGAATGACAGATGAGGTGGCGGGTGCCCCGGAGTCACGTGGCCGAGGTTCGGCTGTACTCGGAAGGGGCGAGCGCATAGAAGAGGCACTCTGGTCGACTTCAAGGGGCGCACTGCATCAAACAAGAAAAAGTGTTATGTCGGGGAAAGATATCCCGGCAGAAGGAAAAAAGGAAGTAAGCTTGTGTCGGCAAAGAATATCTTACCCTTGAGTAACTGGCGGTGTCTTCTTGCCCTTCTTCGGCTTAACCGCTCCTTTCTTCTGTCGCTTCGCCGGCGGTGCTGCTGGATCCGAGGATGTGGAGGTCCCGGTTTTCGAGGTACCGGTCTCTGCACGCTTGCGAGATGCCACTTGTTTGCCCGAGGTAGCAGGGCGTGCACTCGGGGCAGAGCCACCCGGGTTAGTTGATGCCGAGGCTGGGTGAGCATATGCGATGGGACGAGCGTCAATTACCTCTAGCATTTCGCAATCATCATCATCCGACCAATCTCGGATTGAGGCTCGGGCTCGAGGCTTACCCGAGGTAGGGGCGCCAGCTCTCGGTATTGGCAGCTGATCCTCATCATCCGGGTCTTCTACCTCGGCGACGTCCGGGGCAGGGATGTCTTGGCCCCATTTGGTGGAGGGATCCTCTCCATCTTCAGTCTTTTGCCGGGTAAACCTCTGCAAGCCAGAAGCAGTAAAACCGAGTTACTTTATGAGCGGATTATGGGGCCGGCATAAGAGTTATCTCGGTAGAAAAAAGTATGTCGGTGCAAGTTGCAAGGTTACTTACTTGCTCCGGAAGCCGAGTTCTGTTATGAGGTTCTAGACCCCATTCCCATTCCTCGGTCATCAGCGTGCGGGCAATTGCCTTGACACGTCTTCTGATCTCGGCTTTGTTCAGCTCGTGGGTGCTGATCCGAGTTGGATCATATTGGCCACTCATGTGGCAGATCTTGTGAACTCGGTCTTGAAGGGGGGAAACTCGGCGGCTGACGAAGGTCCTCAGGAGATCATCGCTAGTTAAGCCTGCTCCCACAAGATCCTCGACGACCTTGTGAATCTGGTTGATCTCGAGGTTCAGGTCCCTCGGGTTGAGGGACCAGTTAAACTGTTCAGTGGGGGTGGCGATGTTGAACAGCGGCAGGTTCAGAAAGTCGGCATTGTCTGGGCTGTCCGGGTTCTTCACGTAGAAGAAAGTGCGCTGCCATTTCCGGCATGACTCCAGCCTTGAATCCGAGGTAAGATGGAACCCCTCCGAGGTATGATGGTAGCAGCTCCGCACGGGGTCATCTCCTTGGGGAAGTTCTTGTTCTCCGGATCCGGGACACTTTGCTTCCGGGGTTGGAAGTACTTGGCCCAGAGCTCAATAGTGGGCCAGAGTCCGAGGTATCCCTCGGAGAAAGAAACACACGCAGAAAGCGTGGTAATGGCATTGGCTGGAAGGTGGTGAGGTTGAAGCCGGAATCGATCCAAGAAGGATCGGAAGAACTCGCTCGCCGGGAGTCCAAAGCCGCGCTCGAAGTGCGCGACGAAGACCACGCGCTCGCCGGTTTTCAGCTTCGGCTCGGCCTCTTTGCCGGGAACCCGGCATATCACTTGTGCCGGAATGCGTTTGGTCCGGACAAGCCAGTCTATCTCAGCCTGGGTTACGTCGGAACCTTCCCACCCGGCGCGCTCTCCCTCCTCAACGATATCCTCGGCAGGCTCCGGGCTATTGCTGGATGACATCTCGGAAGGGATCTGCAAAAAAGGCATAGGTTGAACCGAGATAAGTATCTCGGAGTATTTGGGCAACAGAGGAACCGAGATAAGTATCTCGGAATATTTGGGCAACAGAGGAAAGTGCATAAGTGGCGGGAAACACAGTTCTGTGGCTAAGCGTTTGGCGGAAAGATCTACGGGGAAAAATAAATAGAAGGTAAATGCAAGAACATGTGAGTTGAAACTTAGGAAGATCCGCGGAGAAACTATTGCAAAGTTGTTAAGAGGCACGGTGAAGAAGATCTAAAAGGGATCTAAGTAACTAAGTGCAAGAGCATCTATGGAGAGAAGGAGCAAGTTCATCGGGGAAGATGAACAAAGTTCGTCGGAGAAGAGGAACGTGTTCATCGGTGAGGATGAACACATTCACCAGCAAAGTCAAGGGCGAGGAACTCACCGGAGATTGCGATGGCGATGCGAGGCGAAGAAGCGCGGGGCGTGCCGGAGTTGCGCGTGTCCGGTGGCGGCGCGATGTGCTCCGGTGGACGGTGGCTCGTGAGTTCCGGCGTCGTGCGGTGGCGGAGCTCACTGCGCGGCGGCGGCGGTGTCGCAGGAAAGAGAGAAAGAAGAAGATGGATGCGAAGAAGACGAGGAGAGGTGCCCGCTCCCCTATTTATGGGCACGGGGCGCGTGCGGTTTCCATTTTTACCGCGTGCGGTTACCGTAACGGGCGCGCGGATTAACCGCGCACGATCTGCGCGGTTGCGATGTTTGCGGCCGCACGATCCGCCGCATCGTGGGCCACAAGGTAGTAACGGCCCGCGGCATGATCGCGTGCGGTTAAAGGCGCGGGAATCAAGGAGGCACGCCACGGTCAAATGTACTCGAGTGTTTTTGAGACGTGACAGCTCGTGACGTATGCGGCGTGCGTGCAGAGACATGTCTGTCCGTGCGCAGGAACCGAGGAAGCGCGCAGCATCTCTCTGCCACGTGCTGTGGAGAGATCTTTGAGAGATTGTGGGAATCTTCTTGTGTCGAAGAGACCGGCATAAGGGCAGATTTCGAAGGTTATGGAAAGTTTGGTCCTTGAAGTTTGCAGTAAACCGGCATGTGAATGTCGGAGGTTTGATCAGCATAAAATAGTTGCCTTGTGTCGGAGCAACCGGCATAAGGGTATATGGCGAAACAGTTGGAGATTTTATCTGGATACTGGAGGTGTACCGACATGTGAATGTCGGATGGATGGGTTAAGTTGAGTTGGTCGTGAAAGCTTGACTTGCTCTGTCAGCGGAATTCTTGTGTCGGAGAAACCGACACAGGGGCAAATGTCGGAATCAGTTGGAGAGTTTATTAGTGGCTTTACGGTTGAACCGACATGGTAATGTCGGATGCTTGTTATGGTTGTTTCGGTTGATTAAACCTGTTGTGGCCCTTCATCCAAGGCTGCAGGCCCGCACCAGCTTCGGGGACTAATGTCGGGGGGCTACCCCCGGGTAGGGTCATGATGTGGTAAAAGCTATGCCCAGATGTGGGCCAAGTTACAGTAAAAACCGGCATACCTGGGCTTCAGAGTGTGATGTAGGTGCAAAACCGACATAAGCATACCGACATAACCCAGGTCAGAAAGGACCGGGGTGCTATGCTGGTGACAACCGGCATATGTCGACCGAGACAAGGGATCCGAGATAAGGATCCGAGATAGCATAACCGACATATGTATGTCGGTAACTTGTATATTTCTTATGTGCAGGGAAGGTTATTTGAGGAAGGAGAATCCGGCATATCCATGCCGGATTAGCCTTATGTCGGACGGAAGTCAATGCTCCTGTCCCATCCCGTCTGGCATGGGAGCGCGGCGTGCGGTACGGCACACGTCTGAGGTGACTGGGCTTACTCTGCTGACCAAGGAGCAGGGGAAGTACACGCTGACCTCGGGAGTACTTTGGAGCAGAGACATGGGACAGGACATGGGCAAGCCACGTCCTGTCCACTGTGCAGAGACAATCATGACGTGCAGGCGTGCGCGTCTGCAGTGCCAGTACGGAGAAGTGACCGTTGCATGTGGAGGGGTATTCCGGTAACTCGGTTTAGCCTATATATATGTCCTCACCCCCTCCTGCGTGAGGGACGATACCCTGAGAGACATTTCCCCCTGAGCTTCATCTTCTTCCTTGTGTTTATCCCCATTGCTGGGATCATACAGCTCGAGGAGCAGCTTTGTACGCGTGAGACCGAGATATTCAGAGAGAGAGATAGGCAGGAGTAGGGGTGTTACCTCCTCACGAGGGCCCCGAACCTGGGTAGATCCTCTGTGTGCTCGTGCTTGTGTGTTCTTCGTGTGTGCTTCTTAGCGCGCTAGCCCTCTCCCGGATTCCACCAGCGTCCATCGGCCCCACTCTTTAGCCATCCTATGGCATCTGCCGTGATACCACCACGACAATTTGAAATCC
This sequence comes from Poa pratensis, assembly GCA_947311845.1. NCBI lineage: Eukaryota > Viridiplantae > Streptophyta > Magnoliopsida > Poales > Poaceae > Poa > Poa pratensis. The sequence goes on from CAMZMU010000047.1 coordinate 20,480,961, forward strand.
GACACAAACTCAACGTTCCTCTGAATTCCTTTTCGCGGATGACATAATTCTGCAGCCACTTAGGGCATGGCCAGCCGTATGCCTCAAAGCTACTGCCTCAGGGTCCACGTAGGTTCGGCTGCCAAGGTGGAAGAAAAGCAGTGGTTTGCAGAGCGTGGCCTGCAGAGGAGGCGGGATCTTCATCTAAAGAAAGGTGAAAAGCAGGAGGGAGAGAAGAAAAGCAGGAAGGAAATGAGAGAAACCTGGGCCACCATGTGTGTCATGCTCGCATCACAAGGCTACAACTGCGTTGGGCAGTAGAAAACCGGACGGTGGCCTCACGAGCTATTGCTGATCTGGATTTGCTGAAACCACCGTTTGCCGACGCCCCCGCTGCTCGTGCCCTTATGTCGACACCGTTTGGCTTTCCTGGCTTTTCTTTTCTTTCCATCTTGTAACGAAACTTTCTACTAAGGCTGTGTTCGTTATTGAGATTGATTATTGCGACAACTAATCCAGCCTTTTCAAAAAAGGTTTTGCCTAGCTAACTTTTGCTTGCTTTCGTGGTTATTTTATAAAATAGTCTCGGTAGATGATAGTTCAATGATAAGGGCCGGAACATAAGTCACTACTGGAAAACGTCTCGGTAGATGATAGTTCAATGATAAGGGCCGGAACATAAGTCACTACTGGAAAATAGTCTCGGTAGATGATAGTTCAATGATAAGGGCTGCATGCATGGGTTGTTTTGACTGAGTGATTGGCTATGTCCTAGCGAGCTAGCTGCTTCCTGCTTGGTATGGCTGGCTGAGCTGTACTTCCTTTTCTCCTCTCTTTTCTATTAAATTAATTCCAAACGAAAAAAGAGCAAAGCACATGATCGCTAGCGAATGTATGTAATAAGTGAATGCTTACATACTCCAGCTTAACAGATTTCTATATAATATATACACGAAATATATGCGCGTCGACGATTGGTTTTATTTTTGTGATGGGTTTCGAATTTCGTCGACTCTAACTCCTTAATTTAAAAAAAAGTCCACACCATTTTTCGATGAATTGTATCAAATTCGTCGCACTCCGTCGACCGTTTAAAATTTACTTTCACGAGTAGATGGACCTCACCGTTCCCCACAACTTTTAATTATTTTTTTCGTTTTGACACAGATACATAATATTTTCTCTAGTATGTGTTTTTCCTATAGATGCTATTTGGATATGGAGAGAGCATCCTCTTTCGGTTTGAGGCAGCGTGATGTTGAAACGATGGGTCCGTCTAGTTGACGCGCGAGTACCATGTATATCGGCAGTGGTACTGCCTAAACAAGTGCTTTGCCCCTAGTTTGACCGATGGTGTACTAATATTGGAATTGATTTAATTCGTTTATCAGTTTTAAATTTGTATTAAAATACGTATATATTCGTCAAAATAAAAAAAGTTATGGGGAACATTAAAATACGTATATGGTCTTGAATCGAAATTCGCCGAGTGCAACGAATTTATAAAATTCATCAAAATGTTGTGTGGACTTCGGTCCAAAATTAAAAGGTTAATCGACGAAATTCGAAACCGATCGCGGGAATGAAAACTACTCGTTTAACGCATATATAATTCGTGTATATTTTATCTTGAAAGCTACAAAGATGGAACATGTAAGTATTCATTTTATACAAGAAAAATGTATACAGCTCACCCCATTAACCGTACCAGGCAGCTAGCTATAGATAGGACAGGCCAACACAAATTAAAACGAACCCATGCACGCAGCGCTGCATTCATTGCATACTCTCTCGTACTGGTGTACTGATTTATGAAGAAGAAAAACGGTAGAACAGTTCGGCGCCAGTTAGGGTGGCGCCGACCCTGCCACCTCGGATTTTTACTGGACTCCGCAAAGAGCTTTGGCGCAGCATAAAAATGGCGCCGACATGCACAACTTTGGCTCCATGTCAGTTGGCGCCGATCTCAGAGGGCGGATTTGGAAATAGTTTCGAAAGAGGGTCAGATACGGAATTAGTTCCGAAAAAGGGCCAGATTTGATAAAAAAAATACAATATTGGGGCCGCGAACAACAAGTTTGGTCGGGCCGTGTTAATACACATCCAACAGATCTAATGGGGAATCACATCACATCATGCATGGGCCAACCGATTTTACGATGAAGTCATACAATAATTGATACCAGACAATTAATTACATTACTACCAGCATGGGAACAGTGGAAGCAATCCATGTAACATTGACAAGAGTGATCAAATCATGTGATACATCATGGTAAACAAATGCGGTGAAGCACTGAAGCATAAGGACTAAAAAAACCACATACGTGTTGGCCCGTGAGAGAAAACTTAGGTGTAATTCAAATTATGTCCTGGTTCAACCATTGCACATGACGCACGTACTGGATGGAGTAAATACGAGTTTGAACACAAAAACAATAATTTAAACACAGAATAGTCTAACGTATTTTTTACTAGGCACACACACTTATCGTCATTGTTAGACGATCCGATCCGTGCGCGCTCCTAATATCTCTAAAAATCTGTAGAAATTCATTCAATACTACTACTCCCTCCGTCCCAAAATAAGTGTCTCAAAGTTGTACAAAAGTGAATGTATCTATACTTGTTTCATGTCTAGATATATCCATTTTTTGACAAATCTAAGACAGTTATTTTGGGACGGAGGGAGTATTTGGATCAATTCTTTAGTAATTGCTACAAGTATTTGTACTAATTGTTGCTAAATGGTAAGTAAAATACGGAAGTTTTTAGCCTTGGCACCCCACCAATTTCATCCTAGATCAGCCATTGATCGCTAGAATCATCGGCATCGTCGTTTTTAGTATCATCGCCATCTTCTTCCTCCTTAGAATCATCACCGTCCTCCTCCTCCTCCTTAGAACCATCACCTTCCTCCTCCTCCTTGTTATTGGCACATTCTTTCTTTGACTTGAGGAGCTCGATAAGATCAGGGAGCGCGACACGGGGTATTTCGCTCCTCATCAAGGTCTCGGCAACCTCTGCAGGTGTTTTTTTTAGAAAAGGGAATTTTATTAATCCCAGCCTCTGCATCGAGTGATGCACACAACCTCTGCAGGTGTGACTTGCACCTGCGCGATCAGCTCCTCAATCCCCGCCATGAGCGGCACGATCTCTTTTTGATCTCTTTCACCATCATCATCACCAGAATAGGTGTCAGGATTGTCGATGGAGTGGTAGTTGTTGACCAGACAGCCTGTTTTTCTCTCTCTTATCCGTTCCCCTGCTACAGTGAAAAGGAGGCGGAGGAGAGGCGACCGAGAGCTTCGAGGTTTGATACGTCCAAAACGTATCTACTTTCCCGAACACTTTTGCTATTGTTTTACCTCTAACTTGTGTGTTTTGAATACAACTAATGCGGACTAACGCTGTTTTCAGCAGAATTGCCCTGGTGTCTTGTTTTTGTGCAGAAAGTCAACTTTCGGGAAAAACACCAGAAAAGATCGCAAACCTCCTATTTTACCAGAAGACTCACGGAGCCAGAAGGGGAGGCGGAGATGGGCCACGAGTGGCCCAAACCACATGGTGGCGCGGCCAAGGGGCCTGCCGCGCCAGCCTATGAGGAGGGCGCTCGGGCACCTCCCCGAGTCCCCCTTTCGACTACTTAACCCTTCTGACCTAAAAACGTCGGGGGGTCGTCCACTTCATCCAGAAACATCACCGTACGCCGCCACCATCGCGAAACCTATTTCGGGGACCAGAAACTCCGTTCTGGCACTCCGCCGGGACGGGGAATTGGAGGAGATCATCGCCATCATCATCACCGACGCTTCTCCATCGACCATCCATGTTTCCCCCATCCATGTGTGAGTAATTCCCTGCTGTAGGCTGAGGGGGATGGTAGGGATTGGATGAGATTGTTCATGTAATAAGCTATAAGATCATTAGGGCATGGTGCCCAGTATCCGTTGTTAGTACTTATTGATGTTGTTGCAACTTGTTGAGCTTAATGCTTGTCACTAGGGCCCGAGTGCCATGATTTCAGATCTGAACATGTTATTGTTTCATAATGATATGCACTGTTTATTGATCATACCTGCAAGTTGTATACACATATTGTTGTCCGGAACCCGCGGTCCCAAAGTGACAATAATTGGGACAGCCGAGGGGAATGGCTGCGATGTGAGGATCACATGTGTTCACTGCGTGTTAATGCTTTGCTCCGGTACTTATTAAAAGGAGTACCTTAATTACCAGTAGATTCCCTTGAGGCCCGGCTGCCACCGGCTGGTAGGACAGAAGATGTTGTACAAGTTTCTCATTGCGAGCACGTACGACTATATACGGAACACATGCCTACGTTTACTTAGTACTTGGATGCTTTATCATTATTATCTGCAATGCCTATGTCTTGATTATTATATGAGCTATCTTATCCATGCAGCGCCCGTTCATCCATCCCTATGCCTACAGTGTTTTAATCCTACTGTTTACTGCAATCACTACTGCTGTCTCTATTTACTGCTGCTATTATTTCACCGCTACTACTGCTATAAAACTGTTGCTACTGATAATCTGTGTCGAGCAAGACTATTCACAGGTGCAGCTGAATTGACAACTCCGCTGTTAAGGCTCTCAAGTATTCTTTGGCTCCCCTTGTGTCGAATCAATAAATTGGGTTTTACTTCCCTCGAAGACTGTTGCGATCCCCTATACTTGTGGGTCATCAAGACTATTTTCTGGCGCCGTTGCCGGGGAGCATAGCTTTATTTGGGAGTTCACTTGTGATCTATACTGCTCGCTGAAATTTATTCATCATGGGTAAAGCTCGTGATGAGAGGGTCCATGTATTGCCTCCACTACAAGAAAAGGTACGACACTTAGTACCTCTGCTGCTCTTGACTCACCATCTGTATTGAGTCAACTTGTTACACCACCACAATCTTCACGTGTTGGTACTACTGCTGAATCTGAAATTGCCTCTGATAATGTTGATGATGCTTCTACTGTGATTGATGAGAATATTTCATTAGGTCCACTTTTAGATGCTGCTATTGCTAAGTCTAAACAACTTGAAAATACTAGAACACCTAATGGAAGTCCTACTACTCCTGTTTATTCACCTGAGTTAAGGGATTATACTTGTGATGATGATCCTGATGAAACTTATGTGGAACTTGATGATGATTTTATTGATAAATGTAATGCTACTACTGGTGCAAGTAATATGAGAAATTTTCTTGCACAACATGCTGTTAAATACAAGTTGTCACCTGATCCTAAGTTTGCCACTTCTCCTATAAACATTAAAGATAAGGATTATGATTTTTCTCTTGATTTATCTCATATATCTATTGTTGAGAAAACTCCTTTTTGTGGCACTAAGAGTGAAAGTGCTGTAGAGCACATGAATGAGCTCTCTACTTTGAGTGGCTTATTTTCTGATGATATTAAGAAGCGTAGCTACTTTGTTGCTAAGATTTTTCCTTTCTCATTAAAAGATGATGCTAAAGCTTGGTATAACAACTTGTCTCCTGGTTCTATTACTAGTCCTACTGGTTTGCTTGATGTTTTCTTTCAGAAATATTTCCCTGCTAGTGCTAAACATGATGCTTTGCAAAGAATTTATAACTTTGACCAGGAAGATGAAGAGAAACTTCCAGAGGCATGGACAAGGTTTTGCTCTCTTATCAGAGCTCGGCCTGGACATGATTTGGAAAAGCATGATCTACTTGATATATTTTACAGTGGACTAACTATTGAATCTAGAGCATATCTGGATAGTTGTGCTAGTTGTGTTTTCAGGAAAAGAACCCCTGAAGAAGCTGAAGAATTATTGGCTAAAATCAGCCAGAATTATGATGATTGGACTCTACCTGCGCCGACCCCCACACCTACACCGACACCAATATCAAAGAAGAGGGGAGGTATGATTGAATTGAATGATGAAACAATGAGGGAGCCAAGAAGACTCTCATTGAGAAGGGTATTAAATCTGAAGATGTGAAGAACCTTCCACCTATTGAAGATTTGTGTAAGCCAATTCCTCATCCATCCATAATTGAGGTTCACTCTCTCCACAGGTTCGATGAAGGAGATATTCCCTACTCTAAACCACCTGATCAATGCTTAGATGAATTTGATAATTATGTTATTAAGCAAGATAATTTTAATATGAGAGTAGAGAATCATTTGCATGAAAATTCTCTAGCTATTAGTAAGATGCATGATATTGTGGAGAGAACCTCCAATGATGTTAAGATGCTTATTAAACATTTCCATATGGTTCAAACTCAAATTGATCAACTCACTAAAGTGCAACAAGACATGTTAGCCAATGCTTCTAAGGAAAAATTAAAACCTGTCTATGTTAGCACTAGAAGTGGAGCTCATACTCAGGATCCTTTATATCCTGAGGGACATCCTAAAAGAATTGAACAAGATTCTCAACTAGCTGAAAATCCAGTTTCTCCTTCTAAGAAAAAGAAGAAGAAGAAACATAAAAATGTTGTAGAATCCTCTGAAACTGTTAATGATCCTAATAGTATATCTATCTCTGATGCTGAAACTGAAAGTGGTAATGAACTTGATAGTGATAAGGATAAAAATGATGCTCTTGATAAAGAAGTTAGTGAAAAGGAACCTGAAAAGCATACTAAAAACACAAAGTACACTAAGGAAGATTTCATTGCTAAGAAACATGGTAATGAAAGGGAACCTTGGGTTCAAAAGCAAATGCCTTTTCCAACTAAGAAACTAAAATCAAAGGAAGAAGAACATTATAATAAATTTTGTGAATGGATGAAACCCTTGTTCTTGCAAATTCCTTTGACTGATGCTATTAAATTGCCTCCTTACTCAAAGTATATGAAAGATATTGTTTCTAACAAGAGGAAAATTCCTAATGAGGAAATTTCTACTATGCTTGCTAATTATTCTTTCAATGGCAAGGTTCCTAAGAAGCTTGGAGATCCAGGTATACCAACCATCCCTTGCTCCATCAAGAATAATTATGTTAGAACTGCTTTATGTGATTTGGGAGCAGGAGTTAGTGTTATGCCTTTTTCTCTTATAAGAGACTCTATCTTGATAAATTGATACCTACTGATATATCTTTGCAAATGGCTGATAAATCTACTGCTGTTCCTGTTGGCATTTGTGAGGATGTCCCTGTTCAAGTAGCTAACAATTGTTTAATTTTGACTGATTTTGTTGTTCTTGAAATGCCTGAAGATGATAATATGTCTATTATTCTTGGAAGACCTTTTCTAAATACTGCAGGTGCTGTTATTGATTGCAATAAAGGAAAAGTAACTTTCAATGTTAATGATAAAGAACATACTGTTTATTTCCCCAAGAAAGTTGACAAGATTTATGGAGTCAATACCATCTCCAATTTTAAAACTATCAAAGTGGGAAGTATTGATTGCCCTATATATGATCATCAAGAAGGATATCAAAACATTATGATTGGATCCATATCAATACAATACAAGGTAACATGAGTGTTTCATGATGTTTAAATCATTTGTGTCATGTAAATTTATTTGGTGCCAAGACTTGATCAACCTTGTTATCAAATGTATTTGCATACATAAAAGAGCTAAACAACATTTCTTTCTTCAACTTTGTTTTACCTACTGTTGTGTTAGAACTTGCAAAGTTTAGTTGTTGAATTTTAAAAATTTATTTCTGCTCTAAGTTTATTATTTAAATATCCAGAAAATGTGCAAAATGAAAGTTTTCAAAAATTTCTGAAAATTATACCATAAATATTAGTTTTTAAAGAGGAATGTGGGAGTGCCTGGAGCTGACCAGGGGGACCCACCATGCCACCACACCACCCCACCGCGCGGCAGGGGTGTGGGCCGCGCCGTGGCATGGTGTGGGCCCCACCTGGCCCTCCACTCACCCATCTTCCTCTCATTTCTTTCTCTCTCCCGACCAAACACACCACCATTGCTCAAACCCGTGTTCTTGCTGCTCTTGCTCGAGATTTTTCGATCTCCTTGCTCAGCCCATCTTTGTTGCTGAAATTTGGACCATTTGCTCTCCGGTATGTGACTCCTCCATGTATCCAAGTAGAATTTTGTTTAGTGAGTATACCTTGAGTATTTTGCTGCTGTAGGTGACTTGTTAAGTGAGTATGCATGCTTGTTCTATGTTGATATAATCAGTTTTGATGCATGTTTAGTCCTCTAGCAAGTTCATATAGTAGTTCCCCTCATTTGTATGTCTCAAAATCAATTTTTATAATGTTTGTTAAAAAATTTCAGAAAAGGAAAATGCATAACCACACCTTTGGGAGGTGTTTGAAAGGGATTCTCAGAGAGCAAGGAGGCCTTTGAGGGCATCTACTCGAGTTAGGCGTTCCTATGATGAGGATGTCATTGCACCGAACATTGGAGATGGAGGGGTGACCAAATCCCAAATGCTTCATCCTTTCCATGCATGGAGTTTTTGCGTAATGCAGGGTTGCTTGATGACTTCATGTTCCTCATCCAGAGAGTTGGCCTAACCACTTATATGCAGGATGAGGCGACCAACATTATTGGCTCACCAAAACTTTTGTTGAGAGTTTTAAATTTGTGAATTCATCTTATACGCCTACTGTCCAATTTAAGATTTATGACAGGCCTGTTACAATGGGCTTGGGAGACTTTTGTGCTGCCATAGATATTGCTCCTTAGGTACAGCAAAGAAGATTGCAGGGAACACCAAAGACTTTGTGGAACTTTACCGAGGAGTGACCAACGACGATGACCGCACCGCTCAGCGCGGCAAGATAAGGAACATCCAATTCCCTGCCATTAGATATTTCGTTTATTATCTTGCTACTAGCATTCTTGGTAGGGAAAACACTAGTAACATTTCTAATTATCATCTTGCTTTTCTTGCTGCTGCACTTAATGGTAACACTGCTTACAACCTTGGTGCCCTTATTGCTCGCCGTTTGGCTGCTAGTGGACCTATTTATGGAGGAATTGTTGCTTCACGAGTTATCGCATATCTAGGTCTTTCCGTTAGTCCTAATGATGAGAAGCTAACCCCTTTTAGACTTGATATTCTGCTATGAAAGGCCATCAGTTTGTCACACCTAATTCTCATTTAGGAAACATTGTTTACAAAGTTTTATTTACTAACGGGGATGAATATGAAGTGCCTTTGCCCCAGGCCGATCTGTTCCCTTTACACAGGAGACCGTGGTCGTACTCCAAGGAGGCGTTGGAGGAGCAGCTTAGAGTGCGAGGCTTTCACCAGCAGCACCAGGAGGAGGGAGAAGCACCTGATGATGGCTACACCGTCACTTACCTTGGAGCGTCATCCAGCTCTTACCAGGACGAGGGCCTTCCTCGTCGTACTATGGAGGCGCCACTTCCTGGGCACCATGGGATTGATCTCCACTTAGGCCAAAAGCCTAAGCTTGGGGGGAGGTATATCGACATCTCACTCATTTACATATCATATCTTGTCGATACTTTGTATATCCATGTTGCAGTTTTCTTTCTTTCTTTCTTTTAATTGTTTACCTTTTATTGCTGCATTCCAAAACACAAAAAGACCAAAAATATTTCTGTTGTTTCTCTTCATTTGTTTCTTTAAGTTTCAGTATTAGTTTGCTTAGTTTTAAAATTCGGTTTGTTATTCAAAAATCCAAAAATATTTTGCTTTATTGTTGTTTCTTTTTGCTCTTGTTTCAAAAACTCGAAAACCCAAAAATATTTGTTGTTTCTTTTTGGTTTTGTATAGTGTTTTCAGAGTTGGACAGCTATCCGTGACTCCGATGGAGCTTGGTTTTCATTCTTATCATTCGAAGCAACACAAGTGAAAAAGCAATAAGGATGATCTACAACAACTTGAGTTGGGGTGAGAGGCTGGTATGAACTCCATTTGTTTTCATTTTTGTACATATACTCATCTATGTGAGCATGCTTAGTTGGTTCATGTGAGGTATATGTCATTTAGTGGATGCTTAGTAGTTCTTGTTCTCTCATGATCGGTCCCAATTTATTAATAGTGGTAGCATGTTATGTTGATGTTTGCTTGCATTGTTCTATTCATAGAGGGTATGACATTGTGGTATCCTCCTCTGAAAATTCATTTGAATTGACTTGGCACATGCTCATGCATGCGTATGACTGAAAAACAAAAGTCAATTAAGCCTTGATGATTTATTTTGACTCAGAGTTCTTGTATCACTTTTATGTCTCAATTAATTTCATTTTGTCGCAAGCATGATTATGACGGTTATTGCTCTCTTGATTGTCGCTTCCCAGTCTATTGCTAGCCTTCACTTGTACTGAGCGGGAATGCTGCTCGTGCTTCCAAAACCATGAAAACCAAGTTATTCCAAAGTGTCCACCATAAATACCTATGCATGGCATTTCGAACCATTCAAGTAAATTTTCATGTGCTACCTTTAAAACCTTCAAAGTACTTCTCAATTTGTGTCAATGTTTTATAGCTCATGAGGAAGTATGTGGTGTTTTATCTTTCAATCTTGTCTTTGACAGACTTTCACCAATGGACTAGTGGCATATACATCCGCTTATCCAATAATTTTGCAAAAAGAGCTGGCAACGGGGTGCCCAGCCCCAATTAATTACAACTTTCATTAATAATTCTCTTCACATGTTTTGCCCTGATTTATCAGTAAGCAACTTAATTTTGCAATAGACACTCCTCCATGGTATGTGAATGTTGGAAGGCACCCGAGGATTCGGTTAGCCATGGCTTGTGCAAGCAAAGGTTGGGGGGAGTGTCACCCATAATGAAACTAAAATACATGTGTAAACAAAAGAGAAGAGGGATGATCTACCTTGCTGGTAGAAATAACGTCCTTCATGGGAGCCGCTCTTGAAAGTCTGGTTGACAAGGGGGTTAGAGTACCCACTACCATTCGTTGACAACAACAAACACTTCCCAAAACAATTTTGCTTCTGTTTTAAAAATAAAAAGCTCTAGCACATGATAATCTCTGCTTCCCTCTGCGAAGGGCCAATCTTTTACTTTCATGTTGAGTCACCATCCTTTCTTTGAGCACTTTCTCGAGAGCATAGTTGTCATTCTTAGTGTAATGTGCTTGTCCCAGAATGTGGTTAACTATGATATAACTTTGATGCTTTTATCTTTGATATCTTTGATTCTAGTCTTCCCATGAACTTCAGAGGTGCCTGGGCATTTATGTTTTGCTGTACAAAAACGGGCAAGCGAGATACCATCTTATCATATCCTATTATGAGCATTACAATCTTGTGAATTAATATGTTTCATGTTTGTTGCTATTAGTATGTTGGTATCTTTTCATAGTTTACATGCCTATTGAGTGACATTATTTGCATTTGCCTCATCTTGAATTGCTAAGCATTTGTACATATAGTGAGAATATATGCATCATATGAAGCAAATGTGTTCGTGAAAGTCTTTTATCGCACTCAGTTGTTAACTGAATTGCTTGAGGACAAGCAATAAGCTAAGCTTGGGGGGAGTTGATACGTCCAAAACGTATCTACTTTCCCGAACACTTTTGCTATTGTTTTACCTCTAACTTGTGTGTTTTGAATACAACTAATGCGGACTAACGCTGTTTTCAGCAGAATTGCCCTGGTGTCTTGTTTTTGTGCAGAAAGTCAACTTTCGGGAAAAACACCAGAAAAGATCGCAAACCTCCTATTTTACCAGAAGACTCACGGAGCCAGAAGGGGAGGCGGAGATGGGCCACGAGTGGCCCAAACCACATGGTGGCGCGGCCAAGGGGCCTGCCGCGCCAGCCTATGAGGAGGGCGCTCGGGCACCTCCCCGAGTCCCCCTTTCGACTACTTAACCCTTCTGACCTAAAAACGTCGGGGGGTCGTCCACTTCATCCAGAAACATCACCGTACGCCGCCACCATCGCGAAACCTATTTCGGGGACCAGAAACTCCGTTCTGGCACTCCGCCGGGACGGGGAATTGGAGGAGATCATCGCCATCATCATCACCGACGCTTCTCCATCGACCATCCATGTTTCCCCCATCCATGTGTGAGTAATTCCCTGCTGTAGGCTGAGGGGGATGGTAGGGATTGGATGAGATTGTTCATGTAATAAGCTATAAGATCATTAGGGCATGGTGCCCAGTATCCGTTGTTAGTACTTATTGATGTTGTTGCAACTTGTTGAGCTTAATGCTTGTCACTAGGGCCCGAGTGCCATGATTTCAGATCTGAACATGTTATTGTTTCATAATGATATGCACTGTTTATTGATCATACCTGCAAGTTGTATACACATATTGTTGTCCGGAACCCGCGGTCCCAAAGTGACAATAATTGGGACAGCCGAGGGGAATGGCTGCGATGTGAGGATCACATGTGTTCACTGCGTGTTAATGCTTTGCTCCGGTACTTTATTAAAAGGAGTACCTTAATTACCAGTAGATTCCCTTGAGGCCCGGCTGCCACCGGCTGGTAGGACAGAAGATGTTGTACAAGTTTCTCATTGCGAGCACGTACGACTATATACGGAACACATGCCTACGTTTACTTAGTACTTGGATGCTTTATCATTATTATCTGCAATGCCTATGTCTTGATTATTATATGAGCTATCTTATCCATGCAGCGCCCGTTCATCCATCCCTATGCCTACAGTGTTTTAATCCTACTGTTTACTGCAATCACTACTGCTGTCTCTATTTACTGCTGCTATTATTTCACCGCTACTACTGCTATAAAACTGTTGCTACTGATAATCTGTGTCGAGCAAGACTATTCACAGGTGCAGCTGAATTGACAACTCCGCTGTTAAGGCTCTCAAGTATTCTTTGGCTCCCCTTGTGTCGAATCAATAAATTGGGTTTTACTTCCCTCGAAGACTGTTGCGATCCCCTATACTTGTGGGTCATCAAGGTTTTCGCCGGCGGATCCGCTGCTCCCCTCCGCCTCCGGTCGCCGTCTTGGCGTCGTGAGGTGGGGGGGAGCCCCGGCCCGTCCGTGCATGTAGATAGGTCTTTGGTTTGTAGGTTTGTGTGCTCAGGCGGCGGCTCCGAAGACGGTGGCGGAGGCGTCGGCGTGTCGAGCTATGTCCTTCCCCTCCTTTCCCCATTCCGGCGGCGTCGCCGGGGAGGTAGTGAAGGTGTTTCGTCGGGACTCCTCTTCCTGGTTTGCTTCTCCGGCCGTCCGTGGTGGTTTGGGGAGGAGCTGGTGGGTGGAGGTCTTCTGCTTTTGGTGGAGGTGCGTTTGGTGGTCCTCTTCGGCGTGTTTGCTCCGGCCGGCCGTGGTGGCGAGGGGAGCGGGCGTCTGGAGGTTGTCTGCTGGAGCTGGTGGTGGTCCTGGGTGGCGGCGCGTCGGCGGGAAGTGGGGTGGAGCGGTGGAGAGGGCGCTGAGGCCGTGCACGTTCATCGTCTTCGGTTTCCGTCGCGCGGCGGCGGACGGCTCAGCGGTCATCTACAAGGCGTGGAGGTGCCTTCTCCCGGTGGCAGGCGGTACGGCGGCTCCGGCGTCGCCTAGGAACTTGGGGCTGCGGCGGTGGATCCGATTGAGCTTTCTACAGGTTGCTCGGGGTGCTCTGTGCTTATTCCTGGAGTCCGTTGTAATTTTCTTTCTTTCCTTGGACCTCCTTGTAATTTTTGCTGGGCTTCCTGATTTATGTATCGGATCCTTTCCTCAAAAAAAAAAAAAGAATCCTGACAGCCTCAGGGGTACAGTATCCCATGTAGACGTGCATGTCCATCCTGCCAGGCCGTAGAAGTGCAGGGTCGAAACGTTCCTTATAATTGGTTGTGAAGACAATGATCCTCTCCTCCCCGGTCGTGGACCATAATCCGTCGACGAAATTGAGAAGCCCGTATAATGTCACCTTTCCATCATTATCTTTGCTAGTAGAATCGGACGACTTGGGATCAGCTGGTTTATTCTTCTTCTTCTTCTTGATCTTGTCATCTCGTTGTTTGAGTTCAATGGTACAGTCGATGTCTTCAATGAGGAGGATGGATTTGTTGCTCATCCCGAGAAGAAGCTTGGTGAGCTGCGAGTTGCTTTCAACGGCGGTGAGCTCAAGGTCGTATATGTCAAACCTGAGGTGGTTGGCCATGGCGGCGACGAGACTAGACTTGCCGGTCCCGGGTGGACCGTAGAGGAGGTAGCCCCTCTTCCACGCCTTGCCGATCCTCTTGTAGTAGTCTTTCCTCTTGATGAACTTGTCGAGGTCATCGATGATGGACTGCTTGAGCGCGTGGTCCATGGCGAGTGTGTTGAAGGTGAAGGGGTGGTAGTGGTTGAAGTCGCTCCACTCGGAGGCTTCGTTCATGTATATGGTTAGAGGCATCTCCTTGTATCTTATGGCCTTTGCGGTCTTGAGGATGAAGGGGACGTACTCCCTGAGGGCCTTCTCCTGGTGGTCCTTGTGGAAGGTGAGCTGGTAGTACTGCTTGCCGCTGCGGCTACTGCTGAGGATGGAGTCGCCTTGGACGTCGTGGTTAGTGTAGAGGCACCATCGGAACTCCGCACCCTCGTACACGACAGGCATCTCCTCACCCTCCTCCATGCCCACGACGAGCTTGTCTGGCTCCTCGTCGTCTGTACTGCCGCAGCTCAGGCGCAGGCGCTGCAGCTTGTTGGTGGTGTTTTTTCTTAGAAGGATACCTCTCTCGCGAGAATTCCCGAAATTCCGTCCCGACGGGACTCGAACTCGGGCCGTCATCTTCGCCACTGTGCAGCTAACCACTGGGCAACTGACCTGTTCTCATCCAAGTTCCTCTGATCTTTTCGCGGATGACATAATTCTGGACCTCAAGGTTGCTCAAGGGGAAAGGAAGAAATAGTCTCTGCTCAAATCCAGCAACCACTTCTCACTATGGGGAAATCCATCTTTACCGAGTATCTTGCTGTTTGCCCAGGTTATTTTGTTTTGGAACTCGGCAAACAAGGCCTTTGCCGAATGTTTCGTATACTAAAACACTCGGCAAAAAATGGGTACTTGGTAAATAGAAATTTTTCCGATTACTTTTTATACTCGGAAAAATCTTCGTTTGGCTTTTCTTTTCTTTTCATCTTTTAGCAGAACTGCTTAGGCTGTGTTCGGCATTGAGATTGATTGTTACGACAATTAATCCAGCCTTTTCAACAAGGTTTTGCCTAGTTTTCTGTTTGGGTAGCTTACTTTTGCTTGCTTTCGTGATTATTTTTCAAAATAGTCTCAGTACATTATAGTTCAATCACAAGGCAGGATCATAACTAGTCGATTGGTGATCCATTACCTACAATGCATATTCATGCAGATGATAATCTTCACAAAAATCGCTTCTAGTGATAATATTTGTGATGCGTGAGAACAGTCAAGATTTGTCGTGCCGTGTTAATTTACACATGCAACATATCTAATGGGTAATCACATCACATCATGGGCCAACCGATTCCACGATGAAGTCATAAAATGACTGAAACCAGAAAAATACATTACTACCAGCATGGCCATGGAACAGTGAAAGTAATAACACATTAACAAAGTGATCAATCATGTGATACATCATGGTAAACAAATGGGGTGAAGCATAAGAAGTAAACATCCCACATAATTGTTAGATTTTATTTTGGTTGTGGTGGTAGTAAGTTTTCGT
Organism: Poa pratensis; assembly: GCA_947311845.1. Taxonomy (NCBI): domain Eukaryota; kingdom Viridiplantae; phylum Streptophyta; class Magnoliopsida; order Poales; family Poaceae; genus Poa; species Poa pratensis. The sequence goes on from CAMZMU010000047.1 coordinate 20,496,518, forward strand.
CCCATAATGAGCATTCGAGGGCAAATGTCCACTCTAAGTTTCCTACTAATGTACCAACCTGCTTCATTAGTTCTCCCTTTTTGGTCTTGTTGTAAATATGGCAAACCGAATGTTTACATTGCCTAATTGAACGGGATTAAGCCCGGTTGAAGAAAAGGAGGTTAACAGCTAAGTCTAGAACTCTGAGTAAGCATGTCATGACTAGGGGTGTAATCGGCTTGGGAACATACGTGTACTGCTGAAACCATTTCAAGTTCAGTTTTTCCCCGAGAACAGAAGCATAGCAGATACTGCTCGGAAATGTATACATAATATGGCGGTTATGAAATTTGGGCCAAAACGGAGCGAACACGCAATAGTTAGCACTGTGTTCGGTCCGAAGACGCGAAAAACAAAAGATTAGTATAACACATACACAACATTGATCAGAAACCATATAGCCAAAATAATAAAATTTCAACATTGTATCAATTAGAGATTTAGTTGCAACAACAAAAAAGACACAAAACCTAAATAGAGCAGTATGAGTAACTCATTACAAAGAGGGAGGTAGTTTTTTCACAAACTATAATAGAAGTTAAAACAATTAGCACATAATTGGCAACATCGATGATTTATATATCTGACTATGTCTCATATTCTTATGGAGGGTAAGATAATATGCTTATATTTATAGAAATAATAAGGTTGAGTGTAATACCGTGTTTATTTTATTTAAAAACAAAGATATGCATTAGATATCTATTACATTTAAAAAAAAATTAAAATCATGAAATCAATGAGGTTGGGTTTTCTACCATTTTTTTGCACTATTGCTTTACTATATTTAACATGTTAATAGACTATAATCCAAAAAGTTAAAAACTCACAAACAAATTTGGATGTGATATATGTGTAACTGTGAGGAGCTCCTGGTCGCGATCACCACCGAGCTGCCTATGAAGGAGAAGAAGCGATGCTCCGCTCCCCAACCTACGTCTATTTGGTCATGTTCATTCTCTTGCACGAGAGCATTACCGACATCCTCGAACTCCTCAAAGGCATCCCAAATTTCCTTGACAAGATTTATTAAGTGATTATTACTAATATTTTACTAATTCCCATGATTGATCAGACCCTGGCGGTAAAGTGGTGGAGCGCATAGGGTGAAAACCAAATTTTCAAGTTTTTTTCTGGCTCAATATTTCCGGGGCTTTGATGATATGATATTTCTAAATTGTATTGCTTCGGTGTTTAGAAAGACATGGTACATGGGACAGTTGGTAGCTACCTTAATAATAGGAATGAAAGATACTCATACATGCACATCGTTTTTACCAGGACCGGTTTGTGTGTTCTTTGACTGCCAATGACAACAAAGATTATGGATGGTATCAAGGAAAATGATATTTACACTATTACATATATTCATTTTTTAAACTTCACAAAAATCATTTAGTTAAGTATTAGCAAAATACATGAATGTATATATCAGTAAGAATAAATGCTTGTGATTTTTGTAAAGTATGGCCATTTAAATAATGTCCAACATTATAAAACAGAATTATGTAATTAGCTACGACTACCGTACAACGGTACAAGTTATATAAATTATTGCGCTCAAACTTTGTGTTTTATGGTTTACATATAACAAACCATGGTTTTATTATGAAAATTGTATATACTTCTGTGATGGAAATATACTCTTGCAGCATCCATTCATTTATAGGACGCAAGCAATAGTAACGATATTTTCCGCAATACAACTAGAGGTGATACAATTTCACCCAACAACCATTGGTATCGATTCTCCATGTAGGTGTCATAATTTTGCAGACCAAGAATTGATGGAGTTTCGTCTTGGCTAAGGTCTCGTTGCTCCCTTCCTTGTTCAACTTCCTATTTTTGGAGTCACTCCTCTTTGAAATTGGCTAACTGAAGAATTCCCACGATGCATGCTATTTCAATTGCAGTTAACCAACGGACTAAGAGAGAACCTATGACTAATGATGTCAGAGAAATCCCATACCCATATATTGCTCATGGGTACAAAACTCTACCCCCAATCATATCCGATGGGTACGCTTACTTAATGTGTACTCATCAGACATATGAGCAGTAAAGAATACCCCATCCGTCCCAAAATAATCGATGTTCTAGTTTTGTTCTAAGTCAAACTAATTCAAGTTCGACGATTTTTTTAAAATATATTAATATTAAAACACAAATTTAGTTTTATTACATTAATCATATAATAATTTTTTGTACTATATAGATTTAACATTGTGAATTTTGACACATTTTTCCTATAATAAACTTGGTAAAAATTAGAGAAGTTTGATTTTGACCCAACCCAATATGTTGATCAGCAATCTCGTGCGCTTGGTGGCAATTGAATTGGGACGAGAGAAGGGAAGGGGGACGGGCATGGTGCGGTAACCTTGCCGGTGCTGGACGTAGATGCTGCCATCTTGATTTGTGGTCGGTCGTGGAGGAGGCTCCTCCGAGTTCTGTGATCTGTGATTGGTGGTGAAGAGGGCAAGAATAGATGGTTTGGAGTTTGGACTCTGGAGAATGTCCTGGCTTTACTACGCTACATTTGGGCCAGCGCGACCTGCACATTTGAATGGGCCGTGGTTTGGGCCTGGTTCGGCAAACACGCAGTAAATCTGGGCTAGACGGCGTCTTCCGCAGAACCTCTCCTCTCCTCCCCTTGCGATGGCGGCTGATGGGGTGCCCTGCGGCACCGCGTCACTCCCGGCGGCACAGGGGGCGACGGAGCCTTCCGGGGCATCCGGCGGGGCCGCGTCACTCCCAGAGGCGCAGGAGGCGAGCCTCGCGGGGCAGTACAGCGAGATGGACATCAACACTGACGAGATGGACACCACCGGCGGCGAGGAGGAAGAGGTCTTAGACTTCATCTCTCGGTTCAAGTCGCTGCGCGCCAGGGAGGAGCGCCTCGCCGTGATCGCCGCCGACCTGCGCCGTATGAAGGAGCAGCGCGGCTCGAGGCCCCCAACCTTCATCGAGCTGGCGGCCTTCGTCCTCTTGCGCGAGATCGCCGCCGCCTCCCTCGAAGGCCTCCCCACCACCCTCTCCCCAAGGTCGATGTATGGTTAAGGGGTTATTATCATTGCTGTTACTGATTTAAATGCGTGTGCTTGATCGGACAGACCTTGACGATGGTTGGAATTGTTTATCTTTCTGGGTTGACGTTTTCTGCTATGATTTGCGCCTCTTTTGGGCATTCGATGATGCTTTATCTCATAAGGTTATTTGTTAATGTTTATTCGAATTCCTTCAAAACTTGATTCCGTGGATTTTTTTTTACACTTTCTGTTGTAGTGAAGGCAATGCCAAAAATTGATGGATTCAAAATGTTCAGAGAATTGCATATTGAATAGGTTACATGTAATTTGTTTTGCTTCGGGCGCTGTCTACGTTGAATGGACTAGCATCTCTAGCAGATCCTTTAAAAGAGAACTTCAAAATAACTACTAAAAAAGATCCATTTCATATTCCGTAAACTGGTTCGATAGATGTGTATTTTTTTAAGGTAAACCTTAAAAAGAGCCTCCAATACCTTGTATCTCCAGTTTAGGGGGCTACTTTTTAGGTCTCACGTAAACAACGGGACAGTTGGTGGGAGGGAATATTCAGCTTCAACTACCGCCGGAATAGTTTTGGCTTCAACTACTGCCGGAATAGTTTTGATGGCTAAAATCCACCATACTGGCTTGATTCCGACAAAATTAACACCGGTTGTCCTCGACCATTCGCACGCTTCTCAGTCTCGACCCCAATCCGGCCCCGGGGCCTTTCCATGGCAACTATAGCTCCTCCTACATCCAGTCCCCGTAGCCCGAACCCTACCGCCATGTGCGTCTTCTCGCTGCCATGGCCGAAGGGCGCGATGACCACTGGCATGATGAGTAGAGAGTGGCGAGCTTGATGGTGGCGAGCCGCTGGCGTGCAGAGGTGGCGAGCGATGGTGTGCAGCAGGCGGCGCGTCGGCCTGCCGGAGGGAGCAGGAGGCGAACTGCTCATGGCGGTGGCGCCGGCCGGAGCGTCAGGAGGAGGCGTAGCCTAGCCCGCTAGTGAGACTGAGGAGGAGATACTACCATATGAATAAGAGTGGTCACTTTATCCGTAAGACTCTAGGGGCCCACATGGCAGCCGCACCACTGGGTGGTGGCAGGCCAAGACGCCAGGAGGGTCGAAACCCTAATGGGCCTAGGGCCCATGGGGGAGGCGGCGGCGGCGACCCAGGGCGGGCCGGCCCGGGGTGGGCCCGACCCCACCTAGGTCGGTGCGCCTAGGGCGGGCCCCACCCCAAGGGCGGCGGCGGTTGAGGCGGTGGGGGAGTTGGAATCCCACTCCAACTCCTCCCCAAACCTACTTGGACAAGGGGAAATCCTTCCCCTTGCCCAAGTCTCCCTACCGATTGGATCTACTATATAAACCCCACCCCCTCTCCTCTTGGAGACACACAATTTAGAGAAAAGAATAGAGATCTCTCCCTCTCTCCCTCTCTCCCATGTGTTGGGGTTCTCTCCATCATACGTACACCAGTAGCTCTTAACTCTGGCATGGCGAAGCGCTGCTGGATCTTGACGGACGTACGTGTGCGAGCTCTCAGAGGGGCGATACGTCCTAGACGTTTGGCCCTCACTCTGCTGGATCAAGAAGGCTGTACGAGGGATCGGTAACATCCTCACCGCCAGGCTTGGTTGTGAGGATCTTCATCAGGCATCATCGACATCGTCACCGACAACTCTTCCGCGTCTCGTTGTTGGTAACGAATAAGTACTAAACCTCCCCTGTATCTTCATAGTTGTTCCTGGCTGTTGCGTAGGTTGGAAATTTTTAAATTCTGCTACGTAACCCAATACTTGACTCCCTCAAGTTGGAACACATTTCTTGATTTTGCTTGCTAGCACATGCTTGATGAAGACTTCTCCAAATACTCCCCCATACACCATGATGGGATGGGAGAGCCTTGCTAAGCTCCGTCTTCATGAATCCACTTGAACTTCATCTTCTTATCTTGATATATATGATGGCTTGGAGATAACATGAATGTTCACTCAATCTTCTTTTCCAAGCCATGCTTGCAATAATCTCAACTCTTCACATGACCATTCTCCATATAAACCATTGGATAGAACCTTAGTCATCATGTAATCATCTAGAGTCCAACACATGAACTCCAATATTTTCCTATGGACAAGATCTACAAGAATATCTCAATACAAACATTAGTCCATAAGGATTGTCATTAATTACCAAAACCACATGGGGCAACACATGCACTTTCAAAATGCAATATGAGATTTATAATGCGATTTAAAGCCTTTTAGAGGGATAAATAATGTTATGCAAGTTTCTGTAGAAATAATTGTTCAATAAAAATATGTTTCGTATCCTCTGGATATACATTTTAGTTTTCTTATAGGAGCAAGAAGAATTAGTTTATTCGGATTTATAGAATTAAAGTTATGCCAAAAATACTATAACTTTTATTTAGTTTTATTAGCTTGTCAGGTTCGGTAAACAAGCAATATTTTTACAGAATCAGATTCAACACAAAATTCTGAATCCAACGGTATATTAAATGCAATTTTCTGATTAGTAGATTATTTACTATGATTTTTACAAGATTCACCTATCCTCTGTTTACTTATAAGAATTTACAGAAATTCGTGACACATGTCGCTACGTGGTTGGCTGTTCGCTTTGACTGGGCGTTGACTAGTCACTTGTCACATGGTGGCGCTTGATTCGCCGGTACCTCTTTAGTGCAAGTGATCTAATCTAAACCACGCGAACATGATCGGACGGCCGTGCAGTTTCTTCTCCGGTGAGAATCGCAGCTTACCAGCAATCGTAGCACGGCTGTTCGGCGATGATGCTCGGCGGCGTTCCGGTGGTCGTACTGCTCGAGAGAAACTTCCAGGGAAGCAGCTACTCACAGTGAACTCGGCGGTGGTCTCGGCAGCAGCTCTCGAATGTTCAAACGCAATGACGGTGTACTCCTGCAGCTCCAACTCCAGCGATGAACAACTCGCTCCCATCATCTGATTTGTGCGGAAAAAATATTAGGGCGATGGCGAGCAAGAGTAGAATGATAAACGAAAAGGGGAGGGTCTCAGGGTGACGTGAGGCGACGGAAACCTTCACCGAAACTGCGGCAAAGAATGACACGGCGAAGATCGGTAGATCGATCTGTGGCGACCAGGGTTTTCTGATTTGCCGAAATACGGAACCGTGGGACAGAGAGGGTATTTGTAGGATTTTTTGGTGGCCAAGCGATAGCTGAGTTGAACGAAATGGAGATATTCCAGGAACCCAGTTCGGTACAGGATACGTACGCTTCCTGGAGTTGTTTTGAAATCAGTTCAGAAATAGGAGTCGATGGTCTGATGTGTGGGTACTGTACATCAGGGAAATAGGAGTCGATGGTCTGATGTGTGGGTACTGTACATCAGGGAAAAGAAAATAGAGAAATTGGACGTGGGAAGAGAGAATAGAAAAGCTGGTGCGAAGATCTCCTAGCCAAATTGGCCTATCTGGGCAGGCCCTGCTAAAATATAGCACAATTTTTTTTGACTAATTTAGAATTTGGAGGAAAATTGAGTGAAACATGCTATTAAACCTGTACTAATAATTTGGGAAAAGAAATTAATTTGCCCCTGCTAGACTAGCAAAGATACAGCAGGACCTAGACTGACTAGCAAAGCTAGCTAGCAACGACATTTTTTTAAAAGAAAATCGACGAAGCGGTCAAAACAGCGTGTGTCTTTTTGGGTTATTATTCTCTTGGGCTCATGCTACCAGTACAGTACTTGTTGGTCGAGCGATACTGCAAGGCTGCCGGCTTGCCTGGTACTTCTCACTTTGCGTCGCCTGAAGAAACTCCTTCTTGGGCTCGGCCCAACAATTGGCGCGCGTTCGACTGTTTCTTCAGTCACACTTTTTTCTTGGCTTTAGTCACCTAGCGCTTTGTTCGCTCGTTCCCTCGTTCAAATCTTTCTATTCGCGCTGTGTTCGCTCGAACCCATTTGTTCGCAGGCATTTGGCTGGTTCATTCCTTTTTTCCCTTCAGTTTAACCATTACAAAAACACACATAAAAAAGGTAGGTACAAAAAAAAAATAGAAAATCACCGATTTTTTTAGTTGAAATAGACATGCTATTTAAAAAGAGACAAAATCTTGAAGGATAAGTGCACAATATTTCTCAGTGATGAGAAAATACATATAGTATCAGGAGCATTACTGAAAAAAAGGGTGAGAATTTTTTTTGAATGATTTTAAAAGTGAACAAAGAAGTCGATGAACGAAATCTATTTTTGAACGATTCTTAAAAATGAACAGAAAAAGGGTGAGAACGAAAACTTTTTTTAAACAATTTTTAAAATGAACAAAAAAGCAGATGAACTAAATATATTTTTGAATGATTAAAAAAATTGAACAGAAAAAGGGTGTGAACGGAAATCTATTTTTGAACGATTTTTGAAAATGAAAACAAAAAATACGATGAACAAAACTATTTTTGAACGATTTTAAAAAGTGAACAAAAAAGACGGTGAACGAAATCTATTTTGAACGATTCTAAAAAATGAACACGAAAATTTGGTGAGACGTAAACAATTGTTGAACGATTTAAAAAATGAACAAAATCTATTTTTGAATTTTCTTTGAAAATGAAAACAAAAAAGGCGGTGAACAAAAACTATTTTTAAACGATTTTAAAAAGTGAACAAAAAATTTGTTGAACGAAATCTGCTTTCGAACGTTTCTAAAAAATGAACAGAAAAAAGGGGTGAGACCGGAAACTTTTTCTGAACGATTTTGAAAGTGAACAAAAAAGACGATGAGCGAAATCTATTTTTGAACAATTCTTAAAAATGAACAAAAAAGGTTGAGAACGGAAACTTTTTTAAACAATTTATAAAATGAACAAAAAAGTCGAGGAACGAAAACTATTTTTGAACAATTTTAAAAATGAACAAAAAAAGTAAATGAACAAAATCTATTTTTGAACGAATTTTGAAAAAGAAAACAAAAAAGGCGGTGAAAAAAAAAATGAATGATTTTAAAAAAGTGAACAAAAATGTCGGTGAACGAAATCTATTTTCGAACGATTCTAAAAAATGAACACGAAAATGGGGTGAGAACGGAAACAATTGTTGAACGATTTTAAAAATAAACGAAATCTAGTTTTGAATGATTTTTGAAAATGAAAAAAAAGGGGGGTGAATGAAATCTATTTTTGAAAGATTCTAAAAATTGAACTAAAACAGGGGTGAGAACAGAAACTTTTTTGAACGATTTTAAAAGTGAACAAAAAAGTCAATGAACGAAATCTATTTTTGAATGATTCATAAAAAATGAACAGAAAAAGGGTGAGAACGGAAACTTTTTTTAAACAACTTTTAAAAAGAACAAAACAGCCGACGAACGAAATCTATTTTTGAACGATTCTAAAAATTGAACAGAAAAAGGGTGTGAACATAAATCTATTTTTGTATGATTTTTTAAAATGACAACAAAAAAGGCGGTGACCAAAAACTATTTTTGAACAATTTTAAAAAGTGAACAGAAAAGTCGGTGAACGAAATCTATTTTTGAACGATTCTAAAAATTGAACAAAAAAAGGGTGAGAACGGAAACTTTTTTGAACGATTTTAAAAGTGAACAAAAAAGTCGATGAACGAAATCTATTTTTGAACAATTTTTAAAAATGAACAGAAAAAGGGTGAGAACGGAACCTTTTCTAAACAATTTTTAAAATGAACAAAAAAGTCGATGAACGAAATCTATTTTTGAAACGATTCTAAAAATTGAACAGAAAAAGAGTGTGAACGGAAAATCTATTTTTGAATGATTTTTTAAAATGAAAACAAAAAGGCGGTGAACAAAAACTATTTTTAACGATTTGAAAAAGTGAACAAAAAAGTCACTGAACGGAAATATATTTTTGAACGATTATAAAAAATGAACATGAAAATGGGGTGAGAACGGAAATAATTGTTGAACGATTTTAAAAATGAACGAAATCTATTTTTGAACGATTTTTAAAAATGAAAACAAAAAAGGCGTTGAACGGAATCTTTTTTTGAACGATTTAAAAAAGTGAATAAAAAAGGCCGGTGAACAAAATCTATTTTTGAACGGATATTGGTTTTGAACGATTTTACAAAGTGAACAAAGAAAGACAGTGAACGAAAAATATATTTTTGAACGATTTTTAAACTTTTTGAAAGGATATGTTCGCGCCAATCGATCTTCTGTAGGAGTAGGAGGTAGCGTGAATCCCCTCTTTCTTCGTTTGTGTCTATGGTGTTTTGACCTATGTTTTGAACCATATCTGGATGGACGAAAATTAAGCTGATTTGATTTAACACTTGCTTTGAAATTATTGTGCAAAAGTAAATAAAAAACAGCTGCCATAAAACTGACTTTGAAAAACTCTTTGTTATCGTGTTCCCATTTCAAATGATGATCAAAAGGGGTAGCCGAACTCAAACAGGGCAGCGTCCTAGAAATCATGACTGGGCACCACACTGTCCCTGGTTATTATGACATTTGGAATGAAGTACTACAGTTTTGAGAGCAAAAGAGGTGAAGCATATTACATCACTGAACCTGGCCATTTAAATTGGTTTTCAGAAAAGTAAAAAAAAAGATGTTTTCAAGTTAAGTTTTGGTTGACATTCCCAATTATCCTTGCGATGACAGCACCGTTTATTTGCTTCGGTCACTGAACCTAGTGCTTCTTCATCCTCTCGAACGGCTCAACTTCGATGTCATTCAAGGTCGAGTAGAACAATGCGAAAGCCTTGATCATCCTGTACTTGGGGATGCGACTCTACAGCAATAGGATATAAAATGGGAAAAAATAATATTAGATACCAGTACAATTAAAACATCGTATCATGCAAAATTTTAAAAAAAGAAGCCTGAAAAATAAATACATTACCTGAGTGAAGTTTCCCATAACTTTTCCATTGAAATTTTATGCATACAACATGACATAAAAGCCGCAGTCGTGCCTAGCATATGAAAGAACTGTAACTTCGATTCTTGTCTTTCTTTAGACTATAAAAAGATACTAGAAACAAAAAAGGTGGTGGGAAGAACTAACAGCAAAGCATTTGAAGGGTAAGTTAGAGTCCTGCATGTGTTGAACTTCTCGAAATTCTTGCAGCGAAGTTTCATCTCTTGGCACACAGTTTTCAAGTTGCAACTCTGATGAAATTTAAAGATCATATATGAAAACACTGGAACAAAAAGCATGTGCAATATGCCAGGTTATGACAAAAAATACCAGGTTATTAGGAAGAACATCTTGATTTTTTTCAGATATCACTCCAGCAGGATCGAAAAAGTTTGTTGAAGAAAAGAGAGGATTCACAGATATTAGAGTCTAGCGTTTTGAAACAACTGATGGGATTCGATCTCTCAATGTCCATCCCAACATCTCCGGCACATATACACAAAAAGGAACAAATCAAAATAAGAACACAGTAGAAAACATTCATCAGCCATATGACCTACATGATAAAACAAAAAGGAGGAGAAGCAGAAGCAGTACGGGGAGGAGAACCAGTGGGGACGGTGGACGGGGAGCAGAAGCAGTGGGGCGAAGGAGGACGGGAGGAAAAGCGAACGAAGGGGCGAAGGGGAAGCGAAGAAGAAACACTCGTGAAAAGGAGAGAGATGTAAGATGGGCCAACCCATAAGGATGATCCTTCAGGCGACGGGTCACTGATACATCGCCAACGGGCGATGTATAGGATTCGCCCTTTGCGCCATAGATGGAGGTATAGTAGATGTTTTAGCAAAAATCCTGGATGGGCCACGGCCCAAGTCGGCTCCTACGTAGCTCCGCTAGTAAACTTAGCTCGTCGAAATCACTAGAAAAAGGGTTCCCTTTGCGAAGGGAACCCAGCGGACCATCTCGTGCTGACAAGTGTCGCCTTCTCCTTCGCGCGGTACCAACAGTTGCATATATGTTCGCCAAGTGTCACAACCATATTGAAAGTGGGAAGCAGGAGAGAGAAAAGGACACGGGAGGTGGGAGAGCAGTTTTTGCCTTTTATTTTTCAAAAACGAAACTTCAAAACGAAATATCTTGAGAACCGTTTATCCAAATTACGATCCGTTTTCACTTTTGAGCTCCTTGTGTCGAGATCTTCAAAACTAGATCCCATGTTGATAGGTTTTGATGAACTTTTTTTGTTACTCCCGGTTATGTATAGTTGTACAACCTATGTCTATATAGTTGTATAACCTGTATGTGTACAAACTGTGTTTGCGTAGTTGTACAACATGTGTCGGTATAGTTGTACAATCTGTGTCTGTACAACATGTGTCTATCTAGTTTTACAACATGTGTCTATTTAGTTGTACAACCTGTATCTGTACAACCTGTGTCTGTCTAGTTGTACAATATGTGTTATGTAGTTGTACAACCTGTGTCTGTTTAGTTGTACAATCTTGTGTCTGTATAGTTGTACATCTCAGATTTTTAGATTCATGTGTAGCAGATTCTGTACATCGTGTGTGAATTTGTACTCAGTGTTTTATATAGTTTGTACATTGTTCTATGTGTAATTTGTACACGGTGTTGTATTTTGCTTGTACTTCCTACCGTGTGTTTTATGTACGTACTAGATTCTTGAATCCGTTCAAACGTACGCGATCAACCATCTGTACACCGGCCACACGCGCACGATCGCACGTACTACTAGTACTTTATACTTTTGTCCAAAACTGAAAAAGCAACTATCGCACATACGTACCACGCCTGTGGCCAAAGGGCGTACGAGCCAGGACGTACGCGGGGCTTCAAGGCGTACGCGCGTGCTCCTTTTGTCGCGCAGGACGCACGTGCGCGGCCGCACGGCAGGTTGTACGCGTGGGATTCCGTCACGAGTTCGCTGCGGGGAGAAGTCTTCGCGAGCCGCCCGGTGCCGTCTCTAATTTCGTTTTCGCTGCCTCCCGCAGTTCGCCATGTGGCTTTCTATCGTGCGTCGAGTGACCTTTCGGAAGTGTTCCCTTCCACTAGTCGTACCCATAGCTCGTTTGTGTTGGGATTTGGATGTGTATGTCTTGCACACTCATCAGGAGCCAATGCCCCCTGAAGAATATATTTTTTTCAAGAACAACAGTTGTTTGTGGGCTCGAGGTGTAGTAAAGAAGGCGGTGTAACCTCTATTTGATTCGAAGCGGTATCCTCCTTCGTGACGAGAGCTCCCACGCGGGCGACTAGGTTTCCTCCTGCTTCCCGTCGGCACCACCGCCGATCTGCCCCGCCTCTGTGGCCTTTGGGCCATGGAGGCGCGGTGGATCTCGGTCCTCATCGATGGGAGGGCTCCGTTTGCAGGTGTTAGGTTTGTTGGGGCGACGCTGAGGTGGCGGCGCCGACGCCTCGTTTCAATATGGTCTCCCCAGTTTCAGTTCCATCTCGGCGGCGACGTCGAGAAGCCTGTGGGAGTGGTGTGGTCTCGAGGATTTCTTCTAGCGGTGGCGTTCTCCGGATCGTCAAGGAGCTTCATCGGCGGTTCTTCCTTCTTCTTGGGCTCCAGACGGATGTGATCATCTAGACCCGTTCGGCGACTTCCCGTCGCAACCAACAACGTCAGGCCGGCTCAGAGAGGAGCGGCAGTGGCGGCGCGCTGTCGACACGTTATGGAGGTTGAAGACAAAGGGCATCTCAAAAATTTCGTTGTAATTTTCGTTTTTATTGAGATGCTTTGTACTGTTCGGTGTTTCTTTTAATGCCAGTGTCCTTTTCGCAAATAAGAAACCTCTATTTGATTCTCCTTCCGTCCCACAATATAAAATGCTTTGGCAATCTATTTTAGCTTGTCAAAACGTCCTATGTTAGTTTTAAAGATAGCATGCAGGATATATTGTAGTAATGAGTTCCAACGAGGGGTGATATGGAGCCCAAGCTCTAGGGTGTATTCCGAAAAAGTTGAGAATGGTATCCAAAGAAAAAAAAGATTATTTTTACGGATACATGAAGATAATTTTAAATTTGTTGAATAATATGTTGTATTTTAGGCTACAAAGTAAGGAAAATATGGCTCTAAAAACTCTAATTTGTTCTTCATATTTTCCTTTTTTATGTAGGTCACATATGAAAAATGTATGTCACATTTGTATTTTTGTGTAGGTTATTTTGTTTCAGAATTTTTTGAAGCGTTATTTTTTTGTGTTTCTATATATAATGGACTCGTGTAACCCAATCTAATTTCAGATTTTCGGTTACGGAAGTTTTTTGTGCCCAAAGTGCTAGCCTATGGTCGAGGCCAATTTGTTTCTGGATTGATTGTGACTTGTGAGAACTAGGAAGGTGGACAGATCAGTGGGCCCAAATTAACAGTGTGACTGACAAGTAGGTCCAACTTGACAGTGTAACCGACAAGTGTGGGCCCAGCTTCACAGTGTGACCTACAAGTGTGGTCCCAACTTGACAGTGCGCCACACTTTTCTAACTATTACGGTTCCTTGATAAAAATAACACATAATTATGTATTTAAAATCATTTGCCCCCACAGACTGGTTTTATGAAGAACTCGTTCGAGGTGTGGTTTTTGCTACCGCTATGACATTTTGGGTTTCCTGGCAAGTGCCAACCTCTTGTAAGAGCAAATCCAGCAGCTCCCCGATAGGCTGATAGCACCCCCCACCCTCGATACAGAAAGTAGGGGGGAGAGAAGGGAGAACAACGCTCTAGCAGATCCCCTACCGACCTCCCCAACTATCGGCGTCCCCGACCCAGACTCTCGCTCTCCCCTACATCTCCCCTACACATCAGTATAGTGGAGGCGTCCCCGTTCCGTTGACAGGAGCAACCGATGGCCGGCCCCACTTTGCGTAAACCACCTAAATATTGTATAAATATAGTTGAATGTGTTATAGGGGAGATGATATAGGGGAACTGCTGGAGATGACGAAAATACAGGGGAGGAATATTTTGGGTCTCTCTAGCGCTCAATCGAATGAGAATTAGCTTAATTCTCATTCACATGACGTCATCAATCTCAATTGCAAGTCAAGTTGCAACTCATGATTAGCATGAATCACGCAAATCAAATGGTCCGTAGCAGTTGCAAGTCCACTTGCAACTCAATCGAATTAGAGTTAACTTAATTCACATTCACATGACGTCATCAAATCCCAGTTGCAAGTTGACTTACAACTGATGCACGAATCATGAAGCAAATCAAATGATCCGAATCAGTTGCAAGTCCAATTAACTGAGCTAATTCTCATTCGATTGAGAATTAGCAAAACCGAATATTTTTAGGGGAGTCCCCTATATAGACATATAGGGGAGCTGCTAGACTTGCTCTAAATGACAGAGAGATAAGAGTGGCACCTCGAAAGCTTTTTCCAAACCAAATGCAACATCATGCTTCTTCAAAAGATTTAACCACAATGATATAATTTACCAAGAAATATAATTATCACAAAAATTAATACACAAAGAAGTACTAGTTCAGTTACCACTATGCAGTGCTACTTAACTGCATTATTACCAGGCAAAGAATGATATTGTCCAAGCTTGGCTACACATAGCGAGTACATTCCTATACGCGGAGCCTAGCCGGTGCTATAAGTCTAGCAGCCATCCCAATTCTCTACAAACTTCCGAAGCCCCTTATAAATTTAAAAACTATTTGTAATTTCTTAAGTCTAATATACACATTTCTACCATTCTTCCCAGGTAATCTGCTGGGAAAAGTTGTGACTGGGCACCATGACACGTACACCACACTAACTTGTGATTTTTTAATACTAAATCACAACAACAACAAAACTACAAAAAAAGATGAGTGTATTACAAGATTATGCTATGTCACACAAAAATATTCCGAATGAAAACTAATATGTGGCCTACACAAAAATAACAAGTGGTGGCAAATATTTGTGAATATAAAATTCATCAAATTTTATCTTTTTTGTTTCTCTCAGATACCAAAACTTATTAAACTCAAACTTCACTGATCAATATAGCTTTTATATTACAATGTGTAGTTATGTTTTTTCAATTTTTTGGTACACAAAAAATGTTGTAGGTGTAGGTGTACCCTTGCTAAGAAAAAACCATCATGCATAAAGGAAATGAATGAAGCTAGGCTCGGTTCCTGATTCGTTGGTTCTTCACGCCTTTGGGGCCAAGAGGCTCTCGAGATGTTTCTCGACAACATCGAGGCCACAGAGCTTCTTGACTGCAACCATTGTTGCCGGCACATCCATCTGGAACGTTACCGAGGAGTTTGCGGCTCCAGTGCAAATTGAGAACTCCTTCCTGGCTTCCCTGATAGCTTCCCTCATTGCACAGTGCACCGAGGATGCGAGGAGCAAGGGTGGCTCGCCAGAGGCTGCAAGCAAAGATATGACACACAGTGTCAAGGTTGCAGTTGCAGCAGGCAAGCTTAGATTTGCAGAGTTCTCATGAAACGGAACCATGCCATGCTAGAGAGATCGCAAGTTCACCTTTTGAGGAGAGAACGTGTTTCTGACCACGAGAGCTGTTGAAGAGCTCGACGTTGAGCTGCTTCGGGATGGTGTCCACTGTAGGGATCTTGTATGTCCAAGTGCCGTCATTGATGACCAGGCCGTCGGAGTTGGTTGTGTACTCTTCGTTTGTAAAGAACCCTATCCCTTGCACGAATGCACCTTCGACCTGAGTAAAATCAAGAACGGAATTCAGAGCTGCCATATTCATCCAGACAATAATGTGTATCGAACAGGCAATTGTCTTGGAGCTAACCTGGCCCAAGTCTACCGCAGGATTCAGGCTTTGCCCGCAATCATAAACCAGATCGCTCCTGAGGATCGTGGTTGCTCCTGTCAGGACATCAACTTCCACCTGCAATGTTCATATGCAGATTGCAAATCAGACATGTATCAGCATGTAGCACAAGAGAAGCTGCTGCAATCTCCAGTAGCATGGTAGATTTGGATCATGGTTAAACTACTGAGATTTTGATCATGGTACCTCACTAACAGCTGCTCCATAGTTCAAGTAGCTTGCGGAAGTAGGGTCAGGGGTCCAGTAGGCTTGTGCCGATAAGTTCACACTCGCCATTGTTGCCTGCAAACATGGAGCATATGCCATTAATGACGAAGTAATTAATCAAACAATTAAACCCAGAGGAAATTCTTGCCACGTTACTGAAAGAATCAGATTTTAAAAGTTTTTTCCTCACTTGAGCAATCAAGGAGCTCCATGCCACTATGCCAGACTTAGTCTCCAGGTCCTCTTTGATAGGCTTAAGCCTCTCAACAAGTGCATCACACGACTGTCGAACCGCCTCACAGCTAGTTTCAGAGGTGGTGCTCCCAGCGGTCCAGCCTCCCTGAATCATGCTCAGCGTGTCGGCCTGGATGACTCGCACCTTGTCAAAGAGGCCTTCGCCACCATCGGGGCATAGCTGGCCCAGCGCGAACGCGGTCATCTGCTTCACTTTGGTCCATAGCCCTTGGCCTATCTCGACTCCGCCGACCTCAACGGCGATGGAACCATCGTTCAAGATGGACACCCTCCCCGGAGTTGGCCGGAGAGACACTGCATAGGTGATTGGCACGCAGGAAATGCCACGCTTCTTCCACCGGCTGCCGCTGTTGAAACGCTCAACCATCGCAGCCCTGCTCTGGTA
The DNA here is from genome assembly GCA_947311845.1 of Poa pratensis. Classification (NCBI taxonomy): domain Eukaryota; kingdom Viridiplantae; phylum Streptophyta; class Magnoliopsida; order Poales; family Poaceae; genus Poa; species Poa pratensis. Next base: position 20,513,180 of record CAMZMU010000047.1, read on the forward strand.
GTCAGGTGACGAGGCCAGCTTGTCGAAGATGGTGACAAGGCTATAGGTCGAGGCCTCGCCCACACTGGCCCCGAGAAACACCTTAAGGCTCTCAAAGTCATGAAGGTTCTTCCTTCTTATAGTGTTGGTGTCGGCTGAGAGCGCTGAGGCGACATGCTCGATGATGGCTTCTGCGATGAAGGAGCCCTGCACTTCACCGGGAGCACGCATCGCAGACTTGGATGACACATTAGTCTTGCAAACCTTTATGTCAAACGCGAGGGTGCCCCAGTTGTACTTCTTCAGAGACCCTATAACAGCATTTGGCATAACTGGACTGTAATCTGGCGATATTCCTGCATTGATGCCAAGATCAAGGTGCAAGGCCGTGACCCTGCCGTCCGACTTGAACCCAACTGAGTACTTCACCTTCATCGGGTGCCGCCCTCCAGCCATTATCATGTCCGTCTTGCGGTCGAGGTACATTCGAACAGGGCGCCGCAGCTTGAATGCTGCAACTGCACATGCACATGCAACCTGATATTTACCGAAAAATTTCTGATCAGGTTGCGCCAACTAAAATATTTCAAATATCCATAAAAAATTGGTTGTATAGTTAGGGCACGTACATGAATTGCTTTCATCGCCTTCCCACCAAAGCCACCTCCAACTCTTCTTGTGATGACACGAACATTGTGGAACGGTATGCCAAGGCACCTTGCAATGACACTTTGCATAGCCTCAGGCATTTGCGCCGAGGAGTAGACGGTGATACAGTTATCTTCGTCAGGAATAGCTAAGGCGACTTGCGTCTCCATGTAGAAGTAGTACTGGGATTCAAGTTTGACCTGTGCAAACAAATAAACTGGGTCTGAGTATTCTTGTCAGTAAACTTAGGACATACACTCTATTCAACAAATCAAGACGTGTACCTCTGCTGATAAAATCTTGTGATCAGCTTCATGCATTCCTTCACTAAAGTCGCCAACTGGCTTAGGAGCTAAAAAAGCGGGAGGATGGAAGTAGCTGTTATGCTGGATGGCATCCTCTATTGTCAGAATTGGTGGCTCAAGGTTTTCGGTGCCATACTCGACAACAGCTTGTTTCGCCGCCATATGGGCATGCTTTTGTGTTTCAGCAATCTGATTCATAAGCAAAGGAACAAAATGGTTAATCAAAATTCTGGATCAATGTAACCACCTTCATCAGAAAGAAAGAAAGCTGAAGTGGTTAACAAGTACCACAATGCCAATATTTTGACCAGCAAATTCAGAAACCGAATCAGCGAAAAGTGCTTCGTCTCCAAATATTGCGAAGGTGGATCCAATATTTTCTCCACCACTTGGAATGTCCTTTGCGTCAATAACCGTGATCACCTTATGTGAAGCCAAAGATGATCTAAACTTGATACCTTTTATATGAGCATGAGGATGTGTGCTGTAGATAAATGCTCCATAGAGGCAACCCTTTGGAGCAGGGATGTCATCAACGTACACAGCTTCCCCTGTGCAAGAACCAAGAATAGTGTCAAGTGCATGTTTTAAGATAGAATTGCAAGTTCTAGAAACAAAAAAAAGTTATAAAGACAATATGCAGGGTAAAGCTTTCAGATGGTTCGGCATTAATCCACCAAATGTACTCCCTCCGTCACAGTTTACAGGGTACACACGAAAACACTTTGACCATTAATTTAGTCAACAAAATTTAGATTTTATATCACAAAATTATATCATTAAAAACTTCTTTTTTTGAACAAAATTAAAAACTTTTTTCAGTATAAATGCAATGGTATACTTTTTGTTATACTACGTGCGTGCCCTGTACACTGTGACGGAGGGAGTACTAAAGATGAACAAAAGAACTATAAAATTATTTTGTTATGAAACGTGCAGAAGAAAATATTGTCAATAAACACTGCTCACAAGTTTCATAAATCTGAAAATTCAAGTGGCAAGGCATTAAGTTGCATAGATTGATCAACACTGTCAATCACTACAAAGCCAAAAGTTAGAGTGCAAGATAATTGAATGGAACACCTGTAAGCTAGATTAGCTTTAGATAACTGTATAAGAGTATATACCAGAAGCTTGTAGCTCTGCACCAGCTTTCTTGATCGGCTTGCCAACTGGTTTGTATTCCTCTGTGGAAACCAGTTCCTGCCTTGAGCGAATTGGCAAGTTGTCGATGTCAACCTTATCAGGCTTGTACGGTGAGAACTCAGCACCACCATTCATGATTCCATAAGTATCAGACCCACTGGGAGCATCAGTTCTTGCCGGTTCATTCAGTTGCTAGCAAGGGAAGACAGGAAACTGAACAAGAAACTGACTGCCAAGCTAACTCTGTATTCAGGATGTGTCGTTCCTATTGATGGTGAAATATCATCTTTAAGCAACTTGATAGCTTCAAGTATAACAGATGCACTCACTGATTTCCCCCTCAGGAAGTCCTCAACATTCCTAGCTTTCAAAGCGTGTTTGGTTCCATAAGCACCAAATGCTAGGCATATATCTTCAATAAGAAGCTCCCCTGATGATGGAGCCTCTGTTGTCCTTGCTAGGAATGCAGAGTTGACATATGAGACAGCATTGCCAAATGGACGAGGAGATGCTCTAGAAGTCTCAAATGTCACATTATCTGAGCCCCAGTCTGGGACAAATATGCTGAGCAGCAGGGTCTTAGAGTCACAAGGAGGCTGCTCCAAGAAGTCCTCCAATGTAAAACACAGCCTCTTGTAATCCACCTGGACGGTGACAGTTGAACCTACAGCCAGAAGAACAGTTGCAATATCTGACGGGAACTGCAGCCTTTGTGCCATGATTATGTTTCCGCCAATGGTCGCCGTGTTCCGAACAAATGGTGTAGCCACCTTGTTCAGATGATCAGCAATCTTTTTAAAAACCAGGTTTCCATCCGAGAAAACATCAATTGCTCTGGAGATGGACACAGCTGCTCCGATTTCAGCCCCTTTGCTGCTTCTTGATGACTGAAAGCTCTGGAATCCCTTTGATGTCGATGTACTTGTCATATACGTCTTGCTCCTTGTACACACCAGAGCCAGTGTTTGAAGCCACAATCTTCACTGAGTTTTCATCAAACCAGTTGGAATCCAACAGCACTTGAAGCTCGGCTATGCTCCTAGGATGGTACCAGCTTGCATCATCAGATATATCAACTGGAACATTGTCCATTTCGTTTACGGAAGACTTGATCTCAGATTTGAGGAACTCCGGGAAGGTGCTGATGGTGCCGCTAGTGTAGGGCGGCAGCTTGCTAACATCTGCAGGGTCTGCATCTTTCCTCCAGAAGGAGTTAAGGCCCAAGTCTTCAAGGTCAACATCGGCTGCGAAGCTCTTGCAGGCATCGATGATGGGCCTATAGCCGGTACACCGGCACAAGTTGCCTGAGATGGCCTTCTCGGCTTCGGAGGCGGTGAGCTTGGAGAACCCCTTAGGCGGAGCAGGGCGAGCAGCCGCCTTATCGCTCTTGACGAGTGCGGAGAAGATGGACATGCACATGCCTGGGGTGCAGAAACCGCACTGCGAGGCGTGGAAACCAGCAAGGCGCTGCTGCACAGGATGGAAGCCATCTTTGCTGTTGCCGATGCCCTCACTGGTGGTCACTGCACAGAGGTTCAGGCTGCCAAGGAGTGTCAGGCAGGAGCTTGCCGAGAACTCGGTCACCTCTTCAGTGGACGGGTCATACTTGGATATCAGGATGACGCACGCACCACATCCACCTGCAGCAACAATGAATTTGTACATCAGAAACATTACAAATTAACAATATTATCAGAAAACGATGTTATCTTGTGCACTAGGAAACTTAACTTTATTACATTTTGTGTTCAATGCACTTTGCGTTAGGCACAATTCAGAGCAAGGAAGTATCAGATAGGCATCCAAGATCTCTTAATTCAAGTAAGAATGCTCAATAACAATGCACAAACAGCGGGGGGGGGGGGGGGGGGGGGCAGCAAACTACATATCACATACAGGGCATATGAATTACGTTTCCTCTTTAAAGAACAGAATCCACGCACTTCGCTTTCGGCACAATTTAGAGCAAGGAAAGTAGGCATCAAAGATCTCTTAATTCAAGTAAGAAAGAAAATGTTCATTAACAATGCACAAACAGTTGTTGGCGGGGGGGGGGGGGGGGGGGGGGGGGGGGGGGGGGGCGCTGCAAACTACATATCGACACAGTGCATATGAATTACCGTCATGGATTAGCGTTTCCTCTTTAAATAACAGAATCCACTATGAGAAGTGGGCATGAAACTCGAAATGCTGTCTTACCAGGCCACTGCTAGTTGACAGGAACACATGAATCGGTCAATACAGGATGGCAAAAACAAAAGGCGTTAGTTGTCGGCCGCCGTTCAGGCAAGATAGAGCACGCGCCACACTTGTGTTGCTCTCGCGCATACCGTCGAGCAGGTGGTGATCATAGCGGCGCGAGCGGCGCCACAGACGAGGACGAGGGCGAGGTTATCAGAAATCAAGGAGCGTTGCTGCTGCGAGACGCTTGGCACTCGAGTCGCTCACGCCTCCATCCGCCTCCTCCTGCTGGACCTCGCATGCAGCTGGCGGCGTCCTATGAACCCCGCCGCGCTCACCGACTATGCAGTTCCAACTTCCAAGTGTTGAGGAGGATCCATTTCTCTGGAAGGCCGGAGGCTGCTGCTGCCGCCCCTCTAGCAAATACGAGCAGGCGCCCCAGCTGCGAAGGAAGGCCACGGCCCGCGGGATGAGTTGGGGAGGAAGAAGGGGAAGAGAATGCCATGGAGGGTGTGATGACTGATGGAATAAACTTCCTCGTTAACACTGACAAGTGGGGCTCCCGCGATTTTGGCATCGGGAACTGCTGGTGCTCGGTGCGCCAAAACAATCCAGAAAAGAAAAGTTCTTTGTATTCCAAAAAATCGCTCAAACATTCTTAAGCAAAATTGGAGATACTTTACCATTATAAAACGTTAGGGAAAATAATAATTAAAATTGCACAGACTGTGCAAAAATAACAAGAAGCAAAGGTGAAAAATAGAAGAAAAAAAATCCAAATTTGAATCGGAGGGTCAAATTTGTTGATTTGCACAAGTCTCACATTAGAATCATTTTCTGAAAAAAGGTGAATTCAACAAAAAAGATGTTGATAGCTATAAGTATGAAAATGCTTTGAATATGTTTTTGATAAAACGGATAATTTTGAAGAAACAAATTGGCGCTAGGAGGAACATTATTTGTGAATTGTGACCCATGCATTATGCATAACCGGAAATATTACTATCTCAAAAATGGTATTCATGGACCTTTTTTTTCAAAACATTCTGATTTTCTTGCTACCTCGTCTCCAATTTACAAAGAATTTATCTATTTGGTTATGTCTGTTGGCAAGACTATTTCCACTTAAAAAAACACGGTCCGCCTCTGTACATATTTTTGCCTCTCCTTAATGAAAAGGTAGTGTTCCCGCCGTTTACTCTGAAAAAATCTTCTTGACAGAGATGTTTACCAAACTTTACAAAACAAATCACCTAGATAATTTATAAATAGATAAGAAAAGTTATCTTAATGATTCTAATAGATAGGCCAGTTCGTCACCATGTGCTCCATGCGTTGTCAAACTGCTCAACCTTCCCACTCCAACAACTTCCTACAAGAAAAGTTACAGTGGCTAATATTTTTCGTCACCAACTCACCATGTGCTCCACTTTGAGGAAAGTCACGTGCCCCACTACGAGGAAAAAAGTATAGTGGCCAATATTTTTCTCACAGTCATACGTTCCTATTTTCCGAGGTCCAATCATATATGTAAAGTACGATTGTACTTGTATTTTTCTTAGTCTGTGATGGATTACTATAATTCCATTTGCAAAATCAGTGTTTGTTTATTTTTATTTTTGTGTTAGATCTTTCATTTGTCTATTGTACGCGTAATTAACATGCTGTAAAATAAGCACATCGCAACATAGTTCAACACTTGCGAACTGAGTATTAGCTTGCAACTAGATATGATATGTCAATGAGAGTTTATTATTGATTTTAGCCACACCCTCTTCCGTAACTATTAGCTACGAAGATGATCTGGCAAAGTCAATGCGAGAAAAAAAAACTTTGTCATTGCTGAAATCAAAGTTATCTTATCTTCGGTGTATCAACTTTAAAATCTATGATACATAGTTCAAAAAATCTCAAAAAGATCGTAGATGCTTGTATAGGAATAGAGTTGTATATAAATCGGGAATATTCATACGGACGAGAAACCAAGAAGATCGTCAAAAGAAATGCGTGATCTGACGAGCGTCCGTAGAGGAGAAGGATCGGGCAACGAAGCAGGAGGCATGATTGTTGTGGAGGTCGGGTGGCTCACCTTCACCGCAGCCAAGCTTGGGGCCCCTGACGGGCGTCCGTGTGCGCACGAACTCGAGCAGCGACATGGAGAGGTCGACGCCAGCCGCCTCGTGCCGCACACCGTTCACGGCCAGCACCACCCGGCGGATCCCTGCCACCGGCGCATCCTTCTTCCCCGACGACCCATCTCCACACGACCTCCAGCTATTCGAACAGAGGTTGGACTCCTTCGGAGTAGTACTTACTACTTACATAGTGAGTGAGGACTGCGTATAGGAGTACTTGTATATAGTGAGTGAGTTGGGAGTTGACTAGGCTGAGCTGATCCCATCTGCGATCCGTTGTCCGAAACGTGTCCAGTGGCCGGCCTCACCTCACGGGTCGCGCTAGGCGCCGCCGCGCCGGCCCATAGGTCCCATGCGCGGATCGGCCTGCTCGACGCGCAGGCCGGTCTCCTGCGTTTTAGATTTGGTCAAGTCAAACTTTTAAAGTTTAACCCAATATAAAGAGAAAAATACCATAATCTATAATACGAAATGGATATAATATGATTATATTATTTTTTTTGTGGGGGAATATGATTATATATTTGATGATGATTTCCAATAATATTTATTTTATATTATAAAAATTGATATTTTTTCTTATATACTTAATCAAAGTTTACAAATTTTAACTTTTACTAAACCCAGAACGCAGAGTAATTTGGGAGAGAGGCAGTAGTACGATGCAAATATGATTAGGCACGCCTAGAAAAAGGGTTACATGTATGTGAGCGTCTGCGTTTTTTCTGTGTTTCGCAAAAAAAAAAAACCTTTGCCTCGCAGGCTATAAGCGAGCACCTACACACGGAGGGAGTATTTCGGTTCCTATTTTTCCTCTAGCGCGCACACACGCTAGTTCCTTTCTTCTTTTAGGTAACGATTCACAGCTCTTGTTTCTCCGATGGACTAGATTGTATGTGAAATTTTTTCAATTCGAAGTCCACAAAATTTTCTTAGAAAGTACAAACCGAAGTACAAAAATTTCTAAATTACAAAAATGCTGAAATCCAAAGTACAAAAAGATCACGAAGTACAAACTCTCAAAGTAAAAGGTTAAAAAATGCGAAGTGCAAAATCACTGAAACCTGAAGTACAAATTTACTGAAACCGGAGTACAAAATCATTGAAAGACGAAGTACAAAATTACGAAGTACAACAAATCATGGAGTACAAAAAACACGAAGTAAAAAACTGCCAAAGTATAAAGTACAAAAAATCGGAGTACAAAATACTAAAATCCGAAGCACAAAAAAGCTGAAAGCCGAAGTACAAAATGTGCTCACGCGGAGTACAAAAGTATACTGAGATCTCGAAGTATAAGTACGTTGAATCCGAAAGTACATGCATTCAGCTTTTGGATGTTTTTTTTTGTCAAACCTATCAACATGAGATTTAGTTTTGAGAATACGCGAGAAGATAAAAATGAAAACAGTTCATAATTTGAACTTGTGGACGGAGTCTTCGTGGTCATGGCATGGATTGCCTTTCTTTGCCTTTTATTTCACTTTTTTTTCCTAATGCATAATCGGTGGATGCTATCTTATAAACATGCGTCTTTGTCAAATTTTTGATTCAATCTGAAGTGTTCGGTGGCCTAAGTATGTCACTACTAGTTTTTTCTTTCTGTATTCTTGCAGGCTTGCAGCCAGTTGCTTTATCTACGAACAATGATTTGGCACCAGTTTGAGCACTAGTATTGAAACTGAGCACCGTCAAGTTATCAGACCATGTCTGCACTGCACAGCCCACTTAATAAATATTTTTTACTGAACCCGTGCTAGACTTCCAGCACTTGTATTCTTGTTACGTAATAAACTGTTCAGCCCATCAATTTAAGTGTACACACCTCAGTAATCATAATTGGTCTGGCATAACCCTGCCAATACAACAGTTTTGCTGACATCCAGACGGTTTTGAGTCAATTGTGCTCTGCATACAGCCGTGGCTCCATGAAGCTGAAAACATGTTCTTCTACTGTTCGACACACTTAATTATTTTAAATAGAAATGAATTTCCTTGGGGTGATGGATTCGCTCTTGGGTTCCGTTTGATTGGAGGTGAAGATGTGGAGGCCATTACGAAATACGTAATAAGGTAAGATAATCACGAACGAAGAATACGATAAGAACACTAGGAAAAACAGAGCTAATTTTTGCTTAGAAAATAAATTAGCCTTTTTGAATATATAAGACAATTGGAGTACTTTTGGTCTATGTATATATAGCTATAGAATGTTTGTGCATGATATATATTCAGCTGTGTTGTTGACTATTATGTAGGCTGCTGCAGAGATTGGAGGGGATGTTACATGCTAAGATCACCTAAAGCACCCCACTCTTTTTCTTTTTCATCACCCCGTCATGGTTCTAGGGCCTTGAGCCTATTTTAAGAATGTTTGGTGTATGCAAACATGTTGTTTATACTCGAGTATATTTTAGTACGTGTGATAGTTATAAACATCTCTGATCTATATAAAACATGTGGGTTATGAAGTTTGAGAACTGTGGTGTATGCTTGCAGGACTTTTTTTTTTGAGGAAAGGATCCGATGCATATATTCAGGAAACTCAGCACAATTCAAGGAGGACCAAAGAGAGAGGAAAATTACAAAGGACCCAAGAATATGCACGAAGCACCCGAGTAACCTGCAGAAACCTCAATCGGATCCACCGCCGCAAAACCAATAACCTAGGCGTCGCCGGAGCGCCGTACCACCTGCCGCGGGGAGAAAGCACCTCCACACCATGTAGAGACCGCTGAGCCGTCCGCCGCCGCGCGACGGAAACCGAGGACGTTGAACGCGCACGGCCACAGCGCCATCTCCACCGCTCCACCCAACTTCCCGCCGACACGGCGCCACCCAGGACCACCACCAGCACTAGCAAAACCTCCAGCGGCCGCTCCCCTCGCCCACGGCGGCCGGAGCAAACTCGCCGAAGAGGACACCACACGCACCACCACCAAAAAGCAGATCGCCACCACCCACCAGCTCCTCCCTTACCACCACGGCCGACCGGAGAAGCAAAGAAGGAGGAGGAGACCGACGAACCACCTTCACTACCTCCCCGGCGACGAGGCCGGAACGGGGGGAAAGGAGGGGAAGGACCACGCCCAGCACGCCGACACCATCGCCACCGTCTTCGACGCCGTCAGCAGGGCACACACACCTAACCTACTAACTACTAGCCGGAATCGCAGGGCCGGGGTTCCCCCACTCTCCCGCCGCCGAGGCGGCAGGCGGAGAGGGAGGGAACCACCGGCCTGGCGGCGGCGAGGTGGGGGAAAACGAAGTCGCCTCCTTATCGCCCGCTGCGCACTGTAGCGAGGGGATAAGAGACGGAAGGGTTCTCTTCCTGTTCCTTTGTGTCTTTGGGAATTACTAATGCTATCATGACAGGATTCTACTGCTGGTACATTTGCTAGTAGATCATGGCTGCTCGTATGGTTGGAAAATGGCCAGATATTAGTTCATATCCTAGCCTACTTGTGTTGTTGAGGTGTCCCCGTTTTCAACAGTTATGTTTCAAGTTCTAGAAATGCAGCGACCGTCTCTTTTTTTCTAGGGGTTATTGAATAAAAAATGCAATAGCTGTAGAGAATGAAATTTATCATAACAGAGGAATTCCAAAGCCTGAAACTGCAATAGGTACATATAATTTAGCTGGGGACTGCACATTCATTTATTTTATAAAAATAAACTACTGGCGAGCTTAGGTGTCTATCTGATGGGTAGCTTACGATCATATGCAGAATCGGAAGCTTGAATAGTAACACCAAAGCTTACTAATACTCCTTTTGTCCAATCTTAGTTCCTTGATCAGATGTGAAGCAACACATTTCTGTTGTTTAAAATTGACAACAAAAGATAATAAGAAAGACAACTACGGTTGTGTTTCTTTTCTATACAAAAAATAAGGAGCAACTGCCTCTAGGAGCCATAGCCATGCGTAAACTCCATAATTCTTCATCCATCTCTACTTTGTGTTCTCGCTATGTTGAGTGAATGTTTCACATTTCTATGTTTCGAAAATGCATCTCTGCCGGGTGGTTTCGGCTTTGCCGAGTGCAAAAACACGGGCCCGGCAAAGAGCTCGATGCCGAGATCGGAGGAACAAGCTCTCGGCGAAGCGAAGACCACCGGCGAAGCTCCTCAATGTCGAGTATACCCTGTTTCGGCACTCGCAAAGATGTCAGACTCGGCAAACAAGCAAAAAAGGCACTCGGCAAAACAGTCTACTCGGCTGCAATGGAGGTATATATGTCGTTCTTCAACCATCCTTCCACTATTTACATGTTTGCATCGCGATGACAGCTTCTTACATGGTTGTAATCCCATAGGCCGAACTTGAGAAAAGTAGGAGGATCGCGGGCGGAGGCAACTTTGAAGGCGCATGCGACGAGAGAAACTGGTGGTAATACAAGGGCATATGTCAAGCCAGGCATGTCTCAAGGCCCTTATGGCAGTAAGTGCTTCAACTTTTTTCTTTGAACTAAGTATGTGGTTGAACTTGCAAACTAAAACTCGTCTTCGGTATGCAGAGGATGCCCGCGGATCCGTCGCTTCCTCTTCCTCACCAACCCCCCTCCTCCTGGTAAGTTGTCTTGGAACTAGGCAATAATTTATATTTTTTTGCTTACTCGTCTAATGCGAATCTTCATAGGATAATCGAGCTGCTGGATCCCACACTGCCACGAACGATGGAGGACGGAGGAGCAAGCCATCGGCGACCTCCAAGAGGCCCGAGTGACTCTAGGTTAGTTCTCATTCTTGTTATTTGTTAACTTATGCATGTGTTAGAACTTGCAAACTAAAACTCATGCTTCTCACAACTTGTAGGACTCTAGGATTGCATCGACGATGCCTTCGTTCTGGACGCCGGTGTCGTTTCACTTCTTGAAACCAAACTGTGATGGCTTGTGAACTTTGGACATTGTTGTTTTGTTGGATGTGCTACCAAACTTTTGTAAAATGATGTGTGATGTGCTACCAAACTTATATTTGTGCACTTGTTTGCCATATATGTGTTTCCTGTGCCTGGTAGTGAAGTTGATGTGTATATGGATCTATATTTGTGTTTATGTGCAGGGAATGAAATAAATCAGGAAAAATCTGGGCAGTTTGGGCATCTTTGCCGAGTGGGGCACTCGGCGAAGACGCCTTTGCCGAGTTGGGAACTCGGCGAAGAGGTGCTCCAGGTGCCCAAATGGTCACCTGGGAACGACCTTTGCCGAGTAGGTGTCTTTAACGGGTGGGGCACTCGGCGAATGGTGTCCCAGGTGACCATTTGGGGCCAGGTTCGCGGAGCCCAGCACGGAGCGGAGGCACTCGGCCAATCTCACACCCGGTGACATATATGTACTACGGCACTCGCGAATCTCTACGTCGAGCCCGGCATGGGCACTCGGCGAAGCGGACTCTCGGCGAACATCCTTCGCCGAGGACACGGTTCTGGCACTCGGCGAAGCCATTTGCGAGCACCGGGTTCTATACACGTGGTGGGCAACTGTGTTTCGTTCTTTGCGAGTGCCGGCGGTGAAGACTCGCGCAGGTCTAACACACGCTTGACACTCATCTGACAAGGGACGGACGAGATCTCGTTTCTTTGCCGGGGTGTGGAGAAAAAGCACTCAGCGAAGAATCTTCGCCGAGTGTGGGTCGCCGAGTGCCACTCTCGGCGAAGGCTTAACCGAGCTGGATTCCGGCCTCACCAAGTCTTTTGACCACCGGCGGAGATTCATTTTCCAGTAGAATTTCTACATTTGTCATCGTTATGAAAAAAGTCTTCTTCGTGGGACAGTTCGTTTCTGAACTGTAGTTTACGTTTCATAGATTTAATCAGATCGACTCAGCTAGCTGCACAAGAGGAATATGATTTCATGCGGAACCACAGGGATGGAAAACATAGCAAAAAGGTAATCAGTGTACCATATTCTGACTGGGGTTGCATCTGCATGATAGTTGACACCAATAAGTTAATATGCAAAATCTACAGTGTAACTAGCACACAGCAAGTAAGAAGCACATGATGGATAATCAGATGTTCAAATATTAAACCAAACGACCATTTGGTTCGAGGCACTCACTGCATTAACAAATCCATCCTCACACAGCAGCACAACCAGAAACCACACAGGCTGACACATAGCAACATTTCGTTCTCATGATATATTTATTACACAGGTAATCCACACTGAGCATCGAACTTAACTCCTACTTTTGGTCAACAGAACTGAGTGGTACTCCGTTCTCGTCAAGACCTGCCGCGGCATTCATTCCCTCTTGATCCTCTTCCGGAACTCCTGGGGATTGCTGTACTCAGCGATGAACTTGTCCATGCAGTGCTGCCATGTCACGCCACATGAAAAGGGCCTTGGAGATTGGCTGCCTAGCCTTCTTGAGCTCCTCCGGACATTTATCCCCCAGCTTCAAGCCCATGTCAAGCCAGTGCCTGAAATAGGCGGCTTCGCGGCGTTGGAAGACGATTCGGTTGACTAGACGTGCGGCCAGAAACCTCCGCCAGACGGCCAGAACAGGAGCCCGTCATAGTTCTTGCGCAGATCGTCGCGCTCCTCACACAGCTCTTTGCAACTCCTTGAACACTGACCGTGCAGCTCCTTCAGGTGCTTGATCTTGTTCCGCTCCTCGTCCGTCATCGGCACAGGGCGGCGCTGCTTCTTCACTGCAGCAAAATTAAATAAGACATGACAGGTAAACTGTGCTCCATGGTGCTCGAGGATTAATAAGGGTTCGAGGGTGGGGGTTGGAAGTTACTGGATTGGTGAGGTTCTCTGGAGTGTTGGAGGCGCAGGGCGGACGGACGGATTCTCCTTCGCCTCTCCCTGCTTTCAGGTGCCGGCAGGCACATGGCACTCTCTTCCCTGCAAGGAGAAGGACAGAAAATTAGAGAGATGACACAAGCATTAAAGGAAACCTATATCTTTTTTAGTGCACATAACCAAAATAAAAGATGACAGATTCAGTGCAGAGGAAATCAGTATTGCTATATACTTGCTTTCTCTAGAGCTGACGTGCAAATTTGCACGTGTGAGTTCAACTTCTCAAATGTTGTTTCATTAGTTCATGTCAATTTCACGTGCTAAATTATCCAGAGCTGTACTACCTGAACCATGCAGGGCTTTTAGTTTTTCTAGGTAAGATGGCGCCGTGTACATTTGAATTCATATATTTCTTAAATTTCAAAATTTCTTAGTTTTACTTCTGTGTGCACATGGTTACTTGGAGCAATTTTGTGTTGAAATTTTGAAAATTTCTTAAATTTGAAAATTTGTGGCATGCCGTGCCGCTGCAGTGGTCTTGATACATTATGTATCTGTCTACGCAATCTGTATCGAGTCAACGCAGCAAAACCTGTTTGGGAAAAGAAAATCAGAGAGACATGTATGAAATATATTTGAAATTCTGTGAATAATGTTGAATATTATCGGGGAAATAATATTTTCGTGTTGTTGAATATTCTTTGGGCAAAAATATCTGTTGGAAAGATCATCATCAAATACCGTGTGAAAGCTATTTTAAACTTTAAAAAATTGTTGAAATGTTTTATGTGTGTGGGGGGGGGGGGGGGGGGGGGGAGGGAATATTTGTTGGGGGAAAATCTAAGGAAAACTTGTTTGGAATTTATTTTGAAACTTATTAGAAATGTTGAATATTTGTTGGTGACAAAGAATTATTTGAGAAATACATTTTTCTGCAAATTATGATGTATTATCTGTATTATTTTAATTAGCGATTAAAGATTTTAATTTTAAAAATTGTTGAATGTTTTATGTGGGGGGGGGGGGGGGGGGATATTTGTTGGGGAAAATCTAAGGAAAACTTGTTTGGAATCTATTTTGAAACTTATTAGAAATGTTGAATATTTGTTGGTGACAAAGAATTATTTGAGGAAATACATTTTTCTGCAAATTATGATATATTATCTGTATTATTTTGATTAGCCGATTTAGATTTTAATTTTTATGAATTTCAGTGTTTTTTGTAATTATGAAATTTTGAAACTTATTGGAAATTCAGTTTTTTTTTGTGAGAAAGAATTATTCGGGAAATTGCATTTAAGTGCAAATTTTGATATTTTGTTTGCAATATTCAAGATGGCATAGCTTTTTACGGTTAATATTGTGTGCATGATCTTTTTATCACCTTTACATGTTTCACAGTGGTAATAAATTGTCGACATACTTGTGTGTAAGTTTGGAGAGTCTCCATCTCCCTGATATCGTCACACATGTTTTTAACATGACGTTTAATCAGTTTCTATATGACGTAAAAAATGCCTCCTATTTAGATCAGTTTACACTTATAAGATCTTTTGCACTTATGCTGCCTCTTTCTTTCATGGCCCAAATTTAAATTTTCTCCTTACATGATCGTGATCGTCGAAATCATTTTTAATTGGAGCCCAAATGAGTAGGTTTAGAGAAACTCCATATTACACACAATAGGTAATTTAGTTATCCTACATAACATGATTCAAAGTTGTTTAAATATGCATGAATTTGATACAAACATGAAGATGCCATTTTTATGAATATTTTGGTGTATTACTAAATTTTTTTGATTTAAAAAGAATTAGTTATGAATTTACAGCGGGAAGTTAGGAGAATTATATGGGAAAACTATTCCAACAATTCTTAAACAAAAAATGGACACTTATTAGTTTATGTGTAAAGTTTGAAATTTTCTTAAATTGTAAATTTTATTGAACTGTAAAATGTGAACATGTTTTTTTGTTGAAACTTTTGTGTGGTAAGTCTGAGAATTTGGTAAAATTTGGGAAATTTTGATATGTTATTTGCATTATGTTGTGCACAATTTATCTGTTGGTGCAATTTTTGTGTGGTAAGTTTGAAAACTTGCTAAATTTAGAAAATTTGATATATTTTGTATTATTTTGAATGTATATTGGAAGATAATGAATTATTTGAATTTTAGCATTTTTTTAATTGTTAATTTGAATTGTAGATTGAAAGATATGAATTTTTTGAATTTTAGCATTTTTCTGCAATTGTTGATATATTGTTTGTATTATTTTGAATTGTAGATTGGAAGATTTGAATTTTAACATTTTTATAATTGTTATTTTGAATTGTAAATTGAAAGATATGAATTTTTTGAGTTTTCGCATTTTTTCTGTAATTGTGAAATTCTGGCAGATGGGTCCCACATGTCAGGGTTTTCTTTATTTTGAAATCATTTAAAAAATAAAAAGAACTGACAGGTGGGATCGCACGTGACGTCAGCGTGTGACGATGTCACTCGCCGGCGGACGCGGGCCGCGCTGCCGAGCTCACGCTCGAGCAGCTGCTGATGCATGTAAAATGCATACATGAACTTTGCACTATATCACACATATTCCAATCATATTTGCATCATATAAGGGTTATATTACTGTTATTTAATGATTTTAGGAAATAAATCAATTGTTTCCTATTTTTATGGAATTAACCCTGCGCAGGCAGAAAACCCTATTTCTTTCCTTTTATGTTTCAGGGACCCAAACGTCGTCCAAAAATTATGGAAAAATACAGGCGTCAGTATTTTGGAAGGAAGGAAGACCTCGGAGCGAAGGAAGCAAGCAAACGGAGGCCAGAAGGCAAAGGGGTGGCCCACGCGGCCAGGTACTGTGGCCGCGTGGGGCCCACTCATTTGGGCCTCGTGGCTCCGCTGCCGTCGATCTTTCGTCCACCGACTCCGTCTTGACCTAAAAACGCCTATAAAAAAGGTCCCCTGGCGTTTCGCGAAGGAGCGCCGCACAAACACAGAAACACCGAAACGGAGATCAGGAGCTGCAGATTGGAGGGGGAAAACTCCGGCGGGGCGCTGCCGGTGTGGTCTCCATCTCTCCATCGACTTCTCCACCGTCTCCATGATGAAGAGGGAGTAGTCCACCTCTGGACTATGGGTTTGTGGAAGTAACTTATGTATCTCTCCTCTCTTGAGCTTCACTAATTAGTACCGTATGAGCTGCTGAACATGATTACGGTCATATTTGTAATACCTATGTGGTGGATCTTTCTATGAGTTAATATATGTTTGAGATTGCAATGTTTGTTTCAGTTATGAGTATAGATGCATATTATGTACCCCGTTCTTGTCTACTTGTTATGATCAAGCATGTTTATGAGAGCGTGTGTGGGGGAACGTGTGCATTAGTTGGAGTAACGGGGAGTGGTGAGTGCGGTAAGCTGACAACTTAATATCGCGATCCACTTGGGTGTTTACCTTACTTTGTTACCTCACTAGGGATAAACAAAAATACCATGCTGCAAGGGTTGAGGGTGACCAAGCTTCTTCCTGTGACTAGATCCAGCATGTTCTTATTTTCACTTCATGTCATGAAACTTATTGCTATACTCTGAGTCATCTTAATTACTGAGGTGTTATGATTTGGTTCGCATCTTGGTGGAGTATAAGAGAGACTAATAACCAAAAGGTCTCTATGTTAGGACGTGATGCCCATATATCTAAGTAACTTGTTATCAAACTTTGTGTTGCAATCTCATATGTTAACTGTGTGTGTTCCATTGTCTGCCACTTTATAAAGAGAGAGTGCATTTGTGAAACCATGAACCCCGGTCCATTTTTAATCATAAGAAACACCTTTCCAACACCATATACCACTTTTCATTTTCAGCCATCATTAAATCCGAAAATACAAAAATACTTTTCATCTTGCATACATCATTAAAAAACCCAAAAATATCATTTACCATTGCATCCACCACCATTGCATATTTATTTCCTGTTTGCATTGCATAACTATCTTGATATCATTCTTACACCTTGTGCTTGACAACCACAGGTGAGGTTGAGGACCAAAACATTTAACTTTGTTTTGTAGGTAACCAAAAGAAGGATAAGAAGATATATCTTCACTACTGATTCCCCGAGAGTTCGATATTAAACCCTCGAGTCACCCTCGTGGGGAAAACAGTCTTCCACTACTACACACTCTGCACTTGGAGTCTCAACCTAACCCATTTACTTTTGACGCAGGTAACTACGAGGAGATCAAAGTGTTTTCTGGCGTCGTAGATCAACCTCTTCAAGGGCCATCAAGACTGTTTTCTGGCGCCGTTGCCGGGGAATCATAGCTGAGAGATTTATCCAAGGGTGTGCATCATCGCATTCATCTCACAACGAAGTCAACTTCACCAACTTGTGCTAACACCTAAGCTTGGGGAGGTTGCACCTACGTGAGCACCATCTTATCCATCTTTACTTACAAAGCAATTTATTTGTTTTGTTAGTGTCATTGCATATCATATTCCGCTTGCATATTTATTTTCAGTTTTGCATAAAAAATAAAAAATACAAAAAAAACTTGCTAAAATGGGAGAAAGAACTAATTGTGTGACTACACAAACACTCCAAATGATCAATTTATTGCTAGAGCTATTGCCACACCTAAGATAAATGCTGAGAGTTATGAAGTAAGTCCTAGTTTGTTGAACTTGATAACTAGGGAACAATTTGGTGGTAGTGCTATGGAGGATGCCTCTATGCATCTTCATGACTTTGTTGAAATATGTGACATGCAAAAGTTTAAAAATGTGGAAAGTGATATCCTAAAACTGAAGTTATTTCCTTTCTCACTTAGAGGAAAAGCTAAAGAGTGGTTGCATTCATTACCTATTGATAGCATTAAAACTTGGGATGATCTAAAAGAAGCTTTCATTAAGAAATATTATCCCCCTGTTAAAATTTTGCAAAATAGAAACAACATTCTTTCTTTTAGGCAAAATGAAAATGAACATGTTGCTATGGCTTGGGATAGGATAAAACTTATGCTTAGAACTTGTCCCTCACATGGAGTTAATGAATGGACCATATTACACTCTTTCTACAATGGTTAAACTACATGTCTAGAAATATACTTGATTCTGCTGCTGGAGGTGCTTTTATGAGTAAGACTATAGTAGAAGCTAAAAACATATTGGAAAGCATTTTGCAAAACTATAGTCAATGGCATACTGATAGGGCACCCAACCCTTCTAAGAAAGTGAATTCTATTGAGGAAACTAATGATTTGTCATCTAAAATGGATACTATTCTTGCTTTGCTTAATAAACCTAGTGTTGAAAATGTTCCTTTGCAAGAACTAGTTGGTAACAATTCTGAAAATATTGATGTCAACTTCATTAGGAACTATGGTAATAATGGGTATGGTAACAACAATTATAACTCTACAATAAACCCCCATATGTGCCAAATAAATATGCTTCTAGTGGTAATGTTTCTAGTGACTTGGAAAACACCATTAGATCTTTTATATCTACTCAAAAGGAGCTTAATAAGGAATTTATCTCTAAGTTTGAAAAACAAGACTCCTTGTTTGAAAGGGTAGATCAGCTTACTAAGGAAGTCTCATCATTAAAGAGCATCATTACAGCCCAAAAACATGAGGAAACAATTAAATATTGCCAAGAGGTTATCAATAAGTCTTGGGAACACATTCATGAGCAAAGAGAATTGCTAAAGAATCTATTGGGGTAATGAAAGAGGTAGAAGTTGAGGAAGTTAAAATGCTTAGTGAAGTCAAGGATCCTTTGCTTGACTTAGAAAATTGTAGCTTGCATGAATTAATATCTATCTTACAAAAACTTGCAAGTGATCCTTCCATCAACACTAATCAAGCTGGCTTTGGTTCTTATATTGCTAATCATGTCTTGAAAGAAAAGATTGCTAGGTACAACCAAGAGGCTATGATACCACCTAAGCTTGGGGATATGTGGATTCCTAAGGTACTAGTAACTATTGGAAAAGAGACACACCATGCTATACTTGATCTAGGATCTAGTGTCTCTGTTTTATCTAAAGAACTATATGAAGTGCTTGAATTGAAAAATCTTGAAAAATGCTCCATTGAACTTGCACTTGCTGATGACTCTATTAAACATGCTTTAGGAAAAGTAAGTGATGTTATGGTGGAGTTACATATGACTTTTGTGCCTGTGGATTTTCTAATCATGGATATGGGGAATAAAACCTCTAGTCCTATTATTCTTGGAAGACCTTTTCTTCGTACCACAGGTGCCATCATTGATTCAAAGGAAGGGAATGTGAAGTTTCAGTTCCCACACAAGAAGTGCATGGAACACTTCCCAAGGAAGAGGGAACCACCAAAGTTCAAGCTCCCTCATGAGCTTCGTCCACAATAAACAACAAGTAAGAAGCCTAGCTATATGGCTATAAAGAAAGCGCTTTGCGGGAGGCAACCCGGTTATTTTTTGTGTGATTTTCTTTGTGTCCTCTTGCTGTAACAAGAGACTTTGTGTCTAGTTTAGGTTCTGGAATTTTCAATAAAGTGCCAAGTTTTACCCTTTTTGGTTTGAAAAAGTTGCTTATAGCGTTCGGAGATTTTATTCCTGCACGAATCAGTGCACGGTATGATTTTTAATTCTTATTCTGTAACTCCGAATGAGCTCATATTTGAACTGTAGTTGCAACTTTTCATCCTCTGTATGCATGAATTTTTCGGAATTTTTCGAGAAAGTTTGGTAGGGTAGAAAAATACGTTTTGCTGCTGCTGTTTTTCTGGACAGATTCTGTCCCATTTTGTTTGATGCATGCTTTGAGCTTTTAAGTTGAATCTTTTTGATCCAATTGAGTTTATGAGTAGGCATACAACATTATACACTTTCTGGACATCTCATATGAATTTTTGTTCAAGGATTATATGCAGCAAGAAACTATTTGTTTATCACTATTAATGCACCCCACAGAAAAGAAATGGGAGAAACGGTGTTTTGAAGTTTTTTCACAGGGATTGGAGGAGATGCACCAAGAGTTATCCAAGGATGGTGAAGACCATAAGCTTGGGGATGTGAAGACAACCCCGCTGGACCTACACACTCTCGGTTTGCGCACGTCCAACTTCTGTTTTTCGATCGAAACACTTTATCGCATAAACTTGGAGCGTCTTTTGTTTTGTTTTGGTTTGATTTGTTTTGAGAGACCACCACACTATCATTTATATATGGGAGAGCTACTGGAAATATGGGTTGAAATATGTTGGATGCTTTTATAAGATTGGGAAAAGGGATGTTTGAGTTGATTTTTAATGATACATATAGTTGCATGATTCATGAGCTTGTTTATGAGTAATAGTTTGCAAATCCTTTTTGAAGAGCTATAACTTATTCATGTTTTGGTGCTGATTGTTATTTTACTTGGTTTAACATGGATTAGTTAGTTCTATGGACACTCATGCATGCATCTAGATGGTCAACTTTCTCCCTTTTGCTAGCCCAAACATTCCAACAAGTCAAAACTTGTTTCCAACACCTTCAACCAAAGTTATTCCAGTGAGTCCACCATATCTACCTACTAGCTATATGCTATTCCGAGTATGTTCATCATGATATTTGTGTTATCTATACCTCTGAATGAAAATGATTATGTTATTGATTGACATGGGAAAAGTTGGTTATGTCGGAGACTAGTCCCAGGAACTAGGGGTGTCTCTCAGAAGCCAGGAAACGAGTAAGGGGCTGAACACAACGTCAAACAAATCCTCAACAACCTCGGCGACGGTGCTCGTCGAGCTCGGTGAGGAACATCACGACAGAGATGAAACACGAGCCGCTACCAGGTTCGGGCCCACCGTGAGGTGTAAAAGCCCTACATCCTGCTAAGATGTATTGCACTGCTTGGAGAGGTTCACAGTACAAGGGTGCTTGCCGAGGGCACAGTTGTGGCTATGGTGGAACTATGGTGGAATAAGCTTCGCCTTCTTCTTCAGAAGTAGCTCCTTGGTTGTGGAATGAGTTGGAGAATGCGGGATCCCCTCCCTAGGTCGTACACTGGCTCCTTATATATTGGGCTTGGTCCTATTCCCCGAAAACCTCCGGCGGGAAGGGATACCACAATGCCGCCGAGTTGGAGCACAGCGCACAGCGTCGGGGGCGTCCATGGACGCGGTCCATGGCAGAGAGCACGTCGTCTTGGCAGAAAAAGCCACCGTCCAACCAGGACGGTGGGCTGACGCTGCAGAGCTTTGGGGCGTCCCCCACGGTGACGTCGCAGTTGGAGCGTAGCGGCGGCCGGCCGCTTTATCACCAATTTGGCAAGTCTTGGAGTCCGCTTTGCTTCCTCCAGCTCCTTTGACCACTTTATACACGAGAATGACAACTGCGGCGTCTTCGTCATCGCGCGCAGGCGCGCGCGTCACTCTGCGGCGGGCGCAGAGCCATGTGCACTCTGCAGCGGCGCAGGAGCTTGCTTCCACTTGAAGGAACCCGCGAGGGCCTGAAGCCTCGCCGAGGTTTTGCAGCCGTTGACTTCTCGCGAGGGAAAACCTCCCGAGGGTGGCGCGGAGATGCGCCAGGGCCTGAAGATCTTCTAGGAGAGGCCTTCCCGAGGCCGAGGTTCCTCTCGAGGCCTCCTAGGCCGATCGTCTGGTCCTTAGCAGAAATGCTCAGTCGAGCAAAGAAGCCCTCGCGAGGGAAAATGCCTCGCGAGGCTCGTCAGGCTGAAAGCCTGGTCCTTAATAGAATTTCCTGCGGAGCGTCTGAGGGCTGTGGCAGGCCGGCCCATGATACCTGGTTTTCACTGGGCCGACAGGTTATATAGCTCTCATGAACTTGATGCACATTTTTACTATCATTGCAAAAAATAAAACATGACCCATTGTGATTAAGATTATGATGCTAGTGGCTTGATAAATGTCCAAGGTTGGGAGTTAGCCCATATGTGCTGTCACAT
Organism: Poa pratensis; assembly: GCA_947311845.1. Taxonomy (NCBI): domain Eukaryota; kingdom Viridiplantae; phylum Streptophyta; class Magnoliopsida; order Poales; family Poaceae; genus Poa; species Poa pratensis. Next base: position 20,535,279 of record CAMZMU010000047.1, read on the forward strand.
GCAAAGCTTTCAACATGCTCCATTTAGTTGATATCATGTGCTTTTGTCTATGGATGCCTATCATGGTGAAATAAGGGGGAAAAGATTTAGTTTGAATGAGTTTGTATAAATGGTTAGAGAGACGCCTGGGCCGCTAATCTAAGCCATGCATTATTCATGGTGGAAATTTACTTACATGCCATGGTGAATTATCTATGACACACCTTACAATAAAAAGCTATTCCAATGGTAAATAAAAAGGGTGTTGAGGTGGTTCATCTTGTTTGTTTGTCTTGTCATTTTGATATGGTCTTGTTCCATATCCTGGGACAAGAGGTACCCCAGTTGACGCTCTTGATGATACTATTATTACTTACAATGATAGATAACTTGAACTTGCTTTTCCCAAGTTGAGTAACTCATGGTGTAGGTACTTGTATTCAAGGGGCATGAGACATCCAACCTTTACTTTGTCAAGCACACTACTCATATTTGCTCTCACATTAAACTATAATCATTCAAGATGCTATGATAGGGGAATGAGAGCTTGACACCAAGTATTACCACATTGCAATCATTAACTTAAGTAGGAGAGTTTGGAGGTTAGATGAAAACTTATGCATGCTTTACCTCTACTCACTTATTCATCTTTCCAAAGTGTCCACCAAACATATTCAGATTTTCATTATCACTCTATGGACCACATGTATGCAAAAGTAAGAATGTCCATATTACTTGCTACTATGTTACACTTTGTGAACTATCATTGAACATCCTTGCATTGAATATTTGATATCACTTCATAAACTGTTTTGCATATTGCTACTCCTTTGAAGAATGAATCATTTGACTCTATTTAGCAGTAGCAATCATCTTTGATATCCATTGTTAGTGCTATATTGCAAAGCCCATGTTAGTTTTATCACCTTCATACTCGAGGACGAGTATTGGTTAAGCTTGGGGATGTTGATGCATGTAAAATGCATACATGAACTTTCCACTATATCACACATATTCCAATCATATTTGCATAAGGGTTATATTACTGTTATTTAATGATTTTAGAAAATAAATCAATTGTTTCCTATTTTTATGGAATTACCCTGCGCAGGCAGAAAACCCTATTTCTTTCCTTTTATGTTTCAGGGACCCAAACGTCGTCCAAAAATTATGGAAAAATACAGGCGTCAGTATTTTGGAAGGAGGAGACCTCAGAGCGAAGGAAGCAAGCAAACGGAGGCCAGAAGGCCGAAAGAGGGTGGCCCACGCGGCCAGGTATTGTGGCCGCGTGGGGCCCATCATTTGGGCCTCGTGGCTCCGCTGCCGTCGATCTTCGTCCACCGACTCCGTCTTGACCTTGTCGGAGACTAGTCCCAGGAACTTGGGTGTCTCTCAGAAGCCAGGAAACGAGTAAGGGGCTGAACACAACGTCAAACAAATCCTCAACAACCTCGGCGACGGTGCTCGTCGAGCTCGGTGAGGAACATCACGACAGAGAGGAAACACGAGCCGCTACCCAGGTTCAGGCCCACCGTGAGGTGTAAAAGCCCTACGTCCTGCTAAGATGTATTGCACTGCTTGGAGAGGTTCACAGTACAAGGGTGCTTGCCGAGGGCACAGTTGTGGCTATGGTGGACTATGGTGGAATGAGCTCCGTCTTCTTCTCAGACGTAGCTGCTTGGTTGTGGAATGAGTTGGTGAATGCGGGATCCCCCTCCTAGGTCGTACACTGGCTCCTTATATACTGGGCTTGGTCCTCTTCCCCGAAAACCTCCGGCGGGAAGGGATACCACAATGCCGCCGAGTTGGAGCACAGCGCACAGCGTCGGGGGCGTCCATGGACGCGGTCCATGGCAGAGAGCACGTCGTCTTGGCAGAAAAAGCCACCGTCCAACCAGGACGGTGGGCTGGCGCTGCAGAGCTTTGGGGCGCCCCACGGTGACGTCGCAGTTGGAGCGTAGCGGCGGCCGGCCGCTTTATCACCAATTGGCAAGTCTTGGAGTCCGCTTTGCTTCCTCCAGCTCCTTTGACCGCTTTATACACGAGAATGGCAACTGCGGCGTCTTCGTCATCGCGCGCAGGCGCGCGCGTCACTCTGCGGCGGGCGCAGAGCCCATGTGCGCTCTGCAGCGGCGCAGGAGCTTGCTTCCACTTGAAGGAACCCCGCGAGGGCCTGAAGCCTCGCCGAGGTTGTAGCCGTTGACTTCTCGCGAGGGAAAACCTCCCGAGGGTAGCGCGGAGACGCGCCAGGGCCTGATGATCTTCTAGGAGAGGCCTTCCCGAGGCAGAGGTTCCTCTCGAGGCCTCCTAGGCCGATCGTCTGGTCCTTAGCAGAAATGCTCAGTCGAGCAAAGAAACCCTCGCGAGGCTCGTCAGGCTGAAAGCCTGGTCCTTAGTAGAATTCCTGCGGAGCGTTGAGGGCTGTGGCAGGCCGGCCCATGGTACCCTGGTTTCCACTGGGCCGACAGTAGCCCCCGGGCCCGCGATGGGCACGCTGGAGCTCCTCAGGCGGAGGCGAATCGTCGTGGGCCCAAAGAAGCCTGCGAAGCCCGAGACACGTGGAGCGTCACGGCCGGACACGATCCCACGATCTCCTCTGAAGTAACGGGCGTGGTGGTGGGTCCCGCCACGTCCTGGTAACGGCTCGATGAGCCGATATAAGGCGAAGAGCTCGGCGCAGGCGGCCATTACTCCACTCGTTCCCCTTTCGTCTCCTTCTTCCCAGCGCTCAATCCCCAAACTCCTCCTTCGCGACCTTGCTGCAATGGCGCCCAAGAAGGCCACCGCTGCCACGAAGGGCAAGGCAGTGGTGCAGGGCGGCGAGCCTGCTGCGATGCAGCGGGACGGTGACTTCGAGCCGGCTCTGTCGGCTCCCGCTTCGAGACGGAGGCGCAGCTGGACAAGGTGCGTCACATGGCGGCCTCGAAGACCAACGAGCACGGCGCCACGGTGCTCAAGCGCGGGCAACTCCACGGCAGCTTCTACCCCATCTTCATGCACACTCTCTTCGCCGGGCTCGTTCCTCCCTTCTCCGATTTCTTCCTGGCGGTTCTGGAGCGCTACCAGATCCAGGTTCTTCATCTCCACCCCAACTCCATCCTCGTCCTCGCCATCTTCGCCTACCTCTGCGAGGCGTACATCGGCATTCCGCCTTCGGTGGACCTCTTCCGCAGCTTCTACGCGCTCCGGTTCACGGCGAACAAGGAGCGGTCGGGTGCGTGTCCTTCCGCATCACCGACGGCATGAAGGCGTCTACATCCCCATCGCGCGGAACGGCGAGAACATTGTGACCAGCGTGACGAAGAAGGTGGAGGACTTCCGCAAGCGCTGGTTCCTCATGCAGTTCGGGAGCCAGAGCGCCTTCTTCGAGCTGCCTGAAGCGCCTCCGACGAAGAGGGCGAGCTGGTCTTCCAAGGGGCTCAAGGGCGCGACGCTTGGCCCTGTGGTGAGGCGCTTGAGGGACCTCCGCGAGGCCGGCCTCACCGGGCAGATGGTGGCCAAGGACTTCGTGAGGCGCCGCATTGCTCCGCTCCAGAGGCACGCGGACGCGATGTGGCTGTACTCCAACCAGAGGGACAAGATGCGCCTGAGCGCTACCCTCTACACGAAGGAGGAGTTGCACGCCCTCATGGAGACCCTCTTCACGTCTCCAGACATCCCCGCGCCTACCGACCAGACTGTGCCGCTCCATCGGATCGATCTCGGGCGTCGTGTCTCGCATGTGCAGGCGATGCCGAAGTTCGACCAGTGGGGCCTGGTGCCTAAGGGGCACGTTGGGCCTCGCGAGGACCCGGAGTCTGCGGCGCAGGGGGCACCTGAGGGCGACGAGGAGAACGGAGACGCCCGGGAGTCTGACGAGGGCGCAACCGGCGCCTCGGGAGGCGCCGCTTCCTCGGCGGAGAACTCGAGCGCCTTGAAGAGTGCGGCGCCTGAAGCTGAGATCCATGAGATCTCCTCGGGCAGCGGCGACGAGTTCGTGGTTGCCCCCTCGCAGCGTGTCGAGGGGAAGGAGGAGAGCGACGATGACGATGCTTCGTCGGGCCACTGCGAGCCCCGCTCCAAGGCGATCCACGACAGGAACGCCGGAGCCCGGAGGAAACAGAGGCACGGACGAGCGCGGAGCCCAGTGCTCCGCCCGCGCGGCGGAAGAAGAGGAAGTGGGTCGACACCGCGGCGTAAGTTTTTGTACTCCCTTTCCTGTTTGATGTTGTTCTTGTGTAGGCCTCTCGAGGGTTTTTGAGTCTTTTCCTCTCCAGGCGCCCTGAGGAGCCAAAGAGGCGGAGGCTCCGGAGACTTGGAGAGATCTCCAGCTCCGCCGGCGTCTGCGGCGCCACGGCTGAAGAGGTGCACCCGAGGCCACCGCTTCCTCTCCCGAGGCTGCGCGCCGCCTCCTGAGACAGAGGAGCGCCGCGAGGGGAGGAGGAGGTAGGTGACGATGCCGTCACCTGCGCGGCCTGATGCCTCTCCGCGGCAAGAGAAGACGCCGGAGAAGGATGCGGCAAGGACCACGCCGCCGGCGAAGGAGGGCGCGGCGGAGACAGCTGCGTCTGCAGAGACGCACGCTGACGTCGAAATGGAGGACACCACTGTGCCGTCGCCTCCACCGAGCTCGGGCCTTGGAGGGCCTACGGTGGGCACTGAGGCTGCCGCGGGGACGGCCTCAGCAGAGAAGGCCAACCCTGCTCCTGGGAAGAGGAGAGTGCTCCCCAGGGGCAGAAAGATGGTGGAGCTGATGGTGGGGGCGCCTCGAGCCCCCAGAAGGCTCCCAGCGCAGAAGGCGAGGGGGGCTCTCGCCAGAGCCCCCAGAAGGCCCCTAGCATGGAAGAAGGGGGAGGCTCCCAGCAGAGCCCCCAGGCGCGCCTCGAGGACACTCAGAGCCCAAGGCGCGATGCCCCGGGTCCTCGGCAGGCGCTGGCGCTTCCAGGCCCTCTGGAGAATCATGGGCCCTAGCCTTGCTGGGTCGCGCCCAGTCGCAGCTCGCCGAGAGGCTGTCCTTCGCTCGGCGAGGGAGGTGCTCGATGGGCTCGAGGCCCAGCTCGCTGAGGAAGACCGCGTCAGGGCGGAGGAGGTCGCCGAGCTTGCGCGGGGCTGGGCTTGCCTCCAGGAGACCGTGGAGCGCTGCCGCCGGAAGGACGAGGCAGCCCAGGCGCAACGCGAGGCGGCGCTGCGCTCTGCTGAAGAGATCCGCATCAGCGTGGTCCGCGAGGTCGAGGAGACCCTTGCGGACCTGAGTGCTAGGCGCGAGGCTCTCGAGGCGGAGACGAGGCCAAGCATCAGGAGCTGGCGGCGCGCGAGGCGGCGGTCTCCACCAAGCACAAGGAGCTTCTGGACCGCGAGGCGGGGATCATCGCCGAGTCGGAGACCGTGCGGCAAGGCCTGGAGAAGCTCCGCGAGGACCTGCGCGTCCGCGAAAACCAGATGGTGCAGCGCGGGCAGAACTTGATGCCCGCGAGACCGAGCTACGCAAGCGCGAGGAACAGGTCGAACAGATCGAGAAGGATCAATCTGCGCAGCGGGAGCACCTGGAGTCTCGCGAGAGCAAAGTTACTCAAGACGAGGCGTTCTACCAGAAGCGCCTCGCGCTGACCAACGAGAACCTCCGCAAGAAGGAGGAGCAGATGGCGGAGGAGTCCGCGACCAAGGAGAAGCTCTTCCGCGACAATTGCAGGAAGGATTCGCGGAGAAGGCCAAGAAGCAGGAGGAGCGCTTCACGAAGAGACGCAACGAGCTTGAGGCTCGCATCAGGGAGCTTGAGGCTCAGAAGAAGCGATTTGACTCCCGCCTTCATGACGCTGTGGAGGCTCGGAAGCACGCGGAGCAGGACCTTGCCTCCTTGACGCAGGACATGAATGAGATGCAGCAGCAGGTGGGGCCTGTTGTGGAGCTCGTCGAGGAAGCTCGGCGGAGCGCTCTGACTGCGCAGGTCTTGTCGCGCCAGCGGGAGCGCATGTTTGCTTCCTTGGTGAGGCGTGCGCGGGCCGTTGCGGGCCGCCTGGGGACCGAAGCCCCCAGGCTCTCTGTCGAGGGGAACTCCGACGTCGCCACCTACCTCGGCTTCTTCGAGCAGCTTCTCACCAAGCTTGAAGAGGTCGTGACGAACCTCGACGACCTGGTCGACACCGAGAGCCGCGAGCTCCTTGGCGTCGCGGTCGGCCAAGTCTTCGCCAACCTTGCACACCTCCACCCCGGCTTCGACTTCGCGTCTGTGATGGAGCCTCTGGAGAAGGAACTCGCCTCGAAGCTGGACGCCTCGGTGTGGGACGACGTGGAGAAGTACATCAACGCTTCAAGAGGGTCGAGGTCGAGGAGAGCGACGACGAGGCAGGCGCTGAGGAGGTGGATGATGAAGCTGTCGACGGCGACGACGACCCCGCTGCTTAGGTTGCCCCTGTGGAGATGTGCCAAGGGCACCAGTTATCTTAAGACTTGTTGCTTTATTTTGTGCTGGTTTGTAAAGACACTTTTATTTTGTGCAAGTGTGAGTGCCCCTCGGGAGGCCTTTTATCTGTTCCCTCATGTCTTTTTCGCTCTACGTCGTTAGGACCCTGCTCTTAGCGCAAATAGCACCGCCGCTTCGGTATGCCGGAGTCAGGGCTCGACAAGGCCGGGGGGTGCGTAAGGCTTAGAGAGGTAAGAGCCCTCGAGGCGCGATGCTCGGGGCTCCCCTTTGACGTGCAAGCAGCCCATGAGGCGTAAGAGAGAAAAGAGAGGCTCGAGGGGCGACAAAACCAGCGAGAGGGAAAAAGAGCTCATGAGGCGTAAGTTCTGGACTTAGCTCTGGCGAGACGCCTGCTTTGTAGAGGGTGTTGTGTTCCTGGTGAGGTGTTCTCCCTCTCGAGGCTGCCTGAGGCTGGTTTGGAGCTTTTGGAGCCCTGCAAGGCGTCTTGTTCCCTGCGTTGGAGAGAGAGGCGAACCCACAAGCAAAGCATAGTTGTACAACTCATGCGCGCTCATAGATTTCCTCATGGGTATCTCACGAGGAGAATAAGCACCAAGGTCCTTGGTGAGGTGACGTGCATGGGAGCTAACCCACGAGTCAGAGCTCTTTGGTGAGATAACGGTCGTGGGCGGAGAGCCACGAGTTAGAGCTCGGATCCTTTGGATTTTACGATGCTGCTGGGATGCTCCCGAGACACAGGCACCGTGCTCAGCCCCCGCTCGCGAGGTGCGCATGGGGAAAAATGTGAGCGCGAATGAAATGTAAGAAAACAAACTCACCAAGCAATATTACATAACGGCGCCGAAGCGCAATAGGTTCATGATGACCTGAAATTGTTCATTACACTTGGCGAGGCCAAGACAAAGTCCGCCATGTCTGGGCATGGGGTTCCACATGGAGTGGCTGAGGCTTCCCGCGGCCCGTGGCGACGCGTTGTAGGAAACTCTCAGTGGAGATGGCCCTCGTGAAGGGAAAGCTTGGTGAAGCTGGGAGGTGAAGACGCGTGCTTCCCTCTTGAGACAAAAAATGCCTGCCGCGACGTGATCACGGGTAGAACTTGCGTAGGTGCTCGATGTTCCATGGATTTTTGATGGATCGCCGTCTTCCGTCTCGAGCCGTACCGCGCCGGCCTGGCGATGTGCGCGACCCTGTAGGGGCCTTCCCACATGGGTGAGAGCTTGTGGAGGCCCTCTCTGGAGAGGATCCTCCTGAGGACGAGATCGCCTGTCTCGAGGGTGCGCGGCCGTATGTGGCGGCTGTGGTAGCGGCGCAGGTCTTGCTGGTACTTCGCCGCTCGGAGGGCGGCACGGCGGCGTAGTCCATCGAGCAGCAGCAAGTCGTCGTTGTGGAGCTCCTCTTGGTTGTCCTCGTTGAAAGCAAGGATCCGTGGGGACCCATGCTTGATCTCGGTGGGGAGGACTGCTTCAGCGCCATAGACGAGAGCGAACGGCGTTTCTCCAGTGGGCTTCGTGGCGGTGGTGCGGATGGACCAGAGCACGGAGGGGAGCTCTTCGATCCAGTTCTTGCCGTGGGCCTTGAGGCGATTGAAGCTTCTTGTCTTGAGGCCTTTGAGCACTTCTGCGTTCGCCCGCTCAGCCTGCCCGTTGCTTCGTGGATGAGCCACCGAGGCGAAGCAGAGCCGTGTGCCAAGACTCTCGCAGTAGGCCCTGAAGATGCCGCTGGTGAACTGTGAGCCGTTGTCGGTGATGATGCGATTTGGCACGCCGAAGCGACAGGCCAGGCCTCTGATGAATTTCACCGCTGATCTCGCCGGGATGGTGCGCACCGCTTCAACCTCCGCCCATTTGGTGAACTTGTCGATGGCGACGTAGAGGTAGCGGTAGCCCCCGCTGGAGCGTGGGAAAGGTCCCAGGATGTCCAGCCCCCAGACCGCAAAGGGCCAGGAGAGGGGATGGTCTGGAGCCCCAGTGCGGCTGGTGGACTTGCTTGGCGTGGAACTGGCATGCCTCGCAAGCCTGGACAACGGTGGTTGCATCTTGAAGCACTGAGGGCCAATAGAACCACTCCTGAAGACTTTCCCTGCAAGGGTGCGTGATGACGAGTGGTGGCCACATTCTCCACTGTGTATGTCCTTGATCAGCTGGCGGCCTTCTTCAGGGGGGACGCATTTTAGTGCAACTCCATTTGGACGCTTGCGGTACAGGTCTCCCTCGTGAAGGCAGTATGACTTGGCCTGGCGAGCAACTCTCTCTGCTTCTGCATCCTCTTCAGGGAGGACTCCGTCCCTGAGGTACTCCTTGAGCTCATCGATCCAGCCCGTCTCTTGATGTGTCATGGCCAGCAGCAGGCGTTCCCCTGTGGGTGGACCGCAGCTCGGCGCTCCAGATGTTGGTGGTGGTGGGAGCTCTTCGTCCGTTCATCTCGACCGCTTCTTTTGGCTGTTTCACCGATGCCCTGGTGAGTCTCTCCTCGAACACGCCCGCCTGCTGGGCTTCTCTGCGTGATGCTCGCCTGGCGATGTCGTCGGCCTCCTGGTTCTCCCTTCGTGGGATGTGCCTGAGCTCCATCCCCTTGAAGTGTTTCTCGAGCTTGCGGACCTCCTCGAGGTAAGCGGCCATGTGGCCGTCCTTAGGTGTATAGCTCTTGTTGGAGAAGTTGACGAGGAGCTGGGAGTCGCCCTTGATGAGTAAGCGCTTGATGCCGAGGGCGATTGCGGCTCTGAGCCCGGCGAGGAGGCCCTCGTACTCGGCGATGTTGTTGGAGACCTTGTCTGTCGTGAAGCACAGCTGGACGGCGTAGTAGAGCTTGTCGCCCTTGGGTGAGGTCAGGACGACGCCAGCCCCAGCGTTCTGGCATGCGAATGCTCCGTCGAAGTGCATGGTCCAGTGGCTTGGCACGTGTCTCCAGCTGGCGTGGTTTCTGCCTCATGAGGCTCTTCTTGCTGGTGTCTGTCCACTCGGCGACGAAGTCAGCCAATGCCCTCCCCTTGATGACCCTGGTGGTGTCGAAGCGCAGGCCAAAAGGTTGCAGCTCAATGTTCCACCCTGCGACGCGGTCAGTGGCGTTTGGATTGCGCAGGATCTGCTCCAGAGGGAATGATGTGACCACCGTGATGGGGTGGCCCTGGAAGTAGTGGCGCAGCTTCCTGGAAGCGATGAGGAGCGCGAGGAGGAGCTTCTGCTGCATAGTGTACCGCTCGCGAGCATCTCGCAGCACAGTGCTGACGAAGTAGACGGGATGCTCGACGAGGGTTGTCGATGGTGACGCAGCGCTGGGCTCCTCGGGAGCCTTGTCGAGCCTCTCTTGAGGTGGACCCTCGACGAGGGTGCCTTCTGGTTGCGCGGGCTCGGCATGGGGCTCAGGGCCTGAAGAGGGTGTTCCTTGTCGGGGGGATCTGGGCTTGGCGTGGCGGTGTCCTTCTTGGCGAGGACTGGCTCTTCCCTTTCTGCCACCAAGGCTGCGCTCACTGTTTGTGGAGTGGCTGATAGGTACAGCTTCAGATGCTCGCCAGGCCTTGGGGCAACCATGACAGGTGGGCTAGCCAAGTACTTCTTCAGGTCTTCAAATGCCTTGTCCGCCTCAGGCGTCCACTTGAACGTGCCAGACCGCTTCATGAGCTTGAAAAATGGCAGCGCCCTCTCGCCGAACTTGGAGATGAAACGGCCGAGGCTGGCCATGCATCCCGCGAGGCGCTGCATGTCCTTGAGGCGACGAGGTGGCTGCATCTCTTCTATGGCTTTGATCTTGTCAGGATTCGCTTCTATGCCGCGGTGAGACACTAGGAACCCGAGGAGTTTGCCTGACGGTACCCCGAAGACGCACTTGGCGGGGTTCAGCTTGATGTTTACTTTGCGCAGGCTGGCAAAGGTCTCCTCGAGGTCCTCCATGAGGGTGTGCTCTTCGCGAGTCTTGACCACGATGTCGTCGACGTAGGCTTCTGCGTTTCTTCCCATCTGAGCCCCCAAGGCCTTCCTCATGAGCCTCTGGAAGGTGGCGCCGGCGTTCTTCAAGCCAAAGGGCATGCAGACGTAGCAATACACACCACAAGGGGTGAGGAATGCTGTCTTCTCCTCATCCTCCTTCGCCATCTTGATCTGGTGGTAGCCTGAGAAGGCATCCAGAAAACAGAGGAGGTCGCAGCCGGCGGTGGAGTCCACGATCTGGTCTATCCGAGGCATGGGGTACGGGTCCTTGGGGCAGGCCTTGTTGAGGTCGGTGTAGTCGATGCAGAGCCTGCCGCCCCCGGTGTGCTTGGGAACGACCACCGTGTTGGAGAGCCATGTGGGGTGTGGAACTTCCTGATGATGTGTGCTTCTTTCAACTTCTCTACTTCCTTGATGATGAACTCTTGCTTCTCTGGCGCCTGGCGCCGTGCTTTCTGCTTCACGGGGCGTGCGTTTGGACACACGGCTAAGTGGTGCTCGATCACCTCCCTCGGTACTCCGGACATCTCTGACGGTGTCCATGCGAACATGTCAGAGTTTGCCCTGAGGAAGGCGACGAGCGCGCTTTCCTATTTGGGAGGCAAGCCAGCGCCTATGGTGACGCTAGCCCCCGAGCCGCTGGCGTCCAATGACACCTTCTTCGTGGCTGCCTGCTCCTGTGAGAACAGCTGCTTCTTCTTCGCGGGCCTCTCGAGGGGCTCCATGTCCTCATCAGCGGGGAATGCCACGGCAGCGGCCTTGTAGGCGGTCTCGACAGAGCGCATTGCGTCCTGGACTTGACCGTGGATGGCGATGGTGCCGCCGCTGCCTGGAAGCTTGACGATGTTGTACGCATGGTGAGTGACGGCCATGAACTTCGCGAGGGCGGGGTAGCCGAGGATGGCGTTGTAGGGCAGGCCAATGTGTGCGACGTCGAAGTCGATCTGCTCGGTGCGGTAGTTCTGCGGCGTGCCGAAGGTGACCGCGAGCCTCACCTGCCCCAGAGGTGTGGTGAGCCACTTGTCACCCCCGTGAAGGGCCTAGAGGGCATAAGCCACTCGTAGGGCACTTGAAGCTGCTCGAAGGTCTCGACAGAGATGACGTTCAAGCCCGCACCCCCATCTATGAGTGTCTTGGCGACGGCGATGTTGTTGATGATGGGGTGCACACCAGAGGGATGGTGCCTACAGCCTTGGTCGACTTGGGGTGGTCCTTGGAGTCGAAGGCGATGGTGTACTGCGACCACTTGAGGGGCTGGGAAGCCTCAAGCCCTGGAAGCGCTGCGCTGACCTCGCGAGAGAATTGCTTGAAGTGGTTGTTGGACTTGGGCGCCTGGGACCCGCCGAGGATGCAGGCTATTGCCCCCTGAGGGGCCTGGTAGCCCCCAGGGTTCTCGTCGGGGAGGTTGCCGTTTTGCCCAGCGTTGTTCCCCCGAGCCCTCTGCTGGAAGTTGTGGCGTCCACCTCCGCGGCCACCACGGCCTCCGCCGCGGCCGCCGCGGCCCTGGTTCTTCTCGCTCCTTGCTGAGCTGCTTGAGCTCCCAGCAGTCTCAGTGCGTGGTTGTGCCTGTTGTGGTAGATGCAGTATGGGCGATTGTCCGCCTTTTTCTCTTCAGCCGCCGGAGAGGCCTCGCGAGGCTGCTTTGCGTCAGGCTCTGCCGCGAGGATGGCGGTGGTCTTGCGCTTCTCGGCAGGCTTCTTCTTGCTCCTGGACCCCTCAGGAGGGTCATCCTCCACTTCCTTCTTGACGAAGAGGAGGCCCTCTTCAGCCTTGGCGCACTTGTCAGCCAGATCAAAGAGCTTCACCACAGAGGAGAGGGTGTCGTGGATGCCGAGCTTCTCGAGCATCCTGTGGTTCGTGACGCCCTCCCTGAAGGCGGAGATGACGTGCGAGTCCGGGATGTTCGGAATCTTGTTGCGGACCTGGCTGAAGCGCTGGATGTATCTGCGGAGGGTCTCGTCAGGCTTCTGGCGCACCGCGCGAAGGTCGTTGTAGGTGAGCGCGCTCGTAGGTGCCCTTGAAGTTGGCGACGAAGACCTTGCAGAGGTCCTCCCACGTGTCGATGGTGTTCTCGGGGAGGTTCATGAGCCACGAGAGCGCGGAGTCCTTGAGCGCCATGGAGAGCCAGTTGGCCATCACCTTGTCGTCGCCTCCTGCAGCCTGGATGGAGACGGTGTAGAGCTGCAGGAACTCCAGAGGGTTGGTCCTGCCGTCGTAGCGCGGAGGGAGGTCTGGCTTGAACTTCACGGGCCAGACGACGCGGCGCAGGTTGCGGGTGAAGGCGGTGCAGCCCGTGGCGTATGTCACGGCGCCACCAGCGAGTACGCCGCGGTTCTGGCGACCTGCAGCGGCAATCTCCTGCACGACGCGGTTGTGGCGGTCCCTCTGGCGCTCGATCTCCACGCGGGCATCCGCCGGAGTCCGCTGCACAATCTGGCAGTCGTGCGACGCGGCGCGGTGGTTTGCTGCCGGAGCTGCAGCTGGAGGAGGTGGCGGAGGCGGAGGGGGAGGAGGAGCGCCGTGCGCTATGTTCCCCTCGCGTCCGGAGTGGCGCACCAGCGAGCGAGAGGGTGCTGGTGCTGCAGTGGTGCGGCAGGAACGGCGGCGGCGTTGATGAGCTCCTCGAGACGCCCAAGCCAGTTGTCGTGGCCCTGCGTGGGACGGTAGCGTAGCAGCTCTTGCGCCATCAGTAGCGCGGTGGCTGGACTGGGCGCCGCTCGGCCCATCGTGGAGGCGCTCTCGCGCCTGGATGGGTGCAGGGAGGAAGCTCCCTCGTCCTCGCCGTCGATGCCGCCGTCGTTGCCGCTGCCGTTGCCGCCGTCATCCTCAGGATGTTCGACGCGCGGCTCGGCGTTGCGCTCTGAAGCGCGGTTGGCGCGTGGGCGACCACGCGGGTTGTGGTTGGCGGCGGGCTCGGTGTTGGCCCTGCCGGACGTCCGTCGCGCAAGACGCGCAGCTCGCGTGTCCATGGCGCGGAGAGGTTGAAGAAGTTGAAGACGCGCCTCAGCCCCCTACCTGGCGCGCCAAATGTCGGAGACTAGTCCCAGGAACTAGGGGTGTCTCTCAGAAGCCAGGAAACGAGTAAGGGGCTGAACACAACGTCAAACAAATCCTCAACAACCTCGGCGACGGTGCTCGTCGAGCTCGGTGAGGAACATCACGACAGAGAGGAAACACGAGCCGCTACCCAGGTTCAGGCCCACCGTGAGGTGTAAAAGCCCTACGTCCTGCTAAGATGTATTGCACTGCTTGGAGAGGTTCACAGTACAAGGGTGCTTGCCGAGGGCACAGTTGTGGCTATGGTGGACTATGGTGGAATGAGCTCCGTCTTCTTCTTCAGACGTAGCTGCTTGGTTGTGGAATGAGTTGGTGAATGCGGGATCCCCCTCCTAGGTCGTACACTGGCTCCTTATATACTGGGCTTGGTCCTCTTCCCCGAAAACCTCCGGCGGGAAGGGATACCACAATGCCGCCGAGTTGGAGCACAGCGCACAGCGTCGGGGGCGTCCATGGACGCGGTCCATGGCAGAGAGCACGTCGTCTTGGCAGAAAAAGCCACCGTCCAACCAGGACGGTGGGCTGGCGCTGCAGAGCTTTGGGGCGTCCCCACGGTGACGTCGCAGTTGGAGCGTAGCGGCGGCCGGCCGCTTTATCACCAAATTGGCAAGTCTTGGAGTCCGCTTTGCTTCCTCCAGCTTTGACCGCTTTATACACGAGAATGGCAACTGCGGCGTCTTCGTCATCGCGCGCAGGCGCGCGCTCACTCTGCGGCGGGCGCAGAGCCCATGTGCGCTCTGCAGCGGCGCAGGAGCTTGCTTCCACTTGAAGGAACCCCGCGAGGGCCTGAGCCTCGCCGAGGCTCTGTAGCCGTTGACTCCTCGCGAGGGAAAACCTCCCGAGGGTAGCGCGGAGACGCGCCAGGGCCTGATGATCTTCTAGGAGAGGCCCTCTCGAGGCCTCCTAGGCCGATCGTCTGGTCCTTAGCAGAAATGCTCAGTCGAGCAAAGAAACCCTCGCGAGGGAGAAATCCCTCGCGAGGCTCGTTAGGCTGAAAGCCTGGTCCTTAGTAGAAATTCCTGCGGAGCGTTTGAGGGCTGTGGCAGGCCGGCCCATGGTACCCTGGTTTTCACTGGGCCGACAGAACTAAAAACGCCTATGAAAAAAGTCCCCTGGCGTTTCGCGAAGGGAGCGCCGCACAAACACAGAAACACCGAAACGGAGATCAGGAGCTGCAGATTGGAGGGGGAAAACTCCGGCGGGGCGCTGCCGGTGTGGTCTCCATCCTCTCCATCGACTTCTCCACCGTCTCCATGATGAAGAGGGAGTAGTCCACCTCTGGACTATTGGTTTGTGGAAGTAACTTATGTATCTCTCCTCTCTTGAGCTTCACTAATTAGTACCGTATGAGCTGCTGAACATGATTACGGTCATATTTGTAATACCTATGTGGTGGATCTTTCTATGAGTTAATATATGTTTGAGATTGCAATGTTTGTTTCAGTTATGAGTATAGATGCATATTATGTACCCGTTCTTGTCTACTTGTTATGATCAAGCATGTTTATGAGAGCGTGTGTGGGGGAACGTGTGCATTAGTTGGAGTAACGGGGAGTGGTGAGTGCGGTAAGCTGACAACTTAATATCGCGATCCACTTGGGTGTTTACCTTACTTTGTTACCTCACTAGGGATAAACAAAAATACCATGCTGCAAGGGTTGAGGGTGACCAAGCTTCTTCCTGTGACTAGATCCAGCATGTTCTTATTTTCACTTCATGTCATGAAACTTATTGCTATACTCTGAGTCATCTTAATTACTGAGGTGTTATGATTTGGTTCGCATCTTGGTGGAGTATAAGAGAGACTAATAACCAAAAGGTCTCTATGTTAGGACATGATGCCCATATATCTAATTAACTTGTTATTAAACTTTGTGTTGCAATCTCATATGTTAACTCTGTGTGTGTTCCATGTCTGCCACTTTATAAAGAGAAAGTGCATTTGTGAAACCATGAACCCCGGTCCGTTTTTAATCATAAGAAACACCTTTCCAACACCATATACCACTTTTCTATTTTCAGCCATCATTAAATCCGAAAATACAAAAATACTTTTCATCTTGCATACATCATTAAAAAACCCAAAAATATCATTTACCATTGCATCCACCACCATTGCATATTTATTTCCTGTTTGCATCGCATAACTATCTTGATATCATTCTTACACCTTGGGCTTGACAACCACATGTGAGGTTGAGGACCAAAACATTTAACTTTGTTTTGTAGGTAACCAAAAGAAGGATAAGAAGATATATCTTCACTACTGATTCCCCGATAGTTCGATATTAAACCCTCGAGTCACCCTCGTGGGGAAAATAAGTCTTCCACTACTACACACTCTGCACTTGGAGTCTCAACCTAACCCATTTACTTTTGACGCAGGTAACTACGCACCGGAGATCAAGAAAGTGTTTTCTGGCGTCGTAGATCAACCTCTTCAAGGGCCATCAGCTGCGCGCGCGAGCCTGGGAGCGTGTGGATCTGCGAGAGGAGGCGCAGGCGGGCCGAACGGGCGGCGGGGCGGACCATTTGGTCGCCGTATTCGCCGACGGCAAGCGAATCCGTGGCGGCGGACGCCGAACGCGGCGACGGCGATTCCGGGCCGTGCGCACTGTTCCGGCAAGTGAATCTTGGCAAGGATGGAGAGGACGCGGCGGCGGAGGTGCTGATAGGCCACGATTTGTCCGGGGAGGCGCGTAGCGGCGGGGGCGTGCATCGGCGGCGACGGCGAGCTCCGGCTCGCGCGTGAGAGAGAAGGGAGGGGGAGTTCTGTGGATGTTTTTGCACGGAGGCCCTGACGTGTCCGGAAATTGCGTATCAGTCCTTTGCGGGGGTTTTGTGTAAAATATTGCGCCAAAATTCGTGCGGGAGAGGTGACCGGGTGGAAACCGGTTCCACCGGCCGCTCACCGGTGACGTGGCGCCCTCTGATTGGTTGGAAGACGTGTGTACTGTAGCTAGAAACAGTACCGCGCGCTTGGGATGTCGTGGCTCGATCCTGGCCGTCCATTTCGCAGATCCGACGGCCAGAAGAAAGGGGGCGACATGGCGCGCGGGAGAGGGGGTGGAGATGTCCTCCCTTTATATATAAGGTTATATGCTCGCCTTTGGATCTCGTGCACCCTAAAAATGGGGAACTCAGGGCATACCATATGCACCCTTAGATAGCAGTTACGAGTAACCTTTTTTTCACTGCTATCAACATGTGATACTGAAAAGATTAGATCATGGACTGCTTGTTTGTTGTCGAAATGAAGGTCCTTAATATTAACAGAGGTACAGACATCCAGGTTTCCGAAGAACAATACAGTCGAATCTGTTAATAGCCTTTGATATGTGATTTTTTGCATCGCAGAGTCCTGTAACTCTATTTCAAAGAGCTATGGAGTATGGAAGTACCGGCTCCGGTGCTTAACCAGATATTAATCACAGGAAAGTGAGATAGCAGTTTCGTTTTTGAGGTATTTTTTGTTTAGTTTCACAGCTCCAGCACAAAATCCATCTAATGATCTAAACAACTTAAAACATATCAATATCACACATAAGTATCTTCTCTTGCCAGCATAACGAAGCAATAAAAAAATACCTACCTGCCAGAAGGATTATGATTGTGAGAAGATTGTGAATTATGTGGGATTGATATTGTACTTATTGTATCCAGCACAAGAAAATGGCGTCAGATTGTGAATTATGTGAGATTTATATTGTACTTGTATTGGTCAAAATTTGCTGATATTCCTTTTTCAGTTTCCGCTGTGGGGATTAACCGAACAGCCAAAGTCCCTGGGGGACTGGTGGAATTGATGAAAAGGGATTACTGTGGTTTGGGAGACATGTGGGGATCACCAAATACACGTGGGGATTGGTTCCCTGAAGGGAACTGTACCCTACAAACTGAACGAAGCCTCGATGGTTGGATAAAAGGTGGGAATTGTACTTGGATTCGCGAGATCTCCAGGAGCGATGGCTGGTGCAATGCGGTTGAGTGGCTTCTCCTCACTCTCCGGCTCCGGCAGCAGCCACGAGCCCTTGTCCTTCCCTCCGAGAAGCCGAACAGAACAATTACAGAGATGATGGGCAAAACTAAACCTTAGCCTTTTGGCTGCGGCGGCGGTGGTGGCGAGACGGAGGGTTCGAGGGTGGGGAACAGAGCAATGATAGAGATGAGGTACAGATGTAAACCCTAGCGTTTTGGTGGCGGCGCGGGTGTCGGGGGGTAACCTGGATGGTTGACCACCGACGGGGGGGGGGGGGGGGGGGGCTAGCGGCGGGGGTGGGGGCGGGGGCGGGGGCAGGCGGCGGTTGCAGGCGGCCATGACGACAATGGCGATGAGGCAGATGGCTTGGGGCGAATGCGATCCGGCTGTGGTGAGCGTTCCGCATACCCTGTAGTTTCTGGGCTCGGCCAATTTTTTAAGTTTGCTGATGGCACTTATTTTTTTAGATAAACTAGCAAAATGCCCGTGCGTTGCAACAGGTACAAATTTAGAATTACGAGCGATGTGTAATTTATCTCAAACACACAAACATTTGATAGAACATCAGCTCTTTGCAGGCAAAACTTGGAGTGATAAAATCACTTATATGATATGTAGTATAGTATAAAGGAACACATGCCAATATTAATCATCCCTATATCAGGCATGTGTGGCTTACGCGTGTGCTTTAAACATACGTTGCTCCAACTACCAAGTTGCTGCCGTATCTGCACACAATACAGGACCTTCATTCTTTCATAGAAAAACATGACCTTCATGAGTGTGATGAGATGTCATCGATGGATCATGATTTTTATTCGGATAAACAAAAAGAGGTAGAAGCATCTGATTACCTACAACCTCCAGGGGTGTGGATTAGGAAGGACATGGTAGGGTGGAAGCTATACAGCTAATCGAGCTAGCTAGTACCTATTGCAGATCAATGTTCAAATCCTCGACCATTGGCCTCCACTGTTCCTTCCGATTTGCAGTCCTAGTTGATGAATACAGGTCAGATCGATGCAAATCTCTGTTGGCCTCCACTGTACCTGCACACTACCGATCTGTAGGATTCGTGGAAAAGGACGATGCAGCCAACCAGCCAATCTCAAATCATTCCCATGGATTCCATACTTATTTCCACAAAGATAAAAACATATATTTCATTTCCACCCGTAGCTACTACAACTGTTGTCAATGACCACATTGCAGTTCCAGGTTCAGAACTTTAGCTGCTACGAATATGGCAATTGCTTTGTCGGAGAGGCTCACCGACGGCGACCGATGCTATGAGCATGATCACAAGATCAGGGGGGTTCAATTTTGAAAGAAATGTATAGTTTGCTGCACGTGAAAAGATGGGCCATGGCAAGGTCTTGTGAGCATCGAATGATCGAACTGAAGCACACCAGCAGATGAGAAGCAGCAGCAGGCAAAGATGGGGAGCACCGCATGCGCACTTGCGGGACGAGATCCTTTCACTGGCGACAGAAAACGTGGGCAGTGGGCTACGTAAGGAAGGAGTAACGGCGTCCATGCGTGGTGACCAGAGGCGAAGACGGGTCCTCCTCGGCCACAGGGTGCACGGAGGAGCCCGGCGGGAACCTGGGGCGGCGGCAGCGTGCGGGGTCCTGCTCCGGCGCGTGGCTGGCAGCAACGCAGCGCGCTCTCACATCCATCCCACCGCCACCTCCGCCCAGCTCCTGATCCCAGCTTGCCTTCTCTGCCGGCAAGCCCGACTCAGCGCCTCCATCCGCCGGCCTCGAGGTCGATTAGATGTTTGTGTGAACAGAGAGGATAAGGACTGCGGGTTGATATCGAGACTTGTGAGGGGCTAAAACACAAAACGGCCACGTAATACCACACCATGGCCGTTTACCTATATAATTAGTGGCATGTAATCTAGCCTTTAATTAATGTCATTTAATAATTATTAGGGATAGTTTTGGTAGGTTTGATCTGTACGCTTTGTTAACCTTGGAATAATTAGTGTTTTAATGCTGATTGATGGATTACCGTACCGAGATTTGATTTGGCATTGATGTGGTGGGAAAAAACCGAAGCGGGGAAAAACCGGTGCGGGAAAAAACCATGTTGACGAAAGTATGAGAGGCTTGACGAAGGAACGAATCGTACCTTTTAGATAGTAGAGATAGAGATAGAGATAGAGATAGAGAAGAGATATAATTAGTGGCATGTAATCCAGCCTTTTATTAGTGTCATTTAATAATTATTAGGGACAATTTTGGTAGGTTTGATCTATACGCTTTGTTAACCTTGGAATAATTAGTGTTTTAATGCTGATTGATGGATTACCGTACCGAGATTTGATTTGGCATTGATGTGGTGGGAAAAAACCGAAGCGGGGAAAAACCGATGCGGGGAAAAACCGAAGCGGGGAAAAACTAGTGCGGGGGGAAAAACCGTGTTGACGAAACTCTGAGAGGCTTGACGAAGGAACGAATCGTACCTTTTAGATAGTATAGAGAAGAGATAGAGATAGAGAAGAGAAGATAGAGATTGATGGATTACCGTACCGAGATTTGATTTGTCATTGATGTGGTGGGAAAAAACCGAAGCGGGGAAAAACCGGTGCGGAAAAAAACCGTGTTGACGAAAGTCTGAGAGGCTTGACGAAAGAACGAATCGTACCTTTTAGATAGTAGAAGAAATTGCATGTGTGTTGCAACAGGAGAGAACAAAATATTCTCATGAAGTCACGTAAAGTAGTTTCTCGTTGGTATAGGAGGAAACAAAAATGACCAAACCAAAAATTATGGTTGATAGTTAGTACAAAAATATGATTTCAGTATCACAATGTGTTCCTTTCGTTTCCCTCCACAACTGAGATCACGGATGACTTTGGATAACTATTACTGATATTTTGTCAGGCCGACCCAGTTCACACACAATCAAACATGTTCACAATCAAACTGCCCAAGTTATAGAGACCCGGAGAATGCACTCTTACATTACATTCCTTTGATCATCACGGACTGGCATTGCCATGAATCCTAAATTCAAATTTGAGGTTATTGCTTTCCACTCGCTATCTCCTCTGTCGTCTGTACTATAAGTGCACGACACTTCGCGCCTGCATTCCCGCACCCTCCATTACACCCCTTTGTAACGCTCTTTCGAACTATAGTAACAGCCTGCTTTCAGTTCTGCACCAAGCGGTCATAGCATCGTCATCCTCCTGCATGCTTACGAGTTAGGAACTATTAAGCGGAGAAAAATAATTGTCTTCTATGTACAAAATTGCAAATATAGGAGATAAGAAATACAAAGACAAAAAAATAGTAGAAGAAGAAGTCAATTCAAGGAGGCAAGGAAAAATTACGACTAACAAATAGCCTCTCCAGGGAAGGTCTCCACAAGCTCTCGCCCATACGTCCGCGCACTCTCGAGACAGGCGACCTCGTCCTCAGGAGAATCCTCTCCAGGGAAGGTCTCCACAAGCTCTCGCCCATGTGGGAAGGCCCCTACAGGGTCTCACACATCGCCAGGCCCGGCGCGGTACGCCTCGAAACGGAGGACGGCATCCCGGTCAAGAATCCATGGAACATCGCGCATCTACGCAAGTTCTACCCGTGATCATAGTCACGCCAGACATTTTTTGTCTCTAGAGGGAAGCACACAACTTCACCTCCAAGCTTCACAAAAGCTTCTCCTCCCGAGGGCCAGCCCCTCTGAGCTCTCCTGATAACGTGCCGCCGCAGGCCGTGAAGAGTCTCAGCCACTGAATGTGGTCCCCATGCCTCGACATGGAAAACTTTATCTTGGTAACACCAAGTGTAATGAACCAATTCGTTTCTCAATGAAACATTGCGCTGAGGCGCCGCTGTGTAATATTTTGGTGGTGAGTTTTACTTTTCATCATCTTAGTTCATTTCGCGCTCATATTCTTCCCCATGCGCACCTCGCGAGCGGGGGCTGAGTACGGTGACTGTGCCTCGAGAGCACCCCAACAACACCGCAAAATCCAAAGGATCCGAGCTCTAACACGTGAGCACGCTCTCACGCCTGTTACCTCCTCAGAGAGCTCTGGCCTATGGGCTTGCTCCCAAACACGCCACCTCACCAAAGGACCTTGGTGCTTACTCTCCTCGCGAGATACTCATGAGGAAGCCTATAAGCGAGCATGAGTTTTTACTACCATGTACTTGCTTTGGGTTTGCCTCTCTAACCAATACAGGGAACAAGAGTCCCCCCAAGCTCGTGAACCAACGCTCCGACCTCAAGAGGGAAGCGCACCATCAGGGAAACCAACGCCCTCTACGAGACCAAAGTCTCGCAAAGCTAAGTCCAGCGCTCACGCCTCAGGAGTTTTTCCTCTCTCTCACGAGTATCTGCCGTCCCTCGAGCGGGTTTTTTCTCCCTCACACTCCATGGACTGCTTGTGCGTCAAAGGGTGGCCCTCGGGCACCGCGACTCGAGAGCCCTTACCTCTCCAAGCCTTAAACACCCCCCGGCCTTGCCGAGTCACGCTCCGGCATACCGCAGCGGCGGAGTCATAGGGCAAAGAGATGGGTCCTGACGACGTAGAGCGGAAAAAGACATGGAACAGGGGTAAAAGGCCCATCGAGGGACATACACATAGTAGCGCACGATTAAAGTGTCTTACAAACCAGAATGGATTAAAACAAGTCTTAAAACAAAGATAATTGCGCCCCAAGCGCGTCTTGTTGCAGGAGCGGCCTAGGCAGGGGCATCGCCGTCACGATCCTCCTCAGCCTCCTCTTCAGCTTCTGCGCCTTCCTCCTCCTCAGCGGCCTGCTCCGTCTCGACCCTCTTGAAGCGGTCGACGTAATCGTTGACCTCCTCCCGAACCAAGTTGGAGAGGTCCTGAGCTTGGTCCGCCTCGACAGGCTCGATCACCGACTCGAAGTCGAAGCTGGGGTGAAGACGCTGGAGGTTGGCAAAGACGCGGTCGATCACCACCGTCAGGAGCTTGCGGCACTCTTCGTCGACAACGTCGCCCATCTCCGCCACAGGGCCCTCGAGCGCGGAGAAGAGCTGGTTGAAGTAGGTGAGGTACGCGGCAGCATCGGCATTCCCGTGAACGGGAACCGCTGGGGCGTCCACTCCCAGGCTCGCCGCAAGGGAGTTCCCCCGAGCCACCAAGGACTTGAACATGCGCTCCCGCTGCTGCGTCAAGACCTGTGCCGCCTGCACGTGGTGCTCAGCCTCCTCAGAACGCTCCACGGCAGGGCCCACCTGAGCGGTCAACTCCTTCATATCAGCCATCAAGGAAGCAAGGTTCTGCTCCGCGCGCGTCCGGGCCTCCGCAGCAGCCTGAAGGCGGGAGTCAAATCGCTTCTTCTGGGCCTCAAGATCCCTGACGCGAGCCTCAAGCTCGTTGCGTCTCTTCGTGAAGCGATCCTCTTGCTTCTTGTCCTTCTCCGCGAAATCTTTCCTGCAGTTGTCACGAAAGAGCTTCTTCTTGGTCGCAGACTCCTCCGCCATCTTCTTCTCCTTTTTGCGAAGGTTCTCATTGGTCTGCGCGAGGCGCTTCCGGTAGAACTCTTCGTCTTGGGTAACCTTGTTCTCGCGGGCTTCCAGGTGCTCCCGCTGCGCGGATTGATCCTTCTCGATCTGTTCAACCTGTTCCTCGCACTTGCGCGCCTCGGCCTCGCGGGCGTCGAGCTCAACTCCGCGCTGCACGATCAGGTGTTCGCGGATGCGCAGGTTCTCACGGAATTTCTCCAGGCTCTGCCGCACGTTCTCCGGCTCCGCAACGATCCCTGCCTCGCGGTCCAGAAGCTCTTTGTGCTTGGTGGAGACCGCCGCTTCACGCGCCACCAGCTCCTGGTGTTTGGCCTCGGTCTCCGCCTCGAGAGCCTCGCGCCTGGCACCCAGGTCCGCAAGGGTCTCCTCAACTTCGCGGACCACGCTGATGCGGATCTCCTCAGCGGAGCGCGGTGCTGCCTCGCGTTGCGCCTGGGCAGCCTCGTTCTTCCGGCGGCAGCTCTCCACGGTCTCCTGAAGACAAGCCCAGCCCCGCGCAAGCACGGCGTCCTCCTCCGCCCTGGAGCGATCCTCCTCAGCAAGCTGGGCCTCAAGCCCATCGAGTGTTTCCCTCGCCGAGCGAAGTACAGCCCCACGGCGAGCAGCAACTGGGCGCCACCCCCACAGGACTAAGGCCCATGGCTCACCAGAGGGCCTGGAAACGCCGGCGCCTGCCGAGGATCCCGGAGCGTCGCACCTTGGGCTCAGAGGGGCTCGAGGCGCGCCTGGGGGCTCTGATGCGAGCCTCCCCTTCGTCCGCGCAAGGGGCCTTCTGGGGGCTCTGATGAGAACCCCCCTGGCCACCCGCGCTGGAGGCCTTCTGGGGGCTCAAGGCGCCCTCACCATCAACCCCACGATTTTTCTGCCCCTGGGGAGCACTCTCCTCTCCCCCAGGGCAGGGTTGGCCTTCTCAGCTGAGGCCGCCCTCACAGCGGCCTCAGAGTCTACCGTGGGCTCTACAAGGCCCGTGCTCGGTGGGGGCGATGGCGCGGCGGCCTCCTCCATCTCGACGTCAGCGCGCGCTTCTGCGAACGCCTCCGTCTCCGCCGCACGCTCCTTCGCCGGCGGCGTGGACCTCGCCGCATCCACCTCCGGCGCCCCTCCTGCCGCACAGGAGAGACGTCAGGCTGCATAGGCAGTGGCATCGCCACCTCTGGCTCCTCCTTTCTCCTCGTGGCGCTCCTCTGCCTCAGGAGGCGGCGCCGCAGCCTCGGGAGAAGACGCAGTGCCCTCGGGAGGCACCTCGTCAGCTGTGCGCGCTGCAGACGCCGCTGCAGCGCTGGGGATCTCTCCAAGCCTCCGGAGCCTCCGCTGTTTTGGCACCTCGGGGCGACTGGAGAGGTAAAGGCTCAAAAACTCCTCGAGGAGTCTACACAAGAATAACATCAAACAGAAAAGGGAGTCAGTCCTTACCCAGGTGTATTGGCGCGGGAGTCAACCCACACCGTGTTCGATGACCGCCACGGCCTCGACGGCGCGGCACGGCGCCGGACCCCTCAGGAGCAGCCTCGGCTTTCCTCTTGAGAGGAGTGTCCGCTGGATTCCTGGCGGTCCTGTCATGAATGGCCTTGGAGCGGGGCTCGCAGTGGCCTGATGAAGCACCATCGTCATCGCTCTCTTATTTTCCCTCAACACGCTGCGAGGGAGTGACCACGAACTGGTCGCCGCTGCCCGAGGAGATCCCGTGGATCTCAACTTCAGGCGCCGCACTCTTCGAGGTGCTCGAGTTCTCCGCCGAAGAGGCAGGGCCGCCCGAGGCGCCGGTTGCGTCTGCGTCAGATTCCGCGGGCGTTTCCGTCGTCTCCTCGTCGCCCTCAGCTGGCGCCCCCTGCGCCGCATACTCTGGATCCTCGCGAGGCCCGACATGCCCCTCAGGCACCAGGCCCCACTGGTCGAACTTCGGCATCGTCTGCACGAGCGAGACGCGGCGCCCGAGATCGATCCTGTGGAGCGGAACAGCCTTGTCGTTGGGCTTGGGGATGTCTGGAGACCTGAAGAGGGTCTCCATGATGGTGTGCACCTCCTGCTACGTGAAGAGGGTTGCGCTCAGGCGCATCTTGTCCCTCTGGTTGGAATACAGCCACATCGCGTCCGCATGCCTCTGGAGTGGAGCAATGCGACGCCTCACGAAGTCTTTGGCAACCATCTGCCCAGTGAGGCCTGCCTCGCGGAGGTCCCTCAAGCGCCTTACCACGGGGCCAAGTGTAGCGCCCTTGAGCGCCTTGGAAGAGCAGCTCGCCCTCTTCCTCGGAGGCGCTTCAGGCAGTTCGAAGAAGGCGCTCTGGCCCGCGAACTTCATGAGGAACCAGCGCTTGCGGAAGTCCTCCACCTTCTTCGTCACGCTGGTCACAATGTTCTCGCCGTTCCGCGCGATGGGGATGTAGATGCCCTTCATACCATCGGTGATGCGGAAGGACACGCACCCCGACCGCTCCTTGTTCGCCGTGAACCGGAGCGCGTAGAAGCTGCGGAAGAGGTCCACCGAGGGCGGAATGCCGATGTATGCCTCGCAGAGGTAGGCGAAGATGGCGAGGACAAGGATGGAGTTGGGATGGAGATGAAGAACCTGGATCTGGTAGCGCTCTAGAACCGCCAGGAAGAAGTCGGAGAAAGGAGGCACGAGCCCGGCGAATAGGGTGTGCATGAAGATGGGGTAGAAGCAGCCGAAAGAGTTGTCCGCTGTCTTAAGCACCGTGGCGCCGTGCTCGTTGGTCGCCGAAGCCGCCATGTGACGCACCTTGTCCAGCTGCGCTTCCTTCTTGAAGCGGAAGCCAGTCAGAGCCGGCTCGAAGTCTCCGTCCTGCTGCATCGCAGCAGGCTCGCCGCCCTGCACCACTGCCTTGCCCTTCGTGGCCGCGGTGGCTTTCTTGGGCGCCATTGCAGCAAGATTGCGAAGGAAGGGCGCCGGGGACACGGAAGCGCAGAGGTCGAGAGCAAGGAGACGGGCGCGCATATGATGCAGTAACTGCTGCCTGAATCGGCGCTGCAGGCTTTATATCACCTCAGAGTAGTTACCGAGACGTGGTGGGTCCCCCCACTATGCCCATCATCTCCGGGGAGAACGTGTCGTCGCGGCGTAACTGCCCTACACGTGTCTCGGGCCGGCCGGACACTTTGGGCCCATGACGATTCGCCTGCGTCCATTGGACTACATCATGCCCATCATGGGCCCGGGGGCTACTGTCGGCCCAGTGAGAACCAGGGTGTGCTGGGCCTGTCCTCCATGGCCCTCGACACCGATGGCCAATTTTCGCTAAAGACCAAGCCTACGGCTTGGAGAGCCTCGTGAGGCAAATTGCCTCGCGAGGGCTTAGGAGGCAGCAGAGGCCTGCGGAGGCCCTCTTCACTGCTGCCCCCTTCTTCAAGGAGACCTCCCCTGGAGAGAGGTCAACGCCAAATCCTCCACAGGGCACCCTAGCCCTCGTGGGGATTGCTTCGCTGCAAAGCAACCTCTGCAGAGCGCACATGGGCTCTGCAGCGGCCGCAGAGTGACGCGCGCCTCTGCGCGCGGTGACGACGACGCCACAGTTGCCATTCTGGTGATTAAAGGAGTCAACAAAGCTACGCCACCGCACCGGACTACAAGGATTTCCTCTTTCGTGATAAGGGGACCGGCCGGCGCTACGCTCCACGGCCAACGTCACCGTGGGCACCCCCACGTTCCTCTGCAGCCCCAGCTGGCCGTCCTGTGTGGACGGTGGTTTCTCTGCCACAGGCATCAGCTTTACGCCCATGGACCGCGTCCATGGACAGCTGGGCTACGGTGCACCGCGCTCCACCTTCTGTCGCCATGTGACAGCCCTTCCGCGACGCAAGCGGAAGGAAGGAGCCCGGGGCGCCTATAAAAGGAGGAGGAGCAGCACCGTAGCAAGGGATCGCATTCTCATTCTAGCTTAGCCACTTACGCGCAAGGAAGAAGAAGACCACAGTTCCCCTTCCTTGTATACACCACTGCCAAAAGAGAGCACTCGGCAAGCTCATTGTACTGTAACCTTCATAAGCAGTGCAATACAGACAAGCAGGAGTAGCGGTGTTACCTCCACACGAGGGCCGTGAACCTGGGTATGGGCTGGTGTTCATCTCTGCCGTGATGTCCCTCCTCATGCTCGACGAGCACCGTCGCCGTTTTGTTTTGAATGCACTAGCTACTGCTATGACCAACGGTCATAAGCATAATGCAAGTTTTGGAAAACCTTTCTTCAAAGGTCAAGTTTTATTTCAGAAAACTATGCTCACAGTCTCCACGGGTCTTTAGTCATCACTTGGGATGCCTTTCCCGCAGCGTTCTGTAGTTCCTTCCGGGAACACGGATGTGACGGTCACAATTTCTTGTTGTTGACTCTGCAGAGCTGCGTAACTTTACCCATGAGAGAAACCCAGGCTTGTTGCCTTTCCGAGCGGCCAAACTCGTCCATACTTCCATGGTATGGGGCCAGGTGTAAATCCAAAGCCAATCACCGCCCTCTCCGCACAACACATATCCGCCCAATTGTGGCGCGGCCGGTAACAAAGACCGCTATCCCGCCACCCCTCCCGAGCTTCTATTCCAATCACCCCGTCAGGTGGGAAGGTCACGCGCTTCCACGCTGTTGGCTGCCGCAACGGACACAACCAGGTAATAGCCTGCCGAGGATATGTGAACGAGAGAAGATACGGCTGACTTTTACCGTCCATACCAGATCTCATGGTAAACGCTTCAATACGGCGCAAGGATCACTGTGACATTGGTAATTAATCCTAGGTATATACTTTCCCGTACAATGGAACCTCCACCACAACATCAATCCGTGGTTCCATTGCCAGCCAAACAATATATATATAACAATTCACATCATTCGAAAATAGTTTTTCTTTTTCAATGCAATGATAATAATACGTTTTTGAAAATAGTTTTTATAAAATAGTTCAATAAGGATATGCAAGAATGAACTTGCCTGTGGTAGAAATGGCCGTTCAACTCTTCGGGGTTCTAGGGTTAGCGGTAAAACCCCGGGTTCTGAAAATAGCAAAGTAATCCTGATAAGGACTACTGAAAAATCTAGCAGCATGCTATTATGCATAATCATGATATGCATCGCCACCCCAAAATACCCAAGTTGCGGACTTAAGACTTTTCAATTGCTTTAGAGTTTTTAATTATTTAAAGAATTTGACAACAATTTTCATGAGGAATACATATAAAGTGATTAAATTGAAATAGTTCAATATAATTGAACTTCAAGACTTTATTTTCCCATATTATTTTCTTTTAAGAAAATAGTTTTTGAAAAAGAATTTCAAGCCATTTCCACTTAAGGATCTTTCAATTTTTCATCCACAAAATGTTTTTCAAAGCTTCAAATAAAACTTACATAAAAATTCCTCAAATTTTGTAGAGTATGTTGCATATTTTTAGTTGATTTTTGTGTATTTGAATTTGGTGTAAAAATTCATTTAAGTTTGAATATTTTTTATTTAGGATGAGTAACAAGATAGTCTTGGCATAGTTCAAATATTATTTTGAACTTAGTATTTATTTTCGCAGATTATTTTTCTTGAGAAAATAATTTTAAGAAATTATTCCAAAGAATAATCCACTTAAGGATCTTTGGATTTTTAATCAAAGAAATAATTTTCAAAAATTCCTGTTAGTATTTTATTTAAATAGCTTATTTACTGCTAATATTTGTAGATATTTTTAAAGTATTTTTAGGAATTTATTTAAATTTTAAATTGAGTTTTGAAGTTTTAAAATTTCATAATTTTTGGAAAATTGCAAAAAGACCCCTGGTCGAACCAGGTCAAAGGAGTGGCTCGGGTCCGGTCAACCGACCGAGCCACCCTTCTCTCTCTCTTTCTAATCGTACGTGCCCGTGCACGACTCCTCCGACGCCCGTGTCGCCTCTGCCGTCGCCGCCCCACTCCGGCCAACTCCGCCACCGTGGTTTGGGGCAAAACACTCCCCCGACGCTGCTCTTCCCTCTGGCCCAGGCGATTGTAGCTTCGCTTCCTCTAGCCACCATGCGCATCCCAACCCTAGGGTTAGGGTTCCGGTGCCGGTGCCGCTCGCCTGCCCCTCTTCTCCGGCGTGCCCACCATGGCTCGGCGCAGAGCTTCGCCCTCTGTGCCGCCGTGGTGCGGTGGTGCTCATCCTCGACCTCCATACGCCCCCTCCAATGGTAGCGTGGGCACTGCCTCGCCGCCGTGGAGCTACGGCCATGGATGCTTTGTAAGAAACTTCTTCTCCTCCCTCTACTCTCTCTAGGTACAACTAGACATGGATTGGTCACAGATGCATTCATTTGTTTAGGTACTGGATGAACTGGATATGATTCCTTGATACATTGCTCTCGGATATGCACTGATTGTTCTCTATGCACCAAGAATGAGATGAATGGTGATGATCTAGTGTACACAGATCACTCCATGACCTCTGGAATTAATGTTGGGAACCTTTCTTGCTCAATTATGAAGAGAAATGATTTTTAGACTGAATCTTGTGATGATTCTGTCCAAACTGAACTAGAGCATGATCTAGTAATGATGTAGGAAATATTTAAGCATAATTTAGACATGATTTGCTTGCTGTGATGCCTCCATTTGGAGTTACACAGTAGCTAGCTTGTTTAGATAAGCTTTTTATGTTTTCCTGTGCTTCTTTCAGTTAATTTCAGAGAGGATATGTAGATTATTTACTCATCCAGATGATCTTGTGAATGCTTTATTAGTTCCTGGCGATTGTTTGTGATCCCCACATATTGTGCATAGATGATTTAATTGTGTAATGGTGTTTAGGTGATGCAAAGTGACTCTGTAATTGATATCTTGCATGATTTGTTCACTGGAGTGCCTCCTAAGGATGTGCACAGTGCTCAGATCCATGGCAAGCATGATCTGGTGATGCTAATGTTGCTGGAATGATTTAAAGAAATGTATTCCTCCAGAGATTTGGCTATTTAATAGATAAGAACAGATCTTGTACTTGTTTTCTTGGCCCTGCCAATGATGCAAAGGCTGAGGCACCTCTTTTTGATAAGAACGGATATTTATTTGGTGGCTTTTATTCTCTAGGATGAATTATGCATAGCATTTCTATGCAGATCTGAGAGAAATCCCTCCTTTCTCCTCATATAATCTGATAAGATCAGAATACTGCACCCTTCTCCTCTCTTTCCCTCTCATCTAATGATATGAACAGATGATGCACAAGATTTGGCCTAGTAATCAACCTGCTGCATGAAGAGAAGCATATGTCTTGATGAAAACTTGTGTCTTGTGGCTTGCTTGCTCCTCCTCTTGCTGATGGCCTGCTCCTCCTCTTGTGGATAGCCTCCTCCTCCTCGCTGCTTGACCTATTTCCTAATTGCTCTAAAGATTGGGCAAGATCTGGCAGTGTTCTAGGTGTTTTTGAGCTATGGATGATCTAATATGAACAAAGGGTAATGTGGTCTTGCTGTTTAGATGTTGTAGAAACAACAGGGTACTGCTAGTAGATGAATTTCTTGATGTAGAGAAAATTTGATGCTGCTGGGATGTGTTTATGTGTGCAAGACAAGGGCTGGTACTGTTGTCCTATTTATATACTGATTTAGGTCGGTTTGGGCTGTTGTTGTGGTGGTGACAACACATACCATGCATATGGTGAGTGTGCTGCTTGTGTGTGGCCCCTTGTTGGTGCAAGTTTCTAGGTTTGAGGTGCATTCCCTCTTGTGCAAGCCTTGAGCTGATATGGATAAGCTCCTTTGACTCCTTTTTGGGTTGCCATGTGAAATCCTTCATCTCCTTGAGCAAGCTATGGCTGCTCCCTTCTTATCCAAGCCCTGTCCTTTATTTTTAGTACAGAAAAGGTGAACTCATGAGCAAGGCTTCGGCTGGTTGCTCTTATCCTTGCTTGGCCTTTATTTTTAATGCTGCCTAGTGGCATTTGGCACTAAATGGGCTGTGAGCTAAATCCCTCATGTGGGCTTGTTCATATGATAATATTCAAATGGCTTTGCAATTGCAATTTAATTGGATGGGCTTCACAATTGGATTTGATCATTTGATCAGTTTGGATTGAATTCAAATGAGTGTGTGTAGGAGTATCAAAGTGACTCCTTCTAAACTCCTAGATTTATTCTAGCTGAAGGTTATTGGGTTCAGGTTGCTTTAGTACCTTCTTATGCCATTTCATTTGTTTTCTTCCACACTTGGTTGAGTTATTGATAAGAACAGATACTACAGCCTATGATGCAAAAGTCTGAGGCAAATGTCCCCTCCAGGAACAGATTCTTGCATTTGACTTTAAAATTCTCGAGGATGATCTTGCATAGCACCTCTATGCAATACTGAGAGAAAAATCCTTCTCAAAAACCCATTTGTTGATTTGTCTTTCTTCCTTTGTTATCTTCTTTCTTTCTTTTGTTGTTTATTTTGCAGGGAAGAAGAATAAGAAGATTGAGATGATGAGATGATCAAGGTCATATGAGAAGATCAAGATTTAGTGTTAGGATTCTTTTTGTTCATTTGTAATTTTCTTTTCTTTTAGATGAGATATGTACTTATTCGATAAAGATGTAATATTGATTATTCTTTTATTTTGATCTTGCATTTTAATTCCATATGATGTATCTAAGTAGACTTTGGACATTGGTTCCCAATTTGTATTTGAGATGAGTGTAAAATGAGATGGTTTAATGTGTGTGAGATAAGATGATGAATTAAGATGATAAATTCATTTTTGTGAGATGACATTTGTATGGATGATATAATGAAATGATTCCTAGATATGTAATTGGAATAATTGTGGTTTATGGGCATTTAAATTATAAACTTGTCATTTTATTGAATTTTTGATCGGAAGTGTCGAGAGTTAGGAAAGGTCATGTCCAATTCTGGTTTGCATCGACTAAAATTCTATTTTCGATTTAGTTGTTAAAAAGATCATGTCGAAGTTTATCGCACTCCACCAGATGATCTAAACCCTAATTCACCTAGTCGAGAGAAACATCGATCACTTTGCATTATTTAATTTAACGCGCCAAAATTTCCCGTGTTTTAGATGCATGCCATGCAAATGCACAAATTCTATTTCTCTGACTCTCTAAATTGTGGGGTATTACATCCTCTCCCCCTTAAACTAAACTTCGTCCCGAAGTTTCGACTCTCTCGCGTAGAGTAAGGTAGAAAGAATTTCTGCAGATATTGATTCTCTCAAATTCCTTTCTGACGTGGACGTAGATTTAGGTGATCCCTTGTCAAAATCCTTATGTCCATCCTCCATGGATTCATACTATCCATTTGTCGACTTTCGTCGCTTCTCCACTGGATTCCAATGATTTTACTACCTTTTCATGTCTCTTGGATTATCCATTTCAGACATCCTTGCATTACTCTGGCTTTATACCCCTCTGTCGAAGATCCTTTCTACATCCTTATATGATCTCCAGGTGGTACCCTTCCTTATAATCATGAGCCTAATAAGACCTCACTTCTGATGGTAAAGCTCATCTCCTTTTGCTCGAGAATATGAGGTAACTATTCTTAAAATGTCTTATAGAACATAGTTTGCTCTTTGTAATTTGCTTCCTCCAAATGTAGTAGACACCTTTGTCTATCCAAATTTGATTACTCTTTCTTCTCTTCAATCAATTGTAATCAGGGGTACAAACCTTCTGGCATCAATCCCCTCGGATCCTGGTCTCAATCAGATTTAACGGGAATAAGTATCTAGACTTCCCCATCAATGAAATCTGGTCTCTTTTGTTCACTCTCCTTTAATTATTCTAGTCATAACTTCTATGACCACTAGATTCCTTGTGATTTTCAACCTCCAATTCTCATCAACCTCTTTGACTTCATAATTTATCAAGGAATTTCGACAATGCTCGTCTTTCTTGAAGAACTTTTAGAGCACTAATAACCAATTCAGTCATGTCTCAGTCAAAGTCTTCCTTTTGAATTTCATGTCATCTTCTGCCAAGTACTTTCCAATACACTTGTTCACTCTCCCCTTTGGAATTCCCTAAGTCTTCCTCCATTCTGACCCTCTGTCAGTTGAGCTTAATTCTGTTGGCTCCATTCAGTCAAGCTTCGTAACCCACCTTTCTGCTTGAACTTGCACTATCTTTGCCTTATGGTCTCCCGAAGAACACGTGGTATATTCACCATGTTGTGAATCCCCAGTATCATCCTCCGGATGTAGATATCGACTATTACGAGGTTTCCAACAGTTTCCCAAAGAATACGTGGTATATCCACCATATTGTGAACAACCAAAATAATCCTCCGATAAATTGAATTCCTACCATAGCTAGAATTTCAGTTGGCTTATTCGATGGTCTCAAGAAAAGAATTGCACACAGGAACTTGTGCAAATGGATGATATCTTAACTCCATACTCGAATATGATGTTGGTCATCAATGTAAAAATTCAGCTGACATATCATTTCCTTCCTTTCTGATACTTCAGACTAATTCCAAACAGTTGCGACTTGTTTGACCATGTAACTCGCCTTGATTGCATCTTCCATCATCCGAGTGGTCAGCTCTAAGATGTAAATTCTCTTGGTAATACATCTTTCTCCACCATTGCTCGAGATATAAACTCTGACTTTGGTACATCGACATCATATGTGGTGAGGTGCCTTCATCCAAATTGGTCCACCTTCTAGACTTGTCGTCAATCCATGACAAAATTGGATTCTTCTCCCATGGTTATGATGCTCTCTTGAACATTGGACTATGTAATTGTACTTCTTGACATGGTTGATATGTCATCTCTGAAATCTCCACGTGCTTTCATCCAAGTACTTTACTTCTGTTATTCCTTTCCGACTTATCATCATTCGTCGGATGACTTTCTCGTCCACTCCTTCTTGTAATCTGTTTGTGTATCCAACACAAATTTTTCCTTATATATATATCCAAGTTCTAATCATGAACTCTTGTTTGGCAGTTAATTTAACCGCTTCCATCTCTAGTAATGCCTCTCAATAGACAATCAACTTTTCCTTTTTCCATTAGAACTGGAAATATCCATGTTCTTCCCGTCTTCATACGCCTTTATCTTCAACCTTATGATACTCTTTGACACATAGGTGTTGCTAAATATCTTCTAGAACTTCACCTGAGTAGTATCAATTTCTCCTTATTACTCCAACAGTAGCCTCTTCCACCAAGTTATGACAAATCCATATGTATTCTGCATATTGTCCTTCTTCCTTCTTGATCTTGGACTTCCATGGAAAGACTTCATAACTTGATATACAAAAACTGCATATTCTTCCTTCTTGGTTATTCCTTCTCATGTAGCGTTTCTTACGTCATCTTCGGTAGATCTTCGTCCAATTTGTGGTGTTACTCTTTCTTGAACTTACTTCATTCCTCCTCCAGGCACTGGTAAAACATGTCTCCAGATCCAAATATGACGTGTCACTCTCCACATTCCATATTCGTAGCTTTATTGACTTCTGTCTTCTAGACTTCCTTCTCTTCATGAGCTTTCTTTGCTGCCTCATCTTGTTAATAACTCGTCTCTCCCTCACACTAAATCTAACTACCTCTGGATTAGTAACATCAAGAAAAGAACTCAATGTGACAATCATGCCGTTGTACATCAAATTCTAACTTCATGTACCAACCTAGCCAATCAAAAATCCAATAAGATCCAATAAAATCCGAATACAGTTATATAGCAATCATGCAACATAAGCCCGTAAAGTAAATAGTACTTTGAGTGAAAACATCTCAAAAGTACCCAGGCTTAGATGCTATACACTACAATATAGGTTTATATCACCTTATGGTCCTATTCTAACAACTCTTTGACTCAGTAGTTACCCCAATTGACCATTTGCAAAGGAATAAACTAAGACAAAGTACTCAAAGAGTAGTTGTGGTATGACTTGGTTACGTAGAGAACTAAACTTCATGTAAATTGAATCCTCCGTCTGGCTTGAACAAACGTCTCTTGGCATCTCTGGATCCTTCATGTCGTTGCTGATTATACACCATAAGTAGTATTGTAGCTTCCTTCATTGCTTATGTCGTCTCCTAATATTCTTACGACTCTATACTATACTAAGGTGAATCTCCTTTGAAATGAAGCTTTAGGGTATTGGAATCCTCTTCATAGTTACCATACTTGATTATCTCTGAATCTTTACCATCATCAGACTTCTCCTATCTTCCTGCCTTCACAAACTTACGATACGGTTCTACTTCAGCATATGTCTTCATAAGATGGTGTTATCAATGATATCATATAGGTAACACTGACTTGGATGTAAATCTATTTGGGATACTAGCTGGTAGAAATAGCTTCAACTTGTCCCACCAAGTTGAAAAACAAATAAGATAGATAAGTACTTATAAAAGAATAGTCAAGAAGATTTACTCTAGTCGAGTAAAAAGATCTATACAAGTATAACAGTAGTATTCTCAAGTGAATAACCATCATAATTGTAGAAAGATATGGTTTAGATAAGATAACTTCCTATAGTCTTACCAACCTACAAGTCTCCTAAAAGGGTTTTAATCCTAAGGTCGTTTTGCTCTGATACCATCTGCGGTGACCCAGCACACCACTGCATGTTGTAGTGTACAAGTCGTTGATGTAACACGCACGGAAGGACCTCTCCGCAAATATTACATCCCTCAGAGTAGTACAACAGAAACATAGCCGGTCCAAGGTAACACTATAGGATTATAACACTATTCAATACAAAATCTCGAGACCCTCCTTTTATATTGAAGCAAGTCTCTTGCAAATGAAATACAGAAAGATCCAAATCGTAGTATTAAGCTGAATATCAGCTCTAACTCTAATTCCTGATCCACTACTG
The DNA here is from genome assembly GCA_947311845.1 of Poa pratensis. Taxonomy (NCBI): domain Eukaryota; kingdom Viridiplantae; phylum Streptophyta; class Magnoliopsida; order Poales; family Poaceae; genus Poa; species Poa pratensis. The sequence continues at coordinate 20,570,931 of CAMZMU010000047.1, forward strand.
TTGTTGTCACGCCCTAATCTATTCCATCTGGAATATCTTTATCCAGGGTTGTCTCCTCCTTCCAATAGTTGTTGTCTCCTTCATTGGCAAAGTGGTCGTCATGTATGCCATTGACAATAATGTTGTTGCTCCACCATTGCCACTGTTGTCGCCGTTCTTCTGTTGGTGAAGTAGCAGTTGACTCCTTCTAGCTCACCAGGTAGACTTGATTCATTATTGAAGACCTTCTCGACATCGTGATGGATAACTGTCAACTCCTTGCTGTCTTCAAAATCTAAGCAGGGGGTCAACGGGGAAAGGGTGAGCAACTCGAGCGTTACTCAGCAAGTTCAAATAATATAGGAAAGAGTTTTTGTTTTGAATGCACTAGCTACTGCCATGACCAACGGTCATAAGCATAATGCAAGTTTTGGAAAACCTTTCTTCAAAGGTCAAGTTTTATTTCAGAAAACTATGCTCACAGTCTCCACGGGTCTTTAGTCATCACTTGGGATGCCTTTCCCGCAGCATTCTGTAGTTCCTTCCGGGAACACGGATGTGACGGTCACAATTTCTTGTTGTTGACTCTGCAGAGCTGCGTAACTTTACCCATGAGAGAAACCCAGCCTTGTTGCCTTTCCGAGCGGCCAAACTCGTCCATACTTCCATGGTATGGGGCCAGGTGTGAGTCCAAAGCCAATCACCGCCCTCTCCGCACAACACATATCCGCCCAATTGTGGCGCGGCCGGTAACAAAGACCGCTATCCCGCCACCCCTCCCGAGCTTCTATTCCAATCACCCCGTCAGGTGGGAAGGTCACGCGCTTCCACGCTGTTGGCCGCCGCAACGGACACAACCAGGTAATAGCCTGCCGAGGATATGTGAACGAGAGAAGATACGGCTGACTTTTACCGTCCATAGCAGATCTCATGGTAAACGCTTCAATACGGCGCAAGGATCACTGTGACATTGGTAATTAATCCTAGGTATATACTTTCCCGTACAATGGAACCTCCACCACAACATCAATCCGTGGTTCCATTGCCAGCCAAACAATATATATATAGCAATTCACATCATTCGAAAAGAGTTTTTCGTTTTCAATGCAATGATAATAATACGTTTTTGAAAATAGTTTTTATAAAATAGTTCAATAAGGATATGCAAGAATGAACTTGCCTGTGGTAGAAATGGCCGTTCAACTCTTCGGGGTTCTAGGGTTTGCGGTAAAACCCCGAGTTCTGAAAATAGCAAAGTAATCCTGATAAGGACTACTGAAAATTCTAGCAGCATGCTATTATGCATAATCATGATATGCATCGCCACCCCAAAATACCCAAGTTGCGGACTTAAGACTTTTCAAGTGCTTTAGAGTTTTTAATTATTTAAAGAATTTGACAACAATTTTCATGAGGAATAAATTTAAAGTGATTAAATTGAAATAGTTCAATATAATTGAACTTCAAGACTTTATTTTCCCATATTATTTTCTTTTAAGAAAATAGTTTTTGAAAAAGAATTTCAAGTCATTTCCACTTAAGGATCCTTGAATTTTTCATCCACAAAATGTTTTTCAAAACTTCAAATAAAACTTACATAAAAATTCCTCATATTTTGTAGAGTATGTTGCATATTTTTAGTTGATTTTTGTGTATTTGAATTTGGTGTAAAAATTCATTTAAGTTTGAATATTTTTGATTTAGGATGAGTAACAAGATAGTCTTGGTATAGTTCAAATATTATTTTGAACTTAGTATTTATTTTCCCAGATTATTTTTCTTGAGAAAATAATTTTAAGAAATTATTCCAAAGAATAATCCACTTAAGGATCTTTGGATTTTTAATCAAAGAAATAATTTTCAAAAATTCCTGTTAGTATTTTATTTAAATAGCTTATTTACTGCTAATATTTGTAGATATTTTTAAAGTATTTTTAGGAATTTATTTGAATTTTAAATTGAGTTTTGAAGTTTTAAAATTTCATAATTTTTGGAAAATTGCAAAAAGACCCCTGGTCGAACCAGGTCAAAGGAGTGGCTCGGGTCCGGTCAACCGACCAAGCCACCCTTCTCTCTCTCTCTCTAATCGCACGTGCCCGTGCACGATTCCTCCGACACCCGTGTCGCCTCTGCCGTCGCCGCCCCACTCCGGCCAACTCCGGCCACCTCTGCCGCCGTGGTTTGGGGCAAAACACTCCCCGACGCTGCTCTTCCCTCTGGCCCAGGCGATTGAAGCTTCGCTTCCTCTAGCCACCATGCGCATCCCAACCCTAGGGTTAGGGTTCCGGTGCCGGCGCCGCTCGCCTGCCCCTCTTCTCCGGCGTGCCCACCATGGCTCGGCGCAGAGCTTCGCCCTCTGTGCCGCCGTGGTGCGGTGGTGCTCATCCTCGACATCCATACGCCCCCTCCAACGGTAGAGCGGGCACTGCCTCGCCGCCGTGGAGCTACGGCCATGGACGCTTTGTAAGAAACTTCTTCTCCTCTCTCTACTCTCTCTAGGTACAACTAGACATGGATTGGTCACGGATGCATTCATTTGTTTAGGTACTGGATGAACTGGATATGATTCCTTGATACATTGCTCTCGGATATGAACTGATTGTTCTCTGTGCATCAAGAATGAGATGAATGGTGATGATCTAGTGTACACAGATCACTCCATGACCTCTGGAATTAATGTTGGGAACCTTTCTTGCTCAATTATGAAGAGAAATGATTTTTAGACTGAATCTTGTGATGATTCTGTCCAAACTGAACTAGAGCATGATCTAGTAATGATGTAGGAAATATTTAAGCATAATTTAGACATGTTTTGCTTGCTGTGATGCCTCCATTTGGAGTTACACAGTAGCTAGCTTGTTTAGATAAGCTTTTTATGTTTTCCTGTGCATCTTTCAGTTAATTTCATAGAGGATATGTAGATGATTTACTCATCCAGATGATCTTGTGAATGCTTTATTAGTTCATGGCGGTTGTTTGTGATCCTCACATATTGTGCATAGATGATTTAATTGTGTAATGGTGTTTAGGTGATGCAAAGTGACTCTGTAATTGATATCTTGCATGATTTGTTCACTGGAGTGCCTCCTAAGGATGTGCACAGTGCTCAGATCCATGGCAAGCATGATCTGGTGATGCTAATGTTGCTGGAATGATTTAAAGAAATGTATTCCTCTACAGATTTGGCTATTTAATAGATAAGAACAGATCTTGTACTTGTTTTCTTGGCCCTGCCAATGATGCAAAGGCTGAGGCACCTCTTTTTGATAAGAACAGATATTTATTTGGTGGTTTTTATTCTCTAGGATGAATTATGCATAGCATTTCTATGCAAATCTGAGAGAAATCCCTCCTTTCTCCTCATATAATCTGATAAGATCAGAATACTGCACCCTTCTCCTCTCTTTCCCTCTCATCTAATGATATGAACAGATGATGCACAAGATTTGGCCTAGTAATCAACCTGCTGCATGAAGAGAAGCATATGTCTTGATGAAAACTTGTGTCTTGTGGCTTGCTTGCTCCTCCTCGTGCTGATGGCCTGCTCCTCCTCTTGTGGATAGCCTGCTCCTCCTCTTGTGGATAGCCTGCTCCTCCTCGCTGCTTGACCTATTTCCTAATTGCTCTAAAGATTGGGCAAGATCTGGCAGTGTTCTAGGTGTTTTTGAGCTATGGATGATCCGATGTGAACAAAGGGTAATGTGTTCTTGCTGTTTAGATGTTGTAGAAACAACAGGGTACTGCTAGTAGATGAATTTCTTGATGTAGAAAAGATTTGATGCTGCTGGGATGTGTTTATGTGTGCAAGACAAGGGCTGGTACTGCTGTCCTGTTTATATACTGATTTAGGTCGGTTTGGGCTGTTGTTGTGGTGGTGGTGACAACACATACCATGCATATGGTGAGTGTGCTGCTTGTGTGTGGCCCCTTGTTGGTGCAAGTTTCTAGGTTTGAGGTGCATTCCCTCTTGTGCAAGCCATGAGCTGATATGGATAAGCTCCTTTGACTCCTTTTTGGGTTGCCATGTGAAATCCTTCATCTCCTTGAGCAAGCTATGGCTGCTCCCTTCTTATCCAAGCCTTGTCCTTTATTTTTAGTACAGAAAAGGTGAACTCATGAGCAAGGCTTCGGCTGGTTGCTCTTATCCTTGCTTGGCCTTTATTTTTAATGCTGCCTAGTGGCATTTGGCACTAAATGGGCTGTGAGCTAAATCCCTCATGTGGGCTTGTTCATATGATAATATTCAAATGGCTTTGCAATTGCAATTTAATTGGATGGGCTTCACAATTGGATTTGATCATTTGATCAGTTTGGATTGAATTCAAATGAGTGTGTGTAGGAGTATCAAAGTGACCCCTTCTAAACTCCTAGATTTATTCTAGCTGAAGGTTATTGGGTTCAGGTTGCTTTAGTACCTTCTTATGCCATTTCATTTGTTTTCTTCCACACTTGGTTGAGTTATTGATAAGAACAGATACTACAGCCTATGATGCAAAAGTCTGAGGCAAATATCCCCTCCAAGAACAGATTCTTGCATTTGACTTTAAAATTCTCGAGGATGATCTTGCATAGCACCTCTATGCAATACTGAGAGAAAAATCCTTCTCAAAAACCCATTTATTGATTTGTCCTTCTTCCTTTGTTATCTTCTTTCTTTTGTTGTTTATTTTGCAGGGAAGAAGAATAAGAAGATTGAGATGATGAGATGATCAAGGTCATATGAGAAGATCAAGATTTAGTGTTAGGATTCTTTTTGTTCATTTGTAATTTTCTTTTCTTTTAGATGAGATATGTACTTATTCGATAAAGATGTAATATTGATTATTCTTTTATTTTGATCTTGCATTTTAATTCCATATGATGTATCTAAGTAGACTTTGGACATTGGTTCCCAATTTGTATTTGAGATGAGTGTAAAATGAGATGGTTTAATGTGTGTGAGATAAGATGATGAATTAAGATGATAAATTCATTTTTGTGAGATGACATTTGTATCGATGATAAAATGAAATGATTCCTAGATATGTAATTGGAATAATTGTGGTTTATGGGCATTTAAATTATAAACTTGTCATTTTATTGAATTTTTGATCAGAAGTGTCGAGAGTTAGGAAAGGTCATGTCCAATTCTGGTTTGCATCGACTAAAATTCTATTTTCGATTTAGTTGTTAAAAAGATCATGTCGAAGTTTATCGCACTCCACCAGATGATCTAAACCCTAATTCACCTAGTCGAGAGAAACATCGATCACTTTGCATTATTTAATTTAACGCGCCAAAAATTCCCGTGTTTTAGATGCATGCCATGCAAATGCACAAATTCTATTTCTATCCTTCCGACTCTCTAAACTGTGGGGTATTACACCCTCCTTGAAGCCACTAGATTTGAACCTTTCTTCCACTTGGGCTCTAGCTTTGGATGGGTTCTTCTAAAAGGTCCTTGCCGCAAGATCCGCATAGTCCCTATGAGCAATCTTGAGTTCTTCGGGGTCCATGGAGGACACATCTTCACAATCTTGATATTCATTGTGTTCAACCACCTTGGCCTTCAAAGCAAGTGAGGCTCCTTGTTGCATTCCAATAGCTCGGACACGAGAGTCTTGTGCAATTTTGGCTTGGACTTTGAAGGATTGCATCTCTTGCATGACTTCATTGGAGGTCATTTGTGGATAGTTGTGCCTTCCTTGGAGACTCTTCAAGTCGACCGATTCAAAGGGCAAGAGAGCATTCACATACTTCCTCTTGATCCAAGCATCATCCACATGAGTCCCGCCAAGAGCTTTGTAGGCATTGGCAAGAGACTTGAGTTTTCGGTACATTTGCTCATGGCCTTCTCCATCTTCCATGAAGAACCCTTCGGCCTTGTTGCTCATTTCCTCAAACCGGTTTCTCTTCATGCTTTCATTTCCAACAAACACCTCAACAAGACAAGCCCAAGCTTCTTTGGCAGTGGTGCAATGCTCGATGTGAGACATTTCATCCTCTCCCACAGCATCTTGGATCAAGTCAAGAGCGGTGGCATTTAGTTGACAATCAACTATTTCTCTTCTTGTCTTGTTGGATTCATCGACGGCTTGATATCCTTGCTCAATGATCCTCCAAATCTCGATAGATGCACTGTTCACATAAGTTCTCATAGAAGATTCACATTTAGTAAACAAAGATGCATTTAGCTTAGGTGGGTTAAAACATGGGGGATATAAAATATGTCCTTTCAGACATGCTCGACGTGCGCCCCAATGCGTCCACGTCAAACATTATCATGTGTTGAGGGAGAACATTATCATGTGAACCATGTATTTCGTGTGATCCATATGTCTTTTGTAATAGTTGGAACATTACTTTCTATTCATATTATCTATAAGGATGCAACATTACAAAAAATTGAAAATATGTCCCAAATAGTCATTTACATACCAATCAGTGGACATACTTATGTTTTCCAACCATATACCATAAACAGTCTCTCCGGTTGTCGGGGGTATTACATATATTCCTTACAAATCCACGGGTCATAGACTCACAGTTGCTACAACCGAATAACTTTTAGAACAGTTCTTAACTAAACATTTTCCACAGTTCACAGTTAACATCCACTTTTTTATAATTCACAGCTCAACCAAACACACCCTAAATAGGACAATACGAAGAAAGAGTACACATGGTTCATGGAGTTAAAAAATGCTACTACTGGACTTGGATGTGATGATGCAAAGCAAATTGTTGATGTTTCTAAACAATGGTGGGATGAACATATAATCAAGCTTTAGATGTGAGCTCTAGACTATTTGGAGGCCGAGCTCCGTGGAGTTCGGTATTCCAAATAAATTAAAATCAACATTTTTATGTTTCGAAAAATTAAAGAATTTTTTTAGGTGTAGATAATGTCAAGGTAAACCACAGTGCACCTTTTCCATGCAAAATTCGTATTAGTTTAGACTACACAAAAAGGACAAATCTGGAAAGGTATCAAAATTTTGAATATGGTACTTCACCGATCCAGTTTTACAAATTTATCTTTTTTGCCAAGGCCAAAATACGATGATTTGTTCATTGAAATTTTTTAGAGGGGTATATCTTGACATTATCTACACTTAAAAAAAATCCGAATTTTTTGAAACATAAAATGTTGTTTTCGATTTTTTTCAGAAAACTAGCTCCATCGAGCTCGGGAGCTATTTGTCCTCTCTTGCTCTAAGACGGACTTGAAACATGGTTAGTGTTAGGATGACTCCAACGGGGCGACGCAAACGGACGTGCGTTTGGTCCGCGTTTTATCCGTTTGGGTCGGGGAACGGACGCGCGTCCGGCCCATGTCCGCCCCTTTCTGGCCAGTGCCCCCAACGGGACGACGCATCGAGTCTGCCCGCATGTTTTTTTTTAGTTAAACAGGCCATATATGGGCCATTTTCATTCATATATAGGGGGGGGTGGGCCGACGCATCGAGTCCGCCCGGCCAGGGTTTTTGATCATTTTGATCATTTTTATCAATCCATACAAAACAAGTATATAGGAAACAAAATAAATTATACAATCCAAATAATACAATCCAAATGGTTCATCACATAGTTATTACAATCTAAATAATTCAGCAAATAATACAAATTGTTTCACAAATAACAAATTGTTCATGCATAGTCTTACAAACCAAATAAAAATAAGACCAATAGTTCATCATATGGAACTACTGGTTACCGTAGTGCTGCCAGACATGCTCCACCAAATCATTTTGGAGCTGGTTATGAGACACCTTCTCACGAATGTCACGGTGGAAGTCGAGGAACTGATCAAATGTGGACGGTCCCTGGGGCTGTACCAACTGACCCTGAAACTGCCAAGCCTGATCATGCATACCCTCGTCGCGTTCGTCCTCCACGATCATGTTGTGCATGATCACACAAGCTGTCATCACCTCCCAGAGTTGGTCCTTGTCCCATGTCCTAGCGGGGTGGCGAACAATAGCCCACCGTGACTGGAGGGCACCGAATGCACGCTCCACATCCTTTCTAGCACTCTCTTGTTCCTTGGCGAACCTCTTCTTCTCATCACTGGGATTGGAGATGGTCTTCACAAAAGTAGTCCATATAGGATAAATCCCATCAGCAAGATAATAAGGCTTGTCATACTCGTGACCATTGATCTCATAGGTCACCTGGGGTGCGAGGCCATTGGCAAGCCTGTTGAACACCGGAGACCGCTGCAGCACGTTGATGTCATTGTGCGAGCCGGCCATGCCAAAAAACGAGTGCCAAATCCACAAATCTTGTGATGCCACGGCCTCAAGCACGAAATCTTGGGAGGATACGTGGGTCTGTGGGGACGAAAGTAGTCCCCCCAGAGCTGGAGTTGGCCAGCTCTCCGGTTCCGGTCCAATGCAGGAGAACGGCCTGGCAACGAGCCTCGGAACACCGGCCGCATTCTCTCAATGTACTCATTGACGATGAGGGTGGCAACCAGGCCGTCACTCTCATCGTCCGAGGAATCATCTGATGATGGCGCGCACAGCATGTAGTTCTTGTAGTACCATTCATCGGAGCTATCCATGGCCGAGTTCGTACCTGAGTTGGTGCCGGGGCTGACGGCCGAACACCTTGTGGGCGTTGTTGGTGTCGCGGGCGCTCCGACAGATGTGGCCGCAAGATTCACCGGCCGTGGCGGGGAGGAAGCAGCTCCGGTGACGGGGAGGAAGAGGAGCAGGAGATGGCGTCCCGGGAATGGCCTGCAGCGCCAAATCGAGGGAGCGACGGCGGGAGGGGCGAGAGAGGCGGAGGAGATTGGGGTGGGGAATGGCCTGACGGTTGGGCCAGGGGCGGACCAGAGGAGGACACAATAGCGCTCCGCTCGCGTCCGCGCCCGACGCATCGGTGGCCCAAATTTGGGCCAGGAATGGGTCGCGGCGGACCAAAAAAACGGACCGCGGTCCGTTTGCGTCGCCCCGTTGGGCCGTGTTTTTGGCCCCCGCGGACAGGAACGGAGGCGCGCGGACTCGATGCGTCGCCCCGTTGGAGACATCCTTACAGCTTCATAGTCCTGACAGGTCGGCGGCGATCGCATCACAGTACTCCGACGAAAGAGATAGGAAATTCATCCCAGCCAAGATGGCAGCATCGACGTCCGGCGCCGGCAAGGTTACCATGGTAAACCCTAAACCCCTTTTCCCTCGTCCCAATTGCTGATCTATCGCTATCTGGGTGGTCAAAATCAACTAGGGTTTGCACGTTCATGTCACGCAGAGTACTCCCGCGGATGCGAAGGCGCTGGTGGATGCGAAGATCCAGGAAGGGCTCTACAAGGTGAAGGCGTTAGGACACCTTGCAGAGGAAACAGACCGCGAAATCGAGGTGCTTCGGAAGCAGCTGGACGACATGGAGGCTGTGATGGAATTCGAGATGCGGCTCGACGAGTACTGCTCCGACCTCGGGGACATGCATGCGGCGCGGCTGGACTACCACGGCGCCTCCCTCTCTGAATCGGAGCGGCGGTCCCTCAGAGAAATCCACGAACTTGCCGCCTACGCCATCGCCGACTACGAAGCCGACGTCGGACCCATCCCGGCCTTCGACAACACCACCAACGTGCTCAACGACGACATCCCCTTGGAGTTCCCGGCACCCTTGGCTCCTCTCCTCTGGTGAGTTCTCTTTGGACCAGCATTGATAGTCACTATGATGAGCACAGTTAATTTTGCCTACATGTTCACCGCTAGTTCCATGTGATTGCAAAATAGTTAGTACTTAACCATTTCAGAGTACTTAGTATTACATTTTTCTATATGCAGAGTAGTATAAGTAGATGGATTGGATTCATGAACATCCTGTATGTCTTGCCACTTTCAACTCAAAAGATGACCTAAACGTAAAGTACTAGAACCTCTATTACTGTGGCTAGTACAATAAATTATTCAGGGGGCATGAAGTAGCTGCTTACGAAATTATTCAGGACCTTCAAAGGATCTTCACATCCCATATTGCAAATTAGTCAACGGAAAATCACTCTGTTTGACTCAACATTTACCATTTGCATTGCTATACAGCGAAACGATGTGACCGTCTAGCTCGAATTAGTGAGCACTTGTTTGTTCATCTGCTTCAGGTTCACCATCGATTTGTTATGTGACTAGTCTTTCATCCCAAACCAAAGCTGCAAACCCTAGATTAAGCTTTTATGTCGCCGTGGTTTGTGCTGTGGACAGTGCCTTCAGACACCTCCATCTTAGCTGTAGTTCTGTCGAAGTTCTATCTGCCTCGGATCCTGGCATTCACTGCACACTTAGTGATAATTATTCGAACTAGATATGAATTGTTTTGGCACGATAGATTTATTCACGGGTTTTTGAAAATGGGACATGAAGAAGTGGAGAACAAATTTTGTTAGGGAGACAAATTACTAAATCAGCTTTTTTTTGGGCAAACAAATTATGTTTATATGTTGCTACATGATGTTTGTGCATGATATATATTCAGCTGTGTTTTTTTACTGTCCTGTAGGCCTGCTGCGGTCAATGGAGGGGAGGCCAAATGCTAAGAGATTGTCACCTGGATCATGGAGCACGCCATCCCTTCTTTTCTTCACCCCCTGTTATCCAAGTTGGTTATCATGGTTCTAGGGCTTTGATCCTATTGTAAGCATGTCTGCAGTTTGACTGAAGGTGATTTGAACTTGGTGCTCTGAGATTGTTAGGATGCGTGTAGTAATGAACATCTCTGATGTATGCAAACATGTGGGCTCTGAACTCTGTGGTGCACGCTCACATGACTGTGTCTTCGTGAACTACTAATATTACCATCACATGATTCCACTGCTAGTAGATCATGGTTGTTCGGAAATCTGATATTTGTTGCATATCCCAACCTGATCGCTTTGTCAAATTGAGGTGTCTACGTTCGAGTCATGTTTCAGGTTTTAGCAATGTGGATGATCGTCTCTTTTTTATAGGTTCTAATGGACAACAAATTGCAGTAAGTGCGGATATTCAAAATTAATCATAATTTAGCTGAAACATCGCATTGATGTGTACAAATGAGGCAAAATAAACTGTTGGCAGCTGTGAAGCATGAAAGAAGGTATACAGGATAGGTACCTTCTTCAAACGCAATATCACAAATTTGAAGAGTACAGATGCAACCTCACACAGCTATGGTGCAAATGAAACGACCATACCTGTTTTGAAATAGGCATCAAAGGAACAGGCAGGATTAAAATTGACATCATCAAAGGGAAAGGAGAAGAACGTCTACGGTTCTACCTAGTTCCAATTTTCCATCGTCGACCCAGTTAAGCCAAAACTAGTTTCGATTCTTCAACATACACTAAACTCAGAACCGCAATCTCAACAAAAGAAACACATGGTCTGATCCTTCCTTGATGCATAGTAGTGCACAGCAACAAAAGGGTATCGCTACTGTAATCGCTCAGCGTACTCAGTGCACCTGAAAAGGCAGAGGCATAAGCCTTCAGTACATCAAAGCAAAAGCAGCGCTTGTAATCCGTTGGTTTGACAGCCATGGGTTACATAACAAGTTTTCTACACGACGGGCATGGCTACAGCCACAGCCACAGCAGCTCACTTCCTGCCACGGCCCTTTGCCTTTTTGGGTTTCTTCTTGCTCTTCTGCTTCTGCTGTGTCTTCGTTGAGGTTGGGCCAGCCCCAGGCGCTTCTCCGTTGTCAGCTTCATCGTCCGAACATTCAGTGCCTTTGTCCCTTCCGTCAGTGTGGGACTGGACAGCCGCTGCAGCAACATTGCTTTTATCATAGTCTTTCGCGGAAGCCTTTTGAGAACGCAGAAACCTGATGATCGCCTGCAGCTTGTTCTCGCCATCTTGCCACATTGAGTATAGAACCCCGATAGTCAGAGAGGCTCTCTTCTCCGTCCTGTGATGACAAACCATTTTCATGTGCAAACGGTAAATTTTCAGGAGACATGGGGATAACATATCGTGCAGAAAAAGGGGACGTTCCGTTTATATTTGCCCATCGAAGGCATTTGTTTGTACTATCATTACGAGATTTATAGTTGGTGCTAATTTAACATTTGCTTACCTGGCAGACTGTTCTTCGAACTCACTGCAGATGTGTCTGACCTCTTCCAGCAATTGTGCATGAAAGCCTGTTTGCTCCAGCCATGGAAGGGCACTTCTAAGGAATTGAACAACAATCCTTGCATCTTTCTGCAGAAATTAGCTTTTAGACTAACTTGCAACTGCCAAGCACTGGGACAAACTGGGTGGTAAGAAAACAAGCATTACAAACTCACCTGGCCTTGCTTATTCACTTGAAAATTCTCAAACTTCTCCCAGAAGGGAGTACTCTCATCGCTTAAATCTATTTCACATGTACCCTCCATCTTAGTACCTCGTACAGCCTTAGGAATCTTTCCAGAAGTAACATTGCAGGAATTGTTACCATCAGATTCTTCTGGCAATGGCCTCTCTTGCTCTGCAGAGCTTGGTTCTTCAGGACGGAGAAGAGCCAATACCTTGGGAACATCATACATATCTTCCTTGCTAATCATATAAGCATTTAGGTTTCGAACAATCGCTGGGCCTTTGGGTGAACCGACAATTACCATGTGATCTCCGATTGCGGCAAGTGCATCAGCAAGCACTTTTATGAAGTTGCTCGGTGTGCGAGACCTCATTTGTAAAGCATGTACAATCTTCTGAGAGAACTCCAAAGGTAAATCCTTAAATACTTCAGACCTCAGAAGGTTATTTGTGACCTCATAGCAACTCCCCAGAGAAAGAGTAAGGATCAGTGGATAAAGTGTGACAACTAGTCTCAGGAGGATTGGTTTGTATGAACTACTAGAAGACGTTGTTGAAGTCTTGTGCACCCATTCCTGGAGACTCTGCTTGCTCATCAAGATGGACAAAATTGTCTGATATATGAAACGCCCTGACGACAATGCCAAACGATCAAGATCGCCATCTGGGCTGGAATCAGATAGCAGGGAGCTGTCAAGGTAAACCTTGCTGGTACGGCACTCCAGCATATTGACCAACAAAGATTTCGTGCAGCATATAAAATCCTTCTGTAGTAAGTATGATGAAGCCAAGAAACCAAGGCACTCCATAAGACCCACATAGCACATTGGGGATATGTAGTCTAGTTCGTCCTTCCACGGTACATTGTAGGTAAATTCAAGAGCAAACCTATAGTTCATGATCAGGGAGGATCTATCACTACCACTGTCAAGAAATTTCTTCAAAGAACGGAAAAAATCAGCCCACTCAGAACTATCGTCCAGGTACTGTAATAGTCTTGAAACTAATGCATCATCCAATCGTGCTGCATGGAGCAGAAGCATAGTAATTCTCCCTAAATGCCCATAAGTCAAGTTTTTATTTGTTGGCCGAAGATTTGCACCAAGGGAATCAGCAATCAAACCATATGCAGCTGGTGAGTCAAGTAAACGCAATAGGCTCCTCGTTGTTCCATCTCTCCACACAAGAAAAACTAACTCAAAGAAGCGACGCTCACACAGAACAAAAGAGCTTCTCAACTTCATGGAACCTTTTGGCACACTGAACTTGGATCCTTCCAAAAACTTTGCTATCTCATTTATAAAAAGGATAGTTCTGACCAGGGCATACGAAGATGCGGGCTTTGGAGGAATTTGAACAATGGACTCCAACTTCTTAAGTACATTCAAACCAACAGAAGACAGCTCATTCATCCAGAAATGCTCTGCACATGAATGAAACTGAGAGGCATCCAATAAACATCTGTTGCCGTCTTGCTGCAAAGTATTTCTGCCAGGATTAGAAATCCAACTTGAGTTCATGTTAAGCACCACATATCGGTCAGCATCACCATCTTTTCTCAACCCGAAGTACTTGGCGCAGAGATCTCCAGCTGCATAATCATTTAATTCTTGATCATCAGTGTGGCGAAGATGAGATAGTACTTTGATTATGATCGACTTCCAGTGATTCCAGACATATAACAGAGTTTGGGGTGATATCTGGTTGCAGGCCAGCAAATCATTACAGCTATTTTCATCTTCAGATTCTGGACCTAATTCCAAATTGTATCCAGAGGCTCGGGACTGGAGATGAACATCAAGAATCAAACGTGAAGCAATAAGTTCAACTAACAAGTTCGCACATTTTCTGCCCTCAAGCAAAGTGCAAGTTAAATTGGGAAGAGACTTATTCACATCTGACAGTGCATCAGCTTCCAGGCAAACAAAGCAGTAGAAGCACTCAGAGACCTTATCCGCCATCTCCTTGGCTTTTGCGAGCAACTGTTCCTTCTCTATATATCTTCTGGGAGGCCACCCTCTACCATTTGAAGACCAAAAGGAGTCTACAATGATATGGAGGAGGAGAAGCCGCGTTGCATCCTCAAACAAATCTGCCTTCTCGAGCAGGTCTACCTCCAGTAAGATGTCTCCTTTATACTTTGCTATTGCTGCAGCTTCTAGGAAATTACCCATTTCCATCTCTAAGCTCAACAGTTCATCAACAAGATTCCTAGAGTTAAGGAATGTCCGTTTATGATCCATAGAGCTGAAAGCTTTAACAAAAGGCATCATTTGCTTTATGTCACCACGCTCAAAATAATGTTGAGCGCAGTTATCCAGATACTTCTTTCTAACTGCAGATACCTCCAAGGATTTTGAATTCTCAAGAGAATGTTCCTCTTCCAATTGTTGCATAAACTGCAAGCCCAGATTGAATAATCCTTTTCCTTTCGAGCACATGGAGAAACACTGGGTGTAACATTTAGCTTTGAAGTACACTTCAGCTGCCTCCCGCCAGCATTCAGCCCTAGCAAAACAGTCACCAGCATCCTCAAGTCTAGAAGTACCACACTTTTGCATATAGACCGTACCTATGGCAACGCAAGCAACAAAATTTTAGTCAGATAGAGCTAAGGATTGTGAGGTAAAAAATGAAAGCTAAAAAACTAGCATGTCTGCAATTTAAGAAGGGATATCATTTCGAACCAATGTTTTAAGGTTGATGACATTTACTTATATAGCAACTGTTTAAGAACAACTTGTCATTTGTAAAACGATATGGAATGAAGTAAAAAAGTATGGATAAGCTTGGAATAATGGACAGTTGGCAGACCTGCTCTTTTGCAGTCACCTAATTTGATATAGCAAGCAGCAGCTTTCTCATGCATGCCTATGGACTCGTAGATCTCTGATGCGTTTGCAGTGACGCCTTGCCCAACTCCGAATTTGAGGACATGACACGCTCACCAGTTGATACAAGTCCGGCAGCTCTTGCCCACTTCTCTCTGTATGCATCACCAGCCTTTTCGAAACACATAGTAGCCATCTCGAACTGCCCTTCGTTAAATAACTACAAAAAAGAGAACTTGTGACATGGAATAACAACGGTAAAACTTAAGTACAGAAAAACTGTAAGTAGGTAAGCCACATGCCAAACAAAGAATTTTTGTACATAGAACAATTGTGAGATAAAAATACCATGAATTCCACGAGAATAAAAACACAAAGAGAATCAGTCACTAGGCAACATAATGCATAACACAGCAAGTTAAAATTGGCTTTCCAGACCAAACAAGTAAAGATCACTAACCTTGGTTCCCCGTAGCCTCCAATCATCACTGCTGCTCCCTGTCTGCATTGCCTGAATGAGGGAAGAATCAAGTAATCTAACTTCCACAAGGCACAGCTTCTTCCAGTAGTCAAACATTGGCCGACAATAATCATCTGTATTTTCACATATCCAGAGTCTTTGCCTAGTGCGCGTGATTGCAACATAGAGTTGCTTCAGCTCGGAACAGAGAAGATAATGCTTGCTTCTGTCAAAATCCGGATGAGAGGTCTCCTCAGAGTGTGCTATAATATCTTTATCTTCCATGTAGCCATATAAAACTCTCCATTTGTTTCTTAATGGCGATGAACCAAAAAAATTGTACAACAGCACATCCTACAAGATAATTCTGAATTAAGTATACTCAACATTTTGAAACAGTGTCTTTACAATTAAAATATTTTGCAAACTGAGCACAGATGAAAATGAATTTATAAGCTCGTACCTGAAACTCGAGGCCTTTACATTCAACAATAGTCAACACAAGAGCTTGCTTACCAACAAGATCAATAATTTGTTTTCTGGTAGCATCATCACGAACCAATATAACTTGCTCAGCACCAAACCCATGCAGGTTACCATGTTTACTTTTGCTTTCTCCAAAAATAGTCATAATTGCATTTTCATCGTTATCAGACTCCAGAAGCACAGGAGCTTCTCCATATACAAGTCCAGTCTCTGGATTAAGCTTGTCAACACTTGACGGGAAAAAGAAGTACAGAAGGCTCATGATACTATGTGCCATACGGAGGATGCCACAATGTGTGCGGAAATTTTGAGACAGTTGGAACATATCAGAGAGATGGACTTTTTTACCATGTTTAAGTCCTTGATTAAACGCTTCAGTTTCTGCCAGGAATGCAGTATAAAAAAGTGAACGGATATCTTCAAACCTGAAATCAATACCCCTTGCTATAGTCTGTGCAGTGTCACCAGCAAAAAGGAAGCCTTCCTTGATATTCCTGCAGACATACTTAAGAAGTGCTATTTGTGTCATGGTGAGATCCTGTACCTCATCTATGTAAACAAAATCCACCATATCTCCATTGTAGCCCTCAGATACAAGGCTACTGTGAAGACTATTGACAAAATCTGACAAATCAAACTCCCTGGCAGTGCATTTCATACTCTCATATTCAAGGAATAAATCATAAATTCTCTCTCTCTTCTCACTATTCAATGATGAAAATCTTTTATCTGAGAGCATCACATAATCTTGCCTTCCCAATTTACTAGTATAAGGCCTGATTGCTTGATATGCACCCTTTATATGAGAAATTATTTCAGTAAAGACAGTGGACGCATCAAATTTCTTTGTAAGGTCTGCATTAAAACGAGGCCAGTAGAAAGTAGCAAATTTCTCATAGGTAACTTCCTTCAACTCAATAAAAGTTTGCACTGCACGAGATTTTGAATGGCCTTTCTCAATGCTAGACTTCATTTCACCATAAAACGCCTCAAAAAATGATGTCCGGCGTGTTCCATCAAGCATCATCAAAAACTTTCGATATGTTATAGTAAGAGGATAGTGCTCATGAGGTAGACCACAAAAGTTGTCAGGAATTTCTGTAAACTGTTGCATGTCATCCATGATGTCATGCATGTGAAGAATACTAGGCTGATCAGAGACATCACCAGCGCCAAATCTATAAGGGTCAAAATAAATTGGAATTAATATCAGGATCCTTCTTGGTATAAATCATAAAATAAGCGACAACAACAACAACAACAGCCTTATAAAATAAGCGAATTAAACATTTTTCAAAGAAATCACTGAACCAGCTTGAAAGGTATAATTAAAAAAACAGCAGCAAGCCTCACTCGGTAAGCTAGTCATGTGACGATGTGAGTGCATGCCTAGCGTCTGTATTCCCCTTTAATACAAACCACTGGGGTAGCCACGATATGCGTAGTGTTTTTTATAATTTTTAAAATATATCTTAAAGAGAAAATCCACTTAAGACAGGTAAAAACATTAACCCTTCAAAAGGATATGACAAAGGGTCTAAGGAGTCTCCGGTTAGAGATACAGTAGAGCGGAGTACAGTGAAAAGGTATTTAAGCCAACTCGTGCACAAATTTTTATCCACTTTAAATAGCTATATGAAAATCATGTACAAAATGGCACAAATATGTAATACTTTTAGACTTACCTTTTAAGCTTGCAGATGTGATTTTTTATGGCTGAACATAACTTTGGGCTTACAGTGATAAACATTTGTTTCACAAAACTTTCTCCTCCATTCTTCAGTGGCACAGATAAATCAGCTCCATTAAAATTTAGACCTTGGGATGCAATCAATGACTGTTGCTCTTTCTGAATCAATTTCATCGTCAATACAGTGGTTTTTCCGGTGCCTGACCTCCCAAGTATAAAACTAGTGAGAGGAAATTGGATTATCACCTGCTCTTCATCAGTCAGTTCAAAAGGGATGTCGAGTTCAGACCCATCAGTAGCTGTCAGCAAATGCTTTGCCACTCCAGATGATAAAGAGTAGAACTTCATCAGCAAGAAGCTTTCGCTAACTTTTGAATTCTCCATGGCATATGATGTATCCACGATATCACGCTCTTCCTGAACATCACCTTTGTAATCTTTGTTATAGCGAATAATATCATGCTCAATATCCCAAACCACAGGAACCTCCAATTTCCTGTTATCCACAACAAAAGGAGAGCAAACATTAGAAGAATGTCTACAGGCAATTCATTTCTGGGCATGTAAACTATTTACAAACAGTTGATCTCTAAGCATAATAGGTAAATACAAATCCAGTGAACCAGAGTATAGTTCATTAACAGTAAACATCGCATACCCCTGCGTCTGCACTCTCTTGCAGTGATCCAGGTAATCATCCGTGTACATGGAAAACAGATTCTCGAGACGTTGAATAGTTCTTGCAAGATTTTGCTGTGACAGTAGGTCCCAAATTCTTATTATCTGGAAATATCTTCTTTCTGCTTTTTCCACATCAGTACTCCAAACAAGAAACAGGTCCCTGACTTTGTATACTTTTGTAAGATGAGAAACACCAGGTATATCAAGGTTCTTAACTGTTGTCCTCCAACCACCTCCAAGTCTGATAAGCTTTTGGAGTACTTCCCTCCTGAGCTGTGATGATTTTAGTTTGGTGAAAGACTTTCTGAACTCGTCGCTAAGAACGACCTGTTGAATTTACGAATACAAAAAATAGAACCTGAGAAAAATCGTATACAAGGAAAATGAAAAGAATAGTATGTACTTCAAGAAAACTAGGAGGTTCACAAGATAGTATAGGTACTCTATAGAAAAGAACCAAAATAATTGATATAACATGGTAGGAAGTAGCACATGTTCCATAAAATCTTGATTACAAACTTCTCACAATAGAATTACAGAGCAAATAGCCTAGCAGAGACAAGTGAGCCACATACATGTTTCCAAAAAGTAAAGATACATCTATTATCTATTAATGAACAAAAACATCACCCTATAGAACGAAGTGTATATATTCAGAAAACCCAAATTCCCTGACGACAAGCATGAGTCACATGTGGTCTGCGTTCCGGGTCATAGAAAACAAGAAAGTATCTTCAAAGTCAAACTGGCTAAGACCATGGTATTTACCTTCCATCTGGTATTGCTGAAAACCGCTGAGTCAGCATTAAGAAGATCATCAAGTTCATCAAGCTCTTGCTTTACTTGCAAAACCAACTTACAGATGGTTGCGTCATTAGTGGCACTGAAAACACATTTACGTTTCTCTGCATCATCAACAAGGTCTGTCCATTCGGTTCCACTTTTATACAGTGTATGAGCATTCCCAACAATCCAAAGACAGTGTCTGCATGAAATAGAGCATCCATCAGATGATTTATCACCAATCTGACATATTTTCAACAGAAATTAACAAGGGTCCACAAAAAAATTGATGCACACCTTGCTCTAGTAAGAGCAACATTTGTTCTTTGGTTATCAGCAAGAAAACCAACAACGCCTCTCACATTGGATCTAACAGTTGATAGTATTATTATATCATCCTCTTCTCCTTGGAAACCATCAATGGACTTCACCCGCACATGAAAGCCATCACATGTATCGTATTTTTTGCCAAGTCGAGTTTTAATTGCATCAACTTGAGCATTATATGGCGAGACCACGCCGATGCTGAGTTTTTGGCCTGTCCTTTTCCAAGCTGCAGAAAAAAGTAAAGAGTTACTGATCTTAAGGATATGTATCACCAACTAATTGACATATCACTGCTTTCCACTCTGAAAATGATAGAAGTTACTAAAATGGGTCCATGCAGTGGCCGATGATCCTGATAGGGCATAATGTTTCATCTTCCATTTCATCTACTTTATGTTCTCCTTTTTTTCTAAAAAAAATGCAACATTGTCTCCCGAACAGGGCAGCAAAATTGAATTTTCATAAAGCCGTATTGATACAATTATCACAAGTTACACATATATAAAACTGGACTCTTAGTGTAGTGAACACATATATACCAAAGAAGGTTATGCAGTATGCAGTAAAAAAAGGAACAACATGTATCTAAAGATCCCATGTTACATTAGCCGTGTAGCTTCATAAAAAAGATAAGTAGAAAGGATATTAAGGTTAAATAAATGATACAGTTCAGCTTATACATACATTTAAAGATGGTATGGATTAGGTGCAAAACAACAGCAACTTCAACCATGTTTCTCCGACTGTTTCCCGCGCCCTCTTTGTCTTCTCTTCCGTCAGTGACATTTATAAACGTGTAGCTGCCAAAAGGGAGGCATGTGTAATCCTTACTATAGCTAGGAGACAGGACATTGGGACCATCCAAAATCTTCCTCTCATAAAATTGAGCATTTGGAAATAAGCTGATACAAGGATTCATGCGATACTGTATATTCAACAAATGTTTCTCAAATTTGAGCATAACCAATCTACCATAAAGACTCGTCCCAAATCCAACTTCTTTGCATACCTGGAGATAAACAATCAAAGGTAAGATTATCAAAAACAGATCAATAACAAAGGAACATAAAAGAAAGATATGGCCTTCACAGTTTTTCAACAAAACATGTGGCATTTTACTACCAGAAGTTTATCTTGTCGATAAATGCACCAATGACTAACAAATGAAACAAGACAGTATAAAGAAGGTGAGAAAAAACCTTACTTTGCTTTTTACCATTGCGCTCAGCTGACAATCATCTCCTACCAAAACAACATGTTTAACCCAATGCAGACGTAATGGGATCACCAATTCACACTCCCGCACTTGAGCAGCCTCATCAACAATTAATACATCGAGAGGTGCAATCTCCATGTGATGTAACCGGTACGAGCTAGAAACAGTAGAGAAAAGAAGTGTTGCATTACATATGCAGTAGCTCTGCACCCAGTTTTTGTCTACTCCACTGGGTAAATTAAGCGAGCGTAGCAGATCTTTAAGCAATTTAAGGCATGTAGACCTTGCTCCATATAGTTCCTTCTCAAGAGAAGATATAGGCTGTGCACAAACAGAGTTTTCAGTTGACAACCAACCAAGGCCCCTTTTCAAACCCTCATCGGTCAAGTCTACGTCGCACAGAAGGGCACCAAATTTTTCCAGCATATTGAGCAATGCAGATATATTTATGACACTATGACGAGAAAAGCACCTTCCAGGAAGGTGAACCCACAAAGTCATTATGCATCTTTCAAGAGCTATTGCTGTCGCATCAAATTGCTTCTTTATGAAGTTCAGAAAGCACACTGGTTCAATTTTGCCATCATCCTCAAGA
This sequence comes from Poa pratensis, assembly GCA_947311845.1. Classification (NCBI taxonomy): domain Eukaryota; kingdom Viridiplantae; phylum Streptophyta; class Magnoliopsida; order Poales; family Poaceae; genus Poa; species Poa pratensis. The sequence continues at coordinate 20,592,245 of CAMZMU010000047.1, forward strand.
AGCATATCATAACGTGAAGCACAGTCTTCAAAGAAGGATACCATTGAAGCTATTCTGTACTTCCATCCAGACAACGATGAAAAGCATTCCACAAGTTCATCGACGCGAAAATCCAAGAAAACATCCTGAAGATCGTCAGTCATGTCCATGTTAGACCTGCTTCCAAATAGCAAGATATCTCCAAGAGAAACAGGTAGACCATTGTCATCACTGTGCCCATTGAAATCCTTCAAATTTTGAAGAAACCGAGTGCAAACTCCAATGACAGCAACATTTGTGGGAGCACAAGTAAGAGTTCTGCATTTCAAACACGCCAGAACCCACAGTAAAGCGCTAACCGTCTTGGTCTTTCCAGTACCTGGTGGGCCCCATATAAGCTTCATGAGGTCCACATGACTACATAGTACAGCTGAGATGACAGATTCAATAGCGTCCACTTGCGATCGATTAAGCTTAATCGACTGTAGTTGCTCTGTGAAAGAAGCCAAGCAGCCTCCTTCCTGTTTAACGCAGATACCACAAATATCCTCATCCTGCAACAGAGCCAACATAGAGGAGCTCAAAAAGTTAGGTACCGTACAAATTTATAATGGTTAATGAAAACAGCAAGTAAAACTTAAACGCGAGTATTCATGTCAAATTACCAAATTTGTTGGGGCTAAGAGCGACTTGATTACTGTGAAATTGTTATTCATGTGTGTATCGAAGGTAAGTGCTTTCCATATCCGCATGTTTGTGGTGATATTATTGAGAAATATTGCATGTTTGAGTTTATTCAAGTCTTCTTCCAAACCAATATCCTTTGCAACTTTGACTCTGAAGCCCTTCTGGTACTCATCATCCATAGAAACCTCAGTAACCATGGCCAAGCAATATGTCACACCATAGCGGTTTAAGTCCTCTGCAGCTTCAGGTTTCATGCTAGACAAAATAAATATGTCACCATTCCTCGCAGCATAAGCCTCAGTAGAAAAACCGGCCTCATTGTCCCAAAAGTCCACATCCATAAAGTATGATCCAGATTTTCCCGCTACCTCCATGGAAAGTATTTTCGACGAGGGTGCTTCCCTGATGAGTTCAAGGCATGAGCACAGATCTGACCTTGTTTCTTCAATCAGAGGTGCACGATACGATATGAGATAGTGATCCAGTGACTTGAAGTTGCAGGGAATAATCTCAACCTAAACACAAAAGAGAAGATGGTATAAATGAAACATGATTATAGGTAGCAAAAGATTCTCCAAAAGTTCCTTGAACACAAAAATGGCATGCGATTTATGCAAACAGAAGCTGTCTAGTCAATATCTACTGCATGAACAGGCAAGGACCAATACAGGGCTTAAGCTATCACAAGGATAAGGAGGTTACTGTACTCCCATACACATAACTGGTCATAGCAATATAATTTCTAATTTCTGCCGAGAAAATTGTACAACATCACAGCATGTATCCCTTTTTTTTCAATTGACAATATGTATTATCTCACTAGGATACATGACTTACACACCTAGCATCTCCCAACAGCTATTAACAACTTACAGCATGTATCATCTAAATTTTTTGGAACAAGACGGGCTAAATGATGCTACAACCACTATAAAACACTTCCCAAAAGATGGTGCGTCTGGCATAGCAAATTAGTGTGTCATTTTTTTCAAACAGCAGTGGGAATCTCCATCAGTAACACAAAATCATGCATAGCATCTATAGTTAGCCCAAATCAGTCACTCATACGAGTACAAGGCACCAGCAGAAACATGTAATCTCCTGACTGCCATGTATCACCACCAAAGTGTGTGCAGCAGTTATGTAACTAACTCACTGCAACGCTTGTGACAACAAAACAGGGCACTCAGCACAAGCCAATCGAAGTTCCCTGGCACGTGCACAGAAACCCCCTCTAAACCCTCATGCACGGACCAAACCACGCAGACAGAGCACCATTATTCGGAGCATCCAACTGCCCAACTTTGATCAGTGATCACACACACAAAAACAGCCAACAGCATACACTAAACACGATAAACAAAGTCACCAGATTTCAGCTAGAGATGTAAGAGAGATCCCGCCAAATCCCACTTAGAGTTCATTTGGAGATTTTCAGTTCAAAATTTGGTCTCAAAATTTGAACAAGAAATCTCCAAATGAACTGTAAGTGAGATTTTCGCGGGATCCCACTTGACACCTTAATTTCAGCACCAAGAGAAACCTATCACAAGGAGGTTACTGTACTCAACCATACACATAACTTATCATAGCAATATAATTTTCTAACTTCTACCGAGAAAATTGTACAAAATCACAGCATATATCACTTTTCTTTTCAACTGACTAAAGGTATCTCTCTCACTAGGATACATGACTTACACACCTAGCATCTCACTGCAGTCATTAATAACTTACGGCAAATATCATCTAAAGTATTTTGGCACAAGACGGGCTAACTGATGCTACAACCCACTAAAACACTTCCGAACTGATGGCGGCGTCATGGACACAGCAAATTAGTACTTTCATTCATTTCAAACAGCAACGGGCACCTCCCTCCATCGGTAACACAAAATCATGCATAGCATCCTATAGTTAGCCCAAATCAGTCACACTCATGCAAGGCAGCAGCAGCAACATGTAATTTCCTGACTTCCACGCATCACCACCAAGTGTGCAGCAATAATTATGTAACTAACTCACTGCAACGCTTGTGGAAACAAAACAAGGCACTCAGCACAAGCCAATCGAAGTTCCCTGGCACGTGCACAGAAACCCCCTCTAAACCCTAGCTCACGGACCGAACCACGCAGGCAGAGCACCATTATTAGCAGCATCCCACCGCCCAATTTCGATTAGACACGGAGAAACAGCCAACAACGGTGCGCTAAACGCGATTAACTAAAAAAAGTCACCGGATTTAAGCGCGAAGAGAAACCTAGCGCGCGCGTGCGCGCATAGACATAGCTGGCCCGGAGTCCGAACGCGCGCACAGGCACGGATTTGGAAGTGAAAAAAAAGGGGGGGCGGCGCAAGCTCGCAACCGCGCCGCGCCCCCGCACAGATCATCGTCGAGAAGTAGTAAGCGGTTTAACCGAGGGCCCGACATCGGAGCCCGTACGTGAGCGCAGATTCGAAAAAAGGGGGCTCAGGCTCGCGACGGCGCGGCGACAGACAAAGCAGGGGACCGATCACGCACGCACCTTGTCCCTGTATAGGTCGTCGTCGGTGATCTCCGGGACCGACCAGGCGAGCACCACGTCGTCCAAGTCCATCTCCGCCATGACGGCCGCGCCGCACGTACGGAGCCGGGTCGTCCCGCGCCCTAGCCGCCGGTCACGCGCGAGCAGGCGGCATGCGCGAGGAGGAGGAGGAAGGGGGTCTCCGCCGTCTCGTGGAGGAGGTCGGGAGGAGTCGCTTGGAGTCAAGCCTGTGGTGGTGGTGGTGCTGCTGCGGCCGGGATGTGCGGGGAAAAGCGGAGAGGGCGAGCGATCAACTTGGAGGAGGGTGGGGGGGTAATGGGAGTGGGATTACTGCTGCCTCTGCGCACAAATCTTTTGCTTCTGGGGTAGAAGATACTAGAGTCTAGAGAGAGAAGAGGAGGAAGGCTTTTGGGGTTCTAGGGAGCACGTTGGGCGGCGGGCCCTTCCGCACAGAGACCGCCCCGGTAAAAACTCGACGGTAAAAATACGGGGTAGGGGTAGGAGGACGTGGGTTCTTCTCTCGGTCTGGTCGTCGACGGTCCTTTCCTTTTCCTCCTCTTAAGTCTTATCTTCTGCACAGTTTTTGTTTCTTTCTCAGGCAGGGAAGGTGCTGGCCAGCGACCAGCCATAGCATAGAGGACCAACATTCAAACCATGACAACCATCCCAACTTTCCACATTGCAATTATCTTCCTGCTACTCCCTCCTTGGAAATGATCGAATACGGATGAATTTAGACATATTTTATTGTTTAGGTACGTCCGTATTTTGATAAATCTATGTAAACCGTTTCCGATCGGAGGGAGTAGAAAATATTTGTGTCAGTTTTTTTATAATGGTTTTGCTACTTCTCATCTGCTCGGTCAAGTTCTACATCACCGAATTTGTATCGTGATTCCTATTACTACGAGTTGCAACTGGATTTTTTTCAGTTGCACATGGGATTGCAACGACTGTTTGACTTTTTTGTAATTCGTGTTTGACATGAGTTGCAACTAAGATTTGAGCAGAGGCTGTAGGAACACCCTCCATTTTGAAAAAAAATTAAGATTTGATGTCATCATCTGACCGAGAACTAAGCTAATTTTCATACGACTAAAAATTGTCACGTCAAACCCTCAAAAAAACAGTCACACATTTTTTAAAATTATAACGTTCACCCTTAAATCTGCTTAGAAAATAGACGGATAGTACTAGTAGCAAATTGTAGGAGGCTTTGCCTGAAACAGAGGACTATTTTTCGAACCTATTCAATGCCTTTCATTGATTAAGTCGAAAGAAGTTGAACATCTTATAAGGAAAATCTGCCGAAAACCATACACCACGTAGGCCCTGAGGCCGCGCCCCACACGAGCGGATGACCAAGTTACATTTGCAATAAAAGTCAACACTCAAACACTTCAATGCAACAGTGGAGGCGAATATTCGAACACCCCCCCCCCCCCCCCCCCCCGCGCTCTGATATCCACGCTGGCCCCGAAGTCGCACGCCCACAAGAGTCGATGACCAATTCACTCTAGCGACCAAAGTCGACACTACACCTTAATGCAACACGGCGGTGGCAATAGACCGGAGGAGCCACCACTTTGACATCCACGTCGGTCCCAGGTCGAGGCCCGCATAGCCGATGACAAAGAACGGATAGCGCCGACCAGACGAACAGGCAAACCACCAACACAGGAAGCGAAGGGCTCCACAACGATGCCTCCAAGGAGGGAAGCGACAACCAAGAGCGCCGTCATCGGAGACATCAGCTGAGGCCGGTGCTAGGGTTTCACCCAGAGTTCACCAAAGCCGTGAAGGCAATACTATGCACGGACGTGTGATCCTTCTTTGGTTTTCTCGAACAACGGATATATGTAGGAACATCCACAAAATGTAGAATCGGTTTTTTCATTCACTTATACATCAGAAAATACAGTTTATACAACAAGGTGTGTCTTAGACAGGAAATTAAATGAGTATAAATGACGACTTCTATTAATAGCTCAAAAAACATAGCAGAAGAGCGTGCTGCAGGAAATTAATGTTAGTATTATTTTTGTAACACAATCAATCTCTTACTTCGTCCGATCGGAAATGGTTAACATAGATTTGTCAAAATACGGATATATCTACACACTAAAATATGTATAGATACATCCGTAATTAGATAAATATGTGTCAATCATTTCCAATCGGAGAGAGTGATGTCAATTGTTGATCAAAACAAAGACTTTGTCGTCAAAATAAATCGTACAACCCAATATAAGCAATATGACGATGCATTTTTCCAACAGTTGATTGCTTCCTCATTCTGAACCATACCCTAGTTGATGATAGTACTCCCCACATTCACTAATCCATTCACTAATGTAAGGCATTGCACCTACCATTCAGTGGTATTTTCCGCTCTAGCCTCCCTAATGCATTTTTCCTGGCTTCTCCAATGCTGTCATTTCAATTTGCTTGATTCAAATGTATTTCGACTTATTTTGTACATAGATTCACTCATTTGTATGTAGTCAAAATTGAAAGTGGGTCCAATGACATCAGTTTTTTTTTTTAGAAAACCAGACTTTATTGCCCTGCTTTAAGAAAGCATAGTTCTTACAACGCATCCATGCTGGGGATCAACAGCTTACAAGAAAAAGAACAAGTTCACTTGGACCAAACCACTCCTTAACAACCAACCACAAACCCCCAGCAACACCTCACAAACAGTACCGCTCCACCCAGGTTAACAACCAACAACACAGCGAACAACGCAAAAGCAAAAATCATGGCTCGAACAAGTATGTGACTATAACACCAGAACCAAACAAAATTTCTAAGACTCCGATTCAACTCCCAGTTCTTCTCCTGGCACACCTCTTGACAATCTTGAGTCTTCTTTTTGCGTCTTCAATCGCCCAATCAGCAATCTCCTGGAATCTTGCGTCCCAAAGCGGTTTCCAAAGCTGAAGATGGGAAATCATACGAAACACAATATCATCAGCACTCCTCATCAGTTTGCCTTCAAAAATGAGACGGTTCCGAATGGTCCAAATAGACCACATAGCCGCCGCAGCAGTAATCCAGATTTTCTCAAAAAACCTCCCTTTTTCAATTTTCGAAAACAGCATAATATCAAGGACCGAGCGTGGGGCTGATTGCCATCCCACCACTCGCCTGAAAAGCTCCCAGAGGAATCGAGCCGGAGCACACATAAATATAAGATGGTTAATAGTCTCTAGTTCACCGCACACTGGGCACCGTCCCCTCGTGTTCCCTTTCCTTATCAGAATCTGCTCCCTGGTTGGTAGTCTGTCATGTATGATTTGCCAAATGAAAATCCTAATTTTTATAGGAATTTTCTGTTTCCACACTCTCGCTAAATCTGGGTCAGATACTCCCTCAAACGTCAACCATCTGTACATTGACTTTGTTGTATATTCACCTTTCCTTTCCAAAGCCCACTTAATTCTGTCCTTTTCATCAGCCAGAAACACTCTCTGAATTTTCTGTAACAGAGCCTCCCAATCCTCTATTTCCTCAGCCCCAAACGATCTCTTAAACCTGATATCCCATTCATGAGAGGTCATATCGTAATTGTCTGCCACTGAAGCACTCTGTGATTCAGCCGCCCAAAACAATCTCGGAAACTCTAAATATAAAGGTACCTCCCCTACCCAAATATCAAGCCAGAAACGTGTCTTCTTGCCATTTCCCACCAGGTGAATAGCTCCTTTCATAAACCATTTCTTCACCGACTGCAGCCCATTCCAAAACTGTGATCCCCTTGTTTCATTCATCAAGATGGACTCCCCCTGTTTCAAGTACTTCTTATTAATTATCTGCAGCCATGGTGAGCTGTCATCTCCATTAAAAATCTTCCAAATCCATTTCCCCAGTAGTGCAACGTTCATATGTCTGGAATTTATAATCCCCAGACCACCAAAGTCTTTTGGCCTGCAAACTCCCTCCCATTTCATCATATGGTATTTAAAATTCTGCGAAGCACCTTCCCAGTAAAACCTCCCCCTAACTTTGTCCATCTCACCATGTAAACCTTCACCCAGCAGATAGAATCCCATGAGAAACATTGGTATGTTAGCCAGACAAGCATTTGACAAAGTTAAACGAGCCGCAGAGGACATGTGTTTGCCTTGCCAAGGGTCCATTCTTTTTGATAATTTTTCCACCATAAACAAGAGTTGTTCAGCAGTGAGTCTGCGATTGCTAATCGGTACTCCCAGGTATTGCATAGGTAAATCTCCCAATTTACAATTAAACATGTTTGCAACTCTATGTTGTTCTTCCACATCCACTCCCAGAATAGCTACCTCGCTTTTATGATAATTTATTTTCATCCCTGACATGTTCTCAAAGCAGTACAAAATGAACTTCATGTGTAGTACATTCAGATCTGTGTTCTCCATCATAATTAATGTATCGTCCGCGTACTGAAGTAAGCAAACACCTCCATCAACTAAGTCACCCGCCAACCCCGTAATGTGCCCCGCATGTTTCGCTGCATCAATCATTGCTGCTAGAGAATCAACTACAAAATCAAACAGCAAAGGGGACAGAGGATCACCCTGTCTGACCCCTCTAGAAGTTCCAAAATAAGGTCCTTGCTCCCCATTCCCCTATATATAAAAGTTGGTGAGAATCGCATCCCGTTTCGACGTCCACGTCGCCCGGAAAAGAGGACCAAACTCGACGGTAAAAATTCGCGGCGACCAAACACATTTTTTATCTGGCGCGATCCAATTTTTTGTCCGGCACACCCAGCCCACGCCCTCCACTTGGGGAGTCGATGGGATGCGCCAGACAAATGGCACGCGTCACCATGTCGGCCTCTGACGGGCGGGCCACGCCTGTCATTGAGACAGGAAATATATATCTCGTCGTCTTCTCCTCTGAATGATTCCATCCGCCTTTCTTCCTCGCCATGGTTTGGAATGCCGCCGCCTCCACACCTCCCCTTCCTCTCCCCCTGCCTCGCACCCCTTGGACGTCGCGGCGTCGCCCCTCGCACTTCACCGTGCCTTTGGCTTCCGGCCGACGGTCGACGACTCCGGCACATGTCGTATCAACGACTTCCCGCGACCCGCCTTGCCTGCAAAGTGTTCGATAGAATTGCTGGTGCGCCTGTTATTCTCAGATTTCGTTACCGGAGCCGGCAATCGGGTGATTGATCGATCCCCTTTCCATTGCAGATGGATAGCGACGACGAGTTGATGGTTGCGATGCTGTTGGAAGAAGAAGCCACCATCGCCGAAGAGGAAGATGAGAATATAGTGATCCTCGCCTGTCTTCTGCAACTTCAAGCCGATGAGGCCGCCACTGCCGCACCCAAACGAGGAGGCTCGTTGCATGTAAGGAAGAAGACCAAGCCGGAGCAGAGAATGGAAGGACATTGCATGCTAGTCTCCGATTACTTTGCCAATGTTCCAGCATTCACCGCCAAGGATTTTTGTCGACGCTTTCAGAGGAACCGTGGCTTGTTCAACGACATCGTGCATGCTGTGAGTACGGTCCATGATTCAAGTTGAAGAAGGACGCCGTTGGAATGGTTGGTTTCTCATCCATCCAGAAGGATCCTGTAGATGACTACCTACGCATGCCAGGGTCCACAGCTATCGAGTCAATGTACATGTTCTTTTGCTTCTGGGAGAGAAGATACTAGTAGAGACTAGAGTCTAGAGAGAGACTAGAGAGAAGAGGAGGATGTTTGGGGGTTCTAGGGTGTCGGGCCCTTTCTCACAGAGACCGCCGTGGTGAAAGGGTGGGGGAGTGGCCCCGGTTTCGCGGAAGGAAGCAATGATGGGTTCGTATCGTACCGGTAAAAACTCCACGGTAAAAAATTAAATACGGGGTGTGTTCTCTTGGTCTAGTCTTCGACAGTCTTCCTTTCTTCTTTCTTTTTCGTCTGGTCTTCTGGACATGTTTTGTTTCTTTCTTCCTTTTCAGTGGAGGTGGTGGCCAGCGACCAGCCATAGATTATCTTCTTGGTGGTGAATATCTGGGTCATGCGATACTGTGTTTCTCATATTTAACATGTCCACCCTGAAATATGCCTAGAAGATAGACAAATATTCCCTCCGTTCCAAAATAATTGACTCAACTGTAGACAAATCTGAGTCAAATATCTTGGAATGGAGTGAGTACTAGATAGTAGCAAATTATGGGAGGCGTTGCCTTCCTTTCACAAAAAAAATATTATGTTCAGATGTGGAATCTCCTCCTTTGTTTTCTCAGATATCTATGAACATCCACAAAATGTAGAATCAGTTTTTAATCACTTTTACTTAAGTAAAATAAAACAGTTTATATAACAAGATGTGTCTTAGACGGGAAATCAAATGAGATGTCGTATAAATGATGACTCTATATTAAGCCTTCGTATATGCCATATCGTTAGAAAACTCGTAGGGCTTGTTTGGTTTAACAAAAAGTGGGGGAATAATGTAGTAATAGGAAATTTTCTTACGGTCACATTATCCATCCGTTTGGTTCAAAAGAATTGAGTAAACGAAAAACACGGAATTTTTTCCTTTGATCTTAGCTTCAAAGAAAAATGCAGGAAGTTTACAATCCACTTTGACCTCCATTTCAAAATCATATGCACGAAGAACTAGAACGATGTCTTCGTGACATAATAACATGCTAATTATACTTTGTCAAGTGGTTGACTTTGATTTGACCATGACTATTAGTAATCCTATGTTTTTTCCTATTCCTATGAACCAAGCAGCCAAGTCTAGGAAATTAATTATTGTGTTTTTCCAATCCTCTGTTTTGTACATGCATGCATATCTTTTCCTTGCGTGTTTCCAATTGTCAATAGTGGAAAATAATACAACAATATCATTCATAAACTAAAACAAAGAGTAATGAAAAAAAATCAGCCTAGCTGAAACTCAAATGAGTGACAACCGAACTAGGGCGTCATTTTTGAAACATTGACAATAAAATTTGTCTACAATAATTCACTAATAGTTGAAAATCATAGCATAAGAGCGTGTCGGGGAAGCATGAAATTCATGTTATTATTTTTGTAACACAATCAACATATGACTACTAATTGTTTGTCACAAGAATATGCCGTCAAAATAAAGCATACATCTTTTCAACAGTTCATTGCTTCCTCGTTCTATACCCTAGGATAGTTGATTATAATAAAATCATTACAGTGTGAAAATGTTGTACTCCATTGATGTCTGTCATTGATTACTATACCCAATGCTAATTCAACAACATGTATAAATCCTTAACATATTATCATATTATTACCTAATCCTTTGTAATATATAAGACACATTTGATTATGAAAAAATGATCATGCCAGCCGTTCAACCTACACTCAAAAAATTTCTACAAATTTTCATACATAATCATGCACTACACCACTCTGTTAAGATATTTGTTAGGACATCGGAATCCCTACCAACATATTTAATAGTATTAGAAATAGAGAATAACATTCACACAGTAATATACATATACATTATATAATTCATCAGTTCTAAAAAAAACTAAGGATACAACTCACATTTAACATGCACATTTAAGATGGTTTTATATCTTGTCAAGGTTAATATCTCAAAAAGAACAAGAAAAACGTCTTGCACAACTCAGATATATTTTTAGTTATATACATTGGAAATTTATAACGGAAAATAGTCTAGAAAAATATTGTATGGTTAACAATGCCAACGAAATAGTATACACCATATATTTGTTAACACTATAATGTGTTTAAAAGATTCAAAAATATAAAAGTTTAGTATAACTATATTTACATTTACTCACGGAATGTCCCTGAGGGTAGGGCCTAGGGGAGTGTGGCCGCCGCGGCTACAAGGACAGCTAAACTTTGGGCGCGGCCAAAGTTGAAAAAAATTAGACTTATCTAATGAATAACAAGCTGCATAGTATCAATTGTTCTATCTCTTACGTTTTCTTGATGGTATGTCCATCGTATTTGTTCAAGGATTTTCGGATTTGAATCTCAACGGTTTTAGCAAAAAAAATCCTCTACAAGGAAATTGTAAACAAATAAAAATTAGAATTTGTGAGTCAGACTCATGATGGCAGTTCAAGAAACATATACTACCAGCTTTTTCAATGTGCTATTATCCAGATTCTCGAAACCTTTACTTGCGTCACAATTCACATACTTAAAGTTATACTCATGTAAAACACTTGTTCTTGACATGACTAAAACAAGTAAACTAAGAGCATCTCCACCTGTACCCCCAAAATTTGTTCGATTTGGCGGGTGTCAGACACGTGTCCGGTACAATGGGGGTGGCGCCCCCAACAACACCCCAAACGGCCGGCCCTATCTTTTTTTGCCCATTTTCATAACTACGTTCATATTTGACTATAAATCAAAAAAAAAAAGATTTATTGCATAGTCCAATAATGTAAACATAGGTAAAATAAAGTTATTACAACAATCCAAATTATTACAATTAAAATTAGGAAAGTTCCAGTAGATAACATGTGACACTTGAATTACTCGCGTGCCCTGAGCGCTCACAAGTGTGCGACTAGATCATTTGTAGTTGATCATGAGTTTTTCATCACAAATTTGTTGATACATGACGAGAAAATCAGCAAATTCATGACGAGAAAAATATATATGTTATGTGACTTTGGGTTTTTATATCTAACATGCCCACCCTGGAATCTGCTTAGAAGATAAACATATACTAGCTAGAAAATTATAGGAGACTTTGCCTTCCTTCTCAAAAAAGAGATAATGTTATTTTTGGATGCGGGATCCCCTTCCTTGGTTCTCGTACAACGGATATCTAGGAACTTCCACAAAATGTAGAATCAGTTTTCCATTCACTTCTACATCAGTAGAAAAACAGATTATACAACAAGTTGTGTCTTAGACGGGGAATTAAATGAGATATCGTATAAATGATGACTTATTAAGCTTTCGTATATGCTCTAATCAGTAAAAACTTTTTTGTGTAAGCCCCCCTATAAGAACCAAACAACCAAGTTTGCAAAAATACTATATTTATTTTGTACCCGCATTCCTAACGTTTTCATGTGTTTTTCCTATTCCTATGTTTTCATAATCCTGCAAACCAAACATGCCCATAGTGAAAAATAATATAATGATATCATTCATAAACTAAAACAAAGGGAATGCAAAAGTCAACCTAGTTGAAACTCACATAGTGACAAGCATCATTTTTAAACATTTGACAGTAAGATCTTATTTGATTAATAATTGAAATTCATAGCACAAGAGCGTGTGAGGGAAGCACGAGATCAATGTTACTATTTTTGTAACACAATCAACAGCTTGCTATTAACTGTTGGCCAAAACGAGAATCTGTAATCAAAACAAATCACACGCCTCAGTATAAGCAATATGACGATGCATCTTTCAGACAATTCATCGCTTCCTCATTCTGAACCATATAGCCTTTGAGTGTAATAAAATAATTCATGGTGAGGAAATGTTGTAGTAGTCCATTCATGTAGGCATGTTTCACCATAGTATTATTTCGTTTCAAATGATATCACCATACCCATACCGTACGAAATAGACAAGGCGACCAAAGTGTTCCTAGGGCTGGGCAGAGGAGTGGCCCCGGTTTTTGGCGGAAGCGCTGGGTTGGTACACTGAAACTTGATGGTAAAAATACTGGGCAGGACGCGTGTTCTCGGTCTGGTGTTGGACAGTCCTTCTTTTTCGTCTGGTCTTGGACAATGGACAGTTTTTATTTCTTTCATGGCCAGCCATCAGAGGATCAACCATGGCCAGCGAGGCAGCGACCAGCTATAGAGGAGAGGATCAACAATTCATTTTGGCTGTGGTATTAAATTAAAATGCAGAATTACTCCGAGAGAAAAGAAAAAAAAAGGACTGAGAAAAAGGAGAAGGGAAACTGGGAAAGGTGGAGGCGATCGTTTTGGAGCGGGAAGCGGCGACGGGGGGGGGGGGGGGGGGGGGGGGGTGCAGGGCGGGAAAGCAAAAGCGAGGGAAAAGGAAAGAACAGAGCTTTGTCGCGACGTGCAAAGCCCACAGCCTTTGGGCCTGCGAGCTACAAAACCGCCCGATTGCTCCACAAGCCCACGCGATCCATGCTCCAACTCGCTTTAAAGCCCTCCTGTAGGGACCTCCTTTACCTCGCTCGTTAGCGACGGAAACGTGCCGCGCCGCCTGCATGCTTCTATACCTGGGCTGGCCCAATTCCTTTCGCTGCTTCTTGCTGTTTCGTGCTGTTGCTTCTGTTCAGCAAAATTCGAATTTGAATAATTACGAATATGAACAATTTTTGTTATTTTCAAAATATGAACATTTTAAAAAATAGAACCATTTTCAAATTCGGAAACATTTTCAATTTTGGAACCATTTTCAAATTTGGATTTTTATTCAAAATTGGAACCATTTTCAAATTTGGAACCATTTTAAAATTAGGAACCATTTTAAAAAATGAATAGTTTTCAAAATGGAACCATTTTTAAATTTGGAACCATTTTCAAAATGGAACCATTTTTAAATTCGGGACCATTTTAATAAGGAACCATTTTCAAATTTGGAACCATTTGAAAATTCGGAACCATTTTCAAATTTGGAGCCATTTTCAAATTTGGAACCATTTTAAATCCAGAATCATTTTCAAATTTGGAACCATTTTCAAATTTGGAACCATTTTAAAAAATGAACAGTTTTCAAAATGGAACCATTTTTAAATTTGGAACCATTTTCAAAATGGAACCATTTTTAAATTCGTGACCATTTTAATTAGGAACCATTTTCAAATTTGGAACCATTTTAAAATTCGGAACCATTTTCAAATTTGGAGCCATTTTCAAATTTGGAACCATTTTAAATCCGAAACCATTTTTAAATTTGGAACCATTTTTAAAAATGAATGTTTTTTTTAACCATTTTTAAAAAATGAACAATTTTCAAATTTGGAACCATTTTAAATCCGGAACCATTTTCAAAATGGAACCGTTTTTAAATTTGGAAACCATTTTAAATTCAGAACCATTTTAAATTTGGAACCATATTTAAATTCAGAATCATTTTTAAATTTGGAACCATTTTTAAATTTGGAACCATTTTAAATTCAGAACCATTTTTAAAGTTGGAACCATTTTAAATTTGAACCTTTTTTAATTTGGAACCATTTTCAAAATTCAACAATTTTTAAATTTAGAACCATTTCAAAAATGGAACCGTTTTAAAAAATGAACAAATTTAAAATTGGGAACCATTTAAATTTTTAACCATTTTTTATTTTTAAAAAGTTCCAATTTTAAAAGAAACAAAAATAAAACATAAAATAAAAACGGAAACAAAAAAAAGAAAATGAAAATAAAGAAAAACGAAAAAGAAAAGAGAAGAAAAGAAAAAAAATAAGAAAAAGGAAACAAAAAAACAGAAAAACAAAAACGAAAAAAGAAACATAAAAAAAAGAAGAAAAAGAAAATGGAACAAAAAAGAAAAAAGAAAAAGAAAATAAAGAAAATTGAAAAAGAAAAAAGAATAAAAGAAAAAGGAAAGAGTACGTACCTAGTTTTTCTTTTGAGAGAGTACGTACCTAGTAATTGGGCCAGCCCAGAACGGAAACCTTCAGGCGGCGCGACCCCTATGCGGCGCCGACGTACGGCTTCCTGTCCTTCTCTTTCTCCTTTGATGATTTGACAAAGAATTTGGCCCCGGGTGTAAATGCTCTTATTATTTGTTTCAAAACTAAAAAAATTGAAAATTAAAAATTGGGCAGAAACATATACAAGATTTCAACATTCTAGTAAAATTTCGAAAAGAAATGACATTTTCTGTGATCTATGTAAAAAGACAAAATCTATGGTTTGAAAAATGTATTTTTAAATCTCATTTCGGCCATATATTTTGTCTTTTTTCACAGATCACAGAAAGTGGCATTTTGTTCCAAAATTTTGCAGGAATATTCAAAACTTGTATATGTTTATTTGTGCCCAATTTTCCATATTTTTGCAAAGTGTTTTCGTATTTTTTAAATTTTGGAAACATTAACAGGAGCATGTGCACCGGGAGCAAGTGAATTTCCGTTTTCCTCCTCCCCTTTTCTAGGGAGATTCTCGATAGCGCAGTCTAATTCCTTCGTCAGATAATCTCTACACAGTTTCCGTTTTCAATTATTGACACAGTTAGGCCGAGTTGTCAGCATAGAACCACCACATTTTCAGTATAAGCTAAAAAACCACCATTTTGAGTTCAGATCGCACAGAACCACCACTCTACGCGAGATTTTTTACAATGTGCACTAAACGTCAATTGATCACGAATTGACGGCGAACTAACAGGTGGGCCCACCCAGCAGGCTTACGTGGAACTGTTGACTTGTCAACCCTATTAAACAAAATCAATATATCCAAAAAAGAGAAAACAAGTTAAAAAAGGAAAAAAAAACAACTCACGCTCACCAGATCGAGCCGAGCGAGCACAGAGCTCCTCGCGTCGGAGCTGCAGGATCTCACGGCGGTGGCTCCCCGCCTCCAACAGCCGTCGCCGCTGGCGTACTCGCAGACCTCCGCCCGATGCCTCCCTGCCTTCGGCAGTCGTCGCCGCCGTACTCGCGGACTTCCAATCCCTCTCCCTCGCATCCCACCTCGCCGGCTACGGCCACGGCGCCCACGCCCAGCTTCGCCCGCCCAGTGCCGCCCTCCACCCCGGCCTCTGGCCTCGCCGTCGTCGACCTCGCCGCCGCGGCCGCCATCGTCTTGCTCGCCGTCCTCCGCCCGCTCGACGGCCCAAGCCCACCACGGAGCTCATCTCCGCGAACACCACAGGAACCGTTCCGCTACGAGATGGTCGTGCGCGCGCTCGGCCGCGAGGGCCGCCACGACATGCGAGAAGGAGGGTGGCCACGAGCGAGCAGGGGGGTGCGGCGGCGGTGAGCAGGAGGGCGCGACGGGTATGGACGTCCCGGCACGACATCGAGGGTTGAGAGCACGACCAGTGTGGACGAGCCGGCGTGACGGCTGCTTAGCGTCCGGGCGACCGAAGGCGGCCGGCGAGCTGCTGTTGCTCCCTCCCATCTTCGGCAGCGGCAGGTCGTCCATGGCCGCCACCGCCCGAGGCGCCTCGGCCCGCCGCGGACGGAGCTGTGCGGGGAGGATTCGAATTTTTATTTTTTGGAGGTATTTTTGATTTTTTATATTGTTTGACATGTGGGCCCATGCTGCCACCTCAGCAACAAGTCCACACGTTCTGCTACGTAAGTCCTGACTGGTGGGCCGCACCTGTCAGTTTCGCCGTCAATTTGTTTTCAATCCCAGTTTAGCGCACATTGCAAACAATCTCGCGAATAGTGGTGGGTATTTTTGATCTGAACGAAAAGTGGTGGTTTTTCGAAATTTCACGTGAAATGTGGTGGTTCTATGCTATTCACTCCAGTTAGGCCCAATTTTGTTTTATTCGTGCCTTTTTTTTTGAGCGGAGGGCCCCCCGAAGGGGCTAGAAACCTTATCATTAACCAAGCGGTGGGTGTACAGTAATTTTACAAAGGACCCCATAACAAAGATAAATCACACATGGGTCCCTGGTACATGTAGAAAGGACCATACTAAAAAATAAGAAATTACAGACTAGTCCTTCTCTCTCCCCACCGTCGAGCAGATGCATCTTTGCAGGGACGTCACCACTTGCATCAATGCCGACCAGCGCCGCAGCAGCAGCTGGCTTCCATAGGGGCCTCAACAAGGAGGTTGAAAAGTTGCTGGAGCTTACCATCGCCATAGGTCACCATCGACCGGCGTAGATGAGCTCGAAGAACAGAAGGTTCCAAACCTTCGGAGCCACCATAGACCGCCCTCCGCTTGAACACCGCCTCCTTGTTCCGCCACCATGGCGGCATGCAAGAAGAGCGAGCGCACAACAGGCCAGTAGTCCAAGGCAGCAGAGATCCGCCGCCACCACCCTCTGAATAACAGTCCGCCATCAAAACTCCAGCGCCTGCCACGGACCAGAGGAGGCAGACGAAGATGACCGCAGTGGCTTCGAATCCAGTAGCAGAGCCTTGTAGTAGGGGCCGGCGCGGTACAGTCCGTCGACTTGTGCTCTGACCTCTAGAGCGTGGTCGACAACCACCGGCACACACACCGTAGGGAGCAGCTCCAGAACTCCCATAGGTAGAAACCCGGGTTCGCCGAAGTCTGCAGCGCGCCGCGCCACACCAGGCCTTCTCCTCGCCACCACGGCAGGCCAGAAGGGGAGCAGGCGCCGAGAAGCTCCAGAAATCGGACGAGCCCCATCGAGCTCCAGAACCGGAGAACGATCTTCGAACTTATTGAGAAGGGAGGACGCAGTACCAACTCCTTTCTCGTACAGCTCCGTCCACCGGAGCACTGCAAGAAGGAGAATAGGCAACGCATCCGCCGGCTCGGGCACCTCCGCCGTCGAATCCTCCGCGGCATCACGCCATTCTGCACGTCGACCACAACAGGAAATATCCAACCTAAACTAAGATCTAGACTACTGCTATACAAGGTGGGCCGGCACCCTAGCGCATCACCACACCTGCCAACGCGAACGCCGGCGGCGGGGGCGGCCGGATCTGGAGGGGAGGTACGGTCGACTCTCAAGGGAAGGACGGGGTAAGGGAAGAGGGGAAAGTCCGACCCCTCCCCTCGTGCAGTATTCGTGCCTACTCATGCACCAAACTAGTA
Organism: Poa pratensis; assembly: GCA_947311845.1. NCBI lineage: Eukaryota > Viridiplantae > Streptophyta > Magnoliopsida > Poales > Poaceae > Poa > Poa pratensis. Next base: position 20,610,094 of record CAMZMU010000047.1, read on the forward strand.
CCGACCCTAGCAAGCTTCCAAAAGCCAAATGCGCAGCAAGGTAGCAACAAACTGTGCCCGCATTCAAATAGGAACTAGGAACACGTACACAAGCCTGAAGTTGCGTCCGGGCAAAACCAGCCCCTGCTCCCAGTTAAAAAAAAAAGGACCCCGACTTGTATTGATACAAGTACAATGATGAGATGTGAACAGTTTCTTTCTTCTAATGCGGGTAACATTTTGCAACCGTGAAACTACACCGGGGGCTACAACTTCAGCAGCAGCTCACTTCCTAGTTCCTGCCATGCAACTTTTTCTGGATATCTTCTTATTTTTCTGCTTCGGCACCTGCCTTATGTGAGGCCCCCACCCGCCATAGGTGAGGACGAGGTGGCATGTTTTTTTTAGATATAAGGCACAGAGTGGCCAACTTTAAATTAATAAGACCACAGAGTTCACACATCATACGGATACATGCTGCGACGAGGTGGCACGTAACACCCAAGATTTGCCCCTTTTCAAAACTTGGGTTTTCTTTTCATTTCAAAACCCTTTTGATTTGATACATTGATGTGTTTATTGGTTTTTCTCCCTCTTAACCTCAACCACTACCCTGGCCAAGTATGTGGAAAATTCTATCTTAACTAAAATCCCAAGATAAAAATCCAAACAAATGCACCTAGTGACATCCTTTCATTATTTGGTCATAAAACCATTTAAAAATCAACACAAGTACAACCCCCTATATTTCTACTCAAATATTTCAGAAATGCTTAGAACAAACTCACCACAGCCCTGTGGGTCCCATGTACCAGAAATAATAAATATCTATAGATCAAATCATCTTAAATTCAAAGAGTGAGATGTATCTACACGAATTTAAATAAGTGAGCACTGTTTTGCAATAGATAAAATTCTGGAAATATATGAAAAGACACCTGCTAGATGCCCTCTACCTGCTGGACATGATTTTGCTTCTTACAAAAATCGACAAGCCTTTCTGCCAGACCACCATTTTAGTTAGAACTGTTTTTCTCCAAAACTCGTGTGTATTAGAAGTCATAATTAGCTTAGAAGTTTGACTGGTCAGGTTGGAAAATACAGAGCGATACGGTGAGACAGTGACCGTATCATCGAGATGTGTATATAGTGACCGAATTGTGTGTGATCTTGAGTGTAGTGACCAAAGTGTGCCTTCGACACAAGTACACTGACCACAGATAAATTTTACTCCATATCTAGGCATTACTGGAAGGCAAATTTGTAGCTCCCGAACACCAGTGTGTTCTGTTAGGGATTTTTTTTGCAAAATTTAAATTTGAGTTTGAAAAATCTAAAAACATCCTATGATACACATGCATGTTTTCTACCAATGTGCCAATTTTTGGTGCAAAAAAAGTCGTATTCCGAGCTATATAAAAATAACAAAATTCTAGGCACAAAAAAGGACAATAATATGTTGAATTTGTCAGAAATACTCTTTTTTGTGTAGTCCGAAATAAATGGTGTTTTGGACAATTTTTTTGACGTATGTACATAATGTCTATATGTATTTGTTTACTGAGTTACATATTTTCTTGAAACGTAGAAGTGTGGTTTTCAAAATTTTCAAAAAACGGGCACACTGGTGCTCGGGAGCCACTACGAATTTTCGGGCATTAGTTTGAGTTTGAGATTGAAAAGTCCCCTCAAGTTGACTATTTATGGAAAAGGGGTCCTATCAAACTGTTGTGACTGGCATCTTATGTTTATACCTAGTCATGTTTGCGTCGTAGTCTATCCGTTTCTAAATGTAAAATGTTTTAGATGTTGTTTAGATACGTACTAAAATGAGTGAATGTACACACTAAAATGTGTCTAGATATATTTATGTAGATATGTATATCGACAGTCTAAAATATATTATATTTGAAAAGTACAGTTTAGACGCGGATGTGGGAGACCGGCTAGCTCATCCATGAGCAGTTGAGACTTGAGCGTGCCAATCAGCCACTGTGATCTGCGGGCCTACTCCTAGCGCGATCCGTGAGGCCGGCCACTGGACACGTTCGGACAAACGGATGGCAAATGGGATAAGCTCAGCGTAGTCGTACGCAAAGCAGTTTCGATGTAAGTACTACTCAGTCCAGCACAATTCGAACGAAGTCAGCACAGAGAGGAGTTCACGATGACTCCAACGGGGCGACGCATCGAGTCCGCGCGCATCCGTTCGTGTCCGCGAGGGCCAAAAACACGGCTCAACGGGGCGACGCAAACGGACCGCGGTCCGTTTTTTGGTCCGCCGCGACGCATCCCTGGCCCAAATTTGGGCCACCGATGCGTCGGCCCCGGACGCGAAACGGAGCTCTTTTGTGTCCTCCCCTAGTCCGCCCTGGCCCGCAAATCAGACCATCCCCACCCCAATCTCCTCCTCCTCCGCCCCTCTCGCCGCCACCCGCTGTCGCACCCTCGATTTGGCACCGCAGGCCATTCCGGGGACGCCGTCACCGGAGCAGGTGCTTCCCCGCCGTCACCGGAGCAGGTGCTTCCCCACCGTCACCGGTGATTCTTGCGGCCAGGAGCGTCCACAGCGCCCCGCGATAGACACGCCGCCCACAAGGTGTTCGGCCGTTCGCCCCGGCTACTCAGGTACGTCCCTCGGCCATGGATAGCTCGGATGAGTGGTTCTACAAGAACCACATCATGCAGCGCTCATCCTCGGACGATTCCTCCGACGATGATGACAGTGACGGCCTGGTTGCCACCCTCATCGTCAACGAGTACATAGAGAGGATGCGACCGGTGTTCCTTGGCTCCTAACCGGGCCGTTCTCCTGCTCTTGACCGGAACCGGCGAGCTGGCCAAATCCAGCTGTATGGGGACTACTTTCGTCCCACAAGCCCACATACCCTCCCAAGGTTTTCCGGCGCCGTTTCCGGATGAGGAGGTCCTTGTTCAACCGCATCCGGGTGGGCGTGATGCATTTTGATGACTACTTCATGTGCAAGCCCGATGCATGTGGTATGAGGGGCTTCTCGTCGTACCAGAAGTGCACCGCCGCCATTCGCATGCTTGCGTATGGGATTGCCGGCGATCTTGTGGACGAGTATGTGCGCATGAGCGAGTCCACGTGCCTGGAAGCCATGTACAAGTTCTGTGCGGCCGTGGTGCAGGTGTTCGGGCCGGAGTACCTGCGGGAGCCCAATGCTGCCGACATGACTCGCCTCCTGGCAATCAACGAGTCAAGAGGCTTCCCTGGGATGCTCGGGAGCATAGACTGTATGCACTGGGAGTGGAGGAACTGCCCATTTGCTTGGCAGGGGCAGTACAAGGGCCATGTTGGGGCTTGCACGGTCATACTTGAGGCCGTGGCATCCCAGGACCTCTTGATTTGGCACTCGTTCTTTGGCATGGCCGGCTCGCACAATGACATCAATGTGCTCCAGCGGTCTCCGGTGTTCAATAGGCTCTCCAATGGCCTGGCACCCCAGGTGACCTTTGAGATCAATGGTAACCAATATGACAAGCCCTATTACCTTGCTGATGGGATCTACCCCACATGGACAACATTTGTCAAGACAATCTCCAATCCCAATGATGAGAAGAAGAAGAGGTTTGCCAAGGAGCAAGAGAGCGCAAGAAAGGATGTAGAGCGTGCATTCGGTGCTCTACAGTCCCGATGGGCTATTGTGCGCCATCCTGCTCGGACATGGGACAAGGACCAGCTGTGGGAGGTGATGACAGCGTGCGTGATCATGCACAACATGATCGTGGAGGACGAACGCGACGAGGGCTTGAATGATCAGGCATGGCAGTTCCGGGGTGAGTTGGTTCAGCCCCAGGGACCGTCCACATTTGCTCAGTTCCTCGACTTCCACCGTGACATTCGTGAGAAGGAGTCCCATGTTCGGCTCCAAAATGATTTGGTGGAGCATGTCTGGCAGGCTGGCAGCACTACGGTAACCAGGGTGATCAGGGGCAGTAGTTCCATTTGATGAACTACTTGTCTTATTTAATTGGTTTGTAATGCATGAAACAATTTATTATTTCTGAAACTGTTTGTTTGTGTTTGTTTGAACTATTTGGATTGTAATAATAAGTACTTGATGAACTATTCGGATTGCTTTTATGAATTGTATTATTTGTGCTATTTGAGCTTATTTTATTGTGCTTGATAATTGCTCGAGTATATATGGCCAAAAAAATGGTCAGAATGATCAAAAACCCTGGCCGTTTGTGGCCCACCTCCCCCATGTATCAATGAAAATGGCCCATATAGGGCCTGCTAACCTGGAAAAAAAAAACAGAGGGCGGACTCGATGCGTCGCCCCGTTGGGGGCAGTGGCCGGAAAGGGGCGGACGTGGGCCGGACATGGGTCCTTTTGGCGACGCAAACGGACCAAACGCGGACCAAACGCGCGTCCGTTTGCGTCGCCCCGTTGGAGTCATCCTCAGCCTCTGTTCGAATAGCTGGAGGCCGTGGGGAGATGGGGAAGAAGGATGCGCCGGTGGCAGGGCTGAGCCGGGTGGTGCTGGCCGTGAACGGGGTGCCGCACGAGGCGGTCGGCGTTGACCCCTCGATGTCGCTGCTCGAGTTCCTGCGCACACGGACGCCCGTCAGGGGCCCCAAGCTTGGCTGCGGCGAAGGTGAGCCACCCGTCCTCACCAACCGGCCCGATCGCGTGCTTAGTTGCTCCTCTCCATCCTTCTCCTTGATAGTTGATACGCCGCTCATCACATCACACATTTCTCTCTTGACGATTTTCTCGTCCGTGATTCATATATAACTCTTTTTCTATCGAATATCATTACGAGCATCAGTGATCTTTTTGAGATTTTTTAGAACTACTCCCTCTGTTTCAAATTAATTGACTTCTATTTGTTTACATGTGAATGTATCTATACGTGTAACATGTCTAGATACATTCATGTGTGGACAAATAGAAGTCAATTAATTTGAAACGGAGGGAGTACATGTCACAGATTTACACATATGATTGGATAAAAAAATAGAAATGTATGACCGAGAGCAAATATTGGCTACTGTAATTTCCTCGTAGTGTGGCACATGGTGACCAACTAGATATATTAGCCACTATACTTCCTCATAGTGGAGCACATGGTGACGAAAAATAGTAGTCACTGTACTTTTCTTGTATGAAGTTGTTAGAGTGGGAAGGTTGAGATAGTTTGACAAAGTATGGAGAAAGTAATGAGTAATTAGGGGGCCGAAGTGGCATAAATTTATAAAATTATTCAGTATGTGAGATCATTGCCTACGCTAGCCTATTTATTAGCCTGAGTAAGATACCTTTCTTTATCTACTATAAAATTTTCAGGTTTATTATTGTAGAGTTTGGTAAACATCTCTGTCAAGACCTTTCTACCAACATATACAACTAAATAGATAAATCCTTCGTAAATTGGATTAGAGGTAGCAGAAAATCAAAATTTAAGAAATATAGGTTCACCATTACCTTTCTCGAGGTATAACATCGTCTAAGCATTTCCATCGGCACCCCACCGACTCCCAAATATTTAATGGGGTCTCGACAAAAAATCGGCCCCAGCAGGACCCCCAATCTGTCCAGAGCGACCCAAAATATGTCTGGCACCCCCGTCCACACTTGTGACCTACAAGGCCCTTTGTCACACACGTGCGCTCGGTCAGCCGCAATTAATGGCGATGTGCAGGAGGACGTTCCGTCCGTAATGTCGGCCACTTTAATGGACGATTCCCTAGACGACGCGATGTGACGCGGCGGCGGTGTGCCTTCCCACACCCGCGTCGAATTAACACTGATGCCAGTGCTAGTTCACGACATTGCGCCTTCCACACGTGTATCATTAACTCTGGCGCATCACCCCTCGGCGCTATAGAAAGAATGCCTTCGCCTCGGTGCAACCTTCATATTGCTCGCATGCTCTCATCCCCTCGCCGGCCACGGTCCAATCTCTCCACTGCCACCATGTAGCACAATTTCGAGGCCAGAGCAAGTTCCAGGGGCTGCTCCGGGGAGGTCGTAATCTCACCATCAATCAGGCGTACCATTTTCACTGTTTGGAGTCAGCTCGTTCCTCCAGACTTCCGCCAGCCCAAAGGGTGCGTGGTTCTACAACTCCAGCAGGCTACATTTTTGGTGAGAGGCGACTGGCCACACGGTGGACATCACCTTTGAGGCGGCCCGCGAGCATGCGCAACCGAGAGCACTGTTTCCATGTGGCTGCTTCCACCGGTGCGATGTGGCGACTTCAGCGCTAGTGCCTGTCAGCGCGTCAAGGAGGAGCACCACTTCCCACCGCATTGGGGAGGCTGGTTATCCGCGACTTCCCGGCGTGACGTTCGCCACAGCGCGGCCGCCTCTACCTCCCCAAACGAAGGAGAAGGTGAAGGAGGAGCCGCTGGAGGCGGTGCCCACGGATTTACCAGCTGCCATCGCCACTTCGCGATTACGCGCACGACTGCCCCGACATGAGCGCGTCCGTTACCGAGATCGAGGACAGTGGCAGACCTAGGATAGAATCGGTGGGGGGTGCCAAGCTCAAAATATTTCCTATTGGGCTTAGCATTAAGTCAGGATTAGTCCAAATAGTATTATTTCTATAAGAAAACGTCCAAATACTAGTAGCTAAAATAATTTTTGTATTTTTGGAGGGGGTGCCATGGCACCCCCACTAGATACGCCCCTGTCGAGGAGGAGTCGCCGGGCTTCATGAGGACCATCCAGCTTTCAGCACGGCAGGCCTCCTCCTCCGGCGGTGGCGTTTCCACCTCCACCTCGCGCGCCGTGCCTTGGGACGCCGCCTCCACCTCCTTGCTACCTCCTCGACGACGACAACAACGACGGTGGCAATGAGACCGTCGACTGGCACACCCTCGTAACGAGGATGAGGAGTAGGTTAGGTTAGGGTTGTGCATGTTTTAATTTCAAATATCTCGTAAAACGTAACAAATGTTGAATAAAATTGGAAACCTTTTGCGTTACACTTTATTTTTTATTTGATTTGGGTGGCGCCGCTGGGGCAGCACCCCCATTGTGCAGCATAATTTTTCGACACCTCCAAAGCAGACACATTTTGGGGGTGCCGGCTAGATTTCCTGGGTGCCTATGTCACAACTCACAAGTAGTGATCCTCCTCTAGCTATATATATTTCCTTCAAAATCATCCGTTTTATCAAAAACTTCTCAAAAGCATTTTCATACTTCTCAAAAATTGAATTAATATTTTCCGTTACTTTTATGTAATGATTAACAAGTACCAATCTAGTCTTTTACTGTACTTACTAAGCTATTTAGTGATTTTTTGGAAAAAGGAAGACATAATTTTCTGAATTGTTTTGGCGCACGGAGCACCACTCAGTCCCGATGCCAAAAAACCTGCTCTCGGTCCAGTGCTAACGAGTAAGCTTAATTCACAGTTCACACCCTCCATGGACCATGGCCTTCTCTTCCCTTTCTTCCTCCCCATCTCTCCCGTCCCGGCTGCGACGCATCCCGCGGGCCGTGGCCTTCTCTCGCTGCTGGGGTGCCAGCTTGTATTCGCCGGAGGGGCGGCAGCAGCAGCTTCCATAGAAACGGATCCTCAGTCTCGACTCTCGATGAGCGCGGCGAGGGTTCATAGGACGCCGCCAGCTGCATGCGTGTCAGCGTGTGAGGTTCAGCACGAGGAGGTGGCTGGGTCCTGAGCGACTCGAGTGCCAAGTGTTTCGCAGCGGCAAAGCGCCAACGCTCCTTGATCTGATAACTCGCAGAGTAATGTAAACAACCTCTGCCATGGTCCCGACCCCGCCGCTATGTTCACCAGCTGCTCGACAGTATGCGCGAGAGCTACACAAGTGTGGCGCGTGCTCGATCTTGCCTGAATGGCGGCCCACTACTAACGCCTTTTGTTTTCGCCATCCTGTATTGACAGATTCATGCGTTCATGTCAAGAAACAATGGTCTGGCAAGACAGCATTTCTAGTACTTTGTCATATGCTTAAGCTTTCTACCCACTTTCTCATAGCGAATTCTGTTCTTTATAGAGGAAACGCTAATCAGTGACGGTAACTCATATGCATTGTATGTAGTTTGCAAATTTCCCCCGACGATTGTTTGTGTACTGTCATCGAGCATTTTTCTTTCTCACTTGAAATAAGATATCTTGGATGCCTATCTGATACTTCCTTGCTCTAAATTGTGCCTAACGCTAAGTGCATGGAACGCAAACACATATAATGAAATATTCTGTTTCATAGTGCACATGATAACAACGTCTTTGATGTATTATTAATTGGTGATGTTTCTGATGTACAGTTTCATGTTGCTGCAGGTGGATGCGGTGCATGCGTCGTCCTGATATCCAATCCAAGTATGACCCGTCCACTGAAGAGGTGACCGAGTTCTCTGCCTGACACTCCTTGGCAGCGTGAACCTCTGTGCGGTGACAACCAGCGAGGGCATCGGCAACACCAAAGATGGCTTCCACCCTGTGCAACAGCGCCTTGCTGGTTTCCACGCCTCGCAGTGCGGTTTCTGCACCCCAGGCATGTGCATGTCCATCTTCTCTGCACTCGTCAAGAGCGATAAGGCGGCTGCCCGCCCCACTCCGCCTAAGGGGTTCTCCAAGCTCACCACCTCCGAAGCTGAGAAGGCCATCTCGGCAACTTGTGTCGGTGTACTGGCTATAGGCCCATCATCGATGCCTGCAAGAGCTTTGCAGCCGATGTTGACCTCGAAGACTTGGGTCTTAACTCCTTCTGGAAGAAAGGTACAGAAGCAGATGTTAGCAAGCTGCCGCCCTACACTAGCGGCACCACCTGCACCCTCCCGGAGTTCCTCAAATCTGAGATCAAGTCTTCTATAAACCAAATGGACAATGTCCCAGTTGATATGTCTGATGATGCAAGCTGGTACCATCCTAGTAGCATAGCCGAGCTTCAAGTGTTGTTGAATTCCAACTGGTTTGATGAAAAGTCAGTGAAGATTGTGGCGTCAAACACTGGCTCTGGTGTGTACAAGGAACAAGACTTATATGACAAGTACATCGACATCAAAGGGATTCCAGAGCTTTCAGTCATCAACATAAGCAGCAAGGGGGCTGAAATCGGAGCAGCCGTGTCCATCTCCAAAGCTATTGATGTTTTCTCGGATGGAAACATAGTTTTTACAAAGATTGCTGATCATCTGAACAAGGTGGCTACACCATTTGTTCGGAACACGGCGACCATCGGCGGAAACATAATCATGGCACAAAGGCTACAGTTCCCGTCAGATATTGCAACTGTTTTTCTGGCTGTTGGTTCAATTGTCACCGTCCAGGTGGCTTCCAAGAAGCTGTGTTTTACATTGGAGGACTTCTTGGAGCAGCCTCCTTGTGACTCTAGGACCCTACTGCTTAGCATATTTGTCCCAGATTGGGGTTCAGATAATGTGACATTTGAGACTTCTAGAGCATCTGCTCGTCCATTCGGCAATGCTGTCTCATATGTCAACTCTGCATTCTTGGCAAAAATAACAGAGGCTCCATCATCAGGAGAGCTTCTCATTGAGGATATACGCCTGGCATTTGGTGCTTATGGAACCAAACACGCTACGAAAGCTAGGAATGTTGAGGACTTCCTGAGGGGAAAAACAGTGAGTGCATCTGTAATACTTGAAGCTATCAAGTTGCTTAAAGATGCTATTTCACCATCAGTAGGAACCACACATCCTGAATACAGAGTTAGCTTGGCAGTTAGTTTCCTGTTCAGTTTCCTATCTTCCCTTGCTAGCAACCTGAATGAACCAGCAAGAACCGAGGCTCCCAGTGGGTCTGATACTAATGGAATCATGAATGGTGCTGCCAAGTCCTCACCGTACAAGCATGTTAAGGTAAACATCGAGAATTTGCCAATTCGCTCAAGGCAGGAACTGGTTTCCACAGATGAATACAAACCAATTGGCAAGCCGATCCAGAAAGCTGGTGCAGAGCTACAAGCTTCTGGTATATACTCTCATACAGTTGTCTTAAAGATAATATAGCTTACAGTGTTTCAGTTATCTTGCACTCAAGCTCTTTGGCTTAGTAGTGATTGACTGTGTTGGTCAAATCTTTGCAACTTGTTAGTAGTGTTTATTTATGATATTTTCTTTTGCACACTTCATAGGAAAATCTTTTGATGTCCTCTTGTTCTTCTGTAGTACATTCGGTGGACTAATGCCGAACCATCTGAAAAGTTTTACCCTGCACATTTGTCCTTAGAACTTCTAAGTTCTATATTAAAACATGCACTTGACACTGTTCTTGATTCTTGCACAGGGGAAGCTGTGTACGTTGATGACATCCCTGCTCCAAAGGGTTGCCTCTATGGAGCATTTATCTACAGCACACATCCTCATGCTCATGTAAAAGGTATCAAGTTTAGATCATCTTTGGCTTCACATAAGGTAATCACGGTTATTGATGCAAAAGACATTCCAAGTGGTGGAGAAAATATTGGATCCAGCTTCGCAATGCTAGGAGACGAAGCACTTTTCGCTGATTCGGTTTCTGAATTTGCTGGTCAAAATATTGGCATTGTGGTACTTCTTAACCACTTCAACTTTCCTTCTTTCTGATGAAGGTATCCAAATTTTGATTAATCATTTTGTTGCGTTGCTTATGACTCAGATTGCTGAAACACAAAAGTATGCCCATATGGCGGCAAAACAAGCTGTTATCGAGTATAGCACCGAAAACCTTGAGCCACCAATTCTGACAATAGAGGACGCCATCCAGCATAACAGCTACTTCCATACTCCCCCCTTTTTAGCTCCTAAGCCAGTTCGCGACTTCAGTAAAGGAATGGATGAAGCTGATCACAAGATTTTATCAGCAGAGGTACATGGCTTAAATTTGAATAGGGCGTACGTCCTAAGTTTACTGACAAGAATCCTCACACCTGGCGTATTTGTTTGCACAGGTAAAACTTGAATCCCAGTACTACTTCTACATGGAGACGCAAGTCGCGTTAGCTATTCCCGACGAAGATAACTGTATCATCGTCTACTCATCGTCACAAATGCCCGAGGATACTCAAAGTGTCATTGCAAGGTGCCTTGGCATACCGTTCCACAATGTTCGTGTCATCACAAGAAGAGTTGGAGGTGGCTTTGGTGGGAAGGCGATGAAAGCATTTCATGTACGTGCCCGAACTATACAACCAATTTTATTTGGATATTTGAAACATTTTAGTTGTCGGAACCTGATCAGGAAATTTGTCGGTAAATATCAGGTTGCATGTGCATGTGCAGTTGCAGCATTCAAGCTGCGGCGCCCTGTTCGAATGTACCTCGACCGCAAGACGGACATGATAATGGCTGGAGGGCGGCACCCGATGAAGGTGAAGTACTCAGTTGGGTTCAAGTCGGACGGCAGGCTCACGGCCTTGCACCTTGATCTCGGCATCAATGCAGGGATATCGCCAGATTTCAGTCCAGTTATGCCAGATTTGATTGTAGGTTCTCTCAAGAAGTACAACTGGGGCGCCCTCTCGTTTGACATAAAGGTATGCAAGACTAACGTGTCGTCCAAATCTGCGATGCGTGCTCCCGGTGAAGCGCAAGGCTCCTTCATCGCAGAAGCCATCATCGAGCATGTCGCCTCAGCGCTCTCAGCTGACACCAACACTATCAGAAGGAAGAACCTCCACGATTTTGAGAGCCTTAGGGTGTTTTTCGAGGGCAGTGCGGGAGAGGCATCGACCTATAGCCTTGTCACCATCTTCGACAAGTTGGCCTTGTCACCTGACTACCAGCGCAGGGCTGTGACAGTTGAGCGTTTCAACAGTGGTAGCCGGTGGAAGAAGCGTGGCATTTCTTGCGTGCCAGTCACATATACAGTGCCTCTCCGGCCAACTCCAGGGAGGGTGTCCATCTTAAACGATGGTTCCATCGCCGTCGAGGTCGGCGGAGTCGAGATAGGCCAAGGGCTATGGACCAAAGTGAAGCAGATGACTGCATTCGCGCTGGGGCAGCTATGCCAGCTGCCCCGATGGTGGCGAAGGCCTCCTTGAAAAGGTGCGAGTCATCCAGGCCGACACGCTGAGCATGATTCAGGGAGGCTTGACCGCTGGGAGCACCACCTCTGAAACTAGCTGTGAGGCGGTTCGACAGGCGTGTGCTGCACTTGTTGAGAGGCTTAAGCCTATCAAAGAGGACCTGGAGGCTAAGTCTGGCATGGTGGCATGGAGCTCCTTGATTGCGCAGGTGAGGACAAATCTTTTGAAATCTGGTTCTTTCAGTAACGTGGCAAGAATTTCCTTTGTGTTAATTTTTTACGTTTCTTGGTCATTAATGGCACTACTTGTTTGCAGGCAACAATGGCGAGTGTGAACTTGTCGACGCAAGCCTACTGGACCCCTGACCCAACTTCCACAAGCTACTTGAACTATGGAGCAGCTGTTAGTGAGGTACCATGATCCAAACCGCAGCAGTTGTACTGTAAATACATTATGTTTTACCTACCATGCTACTGGAGATTGCAGCTTCTCTTGTGGTTCACGCTGATGCATGTCTCATTTGCAAGCTGCATATGAACATTCCAGGTGGAAGTTGATGTCCTGACAGGGGCAACCACGATCCTTAGGAGCGATCTGGTTTATGACTGCGGGCAAAGCCTGAATCCTGCGGTGGACTTGGGCCAGGTTAGCTCCAAGACAGCTGCCTGTTCGATAAACACCGATATCTGGATGAAATATGGCTGCTCTGACTTCTTTTCTTGATTTTTCTCAGGTCGAAGGTGCATTCGTGCAAGGGATAGGATTCTTCACAAACGAGGAGTACACAACCAACTCCGACGGCTTGGTCATCAACGACGGCACATGGACATACAAGATCCCTACAGTGGACACCATCCCAAAGCAGCTCAACGTCGAGCTCTTCAACAGCTCTCCGAACCACAAACGTGTTCTCTCTTCAAAAGGTGATCTCTAGCATGGTTCCGTTTTATCAGAACTATGCAATTCTTATGTTGCTAACAATAATGGCTGCAACTACAACTGCAACCTTGACATTGTGTGATCAAATCTTCGCTTGCAGCCTCTGGCGAGCCACCCTTGCTCCTCGCATCGTCGGTGCACTGTGCAATGAGGGAAGCCATCAGGGCAGCCAGGAAGGAGTTCTCGATTTGCACAGGACCCGCAAACTCCCCGGTAACATTCCAGATGGATGTGCCGGCAACGATGGTTGCAGTCAAGGAGCTGTGCGGCCTCGATGTTGTCGAGAAACATCTCAGCCTCTTGGCCGCAAATGCGTGAAGAACCAGCACAATCAGGAACCGAGCCTAGCTTTGTTTCTCTCATTACGAGGCTAGAAGCAGATTACTTGGAAACTGGAAAGAATGATAGAAATGTGAAACGTGTTACTTTGTACGGAGTATAAGCTAGCATATTGTTGTATTCTGCCTATAGAAATGTACTCGCTCTCGATGTGTAGCCAAGCTTGTACAATATCATTCTTAGCCTGGTAAAGTGGTAATAATGCATGCAAGTAGCACTGCACAGTGCTAACCGAACTAGATTCCGATATATTGCTTTGTGTATTAAATTTTGTATCTTGGGTAATTATTTTCTTATCTTGATGAAGCATGACGTTGCATTCTTGAACGCTCTACATAAAACCATAGTGTGGGACAAATGATTTCAAATACACTAGAAAATTTCCCGTCCATTACGTTGGGTGATAATTTATTCGTCACCGGTGAGCCTCCTCGACGAGCCCACGCTTATGCTGACCTGTATGTCGACCTCCGTGGGCTAAGTTATGTGCTGGTTTTTGTTGGGAGTGAGAATAGGATGAAAAAATGACAAGTAAATTTTTGTGCAGCCTATGGTATAGTGTTGCTGGAAACAACCTCTTGCAGAAATGCAGGAAAAGGCTGCGTACTAAAGACCCAAAGTGGTCGGACCCTTCCCCGGACCCTGCGCAAGCGGGAGCTACTGCACCGGGGCTGCCTTATGGTATAGTGTTGATTGAATGATAGTGCATTTAAAAAAAACGATTGATTGGATCGTTATTTGTACCATACACTATATGGTTTATATATTAAATATTAAAATTAAGATTATTGATTTATATACATATTTTAAATATGTTTGGTCGATGATGTTACAAGGGCAAGATAGACTGTATTAATAAAATTTATTCAATAATAGCACAATTCTGATCAAGTTTGCATAAACTATTTTAGCCCCCTTGCGAAACCATGGCAGTAGCTGTGCCTTCACATCGAAGACTTGTAGTGGAGGAATGAAGCAAACACATAAACATCCGCAATACAGGACTTTTATCCGGTGGTGCTGCCAATCGTTTGATTACATAGTTGATAGTACGTACTTGATACAGGATTTAATTTGTACGCATGTTTTCCATTGTCCCTTTGACAAATGTATGCAACTGAAATCTATCTATCTGAATATGATGTTCCTCCGAAGCGTCGGCTGCCCGCACTCCCAGTTTTCCATTGAATCATGCCATCTGCCTGACTAGAATTCGTTTGAAGATTTCGCCTTGCCTTGGCTTGATCATAGCCTAGCTAGGACTGTGATTACTTTGGATGCCCATCTCTTGTCAGACATCGCCCTGTCCTGCTCCTGCAGCCACCCTCTTGCTCTCAGGTGATGATCCTGCTGCCGCCGCCCTCTTGACACCCCTGCTGCTGGAGCTTGACTCGGAGTCGCCGGACGCAGACGACGAAGGCGAAGGATCATCTTCGGCGCGCTTCCTCTTGCGGTGATCAGCCGGGAGGATCTGGTCCAGCACGTAGGACGGCAGGTCCTTCCTTCTGGCGTACTTGACCTCCAGCTCCATCCCCGGTCTCCAGAACTCGTACATGTACACCTCCAGTTTGAACTCCTCTGTCGTCGCACGGAGGTCGAACTGCGCCTGGGCCTGCTTCTGCTCCTCCTGCTGCTGCTGTGGCTTGGACAGACCCACGAAGAAGGTGGACGTGCAGTGGTGATCATTGGGCTTGGCGGTGTAGGCTTGTGGGTTGGGATGGCAGAGCAGCATGCCGGCCGTGGCCATCTCGACCCTGATCACCAGCTGTCTCAGCCTTGACTCCACCCACCCCTTCCACTCCCGGAGATCGGCCTCTTCGCCGGCGACATTCACGTCCACCTGCAGGTAGCTCTTGTACGCCTTGAAGAACTGAAACGGCTGGAACAACGCCTCCCACCCCCGGGCGCCGCCGGACTCGGCGATCTCCTGGCTGACGACGCGGCCGACCTCGAGCTGCTCCCTGATGATCCGTAGAGTGGCTTGTGAGACGTTGTAGCAGGAGTTCATGCACGGGTACGCCGGGGTGATGACGGGCATGAGGTGGCCCCTGTCACGGGGGTCCTTGGGTCCCAGACTGGCAGCCCGAGCGCGAGATCGCCGTTGTCGTCGTGCTCGATGGTCTCCAACAGCACCGGGCTGGGCCACTTCCACTGCGCGAAGATCTTGAAGAACCGGGGAACCAGCATGCTCGGGGCGGCCTTGGGGTAGAACTGGCACACGCACGCCACGAGGATGGCCCATCCGACGCCGCCGAGGAATCCCATGATGTTGGAGTACACGCCCCGTGCCTTGGCCCAGTGCTTGACGCAGCGCAGCGTCGTGCGGAACGCAGCGGCGTCCGGGACGAGACGCATGGCTCGTCGGCCACGCGCACGCCGTTGAGGCTGCGGGCGGTGGCCAGGTCCATGCCCCGGAGCACGGTGCGGCCACGCAGGTCAATGTCCTTGGGCACCACGGGGAGGCAGACGCTGGCGTAGAGGAGGTCAACCGGCACGCCGCGGAACCTCATCTTGATCACCGGCACGTGCGCGCGCGGCACGGGCTGCAGCTCCGTCACCGCCTCCGTCTCGGCAAGCACGCCGCCCAGCACGTCGAAGAAGTCGTGGTCACGGTCAATGTAGGAGGGGCCGACAACGAGGGCGTCGATGTCGGAGCCACGGCCGTGAACGCCGAGGCGGTACGAGCCGAAAGGGAGGAGCAGGGCCGTGGCCTGCTCGACCATACCGTCGGGGTACCCTCGCTGCGCGGTAAGGCGCTTCACCCATCGATCTAGGACGCCTTGCAGTTCCCGCAGCACTTTCTCGCGCGCAGCCAACTCGCCGGAGTTCTCGTACAAACCGGCTTCACGAAGAAACATTTCTAGCCGCGAGGTGCTCTCCAGATCGGCTAGCGTCGGGCCGACTAGAGAGATTGGCTGCTTGATAATGTCGATCGCCATAGTAGAGATTGAGCTAGACATGCAAAGAGAATTGGATGAGGTCCTGGCTTCTGGGTGTGGGATTGATCTTTATAGCGATCGAGAACGTGGTAATCCTAGCGCTAGTCGGACTCAGAGTGGAAATCAATCTAAACTTACCAAAAGTTAGATGGTAAGGTTAAGGACAGGACTAGGCGTCCCCCGGGGGATCTTTCCGTCCGATCCCCGGGTCGCCAGCCCGACACGTGTCCACTAATATAGTCTAATCCCGCTTTTGCTACAAAACTCCTGATTTTTGTTGCAAATCGTCCCGCTTTTGCTGCATTGTAGCAAAAAAGGTTCGTACACAAAACATGAAGGGAAAAATTCTGGTCTCGCCGGAGATCTCACCGGAGACCTCGCCGGAGACGTGGTAGCAAAAAGTTTATGCTATTGTAGCAACAGAAAAGTTCTATTGTAGCAAAATCAACTTCACCGGAGACTCTCGCCGGAGACATCGCCGGAGACCTCACCGGAGACCTCGCCGGAGACGTGGTAGCAAAAAGTTTATGCTATTGTAGCAACAGAAAAGTTCTATTGTAGCAAAATCAACTTCGCCGGAGACTCTCGCCGGAGACATCGCCGGAGACCTCACCAGAGACCTCGCCGGAGACGTGGTAGCAAAAAGTTTATGCTATTGTAGCAACAGAAAAGTTCTATTGTAGCAAAATCAACTTCGCCGGAGACTCTCGCCGGCGACATCGCCGGAGACATTCTCCGGCGGCGTGTGCATGCTGCAATGCTGCAATATAACAATTTGTTTGCTATTATTGTTATGTGTTTTGCTACAATAGGATAAAGTTTTTGCTACGATGTTTCCGACGAGGTCTCTGTCGATGTCTCCGGCGAAACCGATTTTGCTACAATAGCACATTTTTTTTGCTACGGGATCTCCGGCGAGGTCTCCGGTGAGGTCCGGCGAGTCCGGTGAGGCCGCCGGCGAAATCGGTCTTTTCTCCGGCGAAATTGATTTTGCTACAATAGCACATCTGTTTTGCTACGGGATCTCCGGTGAGCTCTCCGGTGAGGTCCGGCGAGTCCGGTGAGGTCGCCGGCGAAATCGGTCTTTTCTAATCTATTTTCTGGACGAACCGTTTTTTGCTACATAGGAGCAAAAGCGGGCAATTATTTGCTACACGGTAGCAAAAATGGGATTTGAACAGAAAAAGGGGACACGGGTGACCCGGGTGATCTTTCCCAAAGATCCCCCGGATGATTAGTATACTTTTCCTAAGGTTAAGCTAGTTTTCACGAGCTAGTTGTATAGGTTGGGTCACTACATGTTGGAGTCGGACAAGGGCTAGCTAGGTGTGAGTCCGTACACTTGGCAAGTGTTGCCGTATGCGTTTCCTGTTCGACTAGTGTTAGGGTCGTGTGTTATTGTGTTAGCGTTGGGCTACGTTGCCGTGTCCAGTTCTGTACGAGCCCTACCGTACCCCGGGTTATTTTAGAACTGCTGTGCCAGACGTGTATATACACATATGAATGGATTCAGCTTGCAACCAATTTATACCGAGATATTGAGAAATAAGGAGAAACAATAAGGTACAGGAGACATGTCTTTGGGGCAATAGCAACTAGTATATGCTGAAATATTGTTGAAATATTAGCATATAACAATTCCAGAAAAATCTCTAAAGGCCCATGCTGTCATGCGGTCAACTGAAACATTTGCCTTAATGGAAAATGAATATGAATTGAAACGTCTGTATTAAGTGCTATTAAGTACGGGAGTTTTCAGAATTCATTGCGAGCTGAAACGTCCGTCTTAAATGCTATTAAGTACGGGAGTTTTCAGAATTCATTGCTCCAAATGGAGAATAAATTTGAACTGAAACGTTTTGTCTTAAGTGCTCTTAAGTACGGCCGTTACTAGTCTCTTAATTCTCCCCTTAATTGCGTGTGTTTCCGTTGGTCTTCCGTCTGCGTGTGTATATAAGAGAGGTCGCTCCTCTCTCGGACATACACAACAGACACCACATCGCATCTGCTCCTCGCATCGTCGTTCCTCCCGCTGTTGCTGCCATCGCTGATTCCATCCCGTCCACCGCGTACACGGCTGACGGGAGAGCAGGCCTCCGAAACTCCGCCTCTCTAGATCCTGTACGGGAGAGGGGCGATTAGGTTTTTGGGGAGGGTCTCCTACGCGACTGCTCGCTCTACTTCATCTGCTTCAACTATATCTGCATCAACTACGTCCGCGCCGCCTTCCTCTTCGTCATGGCCACCGACGCCGACATCGAGAAGGCTGCTGCTGACAAGAGGATCGCCGGCGAGGCTAACGCATCCGCTGCTGCGGCCAACTGGCCTACTGGAGGGTACACGTTTATCCCTCTCCTGATTACTTGCATGTTTGCCGTACTAGCTATTTGTGTAGATGTATCTACTATTTGTCTAGTACATGATTTTATCATACAATTTCAGTATGTCATTAGCACTGCTCACATCATGTTCATGATTTATTATTGGATTAATTTAATCGAACAATTGCCTAAATTCTCAGCAATCCAAAAACCTAATATGTGTAGGCAATTTTCGATCCAAGATTTTGCTGCTGCACTGAAACCAGCCCCGTTTACGGGGACATATTTTAAGCGTTGGCAAACCAAAACCACCTTATGGCTCACTGCGATGAACGTGTTCTGGGTCGCCGGTGTTACTCCCACTGGAACGATTGCTCCTGAACAGGAGAAGGCGTTTAGGGAGGCCACCGTCGTCTTTGTTGGAGCCGTTCTGAGCGTGATCGGAGATAAGTTGGTTGATGCATATTTACATGTGCGGGTTACCAAGGACTTGTGGGAGGTGCTCGAATCTAAATTCGGCGCAACCGATGCTGGAAGCGAGATGTACACTATAGAGCAGTTCCATGATTACAAGATGGCTGAAAACCGTTCTGTATTGGAACAAGCTCATGAGATACAGTGCATCGCTAAGGAGTTTGAGCTTCTGAAGTGTGTGCTACCGGACAAATTTGTCGCGGGATGCATAATCGCTAAGCTGCCTAATTCCTGGAGGAACTTTGCCACTACTCTGAAACACCAGAGGCGTGAATTCTCAGTTGAGGATGTCATTGGCCATCTGAGTGTCGAGCAGAATTCGAGAGCAAAGGACTCGCACGGAAAAGGGACCGAGGGAACTTCTGTCGCCAATTTTGTACAAAATAATTCCAACTTACACAAGCCCAAGGGGAGACCTAGTGTCCAACAGAATACCGACTTCAAGAAGAAGGGTAAGAAGCCCTTCAACAAGGATAAGAAGAAAGAAGCCTGCTTCACATGTGGTTCAGAGGAACATTGGGCTCCCAAGTGCCCAAAGAAGTTCAAGAAACCAGGACAGGACTCCAAGTCTGTCAACATGATTGTGAGCAACAATGAGAACGGTGCATCTGGGTACGGTAATTTGTTTACTGTATTTTCAGTTTGTCAGTCTAACGATTGGTGGATTGACACGGGTGCAAATATTCATGTATGTTCTGACATCTCATTGTTTTCTTCTTATCAGGTCACAGGGAACGGATCCGTACTGATGGGGAATGGCGCAAGTGCTTCTGTTCTTGGTGTTGGCACGGTCGATCTGAAGTTTACTTCGGGAAGGATCGTGTAGCTCAAGAACGTGCAGCATGTCCCTGCCATCAAGAAAAATCTCGTTAGTGGCTCCCTTCTATGTAGAGAAGGGTTTAAGTTGGTATTTGAGTCTAATAAAGTAGTTGTTACGAAATATGGACTATTTGTTGGAAAAGGTTATGAATGCGGAGATCTGTTCCGCTTTTCCCTCGCAGATTTCTGTAATAAAGTCGTGAATAATATTCATTCGAATGTTAATGAAACAGAAGTTTGGCATTCACGTCTTTGTCACATTGGTTTCGGTTGTATGATGCGGTTAGCAAAACTGAATTTAATCCCGAATTTCACTTTAGCCAAAGGTTCTAAGTGTCATTCGTGTGTGCAAGCAAAGCAACCTCGCAAGCCCCATAAAGCTGCGGAGGAGAGATACCTGGCACCGTTAGAACTCATACATTCTGATCTTTGTGAGATGAATGGTGTGTTGACTAAATGAGGGAAAAAATACTGCATGACGCTTATAGATGATTCCACTAGATATTGCTATGTATATTTGTTAAGCACTAAGGATGAGGCTCTACACTACTTTAAAAATCTATAAGGCAGAAGTTGAGAACCAACTTGAAAAGAAAATTAAACGACTCCGGTCAGATCGTGGTGGAGAGTACTTCTCTAATGAGTTTGATTCTTTATATGCGGAACATGGTATTATTCATGAGAGGACGCCTCCCTATTCGCCCCAGTCAAATGGGGTTGCCGAACGAAAAAATTGTACTCTAACTGATTTGGTTAACGCCATGTGGCCCATGTTAGATACATCATGTCATGTCCTGAATAAAGTTCCGACAAAAGACAATGAAATTACTCCCTATGAGCAATGGGAGAAGAGAAGGACGACACTTTCATACTTACGTACTTGGGTCTGTTTGGCGAAAGTCAATGTGCCGATCCCCAAAAAGCGTAAGCTTGGACCAAAGACCGTGGATTGTGTTAATTTGGGCTACGCTAAGAATAGCGTCGACTATAGATTTCTAGTAGTGAAATCGGAGGTACCTGACGTGAAGGTCGGTACAATTATGGAGTCTAAAGATGCTACATTCTTTGAGGATATTTTTCCTATGAGAGATATGCCAAGCACTTCTAGACAGGAATCTGATGAGACTCCTGAACCTGCCATTCCTATGAAATATTATGAACAAACACATCACGAAAATCCTGAGAAGGATGACGAGGAAACCCTTGGTAGGGGCAAGAGATAGAGGACTGCAAAGTCCTTTGGTGATGATTTCCTTGTGTACCTTGTGGATGATACTCCCACTTCTATTTCAGAGGCTTATGCGTCTCCGGATGCTGATTACTGGAAACAAGCGGTCCGTAGCGAGATGGACTCCATCATGGCTAACGGAACATGGGAAATTACTGAACGTCCCTATGGTTGTAAACCGTTGGGATGTAAGTGGGTGTTCAAGAAGAAGCTTAGGCCCGATGGTACAATTGACAAGTACAAGGCTAGGCTTGTGGCCAAGGGTTATTCCTAGAAAGAAGAGGAAGATTTCTTCGATACTTATTCACCTGTAGCCAGACTGACCACCATACGAGTATTACTCTCTTTGGCGGCCTCGCATGGTCTTCTCGTCCACCAAATGGATGTTAAGACGGCTTTCCTGAACGGAGAGCTAGACGAGGAAATCTACATGCAACAGCCAGATGGCTTTGTATTAGATGGTCAGGAAGGAAAAGTGTGTAAGTTACTGAAATCTTTATATGGCCTGAAACAAGCACCTAATCAATGGCATGAGAAGTTCAATACAACTTTAACCTCTGCTGGTTTTGTTGTTAATGAAGCTGACAAATGCGTATACTATCGCCATGGTGGGGCGAAGGAGTTATACTGTGCTTGTATGTTGATGACATACTGATATTTGGGACCAACCTCAAAGTGATTGAGGAGGTTAAGTCATTTTTATCTCAGAACTTTGTGATGAAAGACCTTGGTGTGGCTGATGTTATTTTGAATATCAAGCTAGTGAGAGATAATGAAGGTGGGTGATACGTCCATTTTGCATCACTATTTTATATCATAATTTGTCATTATCTATCCTTATATTTCATATTAATACATGATACTTATGTTATTTTGCCTTATTTTGCATGTTTGATGATTATTGGGAATTATCCTTCCGGAGTCAGGTTTCTGCTGGAAAAAGCGTCGTCAAGTCAGCATATCAGCGGAACTCCAAAAATCACGAAACCAATTCTGGGGGTCTTATAATGTCAGATGCCGGAGGCAGCCAAAAGGAGGCAGCCAGGTGGGCCAGGTGGGCCCCACGCCACACCTGGGCGCGGCTGGCCTGTGGGCCGCGCCCAGCTATGGCGTGGCCACCTGGGTCCACCCCCCAGGTTGCCTCTTCGCGTATATCTGCCTCCCGAAAACCTAAGCACGGGGGGTACGTCCACGAAATATTCCGCCGCCTCCACGGGACGGAAACCACCGAGAGAGAAAGAGCTCTCTGGCAGGGAGATCCTGCCGGGGAAATTCCCTCCCGGAGAGGGGAAATCATCGCCATCGTCATCGTCATCACGCTGGACTTCATCGGGATCATCATCACCACCATCCACTGCGCCATCACCATCATCTCCACCGACTCCACATCCATCTTGCTGTAACATCTAGGGCTGTACCTTGTCTAGTTCATTGGGGAGACTCTCCCGGTGTTGATTACTCCTTGTTATTGATGCTATTGAGTTTGTTTGGTGGATTAGTGTTCATGTCCAGATTGTTATTCATTGCCATATCATCTCTGATCATGATCCATATGATGTCTTGTGAGTAGTTTGTAGTTCTTGAGGACATGGGGAAGTCATGTTGTTAGTAGTGAAATAATGCTGCGTTAATATTTAATGGTTTGATATTTAAGTTGTGGTGTCATTCTTCTAGTGGTGTCATGTGAACGTCGACTACATGACACTTCACCTTTATGGGCCTAGGGGAATGCATCGTGTACCTAGCTTGCTAGTTGAGGGGTTGCCGGAGTGACAGAAACCTGAACCCCCGTTAGTAAGATAGTGCACGAGGGAGCGTAGGGTCTCAGAGTTTAAAGCTGTGGTTAGATTTATCTTAATTACTTTTCTGCATTCGCGGATGCTTGCAGGGGGTATAATCACAAGTGCGTATTAGTCCTAGGAAGGGCGGTGCGTTAGCATAGATTCACCCACACAACACTTATCAAAACAATGAAGATTAACCAGTTGCACGAAGCGAAAGCACTTGACGAAATTCCCATGTGTCCTCAGGAACATTTGTCTCTTATAAGTAACACACTCGGCTTGTCCTTTGCACTCAAAAGGATTGGGCCACTCGCTGCATTTGTTGCCGCGCTCGTTTATTTACTTGCACTGTTTTTACCTGCTGTTTCGAATACTACTGAAAACCTGTCTGCTAGCTTTTACAGTGAATTCTTGATCAAAACTACTTGCCAGCACCTTCTGCTCCTCGTTGGGTTCGACACTCTTATTTATCGAAAGTACTGCGATACACCCCCTATACTTGTGGGTCATCAAGACTATTTTCTGGCGCCGTTGCCGGGGAGTGAAGCGCTATTGGTAAGGAAATTGGTAAGGAAATTATTTACTGTAATGACTGTTATGGAGTCAAATCCATTTGGTTCGCTGTTTGGGAGGACTACTACCACTGCTACGGTAGTAGATGATCCTCCATCTGCTGAGATTGTTCCATTTAAAATACCTACGAAAATTGTTGGACGTATTATGGATAACCGCTATGATGGAACTGTTCATCCTGGTAATCATTTGCTTTATATACATGAACTATGCGGTTTGTTCAAGTGTGCAGGTATTTCGATGGACATTATTAAAAGGAAATTATTTACTCTGTCGCTGGATGGCAGAGCTGCTGAATGGTATAGTCTGCTGAAGAATGGTCCTTCATTGAGCTGGGCTGAAATTGTCCCTCTCTTTTATTACAAGTTTTATCCTCCAAGTGAGATTCATAAGGATCGGAATTCTATATTCACTTTTTGGCCTTATGAGGGAGAAAGTATTGCCCAAGCTTGGGGGAGATTGAAATTATTAATGCTCAAATGCCCTGTTCATGGGATTCCAAGTAATATTGTCATCAATAACTTTTATGCAAGACTTTCCTATCATGATAAAGATTTATTGGACACTTCTTGTTCTTGGTCATTCACTCGTATGAAGGATGAAGATAAATGGGATCTTCTTGATCGTATCCAGGAAAATACTGAAGGATGGGAGAACGACAAAGGTAGGGAGTCAGGTATAAATTATGATTTCGAATGCATTAAATCCTTTATGGAGACTGATAGTTTTCGTAATTTTAATGCTACTTATGGTCTTGATTCTCAAGTTGTTGTTAATTACTTTAAGGCCTTTGCCTCGTATCTCGATATTCCTAGACAAGGTTGGGAAAAGTATCATGAACCTTATGAAGATAATGCTAATTTTGCTCTTGCTAAAAATGTTGAAGTTCAAACTGTTGATCGCATTATACCAGAACCCTATATTGAAAAAATACCTTTTCCTGTTAAAGTAAAAGAACACTCTATTTTGGCTAGTGTGGTTAGCAAAAGTGAACGTAAACCTAGGGAACCTGATGAGCAAATTAGTGTAGAACATGAAGTAGCTATGGTTAAGGAACTTGTAACTGAAAATGTAGAAGGAGGTCATATTGTGTTTTGTGAAGAAGCTTCTAACATGGTTACACATCCTAAAAGAGCTCGAAAGCCTAGTGTTCCTGTGCTTTCTGTTAAAATAGGTGAGCATTGTTATTATGGTCTCTGTGATATTGGTGCTAGTTCCAGCGCTATCCCTTATGCTCTCTACAAGGAAATCAGGAAGGAAATTGATCCTTGCGAATTGGAAGATATTGATGTGGTTATTCAGCTTGCTAATAGGGAAACTATCTGTCCAGTTGGCATTGTCAGAGATGTTGAAGTTTTATGTGGTAAGACTAAATACCCTGCTGATTTCTTAGTTCTCGGTTCTGCTGCTAGTGACTCTTGTCCTATTATTTTTGGTAGACCTTTCCTGAATACTTGTGGTGCTATTATTGACTGTCAAAAAGAGAAATTTTACTAGATTCGATGGAGAGTCTTATGAGTTTAATTTTTCAAAATTTGCTAAGAATCATTATGAACCTGAAATGCCTAATGAGAACTTTCAAGTTGAACAGCTTGCTTCTATTGCTGTTGGTCCTAACAATGCTTTGCAGCAATTTTTGGAAGACCACGAAAGTGAAGTTTTTGCAGAAGAAAGAAGGGAGATTGACGACATCTTTCTGCGTCAACCTCAAATGCTTAGGCATGATTTACCTGTGGAGGACCTGGGAATTGCGCCCCCTCCTAAAGAAGACCCTGTTTTTGATCTTAAGCCTTTACCTGATAATCTTAAGTATGTTCATATTGATGATAAGAAAATATATCCTGTTATTATTAGTTCTAAACTTTCAGGAGATGAAGAAGCAAAATTATTGCAAGTTCTGAAGAAACATAGAGGCGCAATGGGCTATACTCTTGATGATTTAAAAGGGATTTCTCCTGCTATATGTCAGCATGCTATTAATATTGAGCCTGATGCCAAGCCTGTTGTTGAGCATCAACGTCGTTTAATTCCTAAGATGAAGGAAGTGGTAAGAAATGAGGTATTAAAACTTCTTGAAGCAGGTATAATTTATCCTATTGCTGATAGTAGATGGGTTAGTCCTGTTCATTGTGTTCCTAAGAAAGGAGGAATAACTGTTGTGCCTAATGAAAATGATGAGCTTATTCCTCAGAGAGTTGTAGTTGGTTATAGAATGTGCATTGATTTTCGTAAGGTCAATAAGGTTACTAAGAAAGATCATTATCCTTTGCCTTTTATTGATCAGATGTTAGAAAGGTTGTCTAAGAAAACTCATTTTTGTTTCCTTGATGGTTATTCTGGTTTTTCCCAAATAGCTGTTAGAAAGGAAGATCAGGAGAAAACCACTTTTACCTGTCCTTATGGTACTTATGCTTATAGACGTATGCCTTTTGGTTTATGTAATGCTCCTGCTACTTTTCAGAGATGCATGTCTGCTATTTTTCACGGTTTTTGTGAAGAAATTGTGGAAGTCTTCATGGACGATTTCTCCGTCTATGGAACTTCTTTTGATAACTGTTTGCACAATCTTGACAAAGTTTTGCAGAGATGTGAAGAAACCAATCTTGTTCTTAATTGGGAGAAATGCCATTTTATGGTTAATGAAGGCATTGTTCTTGGGCATAAAATTTCTGAAAGAGGTATTGAAGTTGATAGAGCTAAAGTGGAAGCAATTGAGAAAATGCCATGCCCCCGAGATGTGAAAGGTATTCGTAGTGTTCTTGGTCATGCTGGTTTTTATAGAAGGTTTATTAAAGATTTCTCTAAAATTTCAAAGCCACTTACCAATCTTCTTCAAAAGGATGTTCCATTTGTTTTTGATGACGAGTGTAAAGAGGCATTCGAAATTTTGAAGAAGGCTTTAATAACTGCTCCTATTGTTCAACCACCAGACTGGACTTTACCATTTGAAATTATGTGTGATGCTAGTGATTTTGCTGTAGGTGCTGTTTTAGGACAGCGAGTAGATAAAAAGTTAAATGTTATTCATTATGCTAGTAAGACTCTTGATGCAGCTCAAAAGAATTATGCTACTACTGAGAAGGAATTTTTAGCAGTAGTGTTTGCTTGTGATAAGTTTAGACCTTATATTGTTGATTCTAAGGTAACTATTCATACTGATCATGCTGCTATTAAATACCTTATGGATAAGAAGGATGCTAAGCCTAGACTTATTAGATGGGTTCTCCTGTTACAAGAGTTCGATTTGCATATTGTTGATAGAAAAGGTGCTGAAAATCCTGTTGCTGATAATCTGTCTAGATTAGAAAATATAATGCATGATCCTATTCCTGTTGATGACAATTTTCGAAATGAGCAGTTGGCTTCTATAAAGGTAAATTCGAATGATTGTCCCTGGTATGCTGATTATGCTAACTTTATTGTTGCCAAGTATTTGCCTCCAACTTTTACTTATCAGCAAAGGAGGAAATTCTTCTGTGACTTGAGGCATTATTTTTGGGATGACCCACATTTATATAGAGAAGGAGTTGATGGTATTATGAGAAGATGTGTTCCAGAGCATGAGCAGAAGGAAATATTGGATAAATGCCATGGTAGTGCTTATGGAGGACATCACGCCGGAGACAGAACTGCACAAAAGGTTCTACAATCAGGTTTTTATTGGCCTACTCTTTTTAAAGATGCAAGAAAATTTGTTTTGACCTGTGATCAATGTCAGAGAGTTGGGAATATTAGTAGACGTAATGAGATGCCTATGAATTATTCTCTTGTTATTGAACCTTTTGATTGTTGGGGATTTGACTTTATGGGTCCTTTTCCCGCTTCAGATGGTTATACTCATATTCTAGTTGCTGTTGATTATGTTACTAAGTGGGTAGAGGCTATACCAACCTCTAGTGCTGATGGTAAGACTTCCTTAAAAATGCTTAAGGATGTTATTTTCTCGAGGTTTGGTGTGCCTAGATATCTCATGACTGATGGTGGTTCACACTTTATTCATGGTGGTTTTAGAAAAACTCTTGCTAAATATGGTGTCAATCACAGAATTGCTTCACCGTATCATCCTCAAACTAGTGGTCAAGTAGAGTTATCAAATAGAGAAATTAAGTTGATTTTGCAAAAGACTGTCAATAGGTCTAGAAAGAATTGGGCTAGAAAGCTTAATGATGCTTTGTGGGCTTATAGAACAGCATATAAAAATCCTATGGGCATGTCTCCTTATAAAATGGTTTATGGAAAAGCTTGTCATTTACCTCTAGAATTAGAACACAAGGCCTATTGGGCAATCAAAGAGCTTAATAGAGATTTCAAATTAGCTGGTGAGAAAAGGTTGCTAGAGTTAAGCTCTCTAGATGAATGGAGAAGTGAAGCATATGAAAATGCTAAACTTTTCAAAGAGAAAGTTAAGAGATGGCATGACAAGAGAATTTTAAAAAGAGAATTTTGCATAGGTGATAAAGTTTTATTGTATAGGTCTCGTCTCAGATTTTTTGCAGGAAAATTACTCTCAAAATGGGAAGGACCTTACATTGTGGAAGAAGTTTATCGTTCTGGTGCAATAAAAATTAATTCACTTGACGGTGACAAACCTCAAGTTGTTAATGGGCAGAGACTTAAACATTATATTTCTGGAGAATCTTATAATGAAAATGTTGATATTATTCAAATGGTATCTCCGGAGGAATTTATTAAAACTCAGAAACAGGAAACTGCAGAGTCTGATTTGAAGTAGGTATGAGTTTCGGTAAGAAAAAGTCCGCGTTTTACTTCGAAACTTTTATATTAGTTATTTTTATACAATTTTGGAAATATCAAGACGAATAAGTGCCGGAGGAGGTGCCCGAGGGCACCACGCCACAGCAGGGCGCGGGCCCCACCTGGGCCGCGCCCAGCTATGGCGTGGTCGCCTCGGAGACCCCCTCCGACTCCGCTTCGCCCTGTGCTTTCCTTTTCACGCGTTATTTTCTGCTATATATTTACCCGGATCTCCCGAGGTCCGTATCTCGTGTTTTCGTCGCGTTTGTTTTCGAGCTGTTTCTGCCAGGGTTGTAGAAGTCTAGAGCACCATGGTCGCCTCCAACAACCCTGACAAGGAGGGCCTGAAGAAAGATCTGAAAGACCAAGATGCTGAGGAGGAGAAGGAGAAGACTGAAGCTGTCGGTGAAGAAGAGGAAGATCCAAGTCCTATTCCCACCGCTACCGTTGCAAGCATCGGAGTGGTGCAGAACAAGCCCAGGGCCAGGCAGGGCGCGAGGATGAGCACTGGTGGGAGAGTTCCTCGTCGCTTCCTAGCTCCAAGAACACTTCCTTCAGATACCAAAAGGCCTTTTCACACTCTCATCCATAAGTATCCCTTTGAAAAAGTTCCAGAATCAGAATTGCCCAGTAGCTGGGATATGGATCGTTCTGACCATGCAGGAAAAGGGAGCTCCAAAGCTGAAGAGAAGTGGGGTAACAACTCCAAAAGCTGGGATTCACCCTCTGACAGGATGATGAACCGCATTGAGCAGAATTCAGAGCTTGTCCGCACCCTCATTGGTAGAGTTGATGAGTTAATGGAGCTTGCCGAGAAGCTCATTAGAGGGGCGCCACCACCATCACCGCCAAGGGAGTAATTCACCATGGGTAACAACACACTCCCAGCTTGTTTCAAGCTTGGGGGGGTGTTTTCAGTATCACCATCTTTATCTTTATCTTTATCTTTATATTTTTGCTTAGTACCATGAGTAGAGAAGTTATCATATGAGATAGTTTGCAATGTGGAGTATCACTCCTTAGTTGGTTATCGTTGTATCCGTTGGTGTGAGGTTTATTGTGATGGAATATTAATGAGAAGCTTTATCTTTACTTTCTGCACACTTTATTTTAGCCAGCAAGTCCTTTGTCATATGCTGATCTTGTTACATTAGTATTGGCATCACTTTGGGTGCAGCAAGTAAATTTAGTTGGTTGTGGCAAACTTAGACTGGTCAGTAGTATCAATACTTTTTACACTTAAGTAGAAAAGAGGGAACTGGTTGCAATAACATTATCCCTATTGTTTTCCTCTTTGTTGGCCAATGAGTTTATTATTCTTGAATTAAAGTGTTTTGTGCCCACAAAGTAGATAGCATGGTTGTTCTATTAGATCTATAAGTGTTTGTCTCTCTCAATTCTTGTGCTTGCTACTAAACCTTGCTAGCCTAAAACCTTGTACTGAGAGGAGATACTTCTCGTGCATCCAAAACCCTGAACCAAAGCACTCCATTCGTGTCCACCATAACTACCTATCATGTAGTGTTCGCACTACTCCAAGTACATTTTCTCGTGTGCTACCTTTAACTATTCAAAACTATTATTATATCCCTTTTTGTGTCACTGTTCACCAAGCTCATAAGGACGTGGTAGCAGATGTGTCATCTTCCATGCTAACTGATTTACAAGGATTGGCAGCTTCATCTGCTTCTCCACCTTTTATTTTGCATTAAAAGAGCTGGTTAGTCCACCCTATAAATAAATAAATAAATAGACACTCCTCCACGGTGATTGTTGGTCGGCAACCGAGGATTCGGTCAAGCCATGGTTTGTGGAAAGAAATGGTTGGGAGGAGTGTCATCAATAAGTGCTTGTTACAAGTGCAGTTCTATAAACTCTCGGAACCGCTCTAAAAGTTAATTAGTATGGAAGATGACAAGGATTCTACCACTGATTTGTTGACCAATAGCATACACCTCTCAAAGCAATATTTTTACACTCTCTATGCCTTCGGGAACTAAAAAGCTCTAGCACACGTTTTAATCCCTGCTTCCCTCTGCGAAGGGCCTATCATTTATTTATTGTTGAGTCAGTAAACCTATTCCCTCTATCCCGAGCAAGCACTCGAATTGTTATAGATACAATCATTTATAGTTCATAATATTTCCTATCATGTTTTGTCTACTTTGCTTGAGCACATGAAGTTTTATCTTTGAGAATATGACTTTGACAGTTTTCTTTGGAATGTGAAAGGAACAGTGATGATTGAGCAACTCTATTTCTGCAATATAGCTCTAGTATAAAGACTCTTCTTGAAAGATAAGTTAGAATGTTGATTGTTCTCTGACCAAGAACACAGTTTGCCACATCCAATTGGTTTGCTTAATGTACCTTTATTTGTGGTTGTTCCATTACTTGTTCCAAGTTAAGTAGAATGCGTAGAGACTGCTGTTTAAAATGACTTGTTTAGCTGAGTAAATACTGATGCTTCTTGTCCGTATTCTTTATTATCGACACTTCACTCCATAAACATGTGGACTTGTTTACTGAGCTCAGTTTTCGCTTGGGGACAAGCGAGTCTAAGCTTGGGGGGAGTTGATACGTCCATTTTGCATCACTATTTTATATCATAATTTGTCATTATCTATCCTTATATTTCATATTAATACATGATACTTATGTTATTTTGCCTTATTTTGCATGTTTGATGATTATTGGGAATTATCCTTCCGGAGTCAGGTTTCTGCTGGAAAAAGCGTCGTCAAGTCAGCATATCAGCGGAACTCCAAAAATCACGAAACCAATTCTGGGGGTCTTATAATGTCAGATGCCGGAGGCAGCCAAAAGGAGGCAGCCAGGTGGGCCAGGTGGGCCCCACGCCACACCTGGGCGCGGCTGGCCTGTGGGCCGCGCCCAACTATGGCGTGGTGTAGCGTACCTGCACTTAAAAATTGGCAAGGTACCTGTGTATAGTGCAAACCCCTGAATCGATTCATTTGCACACACAGTCTAAGATGAAATATCACAACATTGTATCAATTATTACACGATGATCCAGTACTTAGGAAAAATAATGTTCATTACAACTTGCATAGCATAAAGCTAGCTTGATAGAGTAAAGCAGCGGAAAATCTATTCTTCATGGAGTCCTCATCCTTTGCATGTGCCACAGGCGAAAACATGTTGGTTGCAGACTCGAAACCTTAACGAACCTTACTCGTCGTCAGAGCAATCTGCAACAGATAAAATGTTGCAACAGAGTGGGTCAGATACCATTAAAAATGGATCTGGCAAGTGACACTATGTGGACACTTAATGGAATAACTCTATAGCCTATATGCATATTTGGCTGGTGGAGTTCAAGGCTATTTTGCATAAAAGCCAATTTTGCCTACACTTTGTAAAACATTTTCTTCAAATGTTTGAGACAATATGGCATGAAATCCATAGTCTCGTCTACCCTTGTTCACCCATCAAGTTTTACTTAGAGAAATAAGATGTTGGGAGCCTCCGTTGCCATCCTTGATCAGCTGCTTCAATTGTCCGTAACCGGGGACACGGCTAAGTACTTAGTTTTTAACTCTGCAGAGGTTGTGCACTTTCACCATTAGACCCAACAAACCCAAACTATTCTCAAGCACTCAAATTGTGCTAAGGAAAAGGAGAGAGTTGAGACGAGACTTTTCAGAAGCATTTTCCCATCCCATACCGACTTGACGCGCTCCCATTCTAACCATTCTACCACCACCTGTCAAGTCGGGACGAGTCCACGCAACTTAATCCATCTAGCCAGAGCCCATATGACTAATGGCTGCACGGTAAGCAACTTCACTTAGAGAAACATTGGTCCCTTTAATACCCTGGGTGGCAACCACAAGTGACCATCCCTTAGAGGTCACCCCTAAGAGATGACACTCAACCTTCCATCATCTTTTCATAACCAAGTCCACCCAGGTGATAAATTACTTAGTAGAATTAAACTTTAAAGAAAACACATTTGCATAGCATCAAATAATCTACTAAGTTATCACAGGGGTGCTAGACACAACTAGTGTAAAGGTATGGTGGGTTTAGCACATAGCAATAATATTATCCAACACATGCATATAAGAGATACACTAAGTAATGCATATAAAATACTTAGGAAATTTATGGGGGTGTGCCACTTGCCTTGGCAAACAGTAGTGTAGTAGTAGCAGTTGCAACCACTTTCGTCTCTCTCCGGAATTTCTAACAAGTCAAACAAACCACAAATAAACATACAATCATAAATGCAACACTTAGAAAAATTATGATGTGCATGCGATGCAGGATGATACAAAGAGTTATGGTATGCAAGACAAGCAAATAATTAAGGAAGGAGACATAAACTAACTTAATCCAAATGGCTAAGGCAAGGTCAAGCTCAAAGTAAACTTGATCAAACAACTTGACAAAAGTTGTAAGGCTATTCTAAGTCTTCACAAGTTTGGTCTTCAATTAATCTTCAACCCCTTTGTAGCTTCATTGTTCTTCAATGGTCTTCAATTAGCACTGTTAGGGACTTAGTCTTAAACACCTAGGATTTGGTCTATGTCCAAAGTGAGACAAAACTTTAGAAAGGAAGCAAAGATAGAAATAAAGTAGTTGGTCTTCCAAGAATCTTCTCCTTGCTTCCTTGTAGCTTTCCTTGATGCGATGACTTCATTGCACTTTGTAGACTTGACGGTTCTGAAGACTTGATGGTGTTGGCAGCATCCAGGTTGGTCTTGAATATAACTTAGTCACCATGAAGTCTAAGAGAAGAAGGAAGAAAAAGAGAGAAAGGAAAGAAAGACTTAGAAAAAGTAGGTGGTTGGTCTTCATGAACTTCTTCTTGATTTTCTTCTAAGTACTTTTACTTCTTGAAGATGCTTCTGGAGTCTTGTTTTCTTGGCCAAGTCCTTCATTGGTCTTCTAACTTCATGTTGAATCCTCCAAGGATAACAATGCAATCTTCATTGGCCCTTCATTGTTTCCACTAATTTCTAACTTAGTGGTTTTTGACTAGGAGGGTCAAAAGGGCTAACAAGCATCACCTCCAAAATTTCTAAGGAGGAAGTCATGTAAGAGGTACCAAATATTACTAAGGACTTAATATGCATGCCATGCTTATGAAAATGCTCTAAGTTAATGCAAGACAAACAACATGGTCCAAAAATGACTAAGGACCAAGATCAAACAATGGGTCCAAATAATTTCTAAGGAAAAGTAAACAAACATGGTTGCTAAATTTTCTAAGGAAAATACTTTAAAACAATAGTTGATAAAATTTCTAAGGATAAACACTTAAACAATATCACTTAGAAAAATATTATAAAACAACTAAGTTTTCAAGATGCTAAATTTTTCTAAGGAGAAGATTTAGCACTATTAAGATATAGAAATTTTTCTAAGGAAAAAGTGTTGTCAAAATTTTATCAAATATTTTCTAAGGAAGGAAATTACTTTGTTTGGAGAGGCAAAAATATTTCTAAGTACTTTTTGTAACTAAAGTGACCAAAATATGACTAAGTCATTTTATTAATCGAATATATGAAAAAAATAATTTTTAATTAATTTTAATTATTAAAATAACACCTAAAAAGCATTTAATCAAAAAAATCATAGAAAATACTTTTACAAAAATAGTAGAGTATTCCTACGGCCAAGTATTAATTAAACAAAGTTAAAGCAATTGGATTTGCCCAAAAATCAATTTTTAAATTTAAGTTAAGTCAAATTTACTTAAACAACCATTTTTAAAATTGAACCAAAATAAGTTTGACAAAACATAAAAATAATTATTCCAAAAGTTTCTACGTGCCATAAGCTTTCCAGAAATATAAAGTTTGCAAAAATTGGCCGAGCCAATAAAAAGATATGATAAAACTAAGATCTAGGGTCTTTTCTGCAAAACTGCCGTTTAAATCTAATTCGGAAAATCCTCAGAAAAAGGCTTTGCCACTTATCGTCTTCTGATTGGCCGGGGATGCTGACTGTGCTGCTGACGGGGCGTTGACGTGGCGCTGACGTGTTTAAGTGATTTGGTCTGGGCCGTTGGATTTGGATCTGAGGGCTGACAACCTCCCGTACCGCTTCAAACTACAAGATCTAATCTAAGCCGTAGGTGGTAGATCGGACGTCTTAGGAAGCGTTGACCTTTACCTGCTGGCGCGATTTCACCGGAGAATGGCGTGGCGGCGGCGCTGATGCTCGGGAGTGGATGACGGCGACGCTCCGGTGGTTCCCCGGTCTCCAGAAGATGACGACGAGGTGCGCGGCGTCTCGGCAGACTCGATGGGGGTGATGGTGTTGGCTCGGGCGTCCTGGAACGGCGTGGTGTCGCGGACGGAGTGGCCGTGGCTCCGACGAGCTTCGGTCGATCAAGGATGCGTCGATCTGGTGCAAAACAAATCACGGGAAGAATCATATGGGTGCGCACAGACACAAGGAAGAGGATGGAGGCAGTTGGAGGGCGTGGGGTGACGCGTGCTCACCGGAGTTTGAAGAATACGGCGGCGGCAATGGCGGACGGCGGCGGCGATTTTGTGGGCAGCCTGGGGGCGCAGGTGCTAGGGTTTTTGGGGGCTTTTGGTGCGGAGATTATGGGGGTTTATATGGGGCAGAAATTCGTGCAAAACACGCAGCAAATCTCAACGAATTTGGTCCGGATTTGGCTAGGGTTCGGAGTCCTTTTCGTGCACAGGAAGATGAATATGATGTCATCGCTGGCGTCATCGGTGGGACCCGCTTGTCGGTGAGAGAGAGAGCGGCCGCTGACGGGCTGGGCTTGGGCCTGTTGTTCGCTGCGCGCGCGAGGGTTAGCTAAATGGGCTCAGCCCAATTAGGCCAGGCGTCTAGTTTTTCCACGAAAACGTTTTTCTTCTTTTCTGTTTTATTTCAAAACCAAATAACTTTTGAATTATAAATCCAAATCAAATCAAACCACTTTCAATAATTTTGTAAAAACAAACTCTTTGATCTGCAGCCTTTAAATATCATTTTCCAAAACATTTTATTATCTAAATTTTCTGAAATGTGTTTAAATGAATATTGGACACTTAATGTCATTTGAAATCTATAGGGTTTTATAAATTCCTTTTGAACTTAAATTTTAAAACCAAAGCAAAATATGAGTAATATGATTTATATCCCCCAATAAAATAATCTTATAAAAACTCAAACAGTTAAAAAAAAAGGTTTGATAACTCAAAATGAATTTAGAACTCATTTTAGAATCCAAATACTTATTTTGTTTCAAAAGCAAAACTATAAAACTCGAAAATAGAGGATAGGTGAGTAATAGAATAATTGTCAACCATACAAACTATTTTAAGCCGAAATCATTTAGATTTCCAAACTAGGTTTTTTAATAAACCAAATATGACACTTGTTGTCCAATTTAAAATAGGTTTTAAACAAACAAATGTGGTTTAAGTAGATCTTAAATACCACAAGATAAAGCATTTGCAATTACTTATATTACAATAGATTCAAACGATTCCACAAACAATTCTAGCAGACACATACATAAAAGTCAAAAGAAAACTTGGAGCATTCTTTGCTCTACTAATATATTTTGTTAAATATGTTTTCAAGTGGAATTATTATTCTCACTTTTAAAATATCCAAATGCAAACAATGCTATATGATAATGAATGTATGCATGAATTTTCTTTTCAAAGCAAAATACATAATAGTTTTAAAAAGTTTTAAATTTTTCTGATTTTTCAACTTTTTTGAAAACTAGGGATGTTACAGACTACCACCCTTAAAAGGAATCTCGTCCCGAGATTCGGAAAGGCTAGCAAAAGGTTGTGACTGGGATAACTCGGTGGCTACCACCCTTAAAAGAAATTTTGTTGGTAGTCGAACTCCAAGGTGCAAACTTTATTGAGAACGTACCGTTCACCCTTTTAGGCTCATTGTAGTTTCCTTCCACATGGATATGGTTCGCATGTCCTCCTTGAATGGGTTGGGCTTGGCAGCTCCTTCTTCCTTCCATTCAGGGCAATCACTTATATAATGTCCCATTTTTTTGCACTTGTAGCAAATCACTTGGCTGATGTCTTTCTTGTGGGGGTTGTTCTGGAGTTTCTTGTCTGGGCACTCAGTAGAGTAATGTCCTTGCTTCCTGCAGGTGAAACAGGTGATATCACTGATGTTTTTTCTTGTGGTCTCCATTGCTTCCTTTGGATTCACCATTGCGGTCACGATGTTTGAGGTGACCCCCTTCATTATGGTGATTCCCCTGTTTGTGGCTATGGTTCACCTCAGGAGTATGGTGTCTTTTGAATGAAGGCTCAGAATGATGTTTGTTGATACTTAGCTTTCTCTTCAGATTTCCAGTCTTCCTGATATCATCCTCCAGTATGAGTGCTTGGTCTAGTAAGGCCTGATACTCCCAAGCGTGTGTGACTGTGAAAGGGACTTTCATCTCATCACATAGTCTCTTGAGAAAACTTTCCTCCCTCTCTTCCTCGATAATTATGCCTTCAGGGGCATAACGAGACAGTGCATAGAAATCATCTCTATACTCCTTGAGCGTCCTGTCCCCTTGCCTCAGGTTTAGGAACTCTTCTTGCTTCATGTTCCACATGTCAGGGGAACTGTAAACACTACAAAACCCTTCCTTGAACTCTTTCCAGGTTAAAGTATCACATGTGTGAGTGCTATGATAAGTTCTCCACCATTTAGCCACAAGTCCTTCCAAGAAATAAGATGCAAAACTCACTTTCTCTGTGTCGGTGCACTCACAAAGTATCAGATCCTTCTCTATTGATCGTAGCCAGTCGGTTGCCATAATTGGATCATTTGTAGGGCGGAACATGTTGGGTTCAAGACTTAAAAATTTGATAAGTCTATCCGTATGGGTTAGGGGTGGTGGTGGTTCACTTTGATTTGCTTTGATCTGGGTCATCATGGTCATCAGCTGGGTTTGTGTTGCCATCATCTTCTGCAACATTGCTTCAACGTTGTTGGTGCTGGTGTTGTTGCTGTCTTCAGGTGCACTCTGGGGAGACATCTGTGGGTTTTGGAATAGATAAGTATAAGATAGACAGATTCTAAGGGAAATATTTCTACCCATACAAGCATTCACATAACACAACACAAACAAGCTCAAAACAAACTTTAACTTTCAAACTTTTCTCTTGACTTCAAACCCAGGTAACAACGGATATTCTGAAAATACAAGCCTAAGTACTGCCATACCACAATTTTGGTTGGTCAATAATGAAAACTAACGTCGTCTGACAAAATTCTAGGGTTGGTGGGTGACTACTCTCTCTGGTTCTCGCTGGAACACTCGGTGGAGGCCTTACTCTTAGGGCGCTTCATCCTAGAGTTCTCCTCTTCGAATGACTCCCTTGCGAGTTGGGCACATTGCTCCCGAAGGGCTGCTATCGTTGCTTCCTGTCTGTCGACCTTGTTTAGAAGCTTCAAATTTTTAGCTTCAAGTCTTTGATTGGTTGTCTCACGCTTCTGCTTCTGCAATTCTTCGGAGACTATTATTTCTATAGTGGTCTCGATCTCCTTCCTCTGCTCCTCAATCAACTCCTTGGCCTCGTCCGTCATCTTCATCTCAGCATGGAGTGCAGTGGCAGCTATATGTGTTGCTAACTCCAGATCTTCCATTTGTAGCTCTGTAGGGTTTAGCTTCTCGCGATCCTTTCCACTCCAGTGGGGTAGTCCATTAGCATTACGCCTCCCGAAGCGACGGTAGGGAGAGTTTTGGGGCAGCATCTCGTAGAATTCCTCACAGATACGTGATAGTGCCTCATGTTTTGCTAGCAGAAGGCCAGTCTCCCAGGTGGGGTACACCCTCTTGTAGACAATTGCCTCGGTGGGAATCCTGGTAGCACCAGGTAGGATCTCTGTCTCAATCTCCCAGCGTTGCTTATTGGTTATCTCTGAGGGTATCGTCCTTATTTTGAAGGTTGGGGAAACCAAATCAAGATCTTTGCAGATACCATTCAGTTGAACTCCAAAAGGACAAGTCACGCTGTCTCTCGGAATCTCCGTGAAGGTGAAGGGGACCATCTAAACAGAATTTTGAGGAAACAAGATTAGATCAAGTGTTACTAGAATAAGTTCAAAAGAAAAGGAAGAAACAAGATTAGACTTTTATAGTAGAGTAAATTAGCTTTTAATTCCTATGGCCAGCCTATTTCTATCCAGACTTAGGGTTTCGATCCTACAGGCAACACTATGCTCTGATACCATCTGTAGCGTACCTGCACTTAAAAATTGGCAAGGTACCTGTGTATAGTGCAAACCCCTGAATCGATTCATTTGCACACACAGTCTAAGATGAAATATCACAACATTGTATCAATTATTACACGATGATCCAGTACTTAGGAAAAATAATGTTCATTACAACTTGCATAGCATAAAGCTAGCTTGATAGAGTAAAGCAGCGGAAAATCTATTCTTCATGGAGTCCTCATCCTTTGCATGTGCCACAGGCGAAAACATGTTGGTTGCAGACTCGAAACCTTAACGAACCTTACTCGTCGTCAGAGCAATCTGCAACAGATAAAATTTGCAACAGAGTGGGTCAGATACCATTAAAAATGGATCTGGCAAGTGACACTATGTGGACACTTAATGGAATAACTCTATAGCCTATATGCATATTTGGCTGGTGGAGTTCAAGGCTATTTTGCATAAAAGCCAATTTTGCCTACACTTTGTAAAACATTTTCTTCAAATGTTTGAGACAATATGGCATGAAATCCATAGTCTCGTCTACCCTTGTTCACCCATCAAGTTTTACTTAGAGAAATAAGATGTTGGGAGCCTCCGTTGTCATCCTTGATCAGCTGCTTCAATTGTCCGTAACCGGGGACACGGCTAAGTACTTAGTTTTTAACTCTGCAGAGGTTGTGCACTTTCACCATTAGACCCAACAAACCCAAACTATCCTCAAGCACTCAAATTGTGCTAAGGAAAAGGAGAGAGTTGAGACGAGACTTTTCAGAAGCATTTTCCCATCCCATACCGACTTGACGCGCTCCCATTCTAACCATTCTACCACCACCTGTCAAGTCGGGACGAGTCCACGCAACTTAATCCATCTAGCCAGAGCCCATATGACTAATGGCTGCACGGTAAGCAACTTCACTTAGAGAAACATTGGTCCCTTTAATACCCTGGGTGGCAACCACAAGTGACCATCCCTTAGAGGTCACCCCTAAGAGATGACACTCAACCTTCCATCATCTTTTCATAACCAAGTCCACCCAGGTGATAAATTACTTAGTAGAATTAAACTTTAAAGAAAACACATTTGCATAGCATCAAATAATCTACTAAGTTATCACAGGGGTGCTAGACACAACTAGTGTAAAGGTATGGTGGGTTTAGCACATAGCAATAATATTATCCAACACATGCATATAAGAGATACACTAAGTAATGCATATAAAATACTTAGGAAATTTATGGGGGTGTGCCACTTGCCTTGGCAAACAGTAGTGTAGTAGTAGCAGTTGCAACCACTTTCGTCTCTCTCCGGAATTTCTAACAAGTCAAACAAACCACAAATAAACATACAATCATAAATGCAACACTTAGAAAAATTATGATGTGCATGCGATGCAGGATGATACAAAGAGTTATGGTATGCAAGACAAGCAAATAATTAAGGAAGGAGACATAAACTAACTTAATCCAAATGGCTAAGGCAAGGTCAAGCTCAAAGTAAACTTGATCAAACAACTTGACAAAAGTTGTAAGGCTATTCTAAGTCTTCACAAGTTTGGTCTTCAATTAATCTTCAACCCCTTTGTAGCTTCATTGTTCTTCAATGGTCTTCAATTAGCACTGTTAGGGACTTAGTCTTAAACACCTAGGATTTGGTCTATGTCCAAAGTGAGACAAAACTTTAGAAAGGAAGCAAAGATAGAAATAAAGTAGTTGGTCTTCCAAGAATCTTCTCCTTGCTTCCTTGTAGCTTTCCTTGATGCGATGACTTCATTGCACTTTGTAGACTTGACGGTTCTGAAGACTTGATGGTGTTGGCAGCATCCAGGTTGGTCTTGAATATAACATTGTCACCATGAAGTCTAAGAGAAGAAGGAAGAAAAAGAGAGAAAGGAAAGAAAGACTTAGAAAAAGTAGGTGGTTGGTCTTCATGAACTTCTTCTTGATTTTCTTCTAAGTACTTTTACTTCTTGAAGATGCTTCTGGAGTCTTGTTTTCTTGGCCAAGTCCTTCATTGGTCTTCTAACTTCATGTTGAATCCTCCAAGGATAACAATGCAATCTTCATTGGCCCTTCATTGTTTCCACTAATTTCTAACTTAGTGGTTTTTGACTAGGAGGGTCAAAAGGGCTAACAAACATCACCTCCAAAATTTCTAAGGAGGAAGTCATGTAAGAGGTACCAAATATTACTAAGGACTTAATATGCATGCCATGCTTATGAAAATGCTCTAAGTTAATGCAAGACAAACAACATGGTCCAAAAATGACTAAGGACCAAAGATCAAACAATGGGTCCAAATAATTTCTAAGGAAAAGTAAACAAACATGGTTGCTAAATTTTCTAAGGAAAATACTTTAAAACAATAGTTGATAAAATTTCTAAGGATAAACACTTAAACAATATCACTTAGAAAAATATTATAAAACAACTAAGTTTTCAAGATGCTAAATTTTTCTAAGGAGAAGATTTAGCACTATTAAGATATAGAAATTTTTCTAAGGAAAAAGTGTTGTCAAAATTTTATCAAATATTTTCTAAGGAAGGAAATTACTTTGTTTGGAGAGGCAAAAATATTTCTAAGTATTTTTGTAACTAAAGTGACCAAAATATGACTAAGTCATTTTATTAATCGAATATATGAAAAAAATAATTTTTAATTAATTTTAATTATTAAAATAACACCTAAAAAGCATTTAATCAAAAAAATCATAGAAAATACTTTTACAAAAATAGTAGAGTATTCCTACGGCCAAGTATTAATTAAACAAAGTTAAATCAATTGGATTTGCCCAAAAATCAATTTTTAAATTTAAGTTAAGTCAAATTTACTTAAACAACCATTTTTAAAATTGAACCAAAATAAGTTTGACAAAACATAAAAATAATTATTCCAAAAGTTTCTACGTGCCATAAGCTTTCCAGAAATATAAAGTTTGCAAAAATTGGCCGAGCCAATAAAAAGATATGATAAAACTAAGATCTAGGGTCTTTTCTGCAAAACTACCGTTTAAATCTAATTCGGAAAATCCTCAGAAAAAGGCTTTGCCACTTATCGTCTTCTGATTGGCCGGGGATGCTGACTGTGCTGCTGACGGGGCGTTGACGTGGCGCTGACGTGTTTAAGTGATTTGGTCTGGGCCGTTGGATTTGGATCTGAGGGCTGACAACCTCCCGTACCGCTTCAAACTACAAGATCTAATCTAAGCCGTAGGTGGTAGATCGGACGTCTTAGGAAGCGTTGACCTTTACCTGCTGGCGCGATTTCACCGGAGAATGGCGTGGCGGCGGCGCTGATGCTCGGGAGTGGATGACGGCGACGCTCCGGTGGTTCCCCGGTCTCCAGAAGATGACGACGAGGTGCGCGGCGTCTCGGCAGACTCGATGGGGGTGATGGTGTTGGCTCGGGCGTCCTGGAACGGCGTGGTGTCGCGGACGGAGTGGCCGTGGCTCCGACGAGCTTCGGTCGATCAAGGATGCGTCGATCTGGTGCAAAACAAATCACGGGAAGAATCATATGGGTGCGCACAGACACAAGGAAGAGGATGGAGGCAGTTGGAGGGCGTGGGGTGACGCGTGCTCACCGGAGTTTGAAGAATACGGCGGCGGCAATGGCGGACGGCGGCGGCGATTTTGTGGGCAGCCTGGGGGCGCAGGTGCTAGGGTTTTTGGGGGCTTTTGGTGCGGAGATTATGGGGGTTTATATGGGGCAGAAATTCGTGCAAAACACGCAGCAAATCTCAACGAATTTGGTCCGGATTTGGCTAGGGTTCGGAGTCCTTTTCGTGCACAGGAAGATGAAGATGATGTCATCGCTGGCGTCATCGGTGGGACCCGCTTGTCGGTGAGAGAGAGAGAGCGGCCGCTGACGGGCTGGGCTTGGGCCTGTTGTTCGCTGCGCGCGCGAGGGTTAGCTAAATGGGCTCAGCCCAATTAGGCCAGGCGTCTAGTTTTTCCACGAAAACGTTTTTCTTCTTTTCTGTTTTATTTCAAAACCAAATAACTTTTGAATTATAAATCCAAATCAAATCAAACCACTTTCAATAATTTTGTAAAAACAAACTCTTTGATCTGCAGCCTTTAAATATCATTTTCCAAAACATTTTATTATCTAAATTTTCTGAAATGTGTTTAAATGAATATTGGACACTTAATGTCATTTGAAATCTATAGGGTTTTATAAATTCCTTTTGAACTTAAATTTTAAAACCAAAGCAAAATATGAGTAATATGATTTATATCCCCCAATAAAATAATCTTATAAAAACTCAAACAGTTTTTTAAAAAAAGGTTTGATAACTCAAAATGAATTTAGAACTCATTTTAGAATCCAAATACTTATTTTGTTTCAAAAGCAAAACTATAAAACTCGAAAATAGAGGATAGGTGAGTAATAGAATAATTGTCAACCATACAAACTATTTTAAACCGAAATCATTTAGATTTCCAAACTAGGTTTTTTAATAAACCAAATATGACACTTGGTGTCCAATTTAAAATAGGTTTTAAACAAACAAATGTGGTTTAAGTAGATCTTAAATACCACAAGATAAAGCATTTGCAATTACTTATATTACAATAGATTCAAACGATTCCACAAACAATTCTAGCAGACACATACATAAAAGTCAAAAGAAAACTTGGAGCATTCTTTGCTCTACTAATATATTTTGTTAAATATGTTTTCAAGTGGAATTATTATTCTCACTTTTAAAATATCCAAATGCAAACAATGCTATATGATGATGAATGTATGCATGAATTTTCTTTTCAAAGCAAAATACATAATAGTTTTAAAAAGTTTTAAATTTTTCTGATTTTTCAACTTTTTTGAAAACTAGGGATGTTACACGTGGCCACCTGGGTCCACCCCCCAGGTTGCCTCTTCGCGTATATCTGCCTCCCGAAAACCTAAGCACGGGGGGTACGTCCACGAAATATTCCGCCGCCTCCACGGGACGGAAACCACCGAGAGAGAAAGAGCTCTCTGGCAGGGAGATCCTGCCGGGGAAATTCCCTCCCGGAGAGGGGAAATCATCGCCATCATCATCGTCATCACGCTGGACTTCATCGGGATCATCATCACCACCATCCACTGCGCCATCACCATCATCTCCACCGACTCCACATCCATCTTGCTGTAACATCTAGGGCTGTACCTTGTCTAGTTCATTGGGGAGACTCTCCCGGTGTTGATTACTCCTTGTTATTGATGCTATTTAGTTTGTTTGGTGGATTAGTGTTCATGTCCAGATTGTTATTCATTGCCATATCATCTCTGATCATGATCCATATGATGTCTTGTGAGTAGTTTGTAGTTCTTGAGGACATGGGAAGTCATGTTGTTAGTAGTGAAATAATGCTGCGTTAATATTTAATGGTTTGATATTTAAGTTGTGGTGTCATTCTTCTAGTGGTGTCATGTGAACGTCGACTACATGACACTTCACCTTTATGGGCCTAGGGGAATGCATCGTGTACCTAGCTTGCTAGTTGAGGGGTTGCCGGAGTGACAGAAACCTGAACCCCCGTTAGTAAGATAGTGCACGAGGGAGCGTAGGGTCTCAGAGTTTAAAGCTGTGGTTAGATTTATCTTAATTACTTTTCTGCATTCGCGGATGCTTGCAGGGGTTATAATCACAAGTGCGTATTAGTCCTAGGAAGGGCGGTGCGTTAGCATAGATTCACCCACACAACGCTTATCAAAACAATGAA
Organism: Poa pratensis; assembly: GCA_947311845.1. Lineage (NCBI taxonomy): Eukaryota > Viridiplantae > Streptophyta > Magnoliopsida > Poales > Poaceae > Poa > Poa pratensis. The sequence goes on from CAMZMU010000047.1 coordinate 20,654,127, forward strand.
GATTAACCAGTTGCACGAAGCGAAAGCACTTGACGAAATTCCCATGTGTCCTCAGGAACATTTGTCTCTTATAAGTAACACACTAGGCTTGTCCTTTGCACTCAAAAGGATTGGGCTACTCGCTGCATTTGTTGCCGCGCTCGTTTATTTACTTGCACTGTTTTTACCTGCTGTTTCGAATACTACTGAAAACCTGTCTGCTAGCTTTTACAGTGAATTCTTGATCAAAACTACTTGCCAGCACCTTCTGCTCCTCGTTGGGGTCGACACTCTTATTTATCGAAAGTACTGCGATACACCCCCTATACTTGTGGTTCATCAGTGGGATTACACTGTTGCAATCCCACTATGTTGAGAAGATTTTGAGTCGCTTTGGATATTCAGACTGCAAAATTTCTCCAACACCATATGATCCTAGTGTGCAGATTCGAAAGTTCACAGGCACAGCTAAGGATCAGCTGAGATACTCTCAAGTAATTGGTTCACTCATGTACCTAGCGAGCGCTACAAGGCCTGACATCATGTTCGCTGTGTGCAAACTGAGCCGGTTTGTTTCCAATCCGGGTGATGTACATTAGCGTGCTGTTGAAAGAATTATGCGCTATCTGAAAGGTACAAAGAACTATGGACTTCACTATACCGGAAGCCCATCAGTGCTTGAAGGTTATTGTGATGCGAATTGGATCTCTGATGCTGATGAGATGAAAGCCACAACGGGTTATGTGTTTACCCTTGGAGGTGGTGCTGTTTCCTGGAAGTCTTGCAAGCAAACGATCCTGACGAGATCGACAATGGAAGCAGAATTAACAGCATTGAACACATCTGGTGTCGAAGCAGGATGGCTTCGAGATCTGTTGATGGACTTGCCTGTGGTTGAAAAGCCAGTACCGGCTATCCTTATGAACTGTGACAATCAGACAGTGATTACCAAGGTCAAAAGTTCAAAGGACAACATGCAGTCCAACAAACATATAAGAATGAGATTAAAAGCTGTCAGACATTTGAGAAACTCCGGAGTGATAGCGCTGGATTATATCCAGTCGGTTAAGAATCTGGCAGATCCCTTTACTAAAGGGCTATCACGTGTTGTGATAGAAAATGCATCGAGGGAGATAGGGATGAAACCCACATGAGTTGCCATGGTAGTAACCCAACCTATGTGATCGGAGATCCCGTGAAGTAGGACCTAGGAAAACAAGCTAGTGGTCAACTGAGGAGAGTAATTTTAGTAACCCACTCCGTTGGAGATGCAGTACTCTCGTTAACTGTATGGCAGGTTGACATTTGTCTTAATGTGTTACAAGGTTTTGTATAAGCAAGATGCTATCCTACAGAGCGATATTTGAAGGAACACACCTATATGAGCCTGACTGCTGGTCACAGTCTATGAGATTGGGTTGATCTCTAGAAAGTTCATGAATAGGTCAGGAGTGTGACTAATAGGCTCCACCCGAGGGGTCAGCCTTCGGCAGCCTAGTACTGGTAAGACGTTTGGTGAAACTACTTTACGCCAAATTGACAATTCAAGGCATAGTCCATTGTCAGTTGTGAAGGAGTGTAGCTATTCGTTCTAGGTGGAGCTCAACCTTAACAGGTCTCTACTGAAAATACTGGTATATCAAAACAGTGTTTGGAACAGAGAACAACATCATGGGTCTTTGGGATCTGGTGGGGGATTGCTGAAATATTGTTGATATATTAGCATATAACAATTCCAGAAAAATCCCTAAAGGCCCATGCTGTCATGCGGTCAACTGAAACATTTGCCTTAATGGAAAATGAATATGAATTGAAACGTCTGTATTAAGTGCTATTAAGTACGGGAGTTTTCAGAATTCATTGCGAGATGAAATGTCCGTCTTAAGTGCTATTAAGTACGGGAGTTTTCAGAATTCATTGTGCTCAATGGAGAATGAATTTGAGCTGAAACGTTTTGTCTTAAGTGCTCTTAAGTACGGTCGTTACCAGTCTCTTAATTCTTCCCTTAATTGCGTGTGTTTCCGTTGGTCTTCCGCCTGCGTGTGTATATAAGAGAGGTCGCTCCTCTCTCGGACATACACAACAGACACCACATCGCATCTGCTCCTCGCATCGTCGTTCCTCCCGCTGTTGCTGCCATCGCTGATTCCATCCCGTCCACCGCGTACACGGCTGACGGGAGAGCAGGCCTCCGAAACTCTACCTCTCTAGATCCTGTACGGGAGAGGGGCGATTAAGTTTTTGGGGAGCGTCTCCTACGCGACTGCTCGCTCTACTTCATCTGTTTCAACTATATCTGCATCAACTACGTCCGCACCGCCTTCCTCTTTGTCATGACCACCGACGCCGACATCGAGAAGGCTGCTGCTGAAAAGAGGATCGCCGACGAGGCTAACGCATCCGCTGCTGCGGCCAACTGGCCTACTGGAGGGTACACGTTTATCCCTCTCCTGATTACTTGCATGTTTGCCGTACTAGCTATTTGTGTAGATGTATCTACTATTTGTCTAGTACATGATTTTATCATAGAATTTCAGTATGTCATTAGCACCGCTCACGTCATATTCATGATTTATTATTGGATTAATTTAATCGAACAATTGCCTAAATTCTCAGCAGTATAGATCGGTCAATTTAAACCTCTCAAATCACACAAGAATTGAGAGTCCCACGTGTGCTGCAATATCGCGTATGGTACAGTTTTATAGCCGTCGGTGATTTCTATATCGCGTATGGTACAGTTTTATAGCCGTCGGTGATTTCTATAGCCGTGTGTGTGATGTCGTGTCCATCACACATAGTTGGGACCAACGAAGTGTGTGTGATATGTAGTACACGATTAATACAAATAACCTGGCTGCCAAGTTCCATGACATCACAAGTGTTGCTGGATACAGTTTTTCCCATTACGAATGTCTGCAATTTTACAAAACTTCATAAGGCCTTTTACCTCTAGTGTATTTTAGGGGATGGGAGGGGATTATCCCGGATCCCGGAAAATCCCCACTAGCACTAGTACAGAAAAGGCTATCAGTGGCGCACCCTTTTTTGATTCTGTGGCGCACCCCCAGATTTGCTGGGTGCGCCACAGAATTCTCGCCACTAAATTTTTTTCTGTGGCACACCTGGCTTGGTGCGCCACAGAATTCTCACATTTCTGTGGCGCACCTGGCGTGGTGCGCCACAGAATTCTCAAAAAATTGAAAAAATTCAAAGAATGCAAAAAAATATAAAAAGTTTCAAAAAAATCAGAAAAATCAAAATATGAAAAATCCTAATTATTGGAATTATTTTTGGATTTTTTGAATTTTTTAAACTGATACCTTCCCACTTGGATCCTCAAATTGCTCCAACCCTAGCACGCTTAACTTCTAAGTTCCACCCAGTTCACCTACCCTTGTGCTACTCAAGTTCTTATTGATATATATATCATATGAACCCTCTTAAATCTTGTATGTGTATATGTGTGGTATATGTTATAAATGTGTGTTTTTAAATTTCAGTTTTTTCAAAAACTTCTAAAGTTTCAAAAGGAGATTCAAAAGTTTCAAAAGATCCAAAAAAATTCAAAAAACATGTAAAAAATTCAAAAAATCCAAAAAATTCAAAAAATTCAAAAAAGTCAAAACACTTCAAAAAATTCAACAATCTTCTTTGTTATACATTTCTGTGTCTTTTTTTGGACTTTTTGAATTTTTTATTTTTTAAATTTTTTAAATTTTTTTTCCTTTTTTTTGATTTTGCTGCGAAAAATCGTCTGTTTGAAATAACTTTTTTCTTCTTTTGGAATTAGAGGAATCTGTGAATTTCGGACCGGGTAAACCCTAGTGGATTCAAACTCGGATTTTTCTCACGTTTTTTTTTGACATATTTTTTTGCATTATTTCGACGTCGTATGCAAAAGTTATGGCCGTTACAAGTTTTTTTTCCTGTTTGTTGCAGAAAAGGTCAAAATTCATATTTCAAAATTTCTATACCGACTAGATACTCAAACCTAACTACATGTCAAAGGATTCTATTTATTGAAATTTTTATCATTTTCTTTTACTTCCTGCAAGACTAAAAAGGCGATCTACAGGCGCATGTGGTTTAGTGCGCCACAGAAATGTGACTTTCTGTGGCGCACCGGGCTTGGTGCGCCACAAAAAATAATTCTGTGGCGCACCAATTAAGGGTGCGCCACAGAGTGCCAACCTACCTATATAGGGTTTCCCTACTAGTGTAGTTTGTTTACTTCTAGTGTATTTTAGGAGATGGGAGGGGATAATCCCCAAATATCCCCTACCAATCATCTCATTTTTGCCTAACACAAAAACTCTAGTCCATGCTAGTGTATTGTAGGGGAAGAATATTTGTGGGGATTTGTGGGGGATTGGGTGTTCGCCAAATCCCCTCCCATCCCCACTCTTCCCATCCCCTAAAATACCTCTGGAGTAAACAAGGCCTAAATGGTATTTTTGATCGACACGTGTTTACTTCGTAAAATCTAAGTTTTATGATGGAACGGTTATTATTTAGCTTTTATTTCTTCACGCTTCACTTTCCCGCCGCATCGCTGCCTTTCTCGGCTCCTTGCGCTTGTCTATAAAAATAGAAGGAGCGTCGCCGGCTGCCGCAATCCCTAGGTACAAGTCCAAAATTCCTGACGATATGTGATACCCTGTGGCGAACAGGAAACACAGCGCGCGCCGAAAGCACCTTGAGAACCTAGGGGCCGCTGAAACCCGTTGTTGCCCCGCGGTTCGTCGATTACGGGGCCGCGGGTTCCCCGTCCTCGCTCCGCAAGGTCACGGTGTCCAAGCCTCCTCCTCGACCATTCCCGCCTCCCCCGTCTCGTCGCCCGACTCCACCCCCTCGATGATGGAGACGAAGGAGGAGCCCTCCCCTCAGCTGTCTGGTCGAGTACGGGGTTGTGGGATCCCCGTCCTCGCGCCACCGGGTCATGATGCGTGTGCCTGCCCCGCCTCGTCACCTCAGTCAATCCCCTGCACAGAGACACCGGTGGACAACACCAATTTGGTGACGTAAAATTCATCTCGTCGGTCGATCCCAGTTATTTTTAGGAATTAGATCTGAGGCATAAGCACGAGGAGCACGTGTTGGTGAACGAGTCCATTGCGATGTGGCATCGTGAGGAGGCCACCAGTTCATCGCGTGGTGGAGGACTCCTTCGAGACTCGCGAAAAACGTGTGGAAGGTGGTTGCGCCGCAAGCAGGAGCTCAAGGGTGCCATTGCCCCATCCTCCAAGCGTTCTAAGACCTGTACTAAAAAGTGCAGGGCCGCCGCCAATGCCGCTGAGGTTGCGGGTCCAGACAGACAACGATGCCGATGATGAGGAAGGTGTCCCTGATGAAACCTCCTATGACGAGGGGAATGTTTAGTCAAACTAATTAGTTATTACATGTTTTGTGTATCTTGTATATATGTAAGGGATGAAATGTTTGAATGGAGCCCTCTAAATATTAAGTAATGTTTATGATTTGGTGTGTAATGTCACTGATATGTTTGAACAATTTTGGTGTGAATCTCTTTGTTAGCACATATTCAGTATTTTTGAGAAAACATAAAAGCTTTGCATTTCATTTTATTGAAAAGGTAGAAGTTTCAGTTACAATCTTCCTAGGAGGCGACACAAAGATTACAAACATCAGTGAACGTCCCAAGTGGGTGGCAAAATGACTCGCAGTCTAGGGCGCCTGCTCTAGCCCACATCTGAGCTTCTTCTTTGATCTTGGACACCAAGGCGTGCACAAGAGGCTATGCACCCTCGAAGACGCAGTCGTTGCGCTGCTTCCAGAGCATCCACGGCGTCAGGAGGGTGATGGAAGCGAGCCCCTTTCTCATGGGTTTGGGCGTGTCGCGCTTGGCACGGCGCCACCAGTCCATGAGGGAGTCCTCATTGTCAGGAGCTGCAATTGGCACCCTGAGCCACGCAAGGATCTCGTGCCAAGTCTGCCTGGTGAATGGGCACTCGAGGAGCAGGTGGTGCATCGTCTCGGACGCTTGATCACATAAGGGCAGCGTGGGTGGTGTTGCAGTCCTCGGCGTGCCAATCTGTCGGCCGTCCAGCAGCGATCCAAGTTGGCGAGCCAATGGAAGAATCATACCATCGGTGGTGCCCAGGATTTCCATGTAAGCTTCCACGAGGAGCAGGCAATGGAATTCATGAACGTGGCTTCGTATGCGGAGCTGGCACTGCATGTGCCGTTGGCTGTCCATCGCCAACGCAGCTGATCAGGCCTATCCGTGAGGATGAATTGGCCGATCGCCTGCCAAAGTTGCAGGTACTGCCCAATCTCTGCGACGCCAATGGTTCCCTGGATGTCTCTCGCCCAACTGTTGCCCTGAAGGCCGTCAGCAACTGTTCTGATTTTGCGGCGCCTCTTGGGGATGCAGGCGTACAGGGCCGGGGCTATCTCATGGGTGAATTTGCCTCCAATCCAGTGGTCCTCCCAAAGCGCGCCGTCGTGCCGTCACCCACCTCCATGATAGTGGAGACAAAGAACAGCGCGCGCTCGTGGGCTGAGAACTGCAGATCCAGGCCGCACCACGCACGATCTCAGTCAGTGCGCTGGAACCATTGCCAGCGTAGCCGTAGCGTGAGCCTTGCGCGTTCCAGATCTTGGACTCCTAGGCCGCCGAGGGGGATAGGCCGGCAGACGCTTTTCCAGTTCACGTGCCAATGACCTCCATTGGTGTCCGTGCGGCCAGCCCAGAGGAAACCACGCTCAATCTTCTCAATCTGACAGGGAACCTTCTTCTGTGTTGCGTAGGTGAGTAGTTGATGAATAGGGATCGCACCAAGCACCACTTTCACCAGGGCCAGTCTTCCCGTCTTGTTCATCAGCCCAGCCTTCTAGTTTGGGAGTTTTCTGGCGATCGTATTCAGTATTACTTATAAAAATTGAAGCAGAATTATGTATCCCCCTATAATGTCTTCATCCAGATGATATGTTTACAATCACACGCGGTTTTCCGAACGTAACAGCGTGTAAACGGCCCATTTCGAATACGATTTTATTTTTATGCTCGTGTGTAACGCATGTGGGTTTTATATTTATACATAAACAATCGTTTATAAGAAAGTAGAAATGTGGCTAAACAAAATCGGTGGTAAAAATTCAACAGTGTCGCCCCCGTCGTGCAAAATTAGGGATCGTCCATCGATGAATAGCGTATCAGGCAGTTTTTCCATCACCCATGTAAATCGTAGTGTTATTATATCTGTGGCAGAAATAGTTAATGCACTAAAACATCTTGGTGACATTGTTGAGATACTCCCTTTGTCAGGAATTACCATGCATTCCGAGTTTAGTAAAAGTGAAAGTTTGTAAAATTTGACCAGATATATTGAAAAAATGTTAATATCTATGATACAAAATGCACATATAATATTAAAGCATATTTTATAATGATTCCGATAATATTTATTTTACATCTTAGATGTTGATAATTTTTCGATAGGCTTTGTCAAAAAATTGTAAAGTTTGACTTTGACTAAACCGAATGCAGGTTAATTCTGGACAAAGGAGTACGCTACTAGGCATACACAAGGCTAGATAATGCTCGAACCAGCACTCAACTCCATGTAATGAAACTTAACACAATACTATTTACTTGTACTTAATTTCGAGCGTGTGAGCAACCCATTCACTAGAACAATCCCATCAATAACACTTTTCTGACACAGTGGCCGAGGAGTTATGTAGCAGTGTCCTTGTTTCTTAGTGTTCTTATTTCTTTTAGTTGTCTTTTATGATCTGAAAATTACAAAAAGATGTATACTTCGTCTAGTGATGGTGCATTCCCTAATAAGGATATGTGATCCTCACCTTTAGACAATTTAAGGAGAAACCTTGAAAGCTGTTTGGTTTAGGTAAATGAAATTCATAATAGTCTAGTACTATGTACACCAATGTTACGTCGTTAGGAAACTTTATATTGGTCTGGATGGCTGGTTTAAAAGTATGCTAGATTCCTTGGTAGGTTGTAGCCATAGCTGCATTTCCTAATAGTGCTTCGAATATTCTTGAAAATATTTTTGGAACTTGTCTAAAGGATAAGAAAGGGGATGCTATGAAACAATTTGAAATAGTTTTGCAAGGATCCATCGACAAAATGAACTTCCTAGCACAAAGAGCATGGATTATCTAGTTCTTTACTCATAGTAACTTGCATTGTGTTGAAAATTATATTTCTCTTGCTATGAAAATATTATTTCCTTATAGAATGTTGTTAATAATTAAGAGAAATCTATCCAAAATTTTCATATTAGAATTAGCGGAATTGGTCACCTCTTAAGTTTCGCATGTGCAATAGTAAGTACCACTACTACAAAGTGGCTTCCTAAAGATTCTCAGTCAAAAGCCTTGGCTCCTACTGATAAATTATCTATTGCTATTGAAATGCTTAGTGATGAGCCTTAAATTCTTATAATTAATCTTGATGATCACTACTTTTATCTTATAAAAACTTGCCAATGATCCTTTCGTTGATGTTGCAAAATTGGTTTTGGCAAATATCTTCCACGACATGTGTTGAATAAACATATAGAGAGTTACAAGAAAGATTCCATTATCACACTTAAGAATGGGATTAGGTTTTTGTTGGTCACAAATGCAATTCCTTATGTGATTTAGGTGTTAGTGTTATTCTGAAACCATTATAGTATATGTTTGACATTGGTTCTATGTTACAACTTGTTGACTTGTATAATAATTATGTGTGTGTTTGGATTTTATAATTATATATGGATATTGAATGTTATCCTTCATGACCTGTTATCTTGGGAAGACCATTTTTGAGACTTGTAGGTGCAATAATTGACATGAAAGAAGAGAATATTAAATTTTAATTCTCTCACATGAAGTTCATGGGGAACTTTCCTAGAAATAAAATAAAAGTATCTTAAGTCATGGTAATTCAGTCATGATATGGTACTGAAGGAAATGAGTAGATAAACCTATAAATAAACATATCAAGCCTAGCTATATGGTTTAAATATAAGCTTCCGGGAGGCAACCCGTTTGTTATTTGTTCGATGTGTTTTGTTGCAGAAAGTAAGTTTTTGTTTCGGGATTTAGTTGATGATCGATCTTTTTTGTTTGTTGTTTCCACGTGCTTGTTGTACTCATGAATTTTCTGTCACTTACTGCACACTCGTAAAATTTCGAAATTTCTACCATAGAAGAATATTTTAGTACTTTGTCTACCCTATTTATTTCATAGGTTACTAAGTACTAACGAGTCTAAAATTTTATTAAAAAATCCAATTTTCACCTGCTGTTCAAAATATGCCATTTTTACATTATTTTTTTGTTGTCTAAACACTTCTGTTTAACTGTTGTTGTAATTGACATTTACTTGGGTGGAGTTGGAGACAACAAGATAGTTTCTAAAGCTTTTATAGGTTGCTTGAAGAAGTAGACAACAACACCTCTTGTATTTGATATAAACCCCGAGTCATCTTTGTGGGGAGAATACCACTGCGGCAACACATTGCGCTTGGAGTCAAAACAAATTGGTAGATGCCTTAGTTGTTTCCATATTGTCCCTAAATTGTTTTAACCCATGCACTTCAAAAGATTGTGGATATAAACATCTTGCAAGTCAAGTCATATGATAGCCTCGCTGATCTATTCACAAGGTCCTTACCAACTTCACCATGTGTAACTATGTTCATGAAGCTGGTATGCGAGGACTTCGATATTTGGAAGGATCAAGGTTGTCTCTCTCTTTGAATTATAACATATTCAAACATTATATTACTCATTTTCTCCTTATGAGTTTAATCTAAATTCTCTCATCAAGGTTTATAAATGAGGTAATATCAACACAAGATTACGTGTGATGAGTTGGGCTCATCAAGGTCTTTGGTGCTACTGATGGAGCTGGGCTCATTGGAGTCCTTGGCGGTGGCCATGATTCCCTCACCCACCACCGTTAGAGTCCTACCAGCCTCACACCTCTGTGGACAATGGAGGTTTGGTTTCTGTTGTCACTCTCTCATCTTTGAGTGACGAGGTTGATGAGACATTTGTGCTGGCACCTAACCATGAGCCTCTCTTTGCAAAAGAGCTTTGCGACTTACTCGTCGATATGGAGGCGGCTTGCCCTGGATAGGGCAAGGAGATTGCTTGAGTCTTGGTGGGGAAGACTTCAGAGGGTGTAATCAGGAAGGTGGAGAAGTCTCTCGGGAGGACAAGAAAGAAGATTGGCATCGAGAGGAAAGTTCTTGCAATTGCTTGATAGATGGTCTCATTTTGGGTTGTCGTGTCTGATTTGTGGGGTTTTCATTGCGGTTTTGTGTTCCACGTGTCGTCCGTTCGCGGTTGTAGTACGTTGGGCGAGTTTGTTCACAGTCTGGTGGTTGCTTACTTGGGAGTTGTTCCCTTGTGTTTGTGGTTTCGTTGTAATGGTTTTCGTCCGGCTTTCCGTTAATTAACTGGGCAACTCTCCTCTTTTTAATTAATATATTGGGGCAAATATTTGTCCTATTTCAAAAAAGAAAGATTACGTGTGATCATCCTATTTTCTCACCGGTTTTTTAAGACACTATATAGACATAATAATCGTCCTCTAAAACTTACTGCCGAGTTTTATCCTTTCGAGGTTGTCTCGTTAAGTTATCAAAAAGACTAATCGTTATATGTTGTACCATTTTCTCCTCACCTTTACCATCGAGTTTAAAGGAGTAACTGCGACATATCAAATAATACTCCCCTCGCATATTCATCTGGGACTTAGTGGTTAGGCGAATCGAAGTTATCTTCCGGTCAACCGTCTATCCATCCAAAAAGCACAATGGAATCACGTGAAACACACTACTGGTGTGCCACGAGGAAAGAATAAGACTTGCTGGGAGATATAATCTGAAAAGGCCTTAGGAAAGAGTAAAGTATTTCATGATAACAAAAACCATATAAAGTTTTGTTGGCGAGACCCAAGGGTTCAGAGTAGCCCAAAGGCAAATCGATGGCTCATGTGCAACCGAAGTGCAGGTTTTTTGCTTGGTTGGTAGCGCACCGGACAATATGCACGGCGGATGTCCTAGCCTTCCAAGGGTGGCCCCATGATTCGATAAGCAAACTTTGCCACATCCAAGTCTCAATCAAATGAGAAAGTACAACTCGTTCCAGTTACACTTTTCTGCCACACGGTTGCACATCTGTCTCGGTTGCACACTTGCACTCTTTTTCAGAAAAGTGAAACGGGTAGCGAGTTGCACTTTTCTCTTAAATGTGCTTGAAAAAATCTCAGGGGCCTGACATTTAGAAACACCGCCAACGCCAGAAGATAGAATTCTATAGACATCCAAATTTGTAAGTTGAAACTAAATTTTTTTGAGGAGCTATGAAATGACAAATTAAACAATGAATAGTAGTTCAGCTGTGAATAGTAACTTTTGCTACTATTCACTGCCGAATTTGTCTTTTTATAGCTCCTAAAAAGTTTTGAGTTTTAACTTGCAAATTTATATGTCTATAGAACTCTACCTTCTCAACAGTGTATTTTTGCTGAGAATTTTTTAGAATTTTTAAGCATGATTGTTTTATGGTTTTCACCGGTTTCCACTGAAAATTGGTTTTCACCGGATACTTTCTCCGTCTACCCTTCCTGCCTTCGGAGCTGGGGACAATATACCTACCCCGTTCTACTTTTCCACAATCGACCCAGTTAAGCACAGACTTGTTCCGTCGTGCCTACCCATATTTTACAACGGTCGCCAAACTAGAACAAAACCTTCCCAGAAAGGTAATGCACAAAACCTTTCCAGAAAATGTTGTCCGCTATTTAGTCAGCTAGTGGATTTAAGGCAACGTCACAAATCCCGAAGTTACGTCCCCCAGCCTACCTGCAATCATTCGGGGGTACAGTGATAGGACATAGTTGAAGTTTCTCCATTGCGGACAACATTTTGCAGCTGAGAAACAGCTACACCACGGGCTATAGCTACAGCTGCAGCAGCTCACTTCCTGCGGCTCTTAGATTTCTTGGATTTCTTCTTGCTCTTCTGCTGCTTCGGCGCCGCCTTCTGTGAGCCAGAGGCGGCAGCGTCCGCTTCTTCCATGACCGGTTCCACCTCGTTACTTCCTCCTGTGTCAGGTTCATTGTCTGAACATCCGATCTGTTTGCCCGCTCTGTCGGTCTGCAACCAGGCAAAGCCTGAGGCTACAGCCCTTCTGCCGGCTTCCTTTATGGATGCACATTCAGAAGACAGAACGCTGATGATCGTCTGCAGTTTGTTCTCACCATCTTGCCACATCGAGTATAGGTCCTCTACAGTCAGACAGGCTCCCTTCTCCAACCTGTGATCACAAATCATTTTCACAAGCAAATGGTAAATTTCAGAAGGTATGGGGATAACCTACTCATTCCTTATCTTAAGCCAAACAGAGGTACATACAATGGCGAAGAAAGAGAACGTTTTCACAAGATTTAACTCATATTTCTCAAAAGATTGCAATACTGGATTTGTACTGCCACTAAAACTCAAGAGTCAGTGAAAATTTAACATTATCTTACCCTGCAGAACGGACTTCGAACTCACTGCAGACGTGCCTGACCTCTTCGAATAATTGAGCGCCAATCTTTTCTGGAGGGCCTCTTTGCTCCAGCCACGAAACAGTATCTCTAAGAAACTGAACGATGGCAGTTGCATCTTTCTGCAAAGATTAGCTTTTAGAACAACCCAGCAATGGCAAAGCAGGACAAACAGGAAGATAACCAAACAGCATTAGAATGTACGAAACTCACATGGCCCTGCTTGTTGGCTTGAAAAGCCTCAAACTTTACCCAGAAGAAAGTACCCTGATAGATTAAATCTATTATTTCACTTGTACTCTCCATCTTATTATCTCCAACAGCCTTAGGAATGTTTCCAGTAACGTTGCAGAGATTGTTACCATCAGATGTTTCTGGCAGTGCAGTCTCTTGCTTTACAGGACTTGGCTCTTCAGGACAAAGAAGATCCATTACCTTCGGAACATCACGCAAATCCGCTGTGCTAATCACATAAGCGTTTAGGTTTAGGTTTCGAAAGAGTGCTGGGCCTTTGGGACCCATAACTACCATATGATCTCCGATTGCAGCGAGTGCATCAGCAAGCACTCTTATGAAGTTGCCCGGCGTGCGATGCCTCATTTGCAAAGTTGGTACAATCTTCTCAGAGAACTCGTAAGGTAGATCCTTGAAGACCATATGCTTCAGAAGAGTATTTGTGACCTCATAGCAACTCCCCAGATCATGAGTTAGCATCAGTGGATAAAGTGTGACCACTAGTCTCAGGAGGACTGCAGTGGGTGAACTACTAGGAGTTGAAGTCCTCTGTGCCCACTCCCAGAGCATATCCTTGTCTGTCAAGATATCCATAATTGTGTTGAATATGAAACGCCCAGATATGTATGCCATATGATCAAGATCGGAATCTGGGCTCGGATTAGATACCAGGCAGGTGTCAAGGTAAAGCTTGCTGGTACGGCACTCCAGCATATTGACCAACAGAGATTTCGTGCAGTATACACGACCTTTCTGTAGAAGGTACGACGAAGCCAAGAAACCAAGGCACTCCATAAGACCCACATAGCACATTGGGGATATGTAGTCCAGTTCATCCCTCCACCTCACACCGTAGAAGGTAAAGTCCAGAGCAACCTTAAATTTCAGGATCCAGGAGGATCTATCAAGGCCACTGTCAAGAAATTTCTTCAAACCTATAAAAAAATCTGCCCACTCAATCACATTGTCCAGGTACCGTAGTAGCTTTGAAAGTAATGCCTCGTCCAATCGCGCTGCATGGAGCAGTAACATGGTTGTTCTCCCAAGATGCCCATGAGTCAAAATTTTATGCTTTGGCCGAAGATTTGCACCAAGGGAATCGCAATCAGATCATATGCAGCTGGTGAGTCAAGTATCACAGGCAAGAGGCTCCTCGTTGTCCCATCACTCCAGACAAGAAAAACTAACTCAAAGAAGCGATGCACACAGAGGGAAAAAAAGCTTCTCAACTTCATGGAACTTTTTGGCAGACTGAACTCTGGTTCTTCCAAAAACTTTGCAATCTCATTTATAAAAGGATAGTTCTCGCCAGGGAATATGAAGATTCCGGCTTTGGATGAAATTGAACAATGGACTCCAACTTCTTAAGTACACTCAGACCAACAGAAGACAGCTCGTTCAGCAAGAAAGACTGAGCACATGAATGAAACTGAAGGACATCCAGCCAACATCTGTTGCCATCTTGCTGCAAAGAATTTCTGCCTGCATTAGAGAGCCAACTTGAGTTCATGTTAAGCACAACATATCGGTCATCTTCACCGTCTTTCCTCAACCCAAAGTACTTAGCACAAAAATCTTCATACATAACTTCATAAGCATTTAAATCTGGACCATCAGTGTGTCGAAGATGAGATAGTACGTTGACTATGATTGACTTCCAGTGATTCCAGGCATACGCTAGAGTATGTGGTGATATCTGGTTACGAGCCACCATATCATTACAGCTACATACATCTTCAGAGCTGGCCCTAATTCCAAATTGTATTCAGAGACTCGAAATGAAGATGAACATCGAGGATCAAGCGGGAAGCAACAAATTCAACGAACAAGTTTCCACAGTTTCTGCCGTCAAACAATGTACAATTTAATCTGGAAAGAGACTTGCGCTCATCTGACAGTGCATCAGCTTCCAGGCTAGCAAAGGAGTAGAAGCACTCAGAGACATTCGTCGCTATTTCTTTGCTTTTGCAAGCAACCGTTCCTTCTCTGCATATTTTTTGAGAGGCCAGCCTCTACTATTTGAAGACCACAGGGAATCTACAACGATATGGAGGAGGAGAAGCCGCGTTGCATCCTCAAATGAACCTGCCTTCTCGAGCATTTCTACCTCCAGTAAGATATTCCTTTATGCTTTGATATTCCTGCAGCTTCAAGGAAATTACCCTTTTCCATCTCTAAACTTAACAGTTCATCAACAAGACTCCTATAGTTTAAGAATGCTCGTACATGATCCATAGAACTGAAAGCCTTAACAAAAGGCATCATATGCTTGATGTCACCACGCTCAAAATAATGCTGAGCACAATTTTCAAGGTATGTCTTTCTAATTGCAGAAACCTCCAATTTGGAATTCTCAAGCAAATGTTCCTCCTCCAACTGTTGCAGGAACTGCAAGCCAAGATTGAATAATTGCTTTCCTTTCGAGCACATCGATAAACACTTGGTATAACATTCAGCTCTGAAGTACAATTCAGCTGCCTCTGACCAGCACTCGGCCCAGTCAAAACAGTCACCAGCATCCTCAAGCCTGGAAGCACCACATTTTTCCATATAGATCATACCTATGACAATGCAGGGAAAACAATGTTTAGTCAGACAGAGTTGTGTGGAGTTTATGTATACGGTAACTCTTCATAGATGTTTAAAATATTGAAGGTGTTTACGTAAACGGTAACTCTTTAGGAACAAAATGTTGTTTGTAAGACGTTGTGGAATTGATAAATCTCAGAAGTATGGAGAGTCTGTGGACCTGCTTTTTTGAAGTCACCTAAGTTGATATAGCAGGTAGCAGCTTTCTCATGCATGCCTATAGACTCATAAATTTCTGATGCTGTTTGCAATGAAGCATTGCCCTTCTCCAAATTTGTGGCCTTTACACGTTCAGCAGTTGCTACAAGTCCAGCAGCTCTAGCCCACTTTCTCTGTATGCATCACCAGCTTTTTCAAAACACATCGTAGCCATTTCGAATTGGCCCTCGTTGAACAACTATACAAGAAAAAAGAACATTTCTGAGATGGAATAACAACTGCGGAGAGAAGTACAGAAAAATTGTAACTAGATATGCATCCATCTAAAAAGAATTTTTGTGCACAGACCAATTGTTAGACAAAAAGGTGCATAATTTCATGAAACTAAAAGGTCATAAAACATAACTGACTCTCCACAGGAAACAATTAAGATAACTAACCTTGGTACCCCGTAGCCTCCAATCATCAGTACTACTTCCTGTCCGCATTGCTTCAATGAGAGAAGAATCAAGTAATCTAACCTCTACAAGACACAACTTCTTCCAGTAGTCAAACATTGGTCGACAGTAATCATCAGTATTTTCACAAATCCACAGCCTTTGCCTAGTGCGTGTGATTGCAACATAGAGTTGCTTCAGCTCTGAGCAGAGAAGATTATGCTTGCTACTGTCGAAATCCGGATGAGATATCTCCTCAGATGGTGCTATAATATCTTTATCTTTCATGTAGCCATACAGAACTCTCCATTTGTTTCTTAAAGGCGATGAGCCAAAAAAGTTGTACAACAGCACATCCTATACAAAGTCTTGAAAGTAAGTAAGAATACTCAAAATCCTAAAACAAGGCATTTTAATTTATATAGTAAATTGCATAATGAACACAGATGGAGTGAATTTATATACTCATACCTGGAACTCGAGGCCCTTACATTCAACAATGGTTAAAATAAGCGCCTGTTTACCAACAAGATCAACAATTTGTTTTTTGGTAGCATCATCACGAACTAATATGACTTGCTCAGCACCAAAACCATTCATGTTACCATGCTTACTTTTGATTTCTCCAAATATTGTCATGATTGCATTTTCATCGTTACCAGACTCCAGCAGCACGGGAGCTTCTCCATATACAAGTCCTGTCTCTGGATTAAGCTTGTCAACACTTGATGGGAAAAAGAAGTACAAAAGGCTCATGATACTTTGTGCCATATGAAGGATGCCACAATGTGTGCGGAAGTTTTGAGTAAGTTGGAACATATCAGAAAGTTGGACTTGTTTTCCATGTCCTCGATTAGGCGATTCAGTTTCTGAGAGAAATGCAGTATAGTAAAGCGAACGAATATCTTCAAACCTGAAGTCAATACCCCTTGCTATAGTCTGTGCAGTGTCACCAGCAAAAAGGAAGCCTTCCTTGAAGTTCTTGCAGACATACTTAAGAAGTGCTATTTGTGCCATAGTTAGATCCTGCACCTCATCTATGTAAACAAAATCCACCAGATCTCCATTGTAGCCCTCGGATACAAAACTGAGGTGAAGACGATTGACAAAATCTGACAGATCAAACTCTCTGGCAGTCGATTTCATACTCTCATAAGCAATGAAAATACTGTAAATCCTATCTCTCTTCTCACTGTTCAGCGATGAAAATCTTTTATCCGAGAGCATTACATAATCTTGTCTTCCAAGTTTGCTAGTATAAGGCCTGCTTGCTTGATATCTACCCTTTACATGAGAAATTATTTCAGTGAAGGCAATTGATGCATCAAGATTCTTGGTCAGGTCTGCATTAAAACGAGGCCAATAGGAAGCGGCAAATTTCTCATAAGTGACTTCCTTCGATTCAATAAATGTTTGCAGTGCACGAGATTTTGAATGCCCTCTCTCAGTGCTAGAGTTAAGTTCACCATAAAACACATCAAAAAAGGATGTCCGACATGTTCCATCAAGCATCATCAAGAACTTCCGATATGTTATAGTAAGAGGATAGTGATCATGAGGTAGATTGCTAAAATTGTCAGGTATTTCTGTAAACTCTTCCTGGTCATCAAAGATGTCATGCATGTGAAGAATGCTAGGCTGACCAGAGACATCACCAGAGCCGAACCTACAAAGGGTTGAAAGAACTTATCACTAATATGATGAACATGGTTGATACCACTCATTAAACAACAAAAGTAAATACCATTCGAAGAGTGTAAATTTCAAAACAAAACAACAAAACTCGCTCGGTTAGCTAGTCGTGTGAGAGCAAGCCCAGCCCACCCACATTCAAGGACTTTCCTACGAAGTGTATGGTTGTGGTTTTCTTCAATACAAAGACACAAGGGCTAGTCCTCATTAGGATAATGTTATTTGCAATTATTAAAGTACATTAGCGAAAAAATTATCTCAGATGGATAAAACCGCTAACCGTTTGAAAGGCATGCCAAAGGAAAAATCTGAAAAGTTTTAGGCCTAGTTTGGCAACAAAGCTTTTTTTAAACTGAAGTATTTCAATACCAAAGTATTCAAACGCCAGGCAAAGCAATACTTCAGTTTTCTCTCCTTTCTCAGTTTCGAAAAAAGAGGGTCAGACCTCTTTCTCCAATACTTCAAAAAAGCTACAGTTTTGGACAATACTTCAGTTTTAAAACCACATTGTTTATTGGATCCAAACACCTTAAAGTATTCAATACTTCAAAATTTTCAGAAACCAAAATATTCTCTGTATACTTCAAAAATACTTTGATACCAAACGGAGCCTTAAGTTAAAAATAAAGTATGCTCGCAAACAAAATAATTTTAAATATAGTAAAATGGAGTGAGTACAGTGGAAAAAATCTTGAACCAACTTGTGCACATATTTCTGTCCATTTTAAATATATATATAAATAATAATTTTGAAAATGCTAAACATGGGTAAACTACTAAACATGGTTTCAGTTCAACAGACTTACTTTTTAAGTCCGGAAATGTGATTCTTTATGGCTGAGCACAACTTTGGGCTTACACTGATAAATACTTGTTTCACAAAACTTTCTTCTAGGTCATTCAGAGGCATAATACTTTTCTCATCCAACCCAGACAAATGGTCTTCATCCAAATTTAGACCTTGGGAGGCAATCAGTGATTGTTGCTCTTTTTGAATCAGTTTCATTGTCAATATAGTGGTTTTTCCGGTGCCTGACCTCCCAAGTATAAAGCTAGTGAGCGGGAATTGGATTATCTCCTTCTCTTCATCAGTCAGTTCAAAGGGGATATCGATTTCAGAACCATCAGAAGCTGTCAGTAAATGCTGTGCCACACCAGAAGATAATGAGTAGAATTTCATCAGCAAGAAGCTTTCGCTAACTTTTGAATTTTCCATAGCATATGATGTATCCACGAGATCATGCTCTTCCTGAGCATCAACTTTACAATCCTTCTTATAGCGAATAATTTCATGATCAACATCCCAAACCATAGGAACCTCCAGTTTCCTGTTATCCACCAAAGAAAGGAGGCAAAAAAATAAGAAGAATGTCTACAAGCAGCTCACTCGTAAGCATGAGCATTTACAAACGCTTCATTTTCAGGCTTCAAAGGTGAAAGAATCCAAGGAACCTGAGAACAATCAGTAACAGTGAACAACACTTACCCGAGTATCTGCACTCTTTTGCAGTGATCCAGATAATCATCTGTGTACATGGAAAAAAGGTACTCTAGACGGCGTACGGTTCTTTCAACATGCTGTTGAGACAGTAGGTCCCAAATTCTTATCATCTGGAAATACCTGCTTTCACTTTTCTCGATGTCAGTACTCCAAACAAGATAAAGGTCCCTTATCTTGTATACTTTTGCAAGATTGGAAACACCAGGTATATCTAAGTTCCTGACTGTTGTTCTCCAACCACCACCAAGTTTGATAAGCTTTTGGAGTATTTCCCTCCTGAGATGTGATGATTTTAGCTTGGTGAAGGACTTTCTAAACTCATCACTAACAATGACCTGTTGAATTTACCAATACACAAATTAGAGCCTGAGAAAGAATGAATTCAAAAGAATAACAAGAACAGGTATGTTTGAAAAAAAATAGGAGATTCACAAGATGGTTTGTAAGCTATGAAAAGAACCATATATTGACATAGCATGGTGCAGATTACTGTAGCACATGTCCCTGTAAACGTAATTACAAACAGCATAAAGAGGCAACCGAACCACGATCATGGTTCCAAGAAGTAAAGACATATTTGTTCATGACCACGGAAAAAAATCGAGTACTCCCTGAAAATAAGCATGAGTATCATCACACACCCGTGCGTGCATGTAGTTTGCATTCCAGTAAACTATACGCACATAACCAAACCAAATTTTAAAAAAAATCTGAATCAAGCATCCAAACATGTGTATTTTGAACTAAAGGTCGGCAAAATGGCGCAAAGCTACATAGCCACCCAAGGTGGCACGAACCCAACTAACAGAGGCAAAAGCTACAAAACTAAAATACCAGCAAAAAAGAAAAGGAGGAAATAGAAGGCACAATTAGAGAGAGCACATAAAAGTTTTTTTTATCAAAAGCACATGAAAGTATGGTCAAAGTCAAACTGATTAAACATCACTAAGTTGCTTACCTTCCATCTGGTATTGCTGAAAACAGCTGAATCAGCATTAAGAAGATCGTCAAGTTGATCAAGCTCTTGCTTTACTTGCAAAACCAACTTACATATGGCTGCGTCGTTGGTGGCATTGAAAACACATTTACGCCTTTGAGCATCAGCAACAAGGTCTGTCCAGATAGTATCACTTTTGTGCAGTGTATGAGCATTCCCAACAATCCAAAGGCAGTGCCTGCATCAAATAAAGCATCCTCAGATGATTTATATTATAGTCTGACAAACCGTGAACAGTACAAAAATAATGGACACAAAAAGAATAATAAAACAAATTTCAATGCTCACTTTGCTCTCGTAAGAGCAACATTTGTTCTTTGGATATCAGCAAGAAATCCAACAACTCCTCTTCTATTCGATCTAACAGTTGATAGTATTATTATATCATCCTCTTCTCCTTGAAAACCATCGATGGACTTGACATGCACATGAAAGCCATCACATGTGTCGTATTTTTTGCCAAGTCTACCCTTAATTGCATCGACTTGAGAACTATATGGAGAGACCACACCGATGCTGAGCCCTTGGCCTGTACTTTTCCAGCCTGCAGAGTAAACTGAACAGGTACATTTACTGATCTTTTGGGGTGAATTTTCAACAAGGCTAGCGAGAGAGAAAAATTAGTAAACTGAGGTTGCTTCTGTATCAGCTTACAATTAACATAACATTACTTTCTATTGTGAAGATAAAAAAATTTTACAAAAAAGTGATTCCATATAGTGGGAAACAACTCTAATAGAGCATGATGTGGCATCTTTCATGCATCTACTTACATGTTCTCAGTTTTCTAAATAAAAAACGAAATTTTATCTATTAAACAGGAAAGTAGATGACAAAGCACTAGCTGGCAGACATAGGAAATTGAAATTTCATAAAACCAGATTGATGGAGGTAACACATCACAAGATTCAAGTAACATGGTGGATTGTTGAACGTAAACTATTGCAGTGAACACCTTTTTTAGAGGAAACGCAAAAGACTTTTGCGTTTCATTATATTGTAAAGGCAGAGTTGTTACATCCTCCAAGGAGGTTCAGATACAGAAAAACTAGTGAATTCAGTGTACATCCCATGTGTGTGGGAGAATGGCACGCAGGCCCAATGCACCGGCTCTTGCCCAAAGAGCAGCTTCGTCTTTTATCTTGATCACCAAGGCGTTGATTGATGGGGTAGCGGCGTTGAACACGCAGTCGTTACGATGCTTCCAGGTCATCCAAGGGATCAGCAACACTGCGGATGCGAGCCCTTTACGCATAGGTTTCGGCGTGTTCTGACGCGCTTTGCACCACCAGTCATGCAGGGTTTCCTCACCATCGGGCACACGGCAGGTAAGGCGCAGCCACGATAGGATCTCGTGCCACACCTGCTTGGAGAACGGGCATTCCAGAAGCAGGTGCTGGATCGACTCGGGAGCCTGGTCGCAAAGCGGGCAGCAGGGCGGGTGAGGCAGGCCGCGACTAGCAAGGCGATCAGCCGTCCAACAGCGACCAAGATTGGCAAGCCAGTGGAAGAACTTGACCCGCGGCGGAGCCCAGGTGTTCCAGGTGAGCTTCCACATCGGGCAGGACGTCGAACCGTGGAAGGTGGCGAGATATGCAGACTGGGCTGTGTACCTGCCGGAGGCCGTCCAAAGCCAGTGCAAGCGGTCTGGTTCTGTCGAGAGCGCGACGCGCTCGATCTCGCGCCACAGCATCAAGTATTGACCAATTTCCTGTAAGCCAAGGGTGCCTATGTCCGTTGCCCAGCGGTGGTCGAGCAGGCCATCCGCAACCGTTCTGGTCTTGCGACGCCGCTTTGGTATCAGAGCGTAGAGCTGGGGCGCGATTGCGGAAATTGCGCGCCCATTGAGCCATTTGTCCTCCCAAAAACGTGCGCGCTGGCCATTACCGAGGATCGTGACCGTGGACGCGAAGAAGAAGCTCTGTTCCTCGCGTGTAAACTGCAGGTCGAGTCCACTCCAGGCCCTGTCGTCGTCGAGGTTGCTGAACCAAAGCCAGCGGGTGCGCAAGGCCAGGCCCGTGCGCTGTAAGTCTCGCACGCCAAGCCCGCCAAGCTGGATTGGGCGGCAGACCCTCCGCCAATTGACGTGGCAGTGGCCGCCGTTGGCGTCTGCGCGCGCGGCCCAAAGGAATCCTCGCTGAATCTTCTCGAGGAGCTTGAGAATCCTTTTTGGCGGCGCAAGGACGAGCAGCTGGTGAATTGGGATCGCGCTCAGGACGGCTTTGACGAAGGCGAGACGGCCGGCGCGATCCATGAGATGCGCCTTCCAGGTGGGGAGCTTGGCGGCGGTTTTATCGACCACGGACTGCAGCTGGGCGGCGGTTGGGCGACGGATCGTAAGTGGGATGCCCAAATAGGTGATCGGAAGATCAACAATTGGGCAACCCAGGTTGGCGATGACGGGTGCCGCCGCGTCGGTGTCGCATTTGATCAGCGTGGCCGTGCTCTTCTGGTAGTTAACTCGCAGGCCTGATGCGCGCCCGAAGAGATGCAGAATTTCCTTCACGGCGAGAGTGTCGCCTTGCGACGGGTGGCAAAACAGTATGACATCGTCAGCGTACAGCGATATGACAGGGATCGCGCGGCGCGGGTGCAGCTCCTGTAGGACTTTGAGCTCGATCGCGCGGCGGAAGATGCGCCCCAGCGTGTCCACGGTGAGCACGAATAGCTGCGGCGACAAGGGGTCCCCTTGGCGCAGGCCACGGCGGTGCCAAATTGGCGGTCCCGGGACGCCGTTCAGGAGCACCCTGGTGTTTGCCGATGAGAGGAGCACAGCCAGCCATCCGAGGAAGCGATCGCTGAAACCATAGCGCCTTAGGACCTCGAATAGAAACGGCCAAGATACCGAATCGAAAGCCTTTGCCAGGTCCAGCTTCAGGAGCACACGCGGCGCACCCAGCTGGATGGAACACCTTTCACTCAGTGAATGTTACGCAACATGTAAAACATGAAACGAAGACCCTATCTTTTGAATATGCCATGTTATATCAGCCAAGTAGCTTCATACAGAAACAAATTAATAACTACTCATGCATATAAATGTATCTAGACATGTTTTAGTGTATATGTTCACTCATTTTAATATGCATCTAGACACCATGTGAAACACCTATAGAGTAGTTAACTACCAAGGATATCGAGGCAGAATATTAAGGTTGCAAGAAAGGATAGGGTTCAGCTTAGACATACATCTAAAGATGGTTTGGATCAGATGAAGAACAACAGCAACTTCAACCATGTTTCTTCGACTGTTTCCTGCGCCCTCTTTGTCTTCCCTTCCATCTGTGACATTTATAAAGGTGTAGCTGCCAAATGGGAGGGATGTGTAATCCTTATTATAGCTAGGAGAGAGCACATTTGAGCCATCTAAAATCTTCTTCTGATAAAACTGAGCATTTGGAAACAAGCTGATGCAAGGATTCATGCGATACTGTATATTCAGCAAATGTTTTTCGAATTGTAGCGTAACCAATCTCCCAAAAAGACTTGTAGCAAATCCAGCTTCTTTGCATACCTAAAGATAAAAATGAAAGGTAAGAACTAAAGATTATCATGAATAGACCAATAACAACAGAACATATATAAAAGACCCACTTATAATTTTCATGCAAAAATTGTTGTGGCATTTCAGTATCAGAAGTTCGCCTACACTAATATAAAGAAAGCACCAGCTTGGTAGATTCAACTCATCTCGACCATCAAACCACGTCAACCAACAATGCATGAATGCAGATTGCTCAAACGTTGAGCGCTCAACACATTTAGTTCCCCTGTGCCTGTAAAACAAATACTCCCTTGCACTGAACGTGCTTACCACCCCGCCCTTTGTATGATTCTTGTTCTTGTATTGGACAGATGTGTGGTTCCGTTCTTGTATTTACTTCTTTTTTAACCATTTGAACTGTTGTATGGGTGGTGTTTTCCATGGAACTTAAAGAAAATCATCATCTGCTGACATATCCAAGTTTGGATAATGATTTTGCTACTTTTATTGTTTTCTTCATAGACTTTGCAACTTCAGAAAAAATGAACGTTGTATGGTAATATTGTATTTTTTAAAGAATATGTTAGAACAAACGTGCATATAATTGATACCATAATGAATTGCACGTATCAGGCAGTTCACCCAAAAGTCCAAACTGATGGAGATGGGTGGGCCATATATTTCATAATTTCAATAGTGTGTTGCACGTGGAAAGTTACTAGTCTTGTAGACAAATGCACAAATGGCTGAACAGTTACTATCAGAAGTTGATATCACAGACAAATGCACCTATAACTATGGAATGGCAGTATGAAATCATACAGCATAAAGAGGGTAAGGTGAAACTTACTTGACTTTTAACCATTGCACTCAGCTGACAGTCATCTCCTACCAAGACAACATGCTTCAACCAATGCAGACGTAGTGGGATCACCAACTCACACTCCCGCACTTGAGCAGCCTCGTCAACAATTAAGATGTCGAGAGGTGCAATCTCCATGTGATGCAACCGATAAGAGCTAGAGGTAGTACAGAAAAGAAGTGTGGCATTACGTATGCAGTAGCACTGGACCCAGTTTTTGTCTACCCCAGTGGGTAAATCAAGTGACTGTTGCAGATCTTTAAGCAATTTAACGCATGCAGACCTTGCTCCATCCAGTTCCTTCTCAATAGAAGACTGTGGACAAACAGTGTTTTCAGTTGACAGACAACCAAGGCCCCTTTTCAAGCCCTCATCTGTCAAGTCTACGTTGCACAGAAGGGTGCCAAACTTTTCGAGCATATTAAGCAATTTAGATACATTTATGACACTATCATGAGAAAAGCGCCTTCGAGGAAGGTGAACCCACAAATTCACTATGCATGTCTTAAGAGCTGTTGCTGTCACATCAAATTGCTTCTTTACGAAGTCCAGAAAGCCCACAGGATCATTTTCTGCATCATCCTCAAGAAGCATATCGTACCGTGAAGCGCAGTCGTCAAAAAAGGATATCATTGAAGCTATTCTGTACTTCCATCCAGACAATGATGAAAAGCACTCAACAAGTTCGTCCACACGAAAATCCAAGAAAACCTCCTGAAGATCCTCGGTGATGTCCATGTTATACTTGTTCCCAAATAGCAAGATGTCTCCAAGAGAAACAGGTAGACTACTGTCATCATTGTGCTCATTGAAATCTTTCAAGTTTTGAAGGAAACGAGTGCAAACTCCAACAACAGCAACATTTGTGGGAGCACAAGTAAGAGTTCTGCATTTCAAACACGCCAAAACCCACAGTAAAGCGCTAACCGTCTTGGTCTTTCCGGTGCCTGGGGGACCCCATATAAGCTTCATGAGGTTCATATGCCTACATCGTACAGCTGAGATCACAGATTCAATAGCATCCACTTGAGATTGATTAAGATTAATCGATAGTAGTTGCTCTGTCAAAGAAGCCAAACAGCCTCCTTCCTGTTTACCACAGATACCACAAACATCCTCACCCTGCAATAGAGCAAAAAAAGTTAGAGATTAATTTATAATGGTAATGAAAAAGAGCAACTTAAACTAAATTGCAACTATCAAGGTTATATTACCAAATTTGTGGGGGCTAAAAGCGACTTGATTACTGTAAAATTGTTGCCCATGTCCGTGTCAAAGGAAAGTGCTTTCCATATCCTTATATTTGTCATGATGTTATTGAGAAATATTGCATGTCTGAGTTTACTTAAATCTTCTTCCAAACCAATATCCTTTGTAACTTTAACTCTGAAACCCTTCTGGTATTCATCATCCAAAGAAACCTCAGTAACCATTGCCAGGCAATATGTCACACCATAGCGGTTCAAGTCCTCCGCAGCTTGAGGCTTCGAGCTGGACAAAATAAATATATCGCCATTCCTTGCCGTATATGCTTCAGCAGAAAAACCAGCCCCATTGTCCCAAAAGTCCACATCCATGTAGTACAATCCTGTCTTCCCTGCTAACTCCATAGAAAGTATTTTCGACGAGGGCGCTTCATTGATGAGCTCAAGGCATGAGCATAGATCTGACCTCGTTTCTTCAATCAGGGTGAGCGATACGATTGGGAGATAGTGATCAACCGACTTGAAATTGCAAGGAATAGGCTCAACCTATACAAAAAGGTTATAAATGAGAATAAGATTAAATATTCTTTGATGATTGATTGAGCACACAAATGGCATGCAATTAATTCTGGCACCTTCTAAAAAAAGCTAACGCCACGCAGCACAGCCATGTGGTCAGTTTTCGTCTACTGCAATGCAATATCAACCAAGTATAAAAACATGGGCATAAGCCGCTATATCGCCAAGGAGGTTACCGCACATAATCAACCAAATACACAACAGGTCATTAAAAATAATTGATAGTATGTGTCACCAATATACACAACATCGCAAAATATACCTGTGTTGCCACATGCTGTGTTATCTACAGGTTTTGTTTCAGAATAATACAGCCTGGATTATGCTACGACCACCGTCACACTTCACAAAGGATGGTGCATCATGGGCATAGTAAAAAATTGGTGCGTAATTGTTTCGAACAGCAGCGGACCGACACCTCCATGGGTAATTTGAAGATCATACATAACTAACATACATGAATCGGTCACAAATGCCACCATTTTGACAAGCAACAGCAACGTGTAATTTCCTGGAACACCATGTGTCAGTCACCAGGTGCGCAACGATTACGTGGATCAGACTGTCAAAACAGGCCAAGTGCACTTCACTGACACGTGAAGCCCAAATGACCAACTTCGACTACACATCAACAAGCAGTGCACTACCAAGGCTACAAGCGACTAATCGAACAATCAATCAAGCAATCGCCAGATATATGCACGAGTAGAAACCCATGCGCACGCACGTACACACACCGTAGTCCGTACATGCGCAGATGCGAAACGAAAAGCTAAAAGGCAACCGCGCGGCGGCGGCCGACCACGTACGCACCTTGCCCCTGTAGAGGTCGTCGTCGGCGATCTGCTGGATCGACCAGGACAGCACCACGTCGCCCAAATCCATCTCCTCTGCCATGTCGCGCGCCGCCGGGGCTACCTCCACCTCGTCTCACAAGCCCTAGCAGCCGCTCACGCGCGAACACCGGAGCGCGGCATTCGCGAGGGTTGAAGGGAGGGAGGGTCAAGGAGAGGAGGAGTCACTTCGAGTCAAGGCGGCGGCGGCGGTGGCGGTGGCGGCTGTGCTGCTGTGTGGAGAGACCGAGGGAGGCGAGAGTGATCAATGTGAACGGGGATTACTGCGCAGAAAGCAATCTTTTGCCTCTGCTGCAGAGAAGATGCTAGCTAGCGTCTGGTCTAGAGAGAGGGCTTTTTTACGGGGAAGGTAAAGAGACCGGTGCCGCCGCGTGAATGCTGAGCTGAATGGACTGCACATTGATCACGGGGCGTGGCCGCGTGGGGGAAGTGGCTCCGGATTTACGGCAGCGCAGTAAAGTTCTGACGGTGAAAATACAGGTGGGAGTATGGGACGTGCTCCAGTCCACCGCGTGGTCTGGTCTTCGACGGGTCGTTCCTTTTTCTCGATCGTCACTGCGGGTCAGGGGCATGTATGGCAAATCCATGGGGTGGTGGTGGTAGCTACGGATGCGCGTTGCTTCGAGATTAAGGATCGTGGGGATTTTACAGGAGGATCCAATCCATAGCATTTTTTCAAAAGAAACCCTTTGGATGAAAGAAATGATAAGTAAAAAAATTCTGTGAATTGCATTGCTACATCTCAGTCATATAGAAATGTCAACATCCACTCTGACTCCCAATTGACCCCAAAAGCTTAATGAGGTCCGGACGAAAAAAACACTCACAGCGGCACCCCAAAGTGTCCGGTCGAGCTGATTTGTGTCTGGCACCCGAGAGGGCGTCCAAACTTGGGGTGCTCTTTGGGGTGTCGGACATTGCATGTACATGCACTCCGACAGGCATGGCTCACTCGTCATTCACACAGTGCCTGCGCTCGTGTTAATCTCTCGCCATAGGTTAAATTTAGTTTGTTAAATTTTGTTTAGGTTTTGAATGTAAGTTTGTTAAATTTCGTTTAAATTCGTCGGATTTGTTAAATTGTCAAGAAATGTAGGCTTATTATTGTAAAAAATCATTAATTTTTTTTGCTACAATGGTTTGGGAGGCGCCGCTGGGAGCAAGACACCTCAATGTGGTGGACACATGTCCGTCACCCCCCAAAGAGGGCCCAATTGGGGGGTGCCGGACACGATTTTGGTGGCTCCCGGTGGAGGTGCTCTTAGCCTGTGTTTTTCCTACATTTTATCCAAATGACTATTCCTGTAGTTTTCATTTGTTTAGCATTCCTCTGTTTTGCACGTGCAACCCTGTCAAAAACCTGAGTTTTTTCTATTCCTGTGTTTTGTAATCGTGTGATCCAAAGAAGCCATAAATCTTTAGATGATTTTTTATATGACAGTTATTTCTTCTTCATGGTTTGAAAAAAAAAGCTATTTTGGACATATAGAAACATGGCCATGTTGAATCTGTGTAAACTGATATAGGTTTTTGGTCATGTTCTATGTTATAATTGGTTGTTTGTCCGTAGTGGCCTAGCTTGATTTTTTTTAGAATACTATGACCTAGCCTGATTTAGAGCAACAAGCGACTCTAAGTGTTTAGTCGCCTGCAGTTTTACGTTTTGGCTTGTTTCATGTAGGCGTTGGACATTTGATTTTGTTCAATCTCGTGATATGGTAACCATTTTCGGCTCAGTAGTGAGGTTACTCATCACTCGACTAAGAATGTGAGTAGAGATAACACATCAAAGTAAGAAGTATTCCCTCCGTATCAAAATATAAGACTCTCTAGCTAGCTAGCTAGTACACACATAGCTAGCTAGAGAGTCTTATATTTAGCTAGCTAGAGAGTCTTATATTTTGATACGGAGGGAGTATCACATAACCAAAATAGATCACAAACTATGTTGGTGTTGCACCACGAGTTCGGCACACCAACAGCTGGCGATGCAACACAGTTTCATCCCCGGTTTAGTAAATACCACCTTGCAAAATATACAAACGTTACATCAGCTTTCATCAATTCTATTACCTAACTGAATGGATATAGACCAGGATCTCACACAAAATATATCACCATCATCAACATATCACTAACTCATCACATGGTAGTACTTGTGAATGAAGTATTTGAACCATTGTATTTCGAGACTACGGGTCAATTCAAAGATAGTTGATACCTTGTGCTTTGTTCTCCACGAGGTGGATGCGAGAGCAAGTTGCAGCGCATCCACTCTGATGGCAGGGTTGGGATAACGAGTAGACCGAAGATGAACTTCATATGAGAACAGTGCTCAACTGACTTGTTGATGAATTCTACGTGGTTGAGATGCCTCTAGAGTGACACTATAATTCTTTTAGTCTAGCTTGGACATAAAAGGTATTGAATCTAATAAAATGATGGAATTACAATCTAACCGAGATGTGGCAAAATTACTGATCATCCTCCATACATTGCAATGTATGTTGTGTCCTTCAAGTTATTTGAACTTGCACAACATTGTCCACTTCAATTTCAACTTCACGGGATGTTTGTACACCTGAAAAGTATTGACCTTACAGCCACAAAAGTGAAAAATGTATAAGGAAACAGAATCTAATGACCTCTCTCTGAAGCCCTTTTTAACAATGGCTTTATTATAGAGGAGCTAACACATCCTATTTAAAACAAAGGTAGACATAACAAATGAGCATGTCATATGTTCATCCCTTTGAATGCGAGGTATTTAACAAGTGCTAGTATATATCGAAACGGCTCAACCTCCACAAGCAATCCCTGCATCACTGCTTTGGGAGGAAGTATACGCTTATACACGGACCACACAACAAGGAAACTCCTACAGCTCGACACAATAACCAAGATAGCTTCTGATCTACATTATCAACATATAAATTATGAAATAAACATGAAAATAGCCAACAACATCAACAACATAACTTCCAACAAGCAAAACACACCATACTAACAAGCCAATATTTGATTTACCATGTCCTCACACAACTCAAACCGACAAACCTATCATAGAACATTCGGATATACTCATATCTACCACATGCTCACCGATTTAGGCTATCAGAGCTAAGGTTCAATGTTACTTATGGCCATTGGAGTAGCAGGTAGGAACAAGACATCTCAGAGAAGAGGATGAAGAAGGATTGCCACCGCAGACTGGAGAAGATGGCGTCGCTTACCTGCTTGTTGGTGAAGAAACTTCGCGAGTGATGACGTGAAACACACGTTCGTTGGGAGACCCCAAGAGGAAGGTATGAAGTAGTGCAACAGCAAGTTTTCCCTCAGTAAGAAACCAAGGTTGTCAGATCCAGGAGGAGTAGGAGCACTTCAGAAGGTCGTTGGTGGCGCCGTTGCTCGATCACCAACGTGGAACCTGCACATAACACAATCAAACTACTTTGCCCCAACGAAACAGAAGGTTGTCAATCTTCCTGGCTTGCTCTAACAAAGGATTAAACCTATGGTGTGGATACAATCAACGGATAATCGCATTAAGTAATGTACGTAATGTAAACAAATACATATGACCGTAGACATAGCATTGTTATGTTATCCCTAGTGGCAACATCACATCCACAACCTTAGACGTTGCTGTCACTCGCCCAGATTATTGGAGGCATGAACCCACTATCTAGCATAAATACCCCCTCTTGGAGTTACAAGCATCTACTTGGCCAAAACATCTACTAGTAACGGAGAGCATGCAAGATCATAAATAACATGTAACATAGATTAATAATCAACTTGATCATAGTATTCAATATTCATCGGATCCCAGCAAACACAACATGTAGCATTACAATAAGATGATCTTGATCATGTTAGGCAGCTCACAAGATCTAAACATGATAGCATAAAGTGGAGAGACAACCATCTAGCTACTGCTATGGACCCGTAGTCCAAGGATGAACTACTCACGCATCACTCCGGAGGCAGGCATGGCGATGTAGAGCCCTCCGGTGATGATTCCCCTCTCCGGCAGGGTGCCGGGAAGAGCTTCAGAACCCTCCCGAGCTAGGGTTGACGACGGCGGCGCCTCTGGAACTTTTCGTGGAATATGACTCGGGTATTTAGGGTTTTCCAGACGGGAGGAATAAATAGGCGAAAGAGCGGCGTCGGAGGCCACCCGAGGGGCCCACACCACCCCTCGGCGCAGCAGGAGGTGGGGCCGCCGAGCCCAGGTGTGGCCGCCTCCTGGCGCTTCTCCGTCTCTCCTTTGGACTCCGTGGACGTGTCGGTGAAATAGGGACCTCCGTTGATTTTGTCCAATTCCGAGAATATTTCCTTAACAGCTTTTCTGAAATACAAAAACAGCAAAAACAGGAACTGGCACTGTGGCATCTTGTTAATAGGTTAGTCCCAGAAAATGTATAAAAATGATATGAAGTGTATGTAAAACATGTAACAATTGGTATAATATCAACATGGAACATCAAAAATTATAGATACGTTTGAGACGTATCAGCATCCCCAAGCTTAGTTCCTACTCGTCCTCGAGTAGGTAAACGATAAAACAAAATAATTTTTGAAGTGACATGCTACCATCATAATCTTGATCAAATAGTATTGTAAGGCACATGTAAATGAATGAAGTGATCCAAGTCAATGGTCTATAGTTTGCTACCAAATAGATAATGAGTAAACAACTGAATCATACAAGCAAAACTTTTCATGAATAGTACTTTGGAGACATTGCATCCACAGGTTTACATAAGAGTTAACTCAAAAAGCAATAGATTCTAGTAAAAGGTATTTAACCAACACAAAGGAAGATTTAAGTTTCAGCGTTTGCTTCAACTTTTAACATATATATCTCATGGATATTGTCAACACAAAGCAATATAATAAATCCAATATGTAGCATATAACAATTGTTGTACCAAAGTTGACACTAGTGTTTGCTTGTGGAAGATAGAAAGAAGTAGGAAAACTGACTCAACATAAAAGTAAAAGAAAGGCCCTTCGCAGAGGGAAGCAGGGATTAAATCATGTGCTAGAGCTTTTTAGTTTTTGAAATCATATAGAGAGTAAAAATTAAGTTTTGAGAGGTGTATGTTAATTGGTCAACGAATCAGTAGTGGAAAGTACAATATGACCCCGGCCAAACAGACTTTTAAGAGCGGCTCCCATGAAGGACGTTATTTCTACCAGCAAGGCAGATCATCCCTCTTTTTCTCTTTGGTTTACACATGCAGATGTTTCACTGAGTATTCAGTTGACAAAATGTGAAGAGATTAAGCGGTTAAAGTTGTAATTAATTGGGACTGGGCACCCCGTTGCCAGCTCTTTTTGCAAAATTAATAGATAAGCGGATGTATATGCCGCTAGTCTGAAGGTAAAGTCTGCTTGACAAGTGACATAAAGACATCCACCACGTCCTCATGAGCTTGGTAAACATTGACACAAAAAGGAGTAGTAACAATTTTGAATAATTTAAAGGTAGCACATGAAAAATTTACTTGGAGTGGCAAGGAAATACCACATATAGGTAGTTATGGTGGACACAGATGGCATGGATTTTGGCTCAAGGATTTGGATGCACGAGAAGCATTCCCTCTCAGTACAGAGTTTAGGCTAGCAAGGTTATTTAAACAAACAAGACTATCAACCGGTACACCAAGTTTTATATGACCAACATATTGCAAAAATTATAAGACTCCACACTGTCTTCCTTGTTAACCAAACCCTTTTACTAGAAAATATCTAGACCTTAGAGATACCACTCATGCAAACCAAATTTCAACAAGCTTTACGGTAGTTCTTCACTAATGGGCTTAACTTACATGATGCAAAAGTTTAATCATGACCTACTTGTTAACTCAAAACAATTGACAAGTATCAAATTATCCAAGTTAGTGATCTACAAGAGTATGTAAGTCTTTTCCATTATACCATTTACCACATGCAACATTTTCTGTTCCAACCAAACACCAATCAATTTATTTCAATAACTCTCCAAACAAGTATAAGTGAAGTAAGAGAGTACTTTCTTTAAAAGAACTAATAGCTCTGACAAGAGATACATGAAAATAAGAGCTAAAAGCTGAACAGCGCTAGATATGAATACTCAACAAGTATAAGTGAAGAATATGAGTATTCTAATGAAAAAGCGGAGCGTGTCTCTCTCCCAATCAAGAATGCTAGGATCCAATCAAGTTGATATCAGAAAATAAAAATAACATACTGAAAATAAAAGCACACAGACGCTCCAAGAACAGCACATATGATGTGAAAGAATTAAAATATAGTTTCACTAGAGAT
This sequence comes from Poa pratensis, assembly GCA_947311845.1. Lineage (NCBI taxonomy): Eukaryota > Viridiplantae > Streptophyta > Magnoliopsida > Poales > Poaceae > Poa > Poa pratensis. The sequence goes on from CAMZMU010000047.1 coordinate 20,687,558, forward strand.
GACCTGATAATTTTGACGATGAAGAAGGGGATGCCTTGGCATCCCCAAGCTTAGACGCTTGAGTCTTCTTGAAATATGCTGGGGAGATCCATGGGAGCCTCCCCAAGCTTAAGCTCTTTACTCTTCTTGATCCTATTATATCACTCTTCTCTCTTGACCCTTGAAAACTTCCGCCACACCAAACTCAAAGTAAATCTCATTAGAGGGTTAGTGCATCAATCAAAAACTCACATGTTCTGTAAGGACGCAATATGACCGTTACTTTAAACATTAACTACTGCCACTGATGTTATGTGAAGCTCTTCCACCCAAAAAAGAAAAAAGAATTCCACCAACACTAGTAAAAGAGAGAATGCAAAATAAAAGACATAATCTGTCTAAAACAGAACAGCCCGCAAAGACGAATTTTTTCGAGGCACTTACGTTGCTCAGATCGAAAAACTTTGAACTAACGAAAGATGCGTTCATACATCAGGATTACGCACAAAAATTTGCAGATTAAAATCACATTTCTATGAATTTATAATTTTCGTATAGTGAACAGCAAAAATCTGTTTCTGCGCAGCAATCAAAATCTAGCATCATCTTATCATTAGAGACTCTTCTTGGCACAACAATGCGAAAAAGTAAAGATACAAAGGAGTTGCTACAGAAGTAAACAAGTTCCTTGACTCAATAAAAAGAAAAATGCAGAAATAAAAATAATGGGTTGCCTCCCATAAGCGCTTTTCTTTAACGCCTTTTAGCTAGGCACAAAGCATGCATCAAGTATTACCAAGTGTAGAAGCATCAACATTATAATTTGTTCGAACAATAGAATCAAAAGGTGGTTTTATCTTCTTCCTAGGGATGGATATTTCACGTTTCAATTTTTCTTCCCTAACTTGTATGAGAGCATTAGTAATATGTTTAATAAAAGCCATGTTTATTTCACTTCTTTAGGACTCCTAGCTAGCTTTTGCAAGAACATAATTACTTCAGAAAGATTACAACCATCAAAATCAAAATCATTATCATCAAAGGTAATGGGCTATTATCTTCCTCATTACTAAAAATTTCAGCATTTTTATCAAGAACAGTTTCTGAGTTATCAGGCAATTTAAAACGTTTTGCAATAGAAGTAGAAACATTGCCAACACCAATTATCTTACCATTAATAGTAGGAGGTTTGCTAACACTTGAGGTTAAAGCATTTTCAGTAGTAGAAATAGTACAAACTCTAGCAATACTATTCTTTCTAGCAATTTCATCCTCTCTTTCCCACCTAGCATGCAATTCGGCTAGCATCTTCACATTATTATCAATTTTAATTTGTATAGCGTTGAGAGTTTTGCTCTCTTTAACATCATGAGGCATGTTCTTTATTTTCAAAAATTCAACATCAAGAGCAAGACTATCAACCTTAGAGGCAAGAACATCATGACGGGGATGTACCCTTCGGGTGTTCTGCTATGAGGATACCTGGTGCACGTACGAGCTAAGGCCCATGGACAGACCCCGACCAAAGCCCACGAAGGTGGCCCAAGAAGATGACGTACGTTCCAAGTTTAGTAAACCCTAAGTCGGTAGAAACCTACCTTACCTGTAAACCTAGTCAGTTGCGAATCCCCGAGACCCAGCCTCCTATATAAAGGTTGGGAGGGCCGCCGATCTGTGACAAGCCGTACTCGATTGACCATAGCCCTGGCCAGATCGCATCTCGCCGGGACATCGCTGTAGCTCCATTGTACACCTCATACATCAATAACCAGACAAGCAGGAAGTAGGGTGTTACCCTCCGGGGGCCTGAACCTGGGTAAATCTTGCTTGTCAGCCGACGATACTACCAGCACCACCACGTCTCTCCCCTCTAATCATAACCCTAGGTACCGAACCATGGGAATTGATGAGTTAACCCCTCGTCAATTGGCGCCGTCTGTGGGGACGACCGGTGTTGGATCTGCGTTTCGGCGGCTCCATCAGCAAATGGCAACTCCCGACCGCGGAGGCGAAGATCGACTCGCCAACTTCATCAGCAAACGGCAACTTGCCGACCGCGGAGGCGAAGATCGACTCGCCAACTTCATCAGCAAACGTCAACCCGCCGATTCTTTCGGCGAAGATCGACTCCCAACTTCATCAGCAAACGGCAACCCACCTATTCCTTCGGCGAAGATCGACTCGCCAACTTCATCAGCAAACGGCAACCCGCCGATTCCTTCGGCGAAGATCGACTCGCCTACTCCACCAGCAAATGGCAACTCGCCAACTCCATCGATCATCGCGCCGATGTACTTCGGCACCTTCGGGTTCGACCCGCACCATCCAATCGCGCGCCCGGTGTTTGCAGATCTCCACTCAGGTGCGGATTTGACTTTTGGCAACTTCAATTTCCATGTTAGTCGTTGGGGAACGCAAAACTTGACAGATCCACGTCAACTCGCGGCAATCGCGCCCGCATCTCCATCGATCGCATCTGCACCAACTGTGGCCGCGCTGGCGATGTCTCCATCGACCGCACCTGCTTCACCCACTCTTCGTCGACTGCACAATTCACGATTCTTTCGTTGACAACAAACGCTTCTTCATCGACCGTTTCGCCAAGCTCTGCGTCAGCATCTTTAGACCTCCATGGTGAAGTCGAGGAGGATGTCGAGTCGGCCTTCCAATACGACAGCGATGAGCCACGCGTGCAGTATGAGGACTGCAGCGACTTCGACTATTCCACCGATAGCAGCGGTGGTGAAAAAGGCATAATCTCAAACGCCATCCCTTTTCAAGTCTATATGGCTCTGGGAAACAACGGCACAGGAGGCGAGACATCTGAAGCCGCAGCTCGTCGCGCACCACCAGCATATCCCGCCACGGTAACCATGGCGGACGGTCAGACGCAACTCATCATCACGGAGGAGATGGCAGCAAAAGCAAAAAAGGTCATTGAAGAATGCCTCCTAATGCTCGAAGGTTCGACTCGCGAAGAACTCGCGACGTACCAATACTTCATGTGGCAAGAAAATCTTCGACTGAAGAACTACAAAGCAACACTCGATGAGCGGAGGAGGCAAGCCAGCGTGTCGAGTGCGCGGCGAGCACAGTTGTCATCCCTCCACTCGTCAGGGCAAACGTCCGCACGCACCGTTCCAGGCTGCCTCGCCTCTCTGAGAAGGACAGAGCAGATCTTGCCCGCAATCTGGATGTGTCATTCATGACAGTCGACGAAGAGGGAATTCCTGTCCCCAAGACAGCCGAAGGAGCCTTGATGTCAGTATCCGCATATCTCAAAACAATGCAGCCAACTGCAAACGATCCAAACGGGCAATGCACCGACAGCAAATCACATCCCTCAATTTAGCTGCTGCGGCATTGGCTCCGGTAGTCGACGATGTCGAAGGAAGCACGCCACATGGGGGAAACAGAGCCCGCCGCGCGGAAAGCCCGCAAAGAGAACTGCAAACTCGCAGCAATCGCGACCGTACCGTTACCATACGCGATGACCGGGATCGCGGACGTCGCGATAGCGATAGAAGGAGCATTCGGCATCGAGCGGAGGACAGCGGTGTCCACAGAGTCGTAACCCAGCATCGGGTAAGCGAAAGTCGCTCCGGGAGGTCTCGCTCCTCTGGCAGCGAGTCACGCTCGGACGATGAGTTCGAGCCATGTGGGTCCCTGTGTTTCAGTCAAAGCATTCGCGAGACCAAGATGCCAAAAGGGTTCAAGCTCACATCTGAAACACCCAAATTCAACGGTCGCCAGGAGCCAGCATCTTGGCTAGAGGATTACAAGATAGCAGTCACATGCCAACGCGGCACTCTCACAACTGTCATGCAGTACATACAGCTGATGCTCGAGGGCGCGGCTCACGCTTGGCTCAGAAACTTACCCCGTCATGCATACGACTCATGGGACAACTTCGAGGATAACTTCGTAAAGAACTTCAACGTGACATGCGACCGACCTGCCACGTTCGAAGAACTACGAGCCTGTAGGCAGCGTTCGGACGAGACGCTGCGATCATACATCCGACGATGGACCACCATACGCAACTCCATAGGCACTGTATCAGAGGACAGAGCTATCGATACTTTCACAGCAGGCCTCGCTAGGCTCGACTTCCAGGAAGCACTCGGGCGCGAGAAGCCGAAGTCCGTTGCCGCCCTCTTGAAGGTCGCCAATGAATGGGCGGACGGCGAAGACTCGATACGAGACAAGCAAGGCGGATCACCACGCCGTGACAGCAAAGACTGGAATCGCAAAGACGGCCGTAGCAACGACCGTAGAAAAGGGCACAAGTCCCATAATTACGATGATGAGGAAGGTGCTGGCCTTGTCGCAGCAGTCGACACGCGCGACGAGCGCGACCGAGGCAGAAACCATCAGGACGACCGCAGCGGAGGCCGGTATGACGATCGCAGCCGCGATTACGCCCCGCGCAATGATGGATACCGCAAACGGGAGTGGAGAAAACCCCAAGAAGACCCGCAAAATGAACGGGACTCGAGGAGGAAATCGAGGAGGAAGGCCGATTCCACATGTTCAAAGGTGAAGATGGTAAGCTTCACTCGAAACATTTGCTGAAAGACTGCAGAAAATTCACAAGGCTAGCGCTAGGCTACGTCAATCGCTATCACCCGAGACCGGCTGCGGCGGCGCTGCCGGCTCTACCGCCCATTCCAGCGCCAGCAGCCGCGAACATGGCGGGAGCTATCCATCACCAGTAGCTCATAGAAGCTCCAGTAGCAGCTGCAGAACCATACCCCGAGGCACGCGGGCAAATGAACATGATACAAAAAGGACGTCCCTCTAACAGGGAGCAAAAGCTGATAACCCGACAAGTCAATATGGCTGTCATGGCGCCACCTGCCGTTCTTGAGTACTTGAAAGGGTCAGAAACCAGCATCACCTTCTCCCGCGAGGATCATCCACCTGCCATACCTCGCGCAGGGCACGCTGCTTTGGTACTCGACGCTCAAATCGGCGGCTACGCTATGTCCAAGGTCTTTATGGATGGAGGAAGTGGAATAAACATTCTATTTGCAGATACGCTCCGCAAAATGAACCGGTCGACAGAAAACTTGCCCAAGTCAAGCAACACCTTCCACGGTATCGTCCCAGGCAAAGCGGTCTACCCGCTCGGCACAGTACAGTTCCCGGTCATCTTCGGCGGGCCAGGAAACTTCAGGACGGAGAAGATCGACTTTGAGGTCGTCGACTGGAAATCACAATATCATGCGTGTGCTGCAATAGCAACTACAGTAGTATAGATCGGTCAATTTAAACCCCTCAAATCACACAAGAATTGAGAGTCCCACGTGTGCTGCAATATCGCGTATGGTACAGTTTTATAGCCGTCGGTGATTTCTATAGCCGTGTGTGTGATGTCGTGTCCATCACACATAGTTGGGACCAACGAAGTGTGTGTGATCTGTAGTACACGATTAATACAAATAACCTGGCTGCCAAGTTCCATGACATCACAAGTGTTGCTGGATACAGTTTTTTCCCATGACATCTGCAATTTTACGAAACTTCATAAATGGTATTTTTTATCGACACGTGTTTACTTCGTAAAATCCAAGTTTTATGATGGAACGGTTATTATTTAGCTTTTATTTCTTCACGCTTCACTTTCCCGCCGCGTCGCTGCCTTTCTCGGCTCCTTGCGCTTGTCTATAAAAATAGAAGGAGTGTCGCCGGCTGCCGCAATGCCTAGGTACAAGTCCAAAATTCCTGACGATATGTGATACCCTGTGGCGAACAGGAAACACAGTGCGCGCCGAAAGCACCTTGAGAACCTAGGGCCGCTGATACCCATTGTTGCCCCGCGGTTCGTCGATTACGGGGCCGCGGTTTCCCGTCCTCGCTCCGCAAGGTCACGGTGTCCAAGCCTCCTCCTCGACCATTCCCGCCTCCCCCGTCTCGTCGCCCGAGTCCACCCCCTCGATGATGGAGACGAAGGAGGAGCACTCCCCTCAGCTGTCTGGTCGAGTACGGGGTTGTGGGATCCCCGTCCTCGTGCCACCGGGTCATGATGCGTGTGCCTGCCCCGCCTCGTCGCCTCAGTCAATCCCCTGCACAAAGACACCAGTGGACAACACCGATTTGGCGACGTAAAATTCATCTCGTCTGTCGATCCCAGCTATTTTTAGGAATTAGATCTGAGGCATAAGCACGAGGAGCACGTGTTGGTGAACGAGTCCATTGCGATGTGGCATCGTGAGGAGGCCACCAGTTCATCGCGTGGTGGAGGACTCCTTCGAGACTCGCGAAAACCGTGTCGAAGGTGGTTGCGCCGCAAGCAGGAGCTCAAGGGTGCCATTGCCCCATCCTCCAAGCGTTCTAAGACCTGTACTAAAAAGTGCAGGGCCGCCGCCAATGCCGCTGAGGTCGCGGGTCCAGACAGACAACGATGCCGATGATGAGGAAGGTGTCCCTGATGAAACCTCCTATGACGGGGGAATGTTTAGTCAAACTAATTAGTTATTACATGTTTTATGTATCTTGTATATATGTAAGGGCTGAAATGTTTGAATGGAGCCCTCTAAATATTAAGTAATGTTTATGATTTCGTGTGTAATGTCACTGATATGTTTGAACAATTTTTGTGTGAATCTCTTTGTTAGCACATATTCAGTATTTTTGAGAAAACGTAAAAGCTTTGCATTTATTTTATTGAAAAGGTAGAAGTTTCAGTTACAATCCTCCTAGGAGGCGACACAAAGATTACAAACATCAGTGAACGTCCCAAGTGGGTGGGAAAATGACTCGCAGTCTAGGGCGCCTGCTCTAGCCCACATCTGAGCTTCTTCTTTGATCTTGGACACCAAGGCGTGCTCAAGAGGCTGTGCACCCTCGAAGACGCAGTCGTTGCGCTGCTTCTAGAGCATCCACGGCGTCAGGAGGGTGATGGAAGCGAGCCCCTTTCTCATGGGTTTGGGTGTGTCGCGCTTGGCACGGCACCCCCAGTCCATGAGGGAGTCCTCATTGTCAGGAGCTGCAATTGGCACCCTGAGCCACGCAAGGTTCTCGTGCCAAGTCTGCCTGGTGAATGGGCACTCGAGGAGCAGGTGGTGCATCGTCTCGCGCGCTTGATCACATAAGGGGCAGCATGGGTGGTGTTGCAGTCGTCGGCGTGCCAATCTGTCGGCCGTCCAGCAGCGATCCAAGTTGGCGAGCCAATGGAAGAATCATACCTTCGGTGGTGCCCAGGATTTCCATGTAAGCTTCCACGAGGAGCAGGTAATGGAATTCATGAACGTGGCTTCGTATGCGGAGCTGGCACTGTATGTGCCGTTGGCTGTCCATCGCCAACGCAGCTGATCAGGCCTATCCGTGAGGATGAATTGGCCGATCGCCTGCCAAAGTTGCAAGTACTGCCCAATCTCTGCGACGCCAATGGTTCCCTGGATGTCTCTCGCCCAACTGTTGCCCTGAAGGCCGTCAGCAACTGTTCTGATTTTGCGGCGCCTCTTGGGGATGCAGGCGTACAGGGCCGGGGCTATCTCCTGGATGGATTTGCCTCCAATCCAGCGATCCTCCCAAAGCGCGCCGTCGTGCCGTCACCCACCTCCATGATAGTGGAGACAAAGAACAACGCCCGCTCATGGGCTGAGAACTGCAGATCCAGGCCGCACCACGCACGATCTCTGTCAGTGCGCTGGAACCATTGCCAGCGTAGCCATAGCGCGAGCCCCTGCGCGTTCCAGATCTTGGACTCCTAGGCCGCCGAGGGGGATAGGCCGGCAGACGCTTTTCCAGTTCACGTGCCAATGACCTCCATTGGCGTCCGCGCGGCCAGCCCAGAGGAAACCACGCTCAATCTTCTCAATCTGACGGGGAACCTTCTTCTGTGTTGCGTAGGCGAGTAGTTGATGAATAGGGATCGCACCAAGCACCACTTTCACCAGGGCCAGTCTTCCCGTCTTGTTCATCAGCCCAGCCTTCTAGTTTGGGAGTTTTCCGGCGATCGTATTCAGTATTACTTATAAAAATTGAAGCAGAATTATGTATCCCCCTATAATGTCTTCATCCAGATGATATGTTTACAATCACACGCGGTTTTCCGAACGTAACAGCGTGTAAACGGCCCATTTCGAATACGATTTTATTTTTATGCTCGTGTGTAACGCATGTGGGTTTTATATTTATACATAAACAATCGTTTATAAGAAAGTAGAAATGTGGCTAAACAAAATCGGTGGTAAAAATTCAACAGTGTCGCCCCCGTCGTGCAAAATTAGGGATCATCCATCGATGAATAGCGTATCAGGCAGTTTTTCCATCACCCATGTAAATCGTAGTGTTATTATATCTGTGGCAGAAATAGTTAATGCACTAAAACATCTTGGTGACATTGTTGAGATACTCCCTTTGTCAGGAATTACCATGCATTCCGAGTTTAGTAAAAGTGAAAGTTTGTAAAATTTGACCAGATATATTGAAAAAATGTTAATATCTATGATACAAAATGCACATATAATATTAAAGCATATTTTATAATGATTTTGATAATATTTATTTTACATCTTAGATGTTGATAATTTTTCTATAGGCTTTGTCAAAAAATTGTAAAGTTTGACTTTGACTAAACCGAATGCAGGTTAATTCTGGACAAAGGAGTACGCTACTAGGCATACACAAGGCTAGATAATGCTCGAACCAGCACTCAACTCCATGTAATGAAACTTAACACAATACTATTTACTTGTACTTAATTTCGAGCGTGTGAGCAACCCATTCACTAGAACAATCCACTCAATAACACTTTTCTGACACAGTGGCCGAGGAGTTATGTAGCAGTGTCCTTGTTTCTTAGTGTTCTTATTTCTTTTAGTTGTCTTTTATGATCTGAAAATTACAAAAAAGATGTATACTTCGTCTAGTGATGGTGCTTTCCCTAATAAATATATGTGATCCTCACCTTTAGACAATTTAAGGTAGAAACCTTGAAAGCTGTTTGGTTTAGGTAAATGAAATTCATAATAGTCTACTACTATGTACACCAATGTTACGTCGTTAGGAAACTTTATATTGGTCTGGATGGCTGGTTTAAAAGTATGCTAGATTCCTTGGTAGGTTGTAGCCATAGCTGCATTTCCTAATAATGCTTCGAATATTCTTGAAAATATTTTTGGAACTTGTCTAAAGGATAAGAAAGGGGATGCTATGAAACAATTTGAAATAGTTTTGCAAGGATCCATCGACAAAATGAACTTCCTAGCACAAAGAGCATGGATTATCTAGTTCTTTACTCATAGTAACTTGCATTGTGTTGAAAATTATATTTCTCTTGCTATGAAAATATTATTTCCTCATAGAATGTTGTTAATAATTAAGAGAAATCTATCCAAAAATTTCATATTAGAATTAGCGGAATTGGTCACCTCTTAAGTTTCGCATGTGCAATAGTAAGTACCACTACTACAAAGTGGCTTCCTAAAGATTCTCAGTCAAAAGCCTAGGCTCCTACTGATAAATTATCTATTGCTATTGAAATGCTTAGTGATGAGCCCTAAATTCTTATGATTAATCTTGATGATCACTACTTTTATCTTACAAAAACTTGCCAATGATCCTTTCGTTGATGTTGCAAAATTGGGTTTTGGCAAATATCTTCCACAACATGTGTTGAATAAACATATAGAGAGTTACAAGAAAGATTCCATTATCACACTTAAGAATGGGTATTCGGTTTTGGTTGGTCATAAATGCAATTCCTTATGTGATTTAGGTGCTAGTGTTATTCTGAAACCATTATAGTATATGTTTGACATTGGTTCTATGTTACAACTTGTTGACTTGTATAATAATTATGTGTGTGTTTGGATTTTATAATTATATATGGATATTGAATGTTATCCTTCATGACCTGTTATCTTGGGAAGACCATTTTTGAGACATGTAGGTGCAATAATTGACATGAAAGAAGAGAATATTAAATTTTAATTCTCTCACATGAAGTTCATGGGGAACTTTCCTAGAAATAAAATAAAAGTATCTTAAGTCATGGTAATTCAGTCATGATATGGTACCGAAGGAAATGAGTAGATAAACCTGTAAATAAACATATCAAGCCTAGTTATATGGTTTAAATATAAGCTTCCGGGAGGCAACCCGTTTTTATTTGTTCGATGTGTTTTGTTGCAGAAAGTAAGTTTTTGTTTCGGGATTTAATTGATGATCGATCTTTTTTGTTTGTTGTTTCCACGTGCTTGTTGTACTCATGAATTTTCTGTCACTTACTGCACACTCGTAAAATTCCGAAATTTTTACCATAGAAGAATATTTTAGTACTTTGTCTACCCTATTTATTTCATAGGTTACTAAGTACTAATGTGTCTAAAATTTTATAAAAAATCCAAGTTTCACCTGCTGTTCAAAATATGCCATTTTTACATTATTTTTTTTGTTGTCTAAACACTTCTGTTTAACTGTTGTTGTAATTGACATTTACTTGGGTGGGGTTGGAGACAACAAGATAGTTTCTAAAGCTTTTATAGGTTGCTTGAAGAAGTAGATATCCGCTACAACACCTCTTGTATTTGATATAAACCCCGAGTCAACTTTGTGGGGAGAATACCACTGCGGCAACACATTGCGCTTGGAGTCAAAACAAATTGGTAGATGCCTTAGTTGTTTCCATATTGTCCCTAAATTGTTTTAACCCATGCACTTCAAAAGATTGTGGATATAAACATCTTGCAAGTCAAGTCATATGATAGCCTCGCTGATCTATTCACAAGGTCCTTACCAACTTCACCATGTGTAACTATGTTCATGAAGCTGGTATGCGAGGACTTCGATAATTGGAAGGATCAAGGTTGTCTCTCTCTTTGAATTATAACGTATTCAAACATTATATTACTCATTTTCTCCTTATGAGTTTAATCTAAATTCTCTCATCAAGGTTTATAAATGAGGTAATATCAACACAAGATTACGTGTGATGAGTTGGGCTCATCAAGGTCTTTGGTGCTACTGATGGAGCTGGGCTCATTGGAGTCCTTGGCGGTGGCCATGATTCCCTCACCCACCACCGTCAGAGTCCTACCAGCCTCACACCTCTGTGGACAATGGAGGTTTGGTTTCTGTTGTCACTCTCTCATCTTTGAGTGACGAGGTTGATGAGACATTTGTGCTGGCACCTAACCATGAGCCTCTCTTTGCAAAAGAGCTTTGCGACTTACTCGTCGATATGGAGGCGGCTTGCCCTGGATAGGGCAAGGAGATTGCTTGAGTCTTGGAGGGGAAGACTTCAGAGGGTGTAATCAAGAAGGTGGAGAAGTCTCTCGGGAGGACAAGAAAGAAGATTGGCATCGAGAGGAAAGTTTTTGCAATTGCTTGATAGATGGTCTCATTTTGGGTTGTCGTGTCTGATTTGTGTGGTTTTCATTGCGGTTTGGTGTTCCACGTGTCGTCCGTTCGCGGTTGTAGTAGGTTGGGCGAGTTTGTTCACAGTCTGGTGGTTGCTTACTTGGGAGTTGTTCCCTTGTGGTTGTGGTTAGGGATGAAAACGGAGCGGATACGGACGGAACTGAGTGGTGCCATATTTGTTTTCATATTTGTTTGCGGAAGCGGAAACGAATACAGAAACCCCGGAAACAAATACGGAAACAAAAATTATCGGAAACATATATGTACCGAATACGGTACGGACACGGAACAGAAGCGGATGTTTGCCGGAACAAAGCAACCCCTTAAATAATGCACGAAAACTCAATCAAACCAACAAAATTGTCTAAGACGAAATAAAATATAACGAGTTATCATGATTATATAATATAGTGTGCATATGCTATCAACTTTGGCAACATTAAGAAACATCTACTATCGTCCTTAACACTAGTGCTACACTGAAATGTCGAACTGGCAACGACTCGAGATGGACATGATATGCGAGTATATATGGCCTAAACACGGTAGCTTCATATCCTTTTATTTTTTTATTCATATCATGTAATGTGCCTAAATGTTTCTACTGGAATTACTGGCCCTACTAGATGTAGAAAGCACCGCATAGCAAAAACGGAAAGTTCCGTATTACCGGAAACGGAAAGTTCCGTTTCCGTGGTCATTCCGCCGGAATCTGCTGTTCCGTTTCCGTTTCCGCATAAAAGTTTCCGTTTTCGTTTCCGTTTTGCAAAATTCCGTTTCCGTTTCCGTATTTCCATTCCGTTTCCGTTTTTCCGTGGAAAAGTCGGAAAGATTCCGCTCCGTTTTCATCCCTAGTTGTGGTTTCGTTGTAATGGTTTTCGTCCGGCTTTCTGTTAATTAACTGGGCAACTCTCCTCTTTTTAATTAATATATTGGGGCAAATATTTGTCCTATTTCAAAAAAGAAAGATTACGTGTGATCATCCTATTTTCTCACCGGTTTTTTAAGACACTATATAGACATAATAATCGTCCTCTAAAACTTACCGCCGAGTTTTTTTTTTGAAACTTTTATGACAGTAGGAAAGGCTCCTACTGCCTCTATATTAAAACACCCCTCAGGAGGGCCAGGAGTAATTACATGGACAGATTATGAATTTACACAAGGAGGATCTCTAGCTACTTATAAATCAGCAGAAAAAGAGTTTATAAAGGAATGCTTGTTCTCCTTAGTCCTATGAACCAAAAGGGAGAAGTCAGTTTTGAATCTTGCTTTCCAGGAGCAAATGTCAGGGGTGATCCCATTGAAGTAAAAGTCATTCCTCTCCTTCCATAGGCTCCAAGTAGCCACTGCAAAAATGTCCATGAACATGGCCCTGTTCCAGTGGTCTCTGGCATAAGCAATTAGTTGCAGTCTGTCCGAGTATCATCAGCAGGGATCGTGAAGCCCAAGGCCTCCCAGCAATCTGCAGCAAAAGCACATTTGAAGAAGAGATGTTCCACGGTCTCTTCCACATTAGCGTTGCACATGGAGCAGTCAAAATTATTCCCAATGTTGTAGTGTCTCCTTCTCAGCATATTCCTGGTATTCAATCTGTCAGAGAGCAAGAGCCAGCAGAAGAATTTTATTTTCGGTATACACTTTGTTTTCCATAACCAGTTGAAGGAGATATGTGGAACAATATCTCTAAAGCAGAATTTGTAGTATTTATTTGCTGAGTAAGTATCAGAGCCCCAAACATAAGTCCATTGGTCACGCTCCCCTGATGTTAGAGATATCTGATTGGTGGCTATCTGAGCCTGTCTGAGTTCCATCAGAGCTTGGGGAGAGATAGGCAGGCAAAGTTTTCTGACAGAGAGGTGGCTGTGAGGAATGCTTTAGCAGAACATCCTCATTTAGGGCAAATGAAAAGGCTCTCGGGTAATTTTCTGATGCAATGCCCTCTCCCCAGGGGTCTTTCCAAAACAGAATGGAATCCCCTGTTCCAATAGTGCAATGGGAAATACCTCTATAGATAGGTGATAATTTACAGACATCTTTCCACCAGAATGAGCCACAGCTATCAGTTGCATGCGGAACTGAGTTGGTATAGTATGCTTGCCAGATCAGTGTAACCCAAGGAGTGTCCACCTTATTATAGAACTTGTGTAAATATTTTAAAGTAGTGCCTCATTCTGTACCTTTAAGTTGAGGATGCCCATTCCTCCTTTATCTTTCCCAGGCAATTAAAGAATTGCAGTGCTCCCCATCTTCTGTCTTTTTATTCCACAGGCAATGTCTTCTGATTTTATCCACATGCTCAAGAATTTTAGGATGCATTTTAAGGGCACACATGGAAAAGGTAGCAATAGAAGTGAGCAGAGTATTGATAACAGACACTCTCCCACTGTAGGACATCATCATAAAATTAGCAGTCATTGCTCTCTCAATTCTGTCCACAAGAGGCATTAGATCCTGCACAGTAGGTTTGGTAGTGCCAAGTGGAAGTCCAAGATAAGTGAATGGCATAGCACCAATGTCACATCCAAGCATACTGCAATTCCAGCAGCTCTCTGAGCACTCACATTAATTGGGATCATCACTGACTTGTGGTAATTAATTTGCAGACCAGTTGAGTTTGCATATGTATCAAGAATTTCTTTCATTTTGGCCACTTGAGTCAGGCAAGCTGGCATGATTATGAGGGTATCGTCAGCATATTGCACCACTGGGTAATCCATCCCAAAATCAGGTGAGAAGGGTGCTTGGAGAAGCCCATCTCTGAAAGCCTTGTTTATTGCTGATTGCAGCAAATCTGCAGCTAGAACAAATATGAGAGGTGATAGGGGATCACCCTGTCTGACACCTCGTTTACAATGAAACTGTCTTCCTGGGACTCCATTCAAAGGACAGAAGACATTCCTGAGCTGAATATCATTCAATCCACTGCAGCCATTTGGCATCAAAACCCATCTGTCTCATGATATTAATCATAGCTTTATGGTCAATGGTATCAAAGGCTTTTGCAAAATCTAATTTTAGCAATATAATTTCCTGTTTAGAAGCCTGGCATTGATGAATGAACTCAAAAGCCCAGGCAATGCAGTCCTGAATTGTCCTCCCCTTTAAGAAGCCATATTGATTTTTGTGTACAGTTTTCAGCACCACTTTTTGCAGTCTGTTGGCTAGAATTTTTGTAATTAGCTTTAGACAGCAGTTCAGCAAGGTGATTGGTCTGTAATCATTGACTGTTTCTGGGGAACCAATTTTGGGGACAAGGGTAATGAACCCAGTATTAATGCTTTCCATATTGAGATTACCAGCATGGAACTCATCACAAAGAGCATAAATATCTCCCTTAATAATGTGCCAGCAAGTTTTCAGAAATTGTCCATTAAATCCATCAGGTCCTGGAGCTTTATCATTTGGCATGTGTTTAACTACATCATCAATTTCCTCATGAGTGAAGGGAGTTGAGAGGCAGGCAAGATCATCTCGAGGTGTGATGAGAGAAGCAAGATCAAATCCCATAGGTGGATGGCTAGCTGTTCCAAGCCGACATTTATAAGTGTCAAAAATTAATTTTTCCTTATCCACATGAGAAGTAACCTGAGAGCCATCTGGCAGAGTGAGCTGAGCAATGGAATTCCTTCTGTATCTTTCAGTGGCAATAGAGTGGAAGAATTTGGTGTTTTCATCCCCAAATTTAGTCCATCTGATAGTACATCGTTTCTTCCAGTATTGCCTCTGATAATCCAGTAATTTGAGTAAATGAGCTCTAATAATTTTTCTGAAATTTGCCTCTGGAACAGAAAGTCCCCTTTTATCCTCCAGATTATCTAATTCCAATAAAGCTCTGTTACAGTTATCAATGCATATGGATAATTTTGAGATTCCTTTGCTCCAGAATTTAAGATCATATCTGAGGTTTCAGTTTGGCATTCAGATTGGCAGCACTGTTTTTCTTATGAGTTGGTTTAGCCCAGCTTTCAGCTACTGTCTGTAAAAACCCACTGTGTGCTGTCCAGAAATTTTCAAAACGAAACAGTTTGCTGCCTGGATGTTTGTCTGAATCGACACCACACAAGGCGTGTGATCAGATGTCGGTTTCCCTTGTGGATTAACAACCGTAGCAGGATAGGATTGTGTCCAATGCAGGGAGGTAAAGAACCAGTCTAGCTGTTCGAGGAGGGATCTTGTTGCATATTACTCCATGTAAAGCTTCTGCCTTTAATGGGTAATTCTGTAAGATTCTGGGATCGAATTATATCATTGAATAATAACATATCATCAATATTTCCTCCTGGTTTGTTTCTGTTAGAAGGGGATCTAATGAAATTAAAATCACCCACAATGAGCCAGTCTCTCCATCAGGAATATTTAGCTCATACAACCAATCAACAAAGGCATCTCTTAATCACCATCACAAGGCCCATAGATGTTCATTAATGTCCAGGAAAAAGAATCCAGTTTAGAGGTGAAATGAATTGACAACGCAAAGGGCTGGCAGTGCATGACTAATCCAGTGAACACAGAGCTTTTCCAAATAATAATTAGACCCCCTGAAGCACCATTGGATGGAACGTAAACAAATTCATCAAAAGAGCTAGGGCAACAGGATTTAATAAAGCTCATATCAAAATGCGATTTCTTGGTCTCTTGCAAGCAAACACATCACAACCACTTAGTTTGATAGCATTGAGTAGAGCCAACTGTTTAGATTTGGCATTAAGCCCCCTAATGTTCCAGCACAAAATAAACCACTTCCTTAAGTAATTCATTACAATAATAATAATAAAAGGCCTAGGCCTCCTGGATATCTTCCTCCTGTGGGCTAGCCAACAGCTTCTGGGTAGACATCTCTTCAGGTGGAACACCACACATCTGGACACCAATTTGCTGCAGGAGAGGGATTGGTGTAGGAGGAGGAATCTGATCAGAGTATCTGTGATAGCTGGGTCCTGTTCATCAGAGTTGGAGGTAACATCCACAATCCTGGGAGTAACTCTGTTTTTCACCTTGGATTTCTTGACTTTAGCATCAGAAATTAGATGCACCCTAAATCCAGCATATTTATTTGCCCTTGGACTCCTTCTGACCTGGGAGGTGACAATGGGAACAGCAGGCATCAGTGTTCAGTAAGCTTGGTCAGCTTCCAGCAGAGCTAAATCCAGTCCAGACCATGTTGCAGTGATCCCTCATCAGTGAGTTCTAACAGACGAGCAGTTTTTTTAGGTGGCAGTGCAGAAAAATTCAGAGAACCAGAGCTCGTTTCCCAGTCCCAACTGAAACAAAAGAGAAGTTCTGAACATGGGCCATCTTCAACAGTAGTGGGCTGGGACAGAAGGCCTTTTTAACCCATTTGTCTATCAGTGACAACTGGGTGACAGTGTCTTGTTCGAAGGGAATCAGGCCCATTGCCAAAGATTGAGCAAAGTGCAGGCTATCAACTTGAAGCAGACAGAGACTTATTGAACAGCTTCAGTGTGGCAAAATCTGACAGGGCCATGGTGTTAGCATGGGCCAGAGCCCCTTCACTCACAACCACAGCTGGATAACAATCTCCTCTGCTTCTTCAGTTTCTGGGCTGCTAATGGATTCAGTCCATGCCTGCATGGGGCTGTCGACCAGATTGGAGGCAGGTGGAAAGCCAACATGAAGAGCCACAGCTTGCTCCCCCAGATGGCCTGGAAATTGACCAAAGGTGGATCCACCAGCATCAGTTCAGCAACTGGCTCCTCCAAGTGTTGTTCCTGTATGTTCATGTTCTGTACTGGAGCATGACTCTGCATGCTGCATTGGGATATTCTGAATTTGCTGGTGACCATGTCCATGGTTATTGAACTGTGCATTGTGTGCTTGGTTCAGTTGCAGCCAGTTGGCCAGCTGGTTCTGGTAAATCTGCTCAGCAGTGAGATCAACCCCATATTGGGGATGTGGGTTCCATCCTCTGGCTCTGGATCCTCAGGAGGTGGTGGTACATCATGCAAGTGAGCATTCCAGTCAGCACTCCTGAGCATGTAAACAGGAACAGTCCAGCTGTTTCTAGCACCTCCCAACTGTGTAACAACAATGCTCCTCGGCACAAATTTCGGATGAACAAGCCAAACTTTAGCAAGCACATATTTGAGGTTTCCCCTGGGGTGGTGCCAGACAGAGAGCAGGCCAAAATCCTCCACAGCACGGTTCACATAAAAAGTAGTCTGATAATCCAATGGAAACCCAAGAAAAATCCAAGTCTCTCTACCAAACGCAGCTAGGCGTCTGTTCTTGGCCTGGTCGTGTAACAAAAGTGACAGTAGTGATTTCATCTACCTCGAACGTCAGCCCAATGACCAAGCCAGAGAATCAATAAGCTTGAACACCCCTAGCCAAACGGATGGTCATCCCAATCGAAAGAATCATAACCAGCCTCATCAAGAAGACCCTTAACAGCTGCCTCATCGACTCTCGCAACTGGATTGGAATAAAGCGATTGGTTTCGACAATTACCACACGGTCATGGTGCAGGGGCGGCAATGGGGGAACCACCATCATCGTGCGCACCTTCCTATCGGCTAGGCCGTGGTCGATGGTCATGCCGTCGGGGATGAACGCCAGGGGATTCACCGGAAAGTTCGCCATTGGCTCCGCCGATGTCTCCGCCTCCTCTGCTTCCGCCACCGAGGGTTTCACTGTAGCTTGGGGAATAGACGTGGAAGACGAGGGAGATGAATCGGCAAGTATAGGATCGCTAAAAACAAGGGGTAAATCCGCATTTTCCTTTTCTGTTGTAGCTTTCCGTTTAGGAACCCAGATTTTTCTGCTAGGAAGGATTTGGCCGGCGGCGGCTATGCCTGCTTGGGCCTCCATTGTTTCCTCGCAGTGCAGTTAGTCCATTTATGGCCCAGCCCATTACAGGTCCAGCAGCGCGAGGCTCGCATCTTATTGTTTTTTTTAGAGCAGTCAAAGCAGACTTGGCCCAAAGTAACACATCTCTACAGACCCCTTTGCAGTTGGGCCTAAGGTGATCAGTAAGCCCACAACGAGAGCAACGACCCAGTAATTCAAAAAGCAAATTTGTGGGCGGGATAAAAGACAGGTTCAAAACATCCATGATTTCCGGATCAGAATATTGGCAACACGTAAATCATTGATATGCTCAAGTGTTACCTTTGGTAGAGCAGCAGAAAACGGCCGAATAATATTATCTTCAATAAAAGAATTTGACCCGGAAATCCCTCGATCCAAAGAAATCGGATCAAGAAAACTGCCAAAGAAGACCTTGTTGACTTGAGTTGGAGCGATCATCGTTGGGGCCGGAGGAGTCACCGGGGCGGCGTGAAGGAGCCAAACTTGATGGGAAGCACATCAGCATTATCATGAAGAGATGAATCAACGAGACCAAACTTAGACAATTCTGCCGATGAAGAAGTATGATCCAGAGATGCACTTTTAGCTAGAAAGTTCAAATTAGGCCGAATCAGCGTCGGACTTCTCTGAGCAACATGTAAATCTTGTTCAGTAGAAAACCAGGATCCACTAGAACCAATAGGGACTGAATCAGCAGAAGGTTTTTCGCCTCTAAACAGATGAAAGGCAAATAAAATCCGGCCAAACTCGATCTTTAAGCCCATAAATGAAATGTCCAACTTTGCTCGAGGCCAGGGAAAACCGATATCTTCTATCGCTGAGTTTGAAAACCCTGAGTGCCTCATGATCCCCACCAATGCAAGATTGCAGGGCCAAACCAACAGATTCTTCAGAGAGTTGAAAGGAGGCGGAGGAGAAGGACACCACCAGAAAGAACTCCGATGCGCCCCGAGAGGGGGAGAAATGAACCGAAGAGCCAAACCTCTTACGAACCTGATCCGCCACGGCCAAGCCTGGCGAGAAATCCCAATGAAGGAGAGCGTCCATGGTCTTCGGATCCTAGACGACATAGGCAGCGGCGGTGGAGAGGAGGAATGCAGCGGTGAGGAGGGCGGCGGCGACGGCGGCGGCGGGGGAGGGAGGGGGAGGGTGCGGGAGAGAGCCGAGTTTTATCCTTTCGAGGTTGTCTCATTAAGTTATCAAAAAGACTAATCGTTATATGTTGTACCATTTTCTCCTCACCTTTACCATCGAGTTTAAAGGAGTAACTGCGACATATCAAATAATACTCCCCTCGCATATTCATCTGGGACTTAGTGGTTAGGCGAATCGAAGTTATCTTCCGGTCAACCGTCTATCCATCCAAAAAGCACAATGGAATCACGTGAAACACACTACTGGTGTGCTTCGTGCCCACGAGGAAAGAATAAGACTTGCTGGGAGATATAATCTGAAAAGGCCTTAGGAAAGAGTAAAGTATTTCATGATAACAAAAACCATATAAAGTTCTGTTGGCGAGACCCAAGGGTTCAGAGTAGCCCAAAGGCAAATCGATTGCTCATGTGCAACCGAAGTGCAGGTTTTTTGCTTGGTTGGTAGCGCACCGGACAATATGCACGGCGGATGTCCTAGCCTTCCAAGGGTGGCCCCATGATTCGATAAACAAACTTCGCCACATCCACCCAGTGACGGTGCAACATCTCCGCCACGAGTTCATCTTCACCAAAGGAGTCGCATCTAGTAACCTCCCTGTGCCACCCCCGACCACGACTACGAATCGAGACTTTGATGGCTGAGCCACCTTTTCGAAGGAGAAAAAGAGGGCCGTCGGCGGGAACGCACCAACAGCATTTGGGTGTGTGTGGAAGGAGTGCAACAGAAGAGTCTTCTCTAATGTGACACTGCCTTTGGTGGATGTAGCGCACACAATGCACACTAAGATTGAGTGGCGAGGTTTGTCCTTCACGTGCGATCCTAGAGACCGATCGGGGTAACAGTTTTTTGTGTCAATAGTTTGTTTCTTCTGTCCTACTGACTTTCTCGGAGGTCATCATGTAAATAACTTCCTTTAGAATGGCAGAGCATGTGTCCTTACTCTAAAAAGAGGCTCTGTCTAAGCCCCAATCGTTTGAGATTTTCTCAAGTCTCAATCAAATGAGAAAGTACAACTCGTTCCAGTTACACTTTTCTGCCACACGGTTGCACATTTCTGTCTCGGTTGCACACTTGCACTCTTTTTCAGAAAAGCGCAATTTTCTCTTAAATGTGCTTGAAAAAATCTCAGGGGCCTGACATTTAGAAACACCGCCAACGCCACCACACCGTAATTATATACCGCCGGCCTCACCAGCGAAATGAGGTGGAGACCTGGGCGCCCCCCTTACCACCTGGAGAGAGGGGTTACGTTTCTCCCGTCTACCCTTGCTGCCTTCGGAGCTGGGGACAATATACCTACCCCGTTTCTGCTTTTTAACAATATACCTACCGATACTTTACAACGGTCGCCAAACTAGAACAAATCCTTCCAAGAAAGTATTAATGCACATGACCAAAATGGTAATACTACACGCTATTTAGAACAAAATCTCGTAAGTCAGCTAGTAGCTTTAAGGCAACGTCACAAAGCCCGAAGTACGTCCCCCAGCCTACTTGCTATCATTCGGGGGTACAGTGGTAGGATATAGTAGAAGTTTCTCCAATGCGGGCAACATTTTGCAGCTGAGAAACTACACCACGGGCTACTGCTACAGCTGCAGCAGCTCACTTCCTGCGGCTCTTAGATTTCTTGGGTTTCTTCTTGCTCTTCTGCTGCTTCGGCGCCACCTTCTGTGAGCCAGAGGCGGCAGCGTCCGCTTCTTCCATGACCGGTTCCACCTCGTTACTTCCTCCTGTGTCAGGTTCATTGTCTGAACATCCGGTCTGTGTCAGGTTCTTATATTTCTTGGATTTCTTCTTGCTCTTCTGCTGCTTCAGCGCCGCCATCTGCGAGCCAGAGGCGGCAGTGTCCGCTTCTTCCATGACCGGTTCCACCTTGTTACTTCCTCCTGTGTCAGGTTCGTTGTCTGGACATCCGGTCTGGTTGCCCGCTCCATCAGTCTGCAACCAGGTAAAGCCTGAGGCTACAGTCCTTCTGCCGGCTTCCTTCATGGATGCACATTCGGAAGACAGAACGCTGATGATCGTCTGCAGTTTGTTCTCACCATCTTGCCACATCGAGTATAGGTCCTCTACAGTCAGACAGGCTCCCTTCTCCAACCTGTGATCACAAATCATTTTCACAAGCAAATGGTAAATTTTCAGAAGATATGGGGATAACCTACTCATTCCTTATCTTAGGCCAAACGGAGGTACATACAATGGCGCAGAAAGAGAACGTTTTCACAAGATTTAACTCATATTTCTCAATAGATTGCAATACCGGATTTGTACTGGCACTAAAACTCAAGTGTCAGTGAAAATTTAACATTATCTTACCCTGCAGAACGGATTTCGAACTCACTGCAGACATGCCTGACCTCTTCCAATAATTGAGCGCCAATCTTTTCTGGAGGGCCTCTTTGCTCCAGCCACGAAACAGTATCTCTAAGAAATTGGATGATGGCGGTTGCATCTTTCTGCAAATATTAGCTTTTAGAACAACCCAGCAATGGCAAAGCAGGACAAACAGGAAGATAACCAAACATCATTAGAATGTATGAAACTTACATGGCCCTGCTTGTTCGCTTGAAAAGCCTCAAACTTTACCCAAAAGAAAGTACCCTGATAGATTAAATCTATTATTTCACTTGTACTCTCCATCTTATTATCTCCAACAACCTTAGGAATGTTTCCAGTAACGTTGCAGAGATTGTTACCATCAGATGTTTCTGGCAGTGCAGTCTCTTGCTTTACAGGACTTGGCTCTTCAGGACAAAGAAGAGCCATTACCTTCGGAACATCACGCAAATCCGCTGTGCTGATCACATAAGCGTTTAGGTTTCGACAGATTGCTGGGCTTTTGGGACCCATAACTACCATATGATCTCCGATTGCAGCGAGTGCATCAGCAAGCACTCTTATGAAGTTGGCCGGCGTGCGATGCCTCATTTGCAAAGTTGGTACAATCTTCTCAGAGAACTCGTAAGGTAGATCCTTGAATACCATATGCTTCAGAAGAGTCTTTGTGACCTCATAGCAACTCCCCAGATCATGAGTTAGCATCAGTGGATAAAGTGTGACCACTAGTCTCAGGAGGACTGCAGTGGGTGAACTACTATGAGTTGAAGTCCTCCGTGTCCACTCCCAGAGCATATCCTTGTCTGTCAAGATATCCATAATTGTCTTGAATATGAAACGCCCAGACAAGTATGCCATATGATCAAGATCGGAATCTGGGCTCGGATTAGATACCAGGCAGGTGTCAAGGTAAAGCTTGCTGGTACGGCACTCCAGCATATTGACCAACAGAGATTTCGTGCAGTATACACGACCTTTCTGTAGAAGGTACGACGAAGCCAAGAAACCAAGGCACTCCATAAGACCCACATAGCACATTGGGGATATGTAGTCCAGTTCATCCCTCCACCTCACACTGTAGAAGGTAAAGTCCAGAGCAACCTTAAATTTCAGGATCCAGGAGGATCTATCAAGGCCACTGTCAAGAAATTTCTTCAAACCTATAAAAAAATCTGCCCACTCAATCACATTGTCCAGGTACCGTAGTAGCTTTGAAAGTAATGCCTCGTCCAATCGCGCTGCATGGAGCAGTAACATGGTTGTTCTCCCAAGATGACCATGAGTCAAAATTTTACTTTTTGGCCGGAGATTTGCACCAAAGGAATCAGCAATCAGACCATATGCAGCTGGTGAGTCAAGTATCTTAGGCAAGAGGCTCCTCGTTGTCCCATCACTCCAGACAAGAAAAACAACTCAAAGAAGCGACCCACGCAGAGAGCAGATAAGCTTCTTAACTTCATGGTACTTTTCTGCAGGCTGAACTCTGGTTCTTCCAAAAACTTAGCTATCTCATTTATAATAAGGATAGTTTTCACCAGGGAATATGAAGATGCCGGCTTTGGAGGAATTTGAACAATGGACTCCAACTTCTTAAGCACACTCATACCAATAGAAGACAACTCATTCATCAAGAAAGACTGAGCACATGAATGGAACTGAAGGACATCCAGCCAACATCTGTTGCCATCTTGCTGCAAAGGATTTCTGCCTGCACTATAGAGCCAACTAGAGTTCATGTCAAGCACAACATATCTGTCATCTTCACCGTCTTTCCTCAACCCAAAGTACTTAGCAAAAAATCTTCATACATAACTTCTTCATCATTGAATTCAGGACCATCAGTGTGTCGAATATGAGATAGTACGTTGACTATGATCGACTTCCAGTGATTCCAGGCATACGCTAGAGTATGTGGTGATATCTGGTTACGAGCCACCATATCATTACAGCTACATACATCTTCAGAGCCTGACCCTAATTCCAAATTGTATTCAGAGACTCGAGACTGAATATGAACATCGAGGATCAAACGGGAAGCAACAAATTCAACGAACAAGTTTCACAGTTTCTGCCGTCAAACAATGTACAATTTAATCTGGAAAGAGATTTGCGCACATCTGACAGTGCATCAGCTTCCAGGCTAGCAAAGGAGTAGAAGCACTCAGAGACATTCGTCGCCATTTCTTTGACTTTTGCAAGCAACCGTTCTTTCTCTGCATATTTTTTGAGAGGCCAGCCTCTATTATTTGAAGACCACAGGGAATCTACAACGATATGGAGGAGGAGAAGCCGCGTTGCATCCTCAAATGAACCTGCCTTCTCTAGCATTTCTACCTCCAGTAAGACATCTCCTTTATGCTTTGCTATTCCTGCAGCTTCAAGGAAATTACCCTTTTCCATCTCTAAACTTAACAGTTCATCAACAAGACTCCTAGAGTTTAAGAATGCTCGTACATGATCCATAGAACTGAAAGCCTTAACAAAAGGCATCATATGCTTGATGTCACCACGCTCAAAATAATGCTGAGCACAATTTTCAAGGTACGTCTTTCTAATTGCAGAAACCTCCAATTTGGAATTCTCAAGCAAATGTTCTCCTCCAACTGTTGCAGGAACTGCAAGCCAAGATTGAATAATTGCTTTCCTTTCGAGCACATCGATAAACACTTGGTGTAACATTCAGCTCTGAAGTATACTTCAGCTGCCTCTGACCAGCACTCAGCCCAGGCAAAACAGTTACCAGCCTCCTCAAGCTGGAAGCACCACATTTTTGCATATAGACCATACCTATGACAATGCACAGAAAACAATGTTTAGTCAGACAGAGCTGTGTGGAGTTTACGTATATGGTCTTCATAGATGTTTAAAAAATTGAAGGTGTTTACGTATATGGTAACTCTTTAGGAACAAGTTGTTTGTAAAACTGTGGAATTGATAAATCTAAAAAGTATGGAGAGTCTGCAGACCTGCTCTTCTGAAATCACCTAACTGGATATAGCAGGCAGCAGCTTTCTCATGCATGCCTATAGACTCATAGATTTCTGATGCTGTTTGCAATGAAGCATTGCCTTCTCCAAATTTGTGGCCTTTACACGGTCAGCAGTTGCTACAAGTCCAGCAGCTCTAGCCCACTTCTCTTGTATGCATCACCAGCTTTTTCAAAACACATCGTAGCCATTTCGAATTGGCCCTCGTTGAACAACTACAAGAAAAAAGAACATTTCTGAGATGGAATAACAACTGCGGAGAGAAGTACAGTAAAATTGTAACTAGGTATGCATCCATCTAAAAAGAATTTTGTGCACAGACCAATTGTTAGACAAAAAAGGCGCATAAATTTCATGAAACTAAAAGGTCATAAAACATAACTGACTCTCCACAGGAAACAATTAAAGATAACTAACCTTGGCACCCCGTAGCCTCCAATCATCAGTACTACTTCCTGTCCGCATTGCTTCAATGAGAGAAGAATCAAGTAATCTAACCTCTACAAGACACAACTTCTTCCAGTAGTCAAACATTGGTCGACAGTAATCATCAGTATTTTCACATATCCACAGCCTTTGCCTAGTGCGTGTGATTGCAACATAGAGTTGCTTCAGCTCTGAGCAGAGAAGATTATGCTTGCTACTGTCGAAATCCGGATGAGATATCTCCTCAGATGGTGCTATAATATCTTTATCTTTCATGTAGCCATACAGAACTCTCCATTTGTTTCTTAAAGGCGATGAGCCAAAAAAGTTGTACAACAGCACATCCTATACAATGTCTTGAAAGTAAGTAAGAATACTCAAAATCCTAAAACAAGGCATTTTAATTTATATAGTAAATTGCATAATGAACACAGATGGAGTGAATTTATATGCTCATACCTGGAACTCGAGGCCCTTACATTCAACAATGGTTAAAATAAGAGCCTGTTTACCAACAAGATCAATAATTTGTTTTTTGGTAGCATCATCACGAACTAATATGACTTGCTCAGCACCAAACCCATGCATGCTACCATGCTTACTTTTGATTTCTCCAAATATAGTCATGATTGCATTTTCATCGTTACCAGACTCCAGCAGCACGGGAGCTTCTCCATATACAAGTCCTGTCTCTGGATTAAGCTTGTCAACACTTGATGGGAAAAAGAAGTACAAAAGGCTCATGATACTTTGTGCCATATGAAGATGCCACAATGTGTGCGAAAGTTTTGAGTAAGTTGGAACATATCAGAAAGTTGGACTTGTTTTCCATGTCCTTGATTAGGCGTTTCAGTTTCTGAGAGAAATGCAGTATAGTAAAGCGAACGGATATCTTCAAACCTGAAGTCAATACCCCTTGCTATAGTCTGTGCAGTGTCACCAGCAAAAAGGAAGCCTTCCTTGAAGTTCTTGCAGACATACTTAAGAAGTGCTATTTGTGTCATAGTTAGATCCTGCACCTCATCTATGTAAACAAAATTCACCAGATCTCCATTGTAGCCCTCGGATACAAGACTGAGGTGAAGATGATTGACAAAATCTGACAGATCAAACTCTCTGGCAGTCGATTTCATACTCTCATAAGCAATGAAAATACTGTAAATCCTATCTCTCTTCTCACTGTTCAGTGACGAAAATCTTTTATCCGAGAGCATTACATAATCTTGTCTTCAAGTTTGCTAGTATAAGGCCTGCTTGCTTGATATCTACCCTTTACATGAGAATTATTTCAGTAAGACAATTGATGCATCAAGATTCTTGGTCAGGTCTGCATTAAAACGAGGCCAATAGGAAGCAGCAAATTTCTCATAGGTGACTTCCTTCGATTCAATAAATGTTTGCAGTGCACGAGATTTTGAATGCCCTCTCTCTGTGCTAGAGTTAAGTTCACCATAAAACACATCAAAAAAGGATGTCCGACATGTTCCATCAAGCATCATCAAGAACTTCCGATATGTTATAGTAAGAGGATAGTGATCATGGGGAGATTGCTAAAATTGTCAGGTATTTCTGTAAACTCTTCCTGGTCATCAAAGATGTCATGCATGTGAAGAATGCTAGGCTGACCAGAGACATCACCAGAGCCGAACCTACAAAGGGTTGAAAGAACTTATCACTAATATGATGAACATGGTTGATACCACTGATTAAACAACAAAAGTAAATACCATTCTAAGTGTAAATTTCAAAACAAAACAAAACAAAAAACTCGCTCGGTTAGCTAGTCGCGTGAGAGCAAGCCCAGCCCACCCACATTCAAGGACTTTCCTACGAAGTGTACGGTTGTGGTTTTCTTTACAAAGACACGAGGGCTAGTCCTCATTAGGATAATGTTATTTGCAATTATTAAAGTACATTAGCGAGAAAATGCATCTCATCTCAGATGGATAAAACCGTTAACCGTTTGAAAGGGCATGCCAAAGGAAAATCTGAAAAGTTTTAAGTTAAAAATAAAGTACGCTCGCAAAAAAAAAGTAAAATGGAGTGAGTGCAGTAGAAAAAATCTTGAACCAACTGTGCACATATTTCTGTCCATTTTAAATATATATTATAAATAATAATTTCGAAAATGCTAAACATGGGTAAACTAATAAACATGGCTTCAGTTCAACAGACTTACCTTTTAAGTCCGGAAATGTGATTCTTTATGGCTGAGCACAACTTTGGGCTTACAGTGATAAATACTTGTTTCACAAAACTTTCTTCTACTCATTCAGTGGCATAATACTTTTCTCATCCAACCCAGACAAATCGTCTTCATCCAAATTTAGACCTGGGTGGCAATCAGTGACTGTTGCTCTTTTTGAATCAGTTTCATTGTCAATATAGTGGTTTTTCCGGTGCCTGACCTCCCAAGTATAAAGCTAGTGAGCGGGAATTGGATTATCTCCTTCTCTTCATCAGTCAGTTCAAAGGGGATATCCATTTCAGAACCATCAGAAGCTGTCAGCAAATGCTGTGCCACTCCAGAAGATAATGAGTAGAATTTCATCAGCAAGAAGCTTTCGCTAACTTTTGAATTTTCCATAGCATATGATGTATCCACGAGATCATGCTCTTCCTGAGCATCAACTTTACAATCCTTCTTATAGCGAATAATTTCATGATCAACATCCCAAACCATAGGAACCTCCAGTTTCCTGTTATCCACCAAAGAAAGGAGGCAAAAAATAAGAAGAATGTCTACAAGCAGCTCACTCGTGAGCATGAGCATTTACAAACTCTTCATTTTCAAGCTTCAAAGGTGAAAGAATCCAAGGAACTGAGAATAACCAGTAACAATGAACAACACATACCTGAGTGTCTGCACTCTTTTGCAGTGATCCAGATAATCATCTGTGTACATGGAAAAAAGGTACTCTAGACGGCGTACGGTTCTTTCAACATGCTGTTGCGACAGTAGGTCCCAAATTCTTATCATCTGGAAATACCTGCTTTCACTTTTCTCGACGTCAGTACTCCAAACAAGATAAAGGTCCCTTATCTTGTATACTTTTGCAAGATTGGAAACACCAGGTATATCTAAGTTCCTGACTGTTGTTCTCCAACCACCACCAAGTTTGATAAGCTTTTGGAGTATTTCCCCCTGAGCTGTGATGATTTTAGCTTGGTGAAGGACTTTCTGAACTCATCACTAACAATGACCTGTTGAATTTACCAATACACAAATTAGAGCCTGGGAAAGAATGAATTCAAAAGAATAACAGAACAGGTATGTTTGAAAAAAAATAGGAGATTCACAAGATGGTTTGTAAGCTATGAAAAGAACCATATATTGACATAGCATGGTGCAAAGTAGCACATGTCCTTATAAACGTAATTACAGACAGCATAAAGAGGCAACCGACCCAAGATGATGGTTCCAAAAAGTAAAGACAAATTGTTCATGACCACGGAAAAAAAATCGAGTACTCCCTGAAAATAAGCATGAGTACCATGACACATGTGTGTGCATGTAGTTTGCATTCCAGTAAACTATATGCACATAACCAAACCAAAAAATTAAAAAAATCTGAATCAAGCATCCAAACATGTGTATTTTAACTTAAGGTCGGCAAAATGGCGCAAAGCTACATAGCCACCCAAGTGGCACGAACCCAACTATCAGAGGCAAAAGCTACAAAACTAAAATACCAGCAAAAAAGAAAGGAGGAAATAGAAGGCACAATTAGAGAGAGCACATAAAGTGTTTTTTTATCGAAAGCACATGAAAGTATAGTCAAAGTCAAAGTGATTAACATCACTAAGTTACTTACCTTCCATCTAGTATTG
Organism: Poa pratensis; assembly: GCA_947311845.1. Classification (NCBI taxonomy): domain Eukaryota; kingdom Viridiplantae; phylum Streptophyta; class Magnoliopsida; order Poales; family Poaceae; genus Poa; species Poa pratensis. The sequence goes on from CAMZMU010000047.1 coordinate 20,716,477, forward strand.
CTGAAAACAGCTGAATCAGCATTAAGAAGATCGTCAAGTTGATCAAGCTCTTGCTTTACTTGCAAAACCAACTTACATATGGCGGCATCGTTGGTGGCATCGAAAACACATTTACGCCTTTGAGCATCAGCAACAAGGTCTGTCCAGACAGTATCACTTTTGTGCAGTGTATGAGCATTCCCAACAATCCAAAGACAGTGCCTGCATCAAATAAAGCATCCATCAGATGATTTACATTACAGTCTGACAAACCGTAAACAGTACAAAATAATGGACACAAAAAAAATAATAAAACAAAATTCAATGCTCACTTTGCTCTCGTAAGAGCAACATTTGTTCTTTGGCTATCAGCAAGAAATCCAACAACTCCTCTTCTGTTTGATCTAACAGTTGATAGTATTATTATATCATCCTCTTCTCCTTGGAAACCATCGATGGACTTGACACGCACATGAAAGCCATCACATGTGTCGTATTTTTTGCCAAGTCTACCCTTAATTGCATCGACTTGAGAACTATATGGAGAGACCACACCGATGCTGAGCCCTTGGCCTGTACTTTTCCAGCCTGCAGAGTAAACTAAACAGGTACATTTACTGATCTTTTGGGGTCAATTTTCAACAAGTCTAGCGAGAGAGAAAAATTAGTAAACTGAGGTTGGTTCTGTATCAGCTTACGATTAACATAACATTACTTTTCTATTCTGAAGATAAAATAAATTGCAAAAAGTGATTCTATATAGTGGGAAACAACTTTAATAGAGCATGATGTGTCATCTTTCATGCATCTACTTACATGTTCTCAGTTTTCTAAATAAAAAACGAAATATTATCTATTAAACAGGAAATTAGATGACAAAGCACTAGCTGGCAGACATAGGTAATTGAATTTTCATAAACCCAGATTGATGGAGGTAACACATCACAAGATAGAAGTAACATGGTGGATTGTTGAACGTAAACTATTGCAGTGAACACCTTTCACTCAGTGAATGCTATGCAACATGTAAAACATGAAACGAAGACCCTATCTTTTGAATATGCCATGTTATATCAGCCAAGTAGCTTCATACAGAAACAAATTAATAACTAGTTAACTACCAAGGATATCGAGGCAGAATATTAAGGTTGCAAGAAAGGATAGGGTTCAGCCTAGACATACATCTAAAGATGGTTTGGATCAGATGAAGAACAACAGCAACTTCAACCATGTTTCTTCGACTGTTTCCTGCGCCCTCTTTGTCTTCCCTTCCATCTTTGACATTTATAAAGGTGTAGCTGCCAAATGGGAGGCATGTGTAATCCTTATTATAGCTAGGAGAGAGCACATTTGAGCCATCTAAAATCTTCCTCTCATAAAACTGAGCATTTGGAAACAAGCTGATGCAAGGATTCATGCGATACTGTATATTCAGCAAATGTTTTTCGAATTGTAGCGTAACCAATCTCCCAAAAAGACTTGTAGCAAATCCAGCTTCTTTGCATACCTAAAGATAAAAATGAAAGGTAAGAACTAAGATTATCATGAATAGACCAATAACAACGGAACATATATAAAGACCCACTTATAACTTTCATGCAAAAATTGTTGTGGCATTTCAGTATCAGAAGTTCGCATCCACTAATATAAAAAAAAGCACCAGTTTGGTAGATTCAACTCATCTCGACCATCAAACCACGTCAACCAACAATGCATGAATGCAGATTGCTCAAACGTTGAGCGCTCAACACATTTAGTTCCCCTGTGCCTAAAACAAATACTACCTTGCGCTGAACGTGCTTCCCATCCTGCCCTTGTATGATTCTTATTCTTGTATTGGACAGATGTGTGGTTCAGTTTGTGTATTTACTTCTTTTTAAACCATTTGAACTGTTTTATGGGTGGTGTTTTCCATGGAACTTTAAGAAAATCATCATCTGCTGACATTTCCAAGTGTGGATAATGATTCTGCTACTTTTATTGTTTTCTTCTTTGCAACTTCAGAAAGAATGAACGTTGTATGGTAATATTGTATTTTTTAAAAAGAATGTTAGAACAGACGTGCATATGGAATTGCATTGATACCATAATAAATTGCACGTATCAGGCAGGGCAGTTCACCCAAAAGTCCAAACTGATGGAGATGGGTGGCCATATGCCCATATATTTCTGTAGTGTGTTGCACGTGGAAAGATACTAGTGTTGTAGACAAATGCACAAATGACTGAACAGTTACTATCAGAAGTTGATGTCATAGACAAATGCACCTATAACTATGGAATGGCAGTATGACATCATACATATAAAGAGGGTAAGATGAAACTTACTTGACTTTTAACCATTGCACTCAGCTGACAGTCATCTCCTACCAAGACAACATGCTTCAACCAATGCAGACGGAGTGGGATCACCAACTCACACTCCCGCACTTGAGCAGCCTCGTCAACAATTAAGACGTCGAGGGGTGCAATCTCCATGTGATGCAACCGATAAGAGCTAGAGGTAGTACAGAAAAGAAGTGTAGCATTACGTATGCAGTAGCACTGGACCCAGTTTTTGTCTACTCCAGTGGGTAAATCAAGTGACTGTTGCAGATCTTTAAGCAATTTAACGCATGCAGCCCTTGCTCCATCCAGTTCCTTCTCAATAGAAGACTGTGGACAACAGTGTTTTCAGTTGACAGACAACCAAGGCCCCTTTTCAAGCCCTCATCTGTCAAGTCTATGTTGCACAGAAGGGTGCCAAACTTTTCGAGCATATTAAGCAATTTAGATACATTTATGACACTATCATGAGAAAAGCGCCTTCGAGGAAGGTGAACCCACAAATTCACTATGCATGTCTTAAGAGCTGTTGCTGTCACATCAAATTGCTTCTTTACGAAGTCCAGAAAGCCCACAGGATCATTTTCTGCATCATCCTCAAGAAGCATATCGTACCGTGAAGCGCAGTCGTCAAAAAAGGATATCATTGAAGCTATTCTGTACTTCCATCCAGACAACGATGAAAAGCACTCAACAAGTTCGTCCACACGAAAATCCAAGAAAACCTCCTGAAGATCCTCGGTGATGTCCATGTTATACTTGTTCCCAAATAGCAAGATGTCTCCAAGAGAAACAGGTAGACTACTGTCATCATTGTGCTCATTGAAATCTTTCAAGTTTTGAAGGAAACGAGTGCAAACTCCAACAACAGCAACATTTGTGGGAGCACAAGTAAGAGTTCTGCATTTCAAACACGCCAAAACCCACAGTAAAGCGCTAACCGTCTTGGTCTTTCCGGTGCCTGGGGGACCCCATATAAGCTTCATGAGGTTCATATGCCCACATCGTACAGCTGAGATCACAGATTCAATAGCATCCACTTGAGATTGATTAAGATTAATCGATAGTAGTTGCTCTGTCAAAGAAGCCAAACAGCCTCCTTCCTGTTTACCACAGATACCACAAACATCCTCACCCTGCAATAGAGCAAAAAAAGTTAGAGATCAATTTATAATGGTAATGAAAAAGAGCAACTTAAACTAAATTGCAACTATCAAGGTTATATTACCAAATTTGTGGGGGCTAAAAGCGACTTGATTACTGTAAAATTGTTGCCCATGTCCGTGTCAAAGGAAAGTGCTTTCCATATCCTTATATTTGTCATGATGTTATTGAGAAATATTGCATGTCTGAGTTTACTTAAATCTTCTTCCAAACCAATATCCTTTGTAACTTTAACTCTGAAACCCTTCTGGTATTCATCATCCAAAGAAACCTCAGTAACCATTGCCATGCAATATGTCACACCATAGCGGTTCAAGTCCTCCGCGGTTTGAGGCTTCGAGCTGGACAAAATAAATATATCGCCATTCCTTGCCGTATATGCTTCAGCAGAAAAACCAGCCCCATTGTCCCAGCAGTCCACGTCCATGTAGTACAATCCTGCCTTCCCTGCTACCTCCATAGAAAGTATTTTCGAGGAGGGCGCTTCATTGATGAGCTCAAGGCATGAGCATAGATCTGACCTTGCTTCTTCAATCAGTGGTGCACGATAAGCTTGGAGATAGTGATCAACTGACTTGAAATTGCAAGGAATAGTCTCAACCTACACAAAAAGGTTATAAATGAGAATAAGATAAAAGATTCTTTGATGATTGATTGAGCACACAAACGGCATGCAATTAATTATGGCACCTTCTAAAAAAAGCTAATGCCACGCAGCACAGCCATGTGGTCAGTTTCGTGTACTACAATATCAACCAAGTATAAATACAGGGTCATAAGCCGCTATATCGCCAAGGAGGTTACCGCACGTAACCAACCAAATACACAACTTGTCTTAAAATAAAAGTGATAATCTGTGTCACCAGTATATACAACATCACAACATATACCTGTCTCATTAGTAAACCTGTCTTGCAACATGCCGTGTTATCTACAGGTTTTGTTTCAAAATAATACAGCCTGGATTATGCTACGACCACCGTCACACTTCACAAAGGATGGTGCATCATGGGCATAGTAAAAAATTAGTGTGTAATTGTTTCGAACAGCAGCGGACCGACACCTCCATGGGTAATTTGAAGATCATACATAACTAACATACATGAATCGGTCACAAATGCCACCATTTTGACAAGCAACAGCAACGTGTAATTTCCTGGAACACCATGTGTCAGTCACCAGGTGCGCAACGATTACGTGGATCAGACTGTCAAAACAGGCCAAGTGCACTTCACTGACACGTGAAGCCCAAATGACCAACTTCGACTACACATCAACAAGCAGTGCACTACAAGGCTACAAGCGACTAATCGAACAATCAATCAAGCAATCGCCAGATATATGCACGAGTAGAAACCCATGCGCACGCACGTACACACACCGTAGTCCGTACATGCGCAGATGCGAAACGAAAAGCTAAAAGGCAACCGCGCGGCGGCGGCCGACCACGTACGCACCTTGCCCCTGTAGAGGTCGTCGTCGGCGATCTGCTGGATCGACCAGGACAGCACCACGTCGCCCAAATCCATCTCCTCTGCCATGTCGCGCGCCGCCGGGGCTACCTCCACCTCGTCTCACAAGCCCTAGCAGCCGCTCACGCGCGAACACCGGAGCGCGGCATTCGCGAGGGTTGAAGGGAGGGAGGGTCAAGGAGAGGAGGAGTCACTTCGAGTCAAGGCGGCGGCGGCGGTGGCGGTGGCGGCTGTGTGGAGAGACCGAGGGAGGCGAGAGTGATCAATGTGAACGGGGATTACTGCGCAGAAAGCAATCTTTTGCCTCTGCTGCAGAGAAGATGCTAGCTAGCGTCTGGTCTAGAGAGAGGGCTTTTTTACGGGGAAGGTAAAGAGACCGGTGCCGCCGCGTGAATGCTGAGCTGAATGGACTGTACATTGATCACGGATTCACGGGGCTCCGGATTTACGGCAGCGCAGTAAAGTTTTGACGGTGAAAATACAGGTGGGAGTATGGGACGTGCTCCAGTCCACCGCGTGGCCTGGTCTTCGACGGGTCGTTCCTTTTTCTCGATCGGTCACTGCGGGTCAGGGGCGTGTATGGCAAATCCATGGGGTGGTGGTAGCTACGGATGCGCGTTGCTTCGAGATTAAGGATTGTAGGGCGGGAAAGCAAAAGCGATGGAAAAGGGGAACGGGACTCTGCCGCGGCGTGTAAAGCCCACGAGCTTCGGCCTGTAGCTTTTTGTAGGCTTAAAGCCTTAAAGCCCTCGGTACGTGTACGTGCGGGAGCCGGCTCTCCCCACGATTAGGGTTTAGTGGGTTTTATCCTTTCCCCTATATAAGTAAGGCAATATTGTACGTACTGGACATAGAAACAGAGAAATAAAAGAGATCCTTGCCTACATCCTGTGTCATCTACTTTTCTGTACGTGTGTGTTCTTCGCCTCTGTCTCCTTCGACCATGCTGCACACCCTCAGGACCGGCCAGCCGGCAGAGGTTGTGTAACACGTTATCAGCACGAGGCTCTCACTCGAGCTGTCGTCGAGCCTACGTCAAGCAGGCTCCCTGCATCGATCGCGAAGGTATAACCACAATCTGATCGCAAAAATGGATTCGTATCGTTTTTTCCTTTCCGTTTTTGCGTCTATCGTAATTTTTAGATGTTACCTACGGTGTCGATTTCCCTCCCGAGAGTCGAGCTGACGAATACGTCGCCGACCAATGTCGATACTCTCGGATTCATGGGGGATTTGATGACGGCACCGTAGGGAGTCGGTACAGACGTGATTCAGATGATCACGGTACCGTCGCGGCGCACCAGCTGTGCGACGCGCCGTCGTTGTTCCGGATGAACACGTCGAAGAATTGATTTCCGCCATGTTCGTCGCCGGGGTCCTGGATGTCCCAACCACCGTGCGAGCTCGTCGCCTCGCTGGCCACGACCGTGAGCACCGCGGTTTGCTCCGTCCGCTCGAGCTCGCGCCACAGCGACCCTGCTGGTTGTTCAAGACGCGCCATGGCCGAGCCTGTGCCGCTCGCGTTCTCACGCGCCGTGCCTGCTGCACGAGGCGCCGCCATTCCCGTCCGCGCGAGGTCGGGTAGGAAGTGAGCCGCAGCCCACGATTAAGTCGGTAACATCTCCACCAAATGGAAACGTCAAAGCAATTAACGCGTCCGTTAATTATTAATTAATGACTCTTATCAAATGGAAACGTCTTTTAATTTTTGAAACGCCGTCTTATTGGAATTTTTGTATCAACATCGCTTTATGCAATCGATTACCTGCTGTAATCTGATATACTTTTTGCATAAATCGCAGATGGCCGGAATCATGAACCGGGAGTTTGAGGAGTTGGCTCAGAACGGGCTGAACTACCTGACCTGGGCCTCGGACGTGGTACTCGTCCTTGAGGGCCGGAAGCTTAAGGGAGCATTGGATGCGGGGACCAAGACGGCCCCAGCACCACCACTTCGGCGGAAAACGCCCAAGCACTGCATTTCCTCCGCCATCATATGTGTACTACGCTGAAACACGAGTACATGGCAGAACGGAGTGCTTCAGCCCTGTGGACCGCCCTCGAGGCACGGTTCGCTAGGCTGAAGTACACCATTAAGCCGCGGGCGGAGGCGGACTGGATGCGTCTGAGGTTTGCGGACTTCAAGACGGTGGGAGACTACAATTCGGCTTTACACCGGATCTGTACTCAACTTCAGCTATGTGGTACCACTACCACGGAAAGTCAGAAGATTGAGAAGACTCTCTCCACGTTCCATCCATCAGCTCTCCAGAGTGCGCGGGTCTACCGCCAGGAGAACTTCACGCAGTATGCTCTGCTTATCGACGCCCTCCAGGTGGCTGAGGCGCAGGATGAGGTTCTCAAAAAGAACTTCAACTCGCAGCCTTTCGGAGGGGGTCCAAGTCAGGAAGTTTATGCCGGCACCTACAAGGTGCGCCAGCCCAAGTTCAAGAAGCGTGGCAAGAAAGGCAAGAAGGGACCTAACCCTCCCCACCCGGCCAAGCAACATCAAGCGTGTCAGGGGAGGCAAGGCCCCAGGATTGCTTCCGTTGCGGCTCCAAGACCCATTTCTCAAGGCAGTGTCGTGCCCCAAAGCACGTCGTGGACGCGTACAAAGCCAAGAAGGCGCGCGAGACACACCATGTCCAGGTGGAGGCACCACCGGCACCCGCAGCGGGTCCCGTGATGATCCCCACGCCCACCGCCGCGCCCGTCGTGGCGCAGAGCGAGGCGCCTGTGGAGGCACATATGGCGGTTCACACGAACGCCATCGTGTCCATGGAGGTTGCGCACACCGTGCCCCTTCCAGCGCCACAGCTGGACATCCACTCTGCCGCGGCGATGCTCGCTAATGGAGAAGATGAGTGAGCTCGAGATTAGAGCTGAGGTGGATGGATACTTTGCGGAATCCACCTAAATTCCCCTCATTTATTTCATGATTCCTTTATGGCAATAAATTTGATACAATTATTTCGATTTGGTTGTAAGCTCTATGAGAGCAATAATGTTTGTTTCACAACATTTATTCGTTCATCGGCGATTGGATGAACTTGTTTTCATTCATTTATTCCATCATTTAATAGAGATTATTGTGTTATGTTCTGAAATATTTGTGCGTTTATGTATTAATGTTGCATCTTCCTCGCTTCATTTTTATTAACTAGACGCTATATTTTAGAACACGTGTGGCGCCCGAATGGAGGAAACGTGCCTTGCCGATAGCGGTACCACTAATACCATCTTGAGAGAAACAAAGTATTTTGACTCCATTACTAAAATTGAGGGGAATATTACGACGATCGCCGGATGCGGTTCGCATGTAGTTGGCTCCGGACGAGCAACTATTATACTCCCCATGGGAACAACTTTGGTCATCAATGAGCCATTGTTGTACCCAGAATCGACTCGTACTCTCTTAAGTTTTAAAGATATTCGTGCTAATGGTTTCCATATTGAGACCCATGATGATGACAATGGTAGAGAATACCTACTCATCACAAAGCACGATGAAAATGGTAAACATGTTGTCGAAAGGCTTCCTTCATTCGCTACAGGGTTGTACTACACCAAGATTGTAGCACCGCCTGTGTACACTACCCTTAAAACTGTTTTTCGAAGCTCTGAACTTTTTAGCCTCTGGCATGATCGGTTAGGCCATCCCGGTCTTAGAATGATGAGAAATATAATTAACAACTCGAATGGTCATAGTGTTAATGTCAAAAATTTCCTGAATCCTGATGATTTCGTGTGCTCCGCATGCGCTACGGGGAAATTAATCATTAGACCATCCCCCTAAAGGTGAAGGATGAAATTCCCGCGTTCTTGGAACGTATCCAAGGGGACATATGCGGTCCTATTCAGCCCCTCTCGGGTCCGTTTAGGTACTTCATGGTGCTCATCGATGCTTCCTCTAAATGGTCCAATGTTAGCCTGCTGTCAACAAGGAACCATACTTTTGCAAAGTTGATCTCCACTACAAGAAATGTGATATTTGTTGACGAAAACCCTGGTGACGAAATTGCATACCGTCATGGATATGTCCTAATAGGTGACGGATTCATCTTTCGTCACGCATGTACTGTAATGCTTGACGGTATGATTTTTCGTCAACAAAGAATCGTCACCCATTACCCAACCCGGAAGGGCTTCCATCGTGTCTGTTCATAGGTGACGAAATCAAGATCGTGGTGTATAATACGGACCCCACATGGCAGGTAAAAAATAATTAGTTATAATTTTTACTTTATTTTTTGTTGCGGGACCAGTAGTCAGAAAATATATTAAATGTTGACCCAATTGTCAGGAACATAATTAATTAAATAAAAATAGTGGTTTGGAAGAATCGAACACAGGGCTTTGGCTTTATCGACGCGGAGTGTTACCGCTGAGATAGATATGTAATTTTGATCTGGATCCGTAACAACAATATTTGATATATACATTAGGGCAACATATTTATTTCAATGGTGTGATCTTGATGTTACGACATAATAATTTCCTTAATAACTCTTTCGGCCGCGGGTGTCGCATTTAAGTCGCGCCGCTAGCAGACACGGCCTATCTAGGCGATCTTGCTAATCGTCGAATCGACTAGGGTTCTCGTCGAGGTGAGAAGAAATCCGTGAAGGCTCCATTGTGGGGCGGCGAGGCGCATCAGCGGTGAGTTCTCCTGTTTGTTCGTTAGGTCTAGATTTTTTTATCAGTTGTCAAGATCTGTTCTGAAGAACGTTGGCATGTTCTTAACTGAATTGTAGGCAATGGATCGAAGTTGGATAACTGATGGCACTAATAAGTTCACACCAAAGTACATGAAAGGTGTTAGCGATTTCATCAGGTTTGCGCGAGAACACTTGGACAATACAGATGAACCAATCTTGTGCCCTTGCCAGAACTGCCTAAATCTGATACGTCAGGATATTAAAACGGTCGAGGAACACTGCAATTGTGATGGTATGTCCCTTACGTATACAAGATGGAGTGTACATGGGGAAGGTTTCAGTGATGACGAAGGGCAGGGTAGAGACGATGGTGCGTACGATAGTGACAATGATGAAGAATTAGATGAAGACAATGGTGATTGTTATGTAGATGATTCTTCTACTATGATAGATGATCTGCAGAAGTCTGGAAATCAAGGTCCTAACCTGCCAAATTTGTATGCTAATCTAATTGAGGCAGCGAAAAAAGAACTTCATGAGGGATGCACCACTTTCACTAGGTTGTCGTTCATTATTAAGCTCCTTCATGTCAAATCATACAGCCGGATAACAAACAGAGGATTTGATCTGTTACTTCTGTTGTTACGTACAGCTTTGCCAAATGTGGACTTCCCCAAATCCTATGCTGACGCTAAGAGTGTTCTTTCTGATGTTGGGCTTGGTTATGAGACAATTCATGTATGCAAGTTTGATTGTTCTTTATTTTGGGGAGATCACAAGGACGCTACGCATTGCCATGTGTGTGGATTATCAAGATATAAAGACCCTACTGGAAAAAAGAAAATCCCTCACAAGGTGTTAAGGTACTTTCCTATAATTAAAAGGTTGCAGAGACTATTTGTTAAAAAGGAAATGTCGACACATACTAGATGGCACAAAGAGAAGAGGGCTGTTGAGGACAATGTGCTGAGGCACCCTGCTGATGGTGAGGCATGGAAGCACTTTGATGACAAGTTTGATTGGTTTGCTAAAGATCCTCGTAACATAAAACTAGGTTTTGCCACAGACGGCTTCAGTCCCTTTGGAAGTATGACTAATCCTTACAGTATGTGGCCTGTTTTTGTCATTCCTTACAACTTCCCACCATGGATGTGCATGGATCAATCCAATTTCATGATGGCATTGCTAATCCCCGGAAAGTATTCCCCAGGGAAAGATTTTCAAGTATTTATGCAACCACTAATAAAAGATATGATGCAGCTATGGAGTGGTGTGAATACATTTGATGCATGCACAGAGGATTATTTCCCATTGCATGCTGCGTTTCTTTGGTCTATTCATGATTATCCTGGATATGCCACTATGTCAGGCCGAAGCACAAGAGGATTTCATGCGTGTGTGCATTGCGATGAGAATCCTTGCTATGAATCTTTGAAAAACAAAATTGGATATATTGGGCATCGGCGATTTCTTCGTCAAGATCACCCATACAGGAGCAGCAGACTTTTCAATGGAAAAACTGAGCCCAGAGATCCACCAAGGAGGTTCACACCCAAAGAAGTATATGAGAAGGTAGAAAGGGTTAAGGATTTTGAACATGGGAAAAATCCAATTAATAGAAAGCGGAAGCGTGCAGCTGTAGCCGGTGAACCAACCTGGCACCTGAAAGTCAGCTTACATCATCTACCATACTGGAAAGAACTTAAGTTAGCTCACAACTTAGATGTGATGCATATTGAGAAGAACATATGTGACAATATTGTTGGTACACTACTTGAACTTCAGGGAAGGAATAAGGACACTGTTAGTGCTAGAATTGATTTGAAGAAATTCAAAATCAGGAAGAAGTATTGGTTGAAGAAAATTGTGAAGGATGGTGATGATGCACCAGTAACTTATGCGAAGCCCCCTGCACCGTGGACGCTTTCGAAGGAACAGAAGAAACATTTGTGTAGGTATTTGGCAAACACCAGGTTCCCAGATGGTTATTGCGCAAACTGGGGAAGATGTGTGGATATTGATGGTTGTAAGGTCACCGGTATGAAGACGCATGATTGCCACATACTTCTGCAGCGAGTGTTGCCGGCTAGGCTCAAGGGAATTGCATCTAAGGAAATGTATGAGACTATTGCAGAGCTAGGAAGATTTTTTAGGGAGCTGTGTGCAAAAACCCTGAAAGTTGATGTGCTGAAACGATTGAAGGTTGAAATTGTTGTGATCCTATGCAAACTTGAGAAGCTCTTCCCCCCAGCTTTTTTTGATGTAATGGTGCACTTAGCTATTCATCTTCCTGATGAGGCTCTTTTGAGGGGACCTGTTCATTATGGTTGGATGTATCCAGTTGAGAGAAGATTAGGTTATCTCAAGTCTACGGTCTGTAACAAAGCAAGGCCCGAAGGTTCTATCGCAGAGGGCTACATTGTTGATGAGTGTTTGATCTTTTGCTCTAGATTTTTCAAGGATGACACAGAAACAAGATTTAACAAAGATGATAGGAACCAAGATATACAGAGAAAACCTGATCGTGATGAGATCGAAGTATTTTCAGTTGGAGCTAAAGGTCTTGGGAAATCCACTTTGAAACATTTTGACAAGGAATTTGACAAAATGGTTTGGTATGTGCTGAACAACTGTGAAGATGTACAGTGTTATATCAAGTAAGTAATTAGCTTCACTTTACTAACTATTTCTTAATGTTGCACAAATAATTGTCTTGTATTTGATATGTTTTTGTTGTTTGTTTTAGTGAATTCCGACAAGAATTGTTCGGTAGGGGTGTGAGTGACATCGAGGATACGGTTCAGAGAGAGTTTGCAGGTTGGTTTCAAAAGCATGTGAGACAGTTGGACAATGCATCGGAAGATTTGAAGTCTCTAGCTGCTGGGCCAGACCGGCGTGTAATAGTATACGCTGGTTGCAACGTAAAGGGTGCTAGGTTTCGCATGCTTACTCGGGATAAAGACCTCAAGACTCAAAATTCTGGCGTAGTGACTAAGGGATCTTTTGGTGATCAAGAAGAGAGTGAGTTCTATGGTGTTCTGCAAGAAGATCTTTAACTACAGTACGGGACTAACAAGCACGGCGATAGATCTGTGTACTTGTTTCGTTGCGACTGGTTCGATCTTGCAGGCAGGGGTTCCAAGATAAAAGATGATGGATATTTTAAAAGCGTTAATACTTCTGTACTATGGTTCAATAATTCACCATTTATATTGGCGAGTCAAGCGGAAACATGCTTTTATTTGGAGGATACAAAGTTTGGTCATCCTTGGAAAGTGGTGCAGAAGTTCAGCCATAGACACGTGTACGATGTTCCAGAATTAGAAGTTGCAAACGATGATGCATATCTACGGAATGAAGATGCATACCAGGAGGATGAAGGTTCAGTGGATCATACATTTGATGATGTTGTGGACCTAGACGAGGAAGCAGAGGTGGAAGAAGAGGAGGATGATCATCGTGATGATGAAGTCGTACATATTGATGCTCGTACAATTCGTGAACTAGAGAATGAGGATGACAGTCCCAATGTTGACATGGATATGACCGAAGATGAACAAGTTTTCATATTTGAAGAGAACAGAAATGATGACGCGGAAAAAACTTCAGATATAGATAGTGATGTAGATTGATAGAAACGTGTAATGCATACTACTATATGTTTTGTTCCAAACATTTGAAATGCTTTGATTTTGATGTTTGTACGATCTCGAACTTGGCATTGAATTATCCATCATAGTTGACATATTAAGTTGTGTCTCTCCAAAACGCTGCCGCGAAAGACAAAACTGACCTAAACGCTGCCGGGCAGGATAGGTGTGGTGGGCAGATAGTCCAGAAGGGTTTCAGAGCAAATTATTAAGAAAGCTAAAATATGGACAGATATAAGAAAAGCAGAAATGTAAGTAACATAACTTCGGCAAAGGTTTTAATTAATCCAGACTTGACAGAATTACAACCAGCAGCACGATATGACTAAATATTGTTTTGACACAAGCAAAATCAACAATCGAAGAAAGAGTCTTAACATTGAATTTAAACCTAGCAAGGGGGCTGCATAGTTGGACACACGGGCATCATGAATCACTGAGTAGATACTCCAGATCAATTTCAAGCACATGGGAAGCAAACAAGTAAACCCCATCATTTCCCAGGTAGAGCAAGAATAGCATCTTGTCACCAATCTTGAGGTGTTTTTCCTTGTCCATGAACTCCTTCCAGCCACTCACGCAGAGACGACCATCGTCAGAAGAAATAGCGTACGTTGCACTCACCAAAGTTCTCGGATGGCACACAATCTTGATGGTACCATATTGTTCCATACGTTTAGGAACCAAACGAGCTGGGATTTTCTGTTCCATCAAAACACATAGGGTCAAGAAAAATGAAAACAATGGAAACAGTTAGCAAAACAGTACTTTAGGAATAAGAATAGAGTTTAGTACTAATTACCACGTGTTTGTTGTAATTTTCACTGTTTGTCCAGTTCAGAGTATGAAGCATTGGGACAACTAGTGCTCCTAGATCAAAATCTCCAGCATTGTGGTAGTCAACAAGGTATTCTAAGTTGTCCACCTGTAGAATCACTGTATGCATCATCCTCCAATTTATCATGGTTCCATCAGTAGCAGTGATTGAGTCAATAATGTCACGCTTCGTACGGGTCAACTGGTAGTACGCTGCAAAATTAATAAAACTGAAATAAGTGGAAGTAATTTGTGGCAAATAATTGGCAAACAAATAATAGAATCATCATTATGTGCAGAATAAAAGAAGATGCAGTAAGTAGGAAAATTACATGGATGGACGATTGGATGAGTTCCAGTTATGACACGAGTATCTTGACAAAAGGAGTTAATTTTGAAAATTAACTCCATGCCAACCTTGAAATCATAAACTCTAGCAAATTCATTCCAAAATCTTCCGTTCAGATAGGTTCTCCCAGCTCTGTTGGTAACATTAACAATGAAAGAAAAGCCATCTTTGGTTGTCAGTGTAGCTTCAAAAGTTGTCCTGTCGGAGGTTTTGACACCATACTTCTCAAGGAAATATGGTCTGATGTAGCAAGGGATCACCTGCAGAAGTGTAGAAACTTATCATAAACATGAACAATTAATTGGAGGATCATAACAAGAAGTTCATTATTTTAAAACAGAACAGTAATTAATTGACTTCATATAAATAGTTACATGTCCTAAAATAATACTTGTCAGTAATTCATGTAAATAGTTAGTCCTGAAATAGTAACTGTTACTAAATCATATGAATATTTACATGTCCTAACATATTAATTGATTGTACTACAGATTGGGACCTTGAAATAACCATATTTGCATGTAGGTACATCACAAATTCACGCACATGCGTTATCAATATAGATAACAAAGAACTGAATCATAATTAAACAGTTCATACGTGTGGCGAATAACAATACCAAAACAATAAATTTGCTATACATGCTACCAGTACATATGGTGAAAAACATATTCATCTTCAAAAGCATTAGAAAAACATATTCTATTACCGTCTTGTCCTCAAAATCCTCTTGCAGGGTTTGCACGAAAAAACCTAGGGTGATGTTCCGACCGCCGCACATCCCCTTCTTGTCAAAACAAACAGGACACTGAAAAAATAAAAATGAAGAACAGATCATATTCATAAACAACGATCGCGACGATAGTTTTCTGTAGTCAAATAGCTGCGGATACGTACTCCATTGGTTAGCGCCATCCCTGATCTCGACGCTGAGCGAGAGTTTCAATGCTGGAGCAGAAAATGTGCGGCGGCGAGATAGGTGTCGGCGGCGAGATACGTGGTGAGACGTGGCGGCGGCTGAGGGAGGGCGTGTGAACGAGGGGACGGTTGGATTCCAGAATAAATACCGCTAGGTCAAGAGGTGAGTCAAGGCGCCGGTAGTGGGATTTTGATGTGACAACACATATACCGCAGGGCCACATGTCAGTGGGTTAGTACATCGCCGGCTAATTTTTGTGTATAAACCAACCGCACTGTAATTATTTCTCCACCGGCCCCTGTCTTCTCAAATGGTCAGTCCCCACCGCTCCTCTGTTTCCCTTCTGCTTATCTTCTCGTCTTCTCCGCTAGCAGTCCAATCCTTTCTTCTCCCCCGCGGCGTAGCCATGAACTTCGTGGACTACTTCTCCCGGACGTTCACCGTCCAAATCCATGGCGAGCAGACGATCGAGGCGGTGTACACCAACGATCCATCTGAAGTGCAGCGCGTCCTCGCCATGTACGAGGAATGGTTCTAGGAGGGAGACCCCAAGATCATGGGGCTGGACATGGAATACACCCGCGCGCCGAATGACAAGCAGTTGGCCGTTCTGCAGTTGGCCATGCGCCGCCATGTACTCATCTTCCACTACTCCAGGTATGAACTCCTTGCATGTCTAAATGTGTTGCCGTTTTGAGGGTTTTTTGTTTGAGCCTATATGCCACACTTTTAGATTCATAGTTACGGCCGAGAGAAGTTTCGACATCTAGTTCTGTCTTGCGGGTTTTTGATTATCCTTGTTGTTCCACTATTGTCACTACAATTTTTGGGACTAGATGTGAGTCAAACAGATGGTAATGCCACGGATTAGGTTCAATTAGTAATGGTGGATCAACAAAAAAATAGAACAAGTCAATCAAATTAGAATTGGTATGTATAAACATCTCCATAAATGTTTCAGTGTATGGTTATTTTGTTTCATCCTTGATACTACTAGATGCTCAAACAGATGGCCATGCCGCTCATTGCGTTCATATTTATCCTCTACAATTGAATTCCAAATATGAGATAATTTGTTCACAATTTAAATTTCAGAGTTGTAAGTCTCCTTTGATTATTGCAGCGCTGACCATTGGCAGTCTCCGGATCTGGCGGATTTTCTTCGCTTCAAAGAAATCACCTTTGCTAGCGTCAACAAGAGGACGGACATAGGGGTTCTTTACCGCTGGGGTGGTGTCATCATTCCACCTTGGTACTATGTGGATCTCCAGGACCTGTACAAGCTCCCTCGGAATGACCACGTTGGAATGAGCAAGATGGCAGAAGACCTCATTGATCCCTGGTACAAGGACATGAAGAAAAAATTCCCATGGCAGGCACACTACAGGTGGGAGAAGATATCACTCGACCAGATCAACCTGGATTATGCAGCCATAGATGGCTTTGTTTCCTTCGAGCTGTACAGGGTGATGCTGGAAAGGCTAGCCCTTGGACTTCCACTAGGATTCCAGCCTGAAGAAGAAGATTCAGACGATTCAGGAGAAGAAGTTCCAGAAGATTCAGAAGATGAGGAAGAAGCTTCAGATTAGGCCAACAAGCGGCAGAAGCTGGCCTACATCACTTCCTGAAATGTAGTTTGCTAAATTGCGTCTTGTTATGTTTATAGTTCGGTTTGGATGATGAACAAGTAAGACTTGCTAGCTGTGTTGCTTTTGCTCTGCGGTTGAAACAATGTTATGTTGGTGCTTCAGTTGATATTTTCTTCCTGATGAAAAGTATGCTACATAACCAAGTTTGCTTAAATGCTTAATTGCTTCCTACAACAATGTTGATTCTACACCAAAAGACACATGTTGCAAGGTTGATCAAGCTTTCGGCCTCGATGTTTTGACCATAATGCCCAAAATTCACTCCTAAGTGCTCATTTTTGAATCAAACTTGGCCAAACCATTGTCAACATGTGTGGATCATATTTTATACGTGATTCCACCAACACTGCATGACTCATATGAGTTTAAATTGATTTTTATATGAATTTAACCAATTTTCATGCATTATTTCCATTTTCTGGCCTTTTTCTTCCAAGAAAATGATTAACACACCTACAATTGTCAGAAAATTCGGAAAATCTACAAGCCCACCTATTATGTGTGCATGACCACTCACAAAAAAATGAAGCTCAATCTGAATCTTCTTTGTGCACCTGTTGCTCGAAACATGCCCTATCACCGACATGGTCGATGTGGACCAACCCATATGTTGGTTTGAGCACCATAAGGTTTCACAAGTGCTGTCCAAATGAAAAACCCACAAACATGATCCTTGCAATCAACAATGTTGATTCTACACCAAAAGACACATGTTTCATGGTTGATCAAGCTTTCGGCCTCGATGTTTTGACCATAATGCCCAAAATTCACTCCTAAGTGCTCATTTTTGAATCAAACTTGGCCAAACCATTGTCAACATGTGTGGATCATATTTTATACGTGATTCCACCAACACTGCATGACTCATATGAGTTTAAATTGATTTTTATATGAATTTAACCAATTTTCATGCATTATTTCCATTTTCTGGCCTTTTTCTTCCAAGAAAATGATTAACACACCTACAATTGTCAGAAAATTCGGAAAATCTACAAGCCCACCTATTATGTGTGCATGACCACTCACAAAAAAATGAAGCTCAATCTGAATCTTCTTTGTGCACCTAGCTTCAAAAAGAGCCGTTCACCGACATGATCGATGTTGGTCCACACATGGGTGGATCCAACCAACATGAGGCTTCACAAGTGTTGTCAAACAAAATCACACAATGGTGAACATTCAGATATATTTGTGGTGAGTTTACACCACAACACACATATGCAAAGGTTCAAACAATTTCAGGGATCGACGTTTCGGCCATTATGGCCAAAATTAATGCCCTTATTAGTGTAAATTCACATCAAACAACACCAAAACCTTTGTGAAATTTGTGATTCAAATTTTGTACATGAATGTGACAACATTTAGTCAGTCTCATGAGTTCATGATGATTTTATATTGAATTAGGCATTTCTATGGGTTTTACTCATTTTCTGTCCTTTTTCTTTGAAGAAAATAAACAAACACCTACAATAGTTAGAAAATTCTGAAACTCCTCAAGCACACATAATTTGCCTTCATGAGCACTCACAAAAAAAGTCAGCTCAATCTGAATCTTCAAAGTGCACGTAGCTTCAAAAAGAGTTGTTCACCGACATGATCGATGTTGGTCCACACATGGGTGGATCCAACCAACATGAGGCTTCACAAGTGTTTTCAAACAAAATCACACAATGGTGAACATTCAGATATATTTGTGGTGAGTTTGCACCATAACACACATATGCAAAGGTTGAAACAACTTCCGGGATCGACGTTTCGACCGTTATGCCCAAAATGCCCTTATTAGTGTAAATTCACATCAAACAACACCAAAACCTTTGTGAAACTTTGTGATTCAATTTTTCTACATGAATGTGACAACATTTAGTCAGTCCCATGAGTTCATGATGATTTTATATTGAATTATGCATTTCTACAGGTTTTACTCATTTTCTGTCCTTTTTCTTTGAAGAAAATAAACAAACACCTACAATTGTCAAAAAATTCTGAAACTCCTCAAGCACACATACTTTGCCTTCATGAGCACTCACAAAAAAATTCATCTCAATCTGAATATTCAAAGTGCACCTAGCTTCAAAAAGAGCCGTTCACCGACATGATCGATGTTGGTCCACACATGGGTGAAATTTGTTGATATGAATTTTCTACATGAATATGACAACATTTAATCAGTCCCAAGTTCACCTACATGATCAGTGTTATGAGTTTATACATATGGAATTTGGATTTTTTTCATGCGGTTAATTCAGTTTGTGGTAATTTTTTACAATAAAATAAACATGTACAGTTCCATTTTCAGAAAAATCTTTTTTCTTTCACGGCAAAATCTTGTTCCCTCCAAATTTTACTACTACGCTCCCAAAACGCCCAAATTTTTTCGTTCCCTCCACTCCTCCCACGCACCCCACCGATCAAATATTTCGCCCTCCCTCATATACGTCGTGCCTCCCCCATGATTTACGTGCATCTTAACTCCCCACCCCCAGACCTCATCCTCTCGTGCTCACCCAGATCCGGTGTCTTCGCCGGCCGTTCTTGCCATCTCGCCTCTACCTCCCGGTGGACGCCATGGCCGGCACTCGTCGAGGCGTCAAGGGCAACGATCATCGCGCACAGACACCGAAGAAGGCGCCCTCTAAGAAACAAGGTAAATCTATCGGTCCGTTTTGCCCTATATCTAGATCTTGCATACTTGATAGATCAGGGCATGTTAGCAGTGAGTTCTACGTGTTCGTACACACCACATGATTGGATTGATTGGTTCCGAAGGTTCTACGATCCAATCACCGACATCATACGTAGGGTTTATCGATTTTCTTCTGTAGACAATCATGCCGTGCTGCTCTACGATCTCTGCCATGTCGTTGCAAACCAACTCTCTCTTCTCTCTGTAACTCACTCTGTCGCAAGAACGAAGGTAGAAGAAGAAGATGAAATCGCCATCCCACGATCCTCTCGGCGTGCTAGCGATCCTAACAGACAGGAAAAAAAAGTCTTACACCTATCTACTCACGCGAGATCACAGGCGATCATCGACACGACTTATTTGTGAAACTAGTGTTAACTCACGAACTTCTAGCCGTTGTCGACAACAGCCAGAAATGCTACAGTAACCTGAAACTGTCGAAATCTTCAGAGATGCAGTGCAGTGTTTAAACTAACATGCCATCCCGCATCGTAGTTTGTAGGTACATATATGTTCGTGTACTGATACTGACGAGGTGTACCCTCATCAAATCCCATGGTTAAGGACCTAGGGTTGAGATTATGGGGAGAGAACGTGGTAGTACTGGTAGTTTCGTCGGCTGACAAGCAGAGGCAAAGATTTACCCAGGTTCAGGCCCCTCAGGTGGAGGTAAAGACCCTACTTCCTGCTTGTCTGGTATTGATTGTGGATTATGCGGTTACAAGGTGGCTCCGGCGAGACGACGATCTCGCAAGAGCTTGGGTGGTTCGAGTATGGCTTGGTCCTAGATCGGCACCCCTCCCAGCCTTTAAATAGGCTGGGTCTCGGGAGTTTGTAACCGACCTAGTTTACACATAAGGAAAGTATAAACCGACTATGTCTATGTCTAAACTTGGAAGTTACTCCATCTTGTTGGGCATCTCGTCTTGGGCTTCGAGTCGTATCTTCGCTAGTTGGGCTTTTAGTCATCACGTGCACCAGGTACCCTCACGTAGGGTACCCGAGATGTATATCCTTGTCAGTAGCCCCTGAGTACTTGTCTGACTCGAAGAATCGGGCATGGACTCGTTCGTAAGTGCACGTCATATGCTTAGCATTATAATTGGAATTCCTGTATGAATAGCACATGTTGGCTATGTCGAGTATTTCATCGACTGTGGTTTTTGCTTATGATGATCAAGGGATAACAGCTTAGCAGGCCCAGTTCACTCGACGGATCGGGACTGGTTAACTACACATTTGGGTAACACCTTACTAGATTTCAATCAAACTCGAGTCCCCGGACTCGAATCTGGAACAAACTGGTCAGATTCGACTAGGCCGCTGAGGTCTTACTGAGTCGATCTGCAGTATAACTTTGAATTTTACCCAACGCGTCCGTCGGGATTTTTCATCATGTCTGCTGACACGGAAAGTATAAGGATTGACGTTGCTGGAACGGTCCTTAGCCCAGCTCGAAAGTTCGGGGGTCTTACCTTTGCACTATGCGTGCAGCATCCAAGGTATTTGCGACGGACGCAACTCGGGAATGTTTCGAGTATGATTTTACATATGAAAACAGTCGATATACTCATCGACTGACACTTTGACACTATTTTATCGGGTGCGCGACAGCGCTCCCGATGGGAGTAGCCCCCGAGATTGTGCTTTATTGATTGCAATGAAGGATAATCTCAAAACCATCCTTCTCGACATTTGTTAGTCGAAGAAAACCTTTTGCCATAATTCTATCGGGTGCGCGTCAGCGCTCCCGATGGGAATAGCCCCCGAGATTGTGCTTTATTACTTGTAATGGAGGATAATCTCAGAATCACCCAGTCATGATCATCTTTAGTCGAAGAAATTTTTGATACGCTCCCGATGGGAGTAATATGTATTTGATCGTAGAGACAGTCGAGTGACCATACACTCGACAAACAATCGAGTGATTAATATGCTTTGGGCTAACCCGACATCTTTTCTAAACAAATTTGCTGCAATGACGTCAGGGATGACGCTTTATGGCGACTGCGCCACCTGACACGCGGTGGCGTGTGCTGTGCTGCGAGAGATGGGACGTGACACGTCTTGTGGGCCCATTGTACCGTTTGGACTGGATTTGACCGTTCAAGCACGATTTCTCCGGAGCCAAGATGGTAGTTCCTAGATTCCCGTGCGTAGTGGGCGGAGTGGCCGGCGACGGTTGCCCTCCATGGCTACCACGTGTACGGTTAGATTTGCTTATGTGCCCACGATCTCGCATCGACGGTGCGGATTCTTTTGCTTTTGAGGTTAAAAAGGGGACGGCGGCGTAAATAGTGCTTTTACTTGCCATTTGCTCTCCGTCGCCGCTACTTCTTCTTCCTCCTCTCGCATCGCCATTGCCTCAGAGCAAAGCTTGTGCAACCACCACCGCGATGACGAAGCCTACCACCCGAAGGGGCAGGAGTGCTGCATCAGCGGACAGCGCCGCGGGAGCCGCTGCCATTGGCTTGAAGAGGGAGAAGGGCGCGTGGACCAAATCCACCTGCAGCAAGAGGATGCTCGCTGGCCAGCGGAACGACGGGCTGATCCCTGAGGACACCTCTCAAGTTCGCCTCCCCGGTGCCGAGGTAATCCCGCGCCCAGGCCCCAATGAGCGGGTCTGCTTTGTTGATTTTGTGAACAGGGGATTCTCCTTCCCTGTTCACAACTTTCTTCGTGCACTAATGCACGTTTATGGAGTGCAATTGCACGATTTTACGCCCAATGGGCTTTTGCACATTGCGTGTTACTTCGTCCTTTGCGAGTGCTTCTTGGGCGTCGCACCCCACTTTGGTCTGTTCCGCCGCATCTTCAACGTCAAGCGCCAGCACAGCACCAAGGGACCTGGTGGTTTTGGAGTACAGGCTCGACCTGATGTCGAGTACTTCAAGATCAACTTCCTGGAGTCTGTGCAAGGATGGCGCCAGAAGTGGTTCTACATCAAGGATGTGACCATTGGCGACCAAACCTTCGGATTGCCTTCCTTTGACGCAGACGCCCTGGTGAAGAAGAGGCCATCATGGATTGCCCAGCCGACCGGAGTCGAAGCCGAAGAGGCTGACATTCTGATGGAGAAGGTGCTGAAGCTTCAGACCACTGCTGGTCGAGAGGTCACAGGGATCTGATACGTCTCAAACGTATCTATAATTTTTGATGTTCCATGCTGTTATTATATCAATTGCTACATGTTTGGCTACACTTTATATCATTTTTATGCATTTTCTGGGACTAACCTATTAACAAGATGCCACAGTGCCAGTTCCCTGTTTTCTGCTGTTTTTGGTTTCAGAAAATCTATTAAGGAAATATTCTCGGAATTGGACGAAACAAAAGACATCGTCAATAATATCACGAGGAGATCACGGAGTCCAAAGGGGAGTCGGAGCAGACCCACCAGGGGCCACGCCAACTAGGGCGCGGCCCAGGGTGGGCCCGCGCCCCCCTATGGCGTGGTGGCCCCCCTCGGCCACCGACGCCGCCTCTTCGCCTATATATTCTCCGCGACGCGAAAACCCTATTACGGTCGATCATATTCCACGAAAAGTTCCGTCGCGGCCGTCATCGTCAATCTCAGATCGGAGGAGTTCTGAAGCTCTTCCCGGCACCCTGCCGGAGGGGAGATCATCACCGGAGGGCTCTACATCACCATGCCTGCCTCCGGAGTGATGCGTGAGTAGTCCATCCCTGGACTACGGGTCCATAGCAGTAGCTAGATGGTTGTCTCTCTACCTTGTGCCTCCATGTTTAGATCTTGTGAGCTGCCTAACATGATCAAGATCATCTTATTGTAATGCTAGATGTTGTGTTTGCTGGGATCCGATGAATATTGATACCATGTTTATTCAAGTTGTTTATCTATGTGCTCTTGATCTTGCATGCTCTCCGTTGCTAGTAGATGCTTTGGCCAAGTAGATGCTTGTGACTCAAGAGGGGGTATTTATGCTCGATAGTGGGTTCAGTCTCTAGATATCTGGATCAGTGACAGAAAGGTCTAAGATGGTAGATGTGCTGTTGCTACTAGGGATAAAACATTGGTGCAGTGTCCAAGGGCACTTGTATTGATTACATTACACACTTTACTTCATGCAATAATCTGTTGTTAGCAACTTAATACTGAACAGGATGCGGATGCTGCCTTGAAGGTGGATTATTTAGGCATAGATGCTGTTGGAATAACGGTCTATGTACTTTGTTGTAATGCCCAACTAGATTTCATAGTAGACATCTTGGCATGTATTGCATTGTTATGCCCTCTCTATTTGTCAATTGCCCAGCTGTAATTTGTTTACCCAACATGCTAGTTATCTGTTCTGAGAGAGACACCACTAGTGAACTGTGGACCCTGGTCCAATTTCCTCATACTGTTTACACAACCTGCTGCAATCATCTGTTTCCTGTTACTTGCTGTGTTTCCTGCTGTTTTCCACACCATACGTTTAACTCTTTGTTTCTGCAAGACCGGAGAGATTGACAACCTCTCTATTTCGTGTTGGGCAAAGTTCTGGTTTGTGTCTGTGCAGATTCCACGTTGGTGCAAGCTCCCTAGCGCCAGGGGGAGTCAACATCAACAACCTTCCAATTGATCGTCAAGTCCTACTGGATTGATAACCTTGGGTAGATTATTCAAGGGAAAACTTCTGCTGTCTACATCATAACCTTCCTCTTGGGGTTCACCAACACGTAGCCATCAGGATCCATCTGCTAGCCATTATGGCCAAGAGGCGAGTGCAGCCTCTCCGAGCCCGAGTGCATGCTTTGTGGGCATATGGTGGGGCTTCTGATCCAACCCGCTCACGCGCAGTCGAGCTATCTGATGCGGAAGCGGAGAAGTTGGTAAGGAGCCTTACCAAGCTTACTGATGAAGATCCCTGCGAGATGAACTCGCCTGTGCCTCCTTATGAGACCAGCAACCCTCTGCAGAGGTAACAGTTGATACTACATCTCAGTTGATATGTTATGCATGTGTGATGTTGAATCCTTTGTTGTTTATGTGTGCAGGGACACAAAATGTTTGAGTCAATGCCTCCCTTGCCAGAGAGCGGCCCAGTGCGAGACAATGAGCCACTCGAGGCAGATTCTGATGATGAGATGGCTTCACTCGCCACCGCGCACACGCCAGAAGCCGATGAGGGCGATGCTGAGGTGCAAGGCAAGCAGAAGCGGTCGCGCGACGAGGAAGACACCGCTGACTCGGAGGAGAAGGAGGAAGACAGGACGGAGTCGATGACGGCGCCACTCGAGGTTCCCCCGATTCGCTCGCTTCCTCCTCGACCACCGAAGAAATCACGCCCGAGCATGGGTGTGCTTGCACCTGGTCGATTGTGCGACCTTACTGAAGAGTAAGTATCATGTGCATATGCTTTGTAGTGTTATGAATAATACCACCTTGTATACTTATAATGTGTGAAACAGTGTTTCCTCGGATGAGGATATGCCTCCGCCACCTACGGCGGAAAAGAGCAGCGCAGCGTCCACTGCACGGACGCTGCCACCAGAGCAGCCGCCTACCCCGGCAACTCCTGCCGCTACAGCCACAGCTACGCCACCCCAGCCAGAGGTTGCAGCAACTGAGAGCGGAGCTGCGGCTGCAAGTGTCCCTGCGTCGACTTCTTCCTTCTTGGAACACGTAAGTTTGTGCTTGCCATAGTTTTAATCCTCATCGAATGCGAATTTTTTGCCTATACTCAGTTATTGAGTTGTGAATTTGCCCATGTCGTGTATTTAGGCGTTTGTGCGAGAGTTGCTGAAGGCTGGTGCCCAGTATGTGCACAAGAAGACTGAAGCCGCCACCCTGCAGCAGCAATTCGAAGTTGCAAAGAGTGCGTAACTTTTTATGCTATCACCACTTGTTGAGGGTGATTTCTCTTGCAGTCTGCTGATCATGTGTATCTGTTTTTGCAGAGGCCGCCGCTGAAGCGGCAGAAAATTTGAACAACGCCACCCGTCGAGTGGCTGATCTGGAGAAGAGGCTGAAAGCAGCCGAAGTTAGGGAGGAGTCGGTGATTGGTCGACTCTCTGCCGCCAGCACCAGCTTAACTGGTAAGAATTTTTGCTCTGTTCCTTAGATGTTTGAGGTTTCTGATATATGGTGCTGATTACTTTGCCCATATGCTAGGCGTGATGGATGGCCCGACTGCTACTGGCAAGCAGAGCCTTGGCACCTCACTTGATGAAAGTGTGACTGTCTCGTAGGCTACCAGTAGCAGAGCAGGGGAGATGCTAACGTAGGCGGCGAGTGCCCTGGGCGCCCTCCATGGCAGCTTCTTCCCCGACGAGAAGCTACCATCTTCCTTTGCAGAGCTGGTTGATTTATTCAAGCCTGAAGGGACTGCCGTTGATTTATTCAAGCCTGAAGGGACTGCTGTCGCGAGCAAATGGTAAGTGGTGCTCAGACTACTTTTCTCATGTTGCTCGCGCACGGAGTCGAGGCAGATTTTGACGCAGCCACAAAGAAGTTTCCACGGGGTCCTGATGGCAGAACCGTCGGGCTCGGCACTTGGATGGAAGCCGCCAAAACATATGCCCAACAGCTGGTAACAACTGTTGAAGAAAGGGCTGCCAAGGTCCAGGCGAAGAAAACTTCCTCCAAGAAGTCGACGACTTAGCCAGTGACCCCTTTGTTTGACTAGGTCTAGGAATTGCGTCACTTTGCTTTTGCTATATGTAAATTATCAGACATCGTATCTGTCTTGTTATGAAACATGAACTTCAGAGATCGGGAGGCACAGCCCCCGAGCCTTTTGTTTGAGCTCTTTTATGCTTCCTTATGCATTGAATTATTCTGACTGTAGAACCGAGCTTCTAAACCATCGACTGGCCCTGTTGTGGGTGGTTCTTCGAAGTCTCGAAGCGTAAATGACCAGAAAATTATGGAGTACCTTGCACAAAAGCTTTCCGAAGTTACTCGCGAGCTGAAGGACACACAAGATGCATATGCTGAACTGCAGTCGAGGCCATCCCCAACTACGGAACGGGAGGCCTTTTTCTTGAGGAGTTGGAGAGAGTAAATCTACAACTCGAATGTAAGATATTTTTGGATCATCGAGATCTATTCTTTGCGAGGTGACTCAACTGGGCGATGATGGTTCCTTTGTTTTTACGCAGGTGTTTTCTCTGACCCAATAAAGGAGGAGGCAAGGATTCAGGATCGACTCGATGGTCATGCGAGTAGTACTGAGTACTCCACCCACCCCTTTTGGTCAGACAGGGCGAGGAGTGCCATTTTGGTAAGGCTTCTGGACCGGGCTTGGCGCACTGCCATTCGACTGGAGACTTGCAGGTTGGCCTTATTTCGAGTCCACGAAGCTTTGTTTCCTTTGAATGAGCAACCACAGGGCCTTGTGGCTCTGCTGAAGAAATTTCGAAAAGGCAAGGCGATCAAAAAGTTCGTGCGTGAGCAACTGATTAGCGGGGCTAACGTTGCTCTTGCCTTTGTGCGATCGCACCTTCCGCACCTTGATTTGAAAAGGATTGCGATGGGACCCGCACCCTTACCAGGTGGTGGTCCTGTGCCGATGGAGGAGCACTACCAAGAGACACGAGTGGACGCACTGGTCCTAATCCATCGTGTGCTGAAGGAGGAGGAAAAATGGACCGAGCCCAAGGAAGAACCTGTTGAGTAGGTTATGTGTATGGGGGTAACTCCAAAGTGTAAAACGCAACACTTGTGATTATTGTACATTATTTGTTCACTTGTATGTATGCAGCCCCCGAGTGTATCGAGTGGGGTTTATGAAAAACATTTTACATAGATCATGAATTACACAGCTCCCGAGTGCTCGAGTGAGGCTATGAATTTTATGAGAGTTGAAGCTTCAACTTATGCCTGCAGGCCCAGCCCCCGAGTGATTGATTGGGGTTGAGCAACTTTTTCCTTTGTGTTTAGTTTTGTGATCCAGCCCCCGAGTATTCGAGTGTGGCTGGAGTATTATGTTTGAAGGAGCGAAAGATTTGATGTTATGAGATAGCTCAGCCCCCGAGCATACGGGTGAGGCTAAGTTTGTGCTGATAAGTTATGCGAGTAGCAAGCAAGAAAAGTATGAGGAATTTATTGACTATATTCCATTTATGAATGTTAGGCTGCAGGCCGCCTCATTAAAAACCTTCCAGTCCCCTTAGGTACCCTGGTAAGGAAAAGAGCGCGTCTGAAACCTGCAGCCATCCGACATATGAGCCTATTACATTATGCGACTGAGCAATCTAAGCATAGAAACGGCGCAGCTGCGCAACGTTCCAAGGATTGTGAGAGTTCTCCTGTCTTCGTGTGCTTCAGTCTGTATGCTCCACCACCAATGACCTCGGTGATGATGAAGGGTCCTTCCCATGGAGAAGCGAGTTTATGCACCTTCTTTTGCTTCAGTCGAAGTACCAAGTCGCCAACCTCGAAGGACCTGGTACGCAGTCGACGGCTGTGGTAGTTGCGGATCTGCTGATAAACAGCTGTGCGTGAGAGCGCCGTGTTACGTGCTTCTTCTAGCAAGTCGACTGCATCTTCGAGTGCTCGTCTGCATCTTCTTCATTGTATGCTTCGACTCTTGGTGCGTTGAACCTTACGTCTGATGGCAGATTGCCTCTGCGCCGTAGACCATGAAGAATGGAGTGAATTGCGTTGAGGCGTTGGGTGTTGTGCGTAGGCTCCATAGCACAGACGGGAGCTCTTCTACCCAAGCACCCGCAGCCCTTTTGAGTGGCACCAGGAGGCGCTTCTTGATTCCACTTGTCACAAGCCCATTGGCCTTTTCGACTTGGCCGTTTGATTGCGGGTGCGCCACAGATGCATAATTGAGCGTGATATCTTGCTCTTTGCAGAAGGATTTGAATTCCTCAGCCGTGAAGTTTGTACCGTTGTCAGTGATGATGCTATTTGGCACACCAAAGCGGTATATGATGGATTTTATGAAATTGACTGCTGTAGTGGCAGTCGAACTTGTGATGGGTACTGCTTCAATCCACTTGGTGAACTTGTCGACCGCCACCAGAAGGTGAGTATGCCCTCCATGGGAGGATTTTTTGAGTGGCCCAACCATATCGAGCCCCCACTGGGCGAAAGGCCAGGCCAATGGTATTGTCTTCAACGCCGATGCGGGTGCGTGCGGCTTTGTGGCGAATTTTTGGCAGCCGATGCACCTTTTGACTATGTCCTCCGCGTCTTTGAGTGCTGTGGGCCAGTAGAAGCCTGCGCGAAAGGCTTTGGCTACGAGTGATCGACTGCTGGCGTGATGCCCGCAAGTACCTGCATGAATATCACGAAGGATGGCTTGGCCATCTTCAAATGCTATGCAACGCTGGAACATACCTGATATGCTGCGTTTGTAAAGTTCACCGTTGATGACAGTGTATGCTTTAGATCGTCGAGTGACGCGTCTTGACTCTGTGAAGTCTTCGGGTACCTCGCCGCGGAGTATGTATGCGAGGAAGGGTTGAGTCCAAGTTGGCTCGATGAGGAGTACCTCGACTGGTGGGTCCTCTGTGCTAGGTGTTTTGCTCTTGGCTGGTGCGGCTGTGCAGGAGTTGCCGCTTCTTTTTGATTGATCTGTGCTCGATGCGCTCGAAGAAGACACCAGGTGGCACTGGTGCTTTGGTCGCACCAATGTTGGCTAACTTATCTGCTTCTTCATTGCTCACGCCCTATGTGCCGCAACTCGCAGCCTTCGAAGCTGCCCTCCATGATGTTGTACAGGTCACGGTAGGCGATCATGTTATCTGCGATTGCGTCGCAGGCCTTCATTGTTTGCTGCACCACCAGATTCGAGTCGCCGTAGATCATCAGTCGAGTGCACCCGAGGGCTTTGGCCATCCTCATGCCATGGATCAGAGCCTCATATTCTGCTTCGTTATTGGATGGGAACTCGAATCCCATTTGCAGGATGTAGCGGAGCTTGTCGCCTTTTGGTGATATGAGGATGACACCTGCGCCTGCGCCTTCGTTTTTCTTCGAGCCATCAAAGTACATAGTCCAGGAATTGGACACATCTGGTGCTCCTGGGAGCTGAGCTTCAATCCACTCGGTGTGGAAGTCGGGTAAAACTTGTGCTTTGATGGCCTTCGGGTAATCATACTTGATGTCTCTTGGTGCTAGCTCGATGAGCCATTTTGCTACTCGCCCAGTTGCATTGGGGTTTGTGAGGATGTCCCCGATCCCTGAAGTGCTGATTACAGTGATCGGGTGCTCGGAGAAGTAATGCGTCAGCTTCCTTGAGGACATGAACACGGCGTATGCCAGCTTCTGATAGTGCGGGTACCGCTGCTTTGATGTGGAGAGCACTTCACTCAAGTAATAGACTGGACGTTGTATGCTTTGGGCGTGTCCCTCCTCCTGCGTTCGACCACTAGAACAGTGCTCACCACCCTGTTAGTTGCAGAGACATATAGGTATAGTGGCTCGCGTTCCCTTGGTGCTACGAGGATTGGAGGGCTTGTGAGGACTCGCTTGAGGTCCGTGAAGGCTGCTTCGGCTTCTGGCGTCCACTCGAATTATCTGCTTTCTTCATCAGTCGATAGAACGGGAGTGCTTTTTCGCCTAGCTTGCTGATGAATCGACTGAGTGCTGCTACTCGACCCGCCAATTTTGCACGTCATGGAGCTTTGAAGGCCTTTGCATCGTCAAGATGGCCTGTATTTTCTCCGGGTCCGCCTCGATTCCTCGAGCTGAGACTAGATACCCGAGGAGTTGCCCGGCTGGCACGCCGAACGTGCACTTCTTCGGGTTGAGCTTGATGTGGAAGCGTTTGAGGTTTGCGAATGTCTCTCGCAAGTCATCGAGTAGTGTGTTTTCCTCTCTTGTGGTGATGACGATGTCATCTACATAGACCTGGACGTTTCGCCCAATCTGCTTCTTGAGGCAATCTTGCATCATGCGCTGATAGGTTGCGCCTGCGTTCTTGAGCCCGAAAGGCATTGTGGTGTAGCAGTAGACCCCGAGTGGGGTTATGAACGCCGTTTTCTCTTCATCCTCTTCCTTCATCCTTATCTGGTGGTAACCCGAGTAGCATCCAGGAAGGACAAGCGAGCGCACCCGGCGGTGGAGTCGACGATCTGGTCGATTCGAGGTAGTGGAAAGTGATCCTTTGGACAACACTTATTGAGTGCTGTAAAATCTACGCACATCCGAAGGATATCTGTGTGCTTCTTCTCTACGAGTACGGGGTTGGCCACCCATTGTGATTTCTTGATCTCTCTGATGAATCCTGCTGCGAGTAGCCTGTCGACTTCGGCTTCGACTGCAGTTCTTTTTGGGCCGGATATGCGGCGCATTGTTTGTTTGACTGGTTTAGCACCTGGAAGTAGCTGGAGAGAGTGCTCGGCGAATTCCCTGGGAATACCTGGCATGTCTGCTGGACACCATGCAAATATATCCCAGTTCTCACGGAGGAATTCGACGAGCGCGCTTTCCTATGCGATAGGCAGACTCGACGAGACATTGACTGTCTTGGTCGGGTCAGTCGGGTGCACCTGATGCGATCTTGTGTCGTTGGTGGCATTGAATGCTCTGTCGACTGCCACCTTTTTGTGCTCTGGCATAAGTGTTCGATCGTTGGAGACCGCTAGATCAGCGAGTGTTGCTTCCATGCCAAACATCTCAGAGATTTTGCTGAATTCTCGGTCGCAAGAGTCAGACTTTTGGAAGTTCCCCTTGACTGTGATTACTCCTTTTGGTCCAGGCATCTTCAGCTGGAGGTATGCGTAATGTGGCACCGCCATGAATCGAGCGAACGTCGGGCGTCCAAGTATAGCATGGTATTGTGACTTCCAGTCGACCACTTCGAACTCAATCGACTCTGTCCTGAAGTGGTGCTTGTCCCCGAACGTTACGTCGAGTTGTATGGTGCCTCTGGGCTTATTGCTTTCCCTGGAACGATACCGTGGAAGGTATTTGAAGATCTTGGCAGGTTTTCGACTGACCTGTTCATTTTGCGGAGCGTATCTGCGAAGATGATGTTTATGCCGCTCCCACCATCCATGAAGACCTTGGACATGGCGTAGCCTCCAATTTGCGCGTCGAGTACCAGAGCAGAGTGCCCTGGTCGAACAACCGATGGAGGGTGGTCCTCTTTGCTGAAGCTTATTGTAGTTTCGGATCCCTTCAAGTATTCTGTTACCGCAGGAGGTGACATGACCGCCATGTTTACTTGTCGAGTGCGAAGTTTTTGCTCCCTGTTGGAAGGTCGACCTTTCTGTATCATGTACATCTGCCCTTGGGGCGGAGGGTACTGTGGTTCGTCCACCCGAGGTATGTGCTGTATGGCACCCGCGAGGTTTCCGCCTGGGCAGGCTGTGGTGGTGGAGGTGGTGCCATCAGAACAGGCACGTTGTTTGGCTGAGGCACGGGTGCAGGTGCTTGTGCGGCTGCTGCCTTTCTGCGATTTACGTAATCAGTCGCCATTTGGTCGAACTCCCTGCAGTTTCTCATCGAGTGATTGGATCGCAGTTTTCCGTCGTCCCCCTTGTACAGGTGGAATCTGCAATCAGCGTCCATCTTTTCTTCGAATGATCGCTCAGATTGTGCCCGTGACTTGCGCCAGTCCTTCCTCTTGTAGCTATCACTGCGTTGGCCGCGTCTCGGCTGTCTCGACGATCATCTCGACTGTCCCGTCGATCTTCGCGACTGTCCGTCGATCTTCTGATCGCTGGTCGCTTCTGTCTGGTCATTGCGGGTGTGGAGAACCCAGCCGCCATGAATTCGGGTCTATCGTCGTCGTAATGACGTTTTGAACGTTTGCGCCTTCGGTCGTCCTGTATGAGTCTCTGCGGCTTCGACTGCCGCTTTCATGATTGTCACGGGGTGAGGACCCGCGTGTGTGCGCGCCATATCTTCTCCATCTGCCCACTCAGTCGCGGTCATCAAGAGGTTAGCCACAGAGGTTGGCTTTTTGCGACCGAGTGCTTCTTTGAGGTCTGCCTGGCGAGTCCCATTATGAAAGCATCCATGGCCATGTCTTCTGAAATTACTCCGACTGAGTTGCGTATCTCAGTCCATCGTCTGATGTATGACCTCAGTTTCGTCTGAACGTTGCACGCAGGCCCGCAGTTCCTCGAATGTTTTTGGGCGCTCACATAGAGGCTCGAAGTTTTTGATGAAGTCATCGCGGAAGTGATCCCACGAGTCGTATTTGATGGAGGTAGGGCCTTGAGCCAGTCGCGGGCTGTGCCTTCGAGCATGAGTCGTATGTACTGCATGGCTGTGGTGTTGTGCCTCGCTGGCAGCGACAGCCAGCCTGTAATCTTCCAGCCACCCGAAGGTTCCTGTCGACCCGTGTACTTGGGCTGTTCAGATGTGAGTTTGAACCCTTTGGGCATCCGTGTCTCGCGGACGCGTCGAGTGAAGCACAGAGCTCCATGTGGCTCAGGCTCTCGATCAGAGTATGAGTCGCTACTGTAAGATCTGCGTGATCTGCTCCTGGACCTGCGCCTTCGCGAGCCGCTTCTTTCCTTCGAGTGGTGGCGACGACCACTGTGATTATGCTCTTCCCGAGGCGCGTCGACTAGGGCACGGTCTCGACTCCCACCTGGAGTTCTTGGAACTTGGCGTATGGCCTTTGCAGCTAAGGCGAGTGATTTGATCTGTTGGCGGTGTAGTTTTGCATTGGGGTCATCCGCTGGGGGCTTGATTGCCTCCAGGTATGCTGCAGCGGTGTAGAGAGCACCTGCTGCTGTTTTGGGCACCGGCAGTCCTTCCTCGTCGTATGTCATGAAGGAGTTGCCTAAGTTGCGGGTGAGTGCCGCCTTCTCGCCTGGCGAGAGGTGTGACAACCTTGATCTGGGTCTTGTGTCTGCTCGCCCGGTGGAGCTCAGGGAGAGCTGTCTTCTGCGCGCACTCGACAAGCTAGCTTGCTTTTTGCGTTCTTCGAGTGTTGCTCTTATCTGCTTCAGTCGAAGTGACTCCTGCCAGTTGAAGTACTGGAAGGTCAACATCTCTTCTTGTGTTGCGTCTGCTGGCATCATTGTGCACTCCTTGATGACTTTATCTGCTTTTGCTGCCATCTCAGCAGTGATTGTGAGAGTTGTGACTCCGTCCGGCATAGTAACTGTGCACGGGAATTCTGTAGGCCTGCGACTGGCCGCAGTGTCTGATGTTTCTGCGGCGATGGCAACGTAGACCTGCTGGGGTATGACCCGAGGGTATGTGTGTGTGCTTCGAGTCCCGTCATGGACTCGACATCTTCATCGAGGCTCATGTCTGAGTCCGTATGTTCATCGAGTGGTCCGTCTGGACGGATCTCGCAGTCGATGCCTTCATCGCCTATGCTCATCTCGGCGTCGGCGAGGTTGTTATGAATCTCGAAGTCGAGGTTGTTGTTGGCGCAGATCTCGGAGTCGACGTGGTTGTCGATATGAGTTTCGAGGTCGTCGAAGTCGCTGAGGGAGATCCCGCAGTCGAAACTATCCTCGAGTGGGAGATCCAGCTCGGGATCGTTTGTGCGGTATGCTGATTCGGCCTCCTCGCCCTGGAGTTCTTCAATGAGCTCGCGCATCTCTCGTGTGGACATGGTTGTTGCAGACGAACAAGCTTGGAGGGTCGACGATGGTATGGACACAGTTGAGGGATCCGCAGTCGAAGGAGCCGCAACCGATGGAGCCTCGGGTGCGGAAGTCGCGAGTTGGCGTGGATCCGTCAAGTCCTGCACACCAAGCTTGTTGACGAAAAAATTGAACGAACCAACGGTTAAACCCAAACCTGACTCGAGATCGGAGAAGGCCTCCTGGAATCCTGGCGAGTGTGGCTCGAAATCCATCAGAGGATCCGATGCGCTTTTTGCGGGTGAAGCTGGCGTGTTGCCGTTTGTCGAGTGAGCCGGCGAGTTGCCGTGTGCCGCCTGAGTCGGCGAGTTCTGGTTTGTCGATGCAGCCGGCGAGTTGCCGTTTGTAGATCCGATCGGCGAGTCGCCGTTTTCCGATGGAACCGAAGAAACCGCGAGTCCAGCACTATTCTTTCCCACAGACGGCGCCAATTGACGAGGTGTACCCTCATCAAATCCCATGGTTAAGGACCTAGGGTTGAGATTATGGGGAGAGAACGTGGTAGTACTGGTAGTTTCGTCGGCTGACAAGCAGAGGCAAAGATTTACCCAGGTTCAGGCCCCTCGGGTGGAGGTAAAGACCCTACTTCCTGCTTGTCTGTATTGATTGTGGATTATGCGGTTACAAGGTGGCTCCGGCGAGATGACGATCTCGCAAGAGCTTTGGTGGTTCGAGTATGGCTTGGTCCTAGATCGGCACCCCTCCCAGCCTTTAAATAGGCTGGGTCTCGGGAGTTTGTAACCGACCTAGTTTACACATAAGGAAAGTATAAACCGACTATGTCTATGTCTAAACTTGGAAGTTACTCCATCTTGTTGGGCCTCTCGTCTTGGGCTTCGAGTCGTATCTTCGCTAGTTGGGCTTTTAGTCATCACGTGCACCAGGTACCCTCACGGTAGGGTACCCGAGATGTATATCCTTGTCAGATACAGATCTATCTTCCGACTATTGGTCATGTATTTGGTTCGATTTTTCCAATCCCATCTTCATAGACACTGCAGCACTCTGATCAACTGTTCATATTTTTTCAGCGGAGACACAAAAACCTGTCAAACCGCCATATGAGCTTCAGAAGGAGAGAGAATTGCAAGAAAATGTTGTACGTTTCCAAAAAAAATTGGCGGACAAATATGGTCCAGACCACAATGTTCAACAAGATTTCTCTGGTTTTGTACGTTCATTAGTGTTTGGTGGTCAACAAAAAGGAACAAGTAACAATCAAAAGAACACAGACTGCCAAGACAAGGAGGTAGAAGAGGACCCTGCGTACGAACCTAATCCTGAAGACATAGCTAATGCTGAGGATGACCTTGTTGCAGACGACGAGGACCGCAATGTCCGCAAAACTTCATCTCAGGTGTGTCCAACAATATATGGAATTGCATACGATCGAATTACGTGCTAACTGATTCATACTAATGTTTGATCAACTATCCTTTTAGGTACTCACTGTTTCTGCAACTGTACAACAGAAGAAGCGTTCCAGACCAGAAGTTGCACCACCCAACGTTTCAACAAGATCAAGGGCAGCATCTGCACCTGAAGCTGGGGCATCTGATGAGCCCACGGCCACTGCTGGTGAGAGCACTGAAGGACCACCGTCACCTAACCAGATCACGACATCTGGAGGCAACAACTCATCTCCTGAAGAAAATCAAATTGTTACCATTCAGCGGCAAGGTATTCAACACCTAACTGAAAACTATCCAGCCGTTGCCGAAAATAGCCTGATGTGCTACAGTAAAAAACGATAGTGCTTCAGAGTTTATTTGAGGTTCAGAGAGAGAGAGATAGAGAGCAGAGTTTGATCAACATTTCTTAATAAATTTTGATAATTTCTTATGTCCTATTTCAGATCCATTGACAGCATCTGGGCGTACAAAGAGAAAGAGAGGTGGACGGAGACCTACCATGGGCCATGGACTACACGAGTACACAAGAAGAAATGGTGGCATCAAGATGAAAATTGACTTCACTCCCGGCGTCAGGAGACCCAAAAATTATATTCATGCTGCAAAACTGAGCAGTGAGGTTGGTATTCACATCCGAGCCAAAATGCCGCTGGCAAAAAAAGATGAAACTCTCAAACATGTGATTCCTAATGCTATAAATACAGTAGCGGTGAGTCCACAATCTCTGTTTAACCTAATTATTACGTTACATGTTCAACTCTCTAAGCTTCTGGAAAATAATTCGTTTCATTTTTGTAGGGAAAGTTTACCATGGACAAAAATGATGAAGTGGCCCAAGATGTGTGCACTGATATGCTGCAAGTTAGTATTCGCCAATTCCGATATAGGCTTAAGAAGCAGTATTGGCCCGAAATTAAAGATCTGACACTTGAGCAAGCATATCTCAAAATCCCTAAGAATGTAGAAGAGAATAGCTGGAAAGAACTGGTTAACAGATGGTTTGATGAGAAGTACCAGGTACATAATTCTTATTCCTTTCACTTACAGGTACTCAAATTAATCTTGAAATTGTACCATCTGGATAAGTAAAATGCATCTACTGAACATAGGAAGTGTGTGCAACAAATCTCACAAACCGTGGTGGTGTGAAACAGTACCATACCACTGGATCTCGAAGCTATATTGCTCACTACGAACATGTAGTAAGTATTTTTTTTAAAATTTCTAAAGCAGTTTATACTTCTGTCATACACAATGCACATTCCTAATGCTCATTCTACATTTTTTCTAACAGAAGGCTCAGGAAGAGGCAGAGGAAACCTCTCCAATTGAATTTTATAGAAAAACCCACACTACCAAGGAAGGCAAAATGAGTACTGAAGCCAAAAGTGCTTACGTAAGAATAATTCATGTTACCACAAAAGTAATCTCATCCATTTTCTTTATGATGTCCATACATTGATTTCAATCTTCATGTAGGATAAAATGGTGGCACTTAAAGCGGCACCACGCAATGAAGGTGAACCTCAATTGACAGATGTGCAAATTATTCAGCAAGTTCTGCACGAAAAAGAATCTTCCACCACCAGCAACAGCACATTCCTACCAAGATTGGGCGTGGCATCAAGTTCCAGGAAGTCCTCTGTTTCAGCAACACGCATCCGAGAGTTGGAACATAAGCTTGCAGATCAGGAGCAAAACTCCATACAGTCAGCTGAAAGGTATCACACTGAGATGGAGGCACGAATGCAAGCACAGGATCAAAAATTTGAAGAACTTCAAAGGAAACAGCAAGAAGAACTTGAAGCTGTGAAGAAAGCTCAGGAAGAAAAGACTGCCGCGTATGAAAAGAGGCAGCAAGAAATGGATGCACTGCTCAGTTTGCTCCTTAGGACGTCCCAGCAACCATCCCAGGGCAACTGATCAAGTGCACCGCCATCCTACAGCATTCTTCGTCACACGTCCTTCAATTTCTTTGTCTTGCTGTCCTCATTGTACTGTCTTATGAATTTTTCTGTCCGTCAGACCTATATACACTATGTGTGCCACCATTTATGATATGATATTTTTTGTTACCATTTTATATGTTTTCCCAAATTATATTTGTTTCCAAATTTTCACAAATATTACAAATTTTGAATTTATTGTCAAATTCAAAAGGTGACGGAAAATGTAACACCGTCACCATCAAATGGAAACACGTGGCAGCAACTAATGGTCCCACTTGTCAGAAATTTGTGGGTCTAACCAGTCAGCAATTTTTTTGGGACCCACATGTCGGCAACCAACTGGTCCCACTTTTCAGAAGTTTGTGGGTCCAACCAGTCAGCAATTTTTTTGGGACCCACATGTCGGCAACAACTGGTCCCACTTGTTAGAAGTTTGTGGGTCCCACCAGTCAGCAATTTTTTTGGACCCACATGTCGGCAACAACTGGTCCCACTTGTCAGAAGTTTGTGGGTCCCACCAGTCAGCAATTTTTTTGGACCCAAATGTCGGCAACCAACTGGTCCCACTTGTCAGAAGTTTTTGTGTCCCACCACTCAGCTCCACGCGGGTCCCACATGACAGAATGCCACGTCAGTTCTTTTGGACCAATCAGAAGCATCCCTACATTTTGATATTGACGAAAGCTCCAATTTTCAGTGACAAATCTATTCGTCAACGATTAACCTCAACGGTGACGAATTTCTCTTCGTCAACATCAAACGGTTTGACAGTGACGAAAAAATGCATACCGTCACCCCGGATATTTTATGACGGAGCTTCGGTGACGAACCCCATGACGAAAAAAATTCGTCACCCCCATGTAATCGTTGACGAAAATTGGCTAATGCATGACGAAAGTGATTTGTCAAAAAAAATGTTTTCCTTTGTAGTGCTCACAGATCATACAAATGAGGAATAAATTCCCGGATTATCGTATCAAGTCTATTCGAATGGACAACGCCGGTGAATTTACTTCAAAGGCATTCGATGATTATTGCATGGCAACGGGAATCAAACTTGAGCACTCTGTACCGCATGTTCACACACAAAATGGACTTGCGGAGGCATTGATTAAAAGAATTAAATTCATTGTCAGACCGCTCCTTCAAGGTTGTAAATTACCAACTACATGTTGGGGTCACGCAGTGTTACACGCGGCCAATCTCATCAACTTTCGACCATCGGCCTACAACATCCACTCTCCTATGCAGCTTGCGCAAGGGTCGGCACCGAAAATTTCCCACCTTCGTAGGTTCGGTTGCCAGGTATATGTACCAATACCACCCCCTCAGCGATCAACGATGGGACCGCTCCGTAAGTCGGGGATATACGTTGGTTATGAGACTGTGTCCATAATCAGGTTTCTGGACCCCGCGACAGGTGACTGTCATACGGCCCGTTTCGCTGATTGCATTTTTGACGAGGATCTTTTCCCGACTTTAGGGGGAGATAATCAACCCCTTGATGATGAAAGTCGAGAAATCACGTGGCAAGCCACGGGGATCCACGCTCATGACCCGCGCACTGCTGAGTCTGATAGAGAAGTCCAAAAGATAATAGATTTGCATTCCTTAGCGAATCAACTGCCTGATCATTTTAGTGATCTAAAGACTGTGACAAAGTCGCATGTGCCTGCACGCAATGCGCCGAAAAGGGTTGAAATACCAAAGAAAGATAAGGGTATACCCGCTCCTGCCCTTAGGCCTAAAAGGACGCGGAATCCGGTTCCTCAAATCCCAAGTACTCGGGGACGCCCGAAGAAAAAGGACAAGAGAGATTTACACAGCCTGCCCCTCAAGAGGGGAGCCAGTCGAGACCTGGCACAAGCACGGAAGTTTCAGTGCACGAAATTCCGGACTTGAATTTTCCTATATCGGAAATACCCAGCGAAGATGTGTGCGCACACATTGGAGCGGGAAAGCTAAAGGACCTTGCTCCTGGATTGGGAAATCCGGTGGAGGAAGAAAATGTGCCTGATGCACCCCATGACGAAATGGCCATTAACTATGTTAATTCTGGTGAGTCAATTAATCGAGCCATGGCAAATGTCGACATATATTTTGCCATTAAAATTGCCTCAATCATAGATCCTGATCCCGAGCCTAACACGCTTGCTGATTGTAAGAAGAGGTCGGATTGGAAAGATTGGCAGAAGGCGATAACTGCCGAGTTAGTATCTCTTAACAAAAGAGAGGTGTTTGGACCTGTTTGTCTAACCCCTTCCCACATACGCCCAGTTGGCCACAAGTGAGTTTTTGTTCGAAAGAGAAACGAAAATAACGAGGTAGTACGGTACAAAGCAAGGCTCGTTGCTCAAGGTTTCTCTCAGCGACCAGGTGTCGACTTTGAGGAAACTTACTCACCTGTCATGGATGGAATTACCTTTAGATACTTGATCTCAATGGCAGTAAACTTGGACTTGAAAATGAAACTTATGGATGTTGTCACCGCTTACCTTTATGGTAACTTGGATTCAAACATATACATGAAGGTACCCGAAGGTATACCTGTTCCGAACCAAGGTAGAGCAAATAGAAGTTTATATAGTGTTCAGCTTAAAAAGTCACTGTATGGACTCAAACAGTCGGGTAGGATGTGGTATAATCGTTTAAGCGATTTCCTTCATCAGAAGGGCTACACGAGCAATGAAGCTTGCCCATGTGTTTTTATACGGAGATCACAAGATGGTTTCTGTATTATCTCGGTGTATGTGGATGATTTGAACCTAATCGGTACACCTGAGGATATTGAGGAAGCGAGTTCCTACCTGATGTCGGAATTCGAGATGAAGGACTTAGGCAAAACCAAGTTCTGCCTAGGTCTACAACTTGAGCATTCCCCTACTGGGATCTTAATGCACTAGTTTGCATACACCCAGAAGGTGTTAGAAAGATTTGGTTTTGATAAGGCATATCCTTCTAAGACCCTGATGGCCCTTCACGTAGTTACCTGCGTGAAAAGTAATGGGTTAGGTTGAGACTCCAAGTGCAGAGTGTGTAGTATATGGAAGACAGTTTTCCCCACGAGGGGTGACTCGAGGGTTTAATATCGAACTCTCGGGGAATCAGTAGTGAAAGATTTATCTTCCTATCCTTCTCTTGGTTACCTACAAAACAAAGTAATTGTTTTGGTCCTCAACCTCACCTAGTGGTTGTCAAGCACAAGGTGTGAGAATAATATGAAAATAATATGCAATGCAAACAAGAAATAAATATGCAATGGTGGTAAATAAATATGCAAGGATGATGGAAACAATGATAAATGATATTTTTGGGTTTTATATGATGAATGCAAGATGTAAAAGTGTTTTCGTATTTTCGGATTTTTCAATGGCAGAAAATGGAAAATGGATACAAGTTGTTGGAAAGGTGTTTCTTATGATTAAAAAATGGACCGGGTTCATGGTTTCACAAATGTACTCTCTCTTTAATAAAGTGATAGACAATGGAACACTAGAGTTGACATATGAGATTGCAACACAAAAGTTTAATGACAAGTTTCTAATTATATGGGCATCACGTCCTAACATAGAGACATTTTGTTTATTAGTCTCTCTTATACTCCACCAAGATGCGAACTAAATCATAACACCTCAGTAATTAAGATAACTCAGAGTATAGCTTTAAGTATCATGACATGAAGTTAAAATAAGAACATGCTAGATCTAGTCATGGAGAAGTGGCAATGGTCACACCCACACCTCCGGTAGCATGGTATTTTTCTTTATCCCTAGTGAGGCAACAAAGTAAGGTAAAACACCCAAGTGGATCGCGGAACTTTCTCTCACGTTCACCGCACTAGCCACCCCCCGTTACTCTAACTAATACACACGTTCCCCCTCACACGCTCTCGTACACAAGTTTGATCAGAACAAGTAAACAAGAACGGGGTACATAATATGCATCTAGTTTCATAACTGAAACAAAACCATTGCAATCTCATACATATATTAACTCATAAAAAGATCCACCACAAAGGTATTACATAGATGACCGTAATCATGTTCAGCAGCTCATACGGTACTAATTAGTGAAGCTCAAGAGAGGAGAGATACATAAGTTACTTCCACAAACCCATAGTCCAGGGGTGGACTACTCCCTCTTCATCATGGAGACGGTGGAGAAGTAGTTGGAGAAGATGGAGACCACGCCGGTAGCGCCCCGCCGGAGTTTTCCCCCTCCAATCTGCAGCTCCAGGTCTCTGTTTTGGTGTTTCTGTGTTTCGGCGGCGCTCCTTTTCCGGAGGGCGTCGGGGACTATTTTTATAGTCGGTTTTAGGTCAAGACGGAGTCGGTGGAGAAAAGATCGACGGCAGCGGAGCCACGAGGCCCCAGATGATGGGTCCCACGTGGCCAAGGAATATGGCCGTGTGGGCCCACTCATCTTGGCCCTCGGGCCTCCGCTTGTTCGCTTCCTTCGCTCCCAAGTCTTCTTCCTTCCAAAAACTGATGCTCGTAAAATATTAGGTCATTTGGACGTCGTTTGGATCCCTGAAACATCAAAATATAGAAAATAGGGTTTTCTGCCTGTGCAGGGTTAATTCCATAAAAATAGGAAAACTATGAAATATTCCCAAAATCATGATAAAACATTGATATAACCCTTATATCATGCAAATATGATTGAAATATATATAATATAATGCAAAGTTCATGTATGCATTTTACATGCATCAGACCCCATGATTGGGAGATCTTTACAGCAGGACAAGGACCCGTTCAGGCCTAAGAAAGAGGGGGAGGAAGTTCTGGGACCAGAATTCCCCTACCTGAGTGCAATTGGCGCACTCATGTACCTCGCGAATTGTACACGGCCGGACATTGCATTCGCCGTCAATTTGCTTGCTAGGTACAGTTCTGAGCCTACCAAT
This sequence comes from Poa pratensis, assembly GCA_947311845.1. Taxonomy (NCBI): domain Eukaryota; kingdom Viridiplantae; phylum Streptophyta; class Magnoliopsida; order Poales; family Poaceae; genus Poa; species Poa pratensis. Next base: position 20,758,936 of record CAMZMU010000047.1, read on the forward strand.
AGACATTGGAAAGGCATCAAGGACGTCTTCCGATACCTCCAAGGGACCAAAGATCTTGGCTTGTTTTTCCGGAGGAATCAAGATCTTAGGCTTGTAGGATTTGCTGATGCTGGGTACTTGTCAGACCCGCATACTGCGATGTCTCAGACTGGCTATGTTTTCCTTTGTGGTGGAACAGCAATTTCCTGGAAATCGTCTAAGCAAACTTTAGTAACAACTTCGATGAACCACTCGGAAATCGTAGCATTGTATGAAGCATCACGAGAGTGTGCATGGCTTCGACGGATGATCGGCCACATCCAGCTGACATGTGGGCTGAACACCGTCCAAACCCCAACTATCATCTATGAAGATGATGCCGCTTGTGTTGCACAAGTCCAGACGGGTTATGTGAAGAGCAATCTCACAAAGCATATCGACCCCAAATTCTTCTATGCACATGAATTGCAAAAGTTGAACGAAGTAAGAATCTTGCATACTAAGTCGTGTGAAAATCTTGCTGATTTGTTCACGAAATCATTACCAGCATCTTCTTTCGAGAGATGTGTTCGTGGAATGGGTATGATGAGACTTAGAGAGATGCAAGGTTCAGAGGGAGAATCTTCACAAACTCATCGTTGAAATCTCGATCCCGATGATTGAGTACTTAACTAAAAGGTTAAGTGAGTTGTACTCTTTTTCCCTTTAGTGAGTTTTTATGAAGTTTCTCACATAAGGTTTTTAATGAGGCAATTCGTGCAACATAGCAAAAGTATACCATGAGTTTTTCTCCATATTTTTCTCATTGGGTTTTTCGGAGTTTTGAGGCATGGCTATACGGATAAAACCCAAGGGGGAGTGTTGGGAAACTTGACCCATGTACGTGCGGGAGCCCATTACGGTGGGCTCTCCCCACGATTAGGGTTTAGTGGGTCTTATCCTTTCCCCTATATAAGCAAGACAATATTGTACGTACTGGACATAGAAACAGAGAAATAAAAGAGATCCTTACCTACATCCTGTGTCATCTACTTTTCAGTACGTGTGTGTTCTTCGCTTCCGTCTGCTTCGACCACGCTACACACCCTCGGGACCGGCTAGCCGGCAGAGGTTGTGTAACAGTCTGGTCTTCGACGGGTCGTTCCTTTTTCTCGATCGGTCACTGCGGGTCAGGGCCGTGTATGGCAAATCCATGGGGTGGTGGTGGTAGCTACGGATGCGCGTTGCTTCGAGATTAAGGATTGTAGGGCGGGAAAGCAAAAGCGATGGAAAAGGGGAACGGGACTCTGCCGCGGCGTCTAAAGCCCACGAGCTTCGGCCTGTAGCTTTTTGTAGGCTTAAAGCCTTAAAGCCCTCGGTGTCCGTACGGCTTCCTGTCCTTGCCACCCGTTTCATCTTTTTAGGCCAGAAGGCTTGAATCTTCCTGTAAACATTTTAGTGAACAATTAATAAAGTGGTCGGTAATTCTCAAAACAAAACAAAAACCCGTTTCATCTTTCCTTCTTCTATTTTTTGTGGGAGAAAAATAATTTTAATTTTCTGTTATACTCGCCTTCCCAGTACAAACAGCAATCCAATTCTTTCTCAGATGAATTATCCATTTTCGGGTTTCCAGATGAAACTCTTAGACGAGTATAGGTTAACATGACTGAGAAGCAGCGGGATGGTTTCTGACAACATCGAGCAGTGTCGCGTGGTTTAACACCTCCAACGGTAGAATTTCAGAAAATACATTTCTGCAGTAAAGCGCAAAACTGCAATGTTGTTATCGCTTAACACTACTAGATAAGTAGATAGTGACTCCATTGGTATCCACTGAAGAAAAGACGCTGGAAAAAAGGCTGCAACAAGAAGGCAGATGGATTCAGTATTTCAATACTCCTTGAGCAGTCACGCTAGTCAGTAGAAAGAGCAGCGAGTTGGATGCAATGCAAATTTGCCAAACTTCTCAGGTCAGGCGTGCTCTAAAATTTCGTATGAAGCACAAGTAGGATGAGTGAGAAACCAAGTACGGTTACAGAACCCCCAAAACACGTTATGCTCCTGTAATGATGTCAGTGGCGTGACAATGGTGAAGGTCACCAGGCAATTTACGATTCACTGTGAACTGACGATGGCAATTCATATGCGCCTCTACTCTGTGGCGATAAGGAATGGAAGACCCCTGAAAGAAACAAACACTTTAGTTAGTTCAAGAACACCCATAGGTGATAACCCCAAGGCTGCATACTAGTGTTCCATTGAATCCATCTAGACAGGTCATTCTGAATACTGAAACAAGGCATGCATACCAGCCCCCTCTCCTAGAGAAGTAATCACTGTCCAGAGACACCGCCAGAGCAAGAGCTACCGCCCTTTCAGGTAAAGTCAGCTGGCGAACAACGTCTAGTTCTTCGATCTGCAAGCATCATTCAGGTGTGAGTTTGAAATCAGTGAGAGGTTCTCTACAAAATCAGTGTAAAGACCAAAAGTGTGCAAGTACATAAACTGAAATGGGTCCATATACAAACAAGTTTTACATCCGGCAGGGAAACATATGCATTAAGGCAGATGTTTTTTGTCTGTCAAGTGGGAACACTTACACCTGAAGCAAGACCAAATTTACGGCTTTCTCCAGAATCGCCAAATCGAATTGCGTACTGGCCAGCATCCGTGAACATCTGCAATAAGAACCAAAGATATCTTGATTAGTCAGCAGTTTATAACAGTTCTTAGGGATGAAAGTGTAAATTGTTAGCCCATGTTACTGGTTTTGTATTGTTTGAGATATCTATGAAACAAATTCCAACATGAATTTCCTCTAAATGTAAGAAATACAACGCATTTGATAATTCTCTACTCAATAGGACATTACCTCAAAACCTATTCCCCTCCAATTACGATTAATCTGTGCTAGCACTTGTTCATCCTCATCAACCAGAGTAAAGGTCCAGCTCCAAAATCCAGGATTCTCGACCACAGCAAATTGCTTGTTTCTAAAGAACAAAAATGTTGAACTCAGCCTCTGAGGTAGTATACCAAGACTGACAACTACATAAAGTACCAAGCCATTTTACTTGGTCAAAGAAACAAGGAATGGAAGATAAGAAGGCCATGTTACCCCAAGTATAGGTCATAAATTCTACGCCAAAGATGCCAACGCCTGTGGACTACACCTACCTCCTGATCAAAGAAAAATCACGTAACATCATCAGCGGTATTCTTGTACATTTATATGAGGATAATACGCACATCTGAATGAGTTACAACAATCAAGTCAAGCATATTTGTGTACCTTGCCATCCACTTCTGCATAAATGGAGCTGTTGATGAGCCAAAATGGCCGGCGAACCTGAACCCCATATCCACAACATCATTATAGATCTTTGCAGGGTTTTTCTAATTATGTATTTACAACGAAATACAACAATCGCTTGCCGAAATCTCACCGTAAATATCTCATTACCCATCGCATCAGTAAATTCTGCAACAAATGGCCGTCTCGACCTAAGTAACTGAAATATCAGCAAAAAGGAACCGTTATAACTTATAAGGTAGTAGTCATCATCAAGAGAAATAAGCATCAATAAACACCAGATAAAAATGAAAAATAAGCACAAAATACAATAAGATGCCTTCTTTCTGAAAGATAATAACATGGGGCCGTTTCCTAGACTTGCAGTTATAAGAAGCAATAAATGATTGGCTTTTAGCATCATATCTGAAAGTCCACAATCAAGAGAATGAAAATTTTAAATGATGTAAGATAAGTAGGCCATATTCAATCTACAAACAAGGCATAGAACAGACCTTAAGAGATAGTATGAACATAGAGAACACTTCTTCTATGCTGTCAGAGTGTCAGAGATATATTACCAGCTAGGTAAGATTCTACATTTTTTATGCCATACATCGATTATCAGATGATAGAACACATTATACATATCAAATTTTGCATGATAACTACTCAATTTTTTCTCAGGCAAGGTTTACGTACTGTTTCCAATAAGTTGAAACAGAAACTCAGTACATAATACAGTCCTTCCACAGGATCTCAAAAACTACTCAGTATGATAACACAACATAGTGGATGATTAGTAATGGGAGAGCAACCGACTGATCACGACATTAAACACTCACCATCAACACATATCTCCAACCCATCCAATTTTCCTATGTCCCAATTTTTCCAGACCCTATAAGCTATATTTGACCCTTTTTCACGTCGCAAGGAGTTACTACCAGGTTCACAATGCATATTATACATAGAACATCATGGCCAACTCTAACTACAAATGTGCAACATAAATCATTGTAAAAATAAAAATATACGAACCAATGCTAACAACCCCTGGCCAGCAGAAAGCAACCACAAAATCATCCAATAAAAAAGCATAGTATACTGAAAAACTTCAGTTATCTGTCCAATTAAAAAATTATAAAGTGATACCACCAGCAGATACACAGGACGGACAACAAAAACTTTGGTCAGTCGAATCAATTCGATAAAACCACTCTAAAGTATCGGCGGAAACTAATACTGATTTATTTAGGATCAACTAGCCACATAGACATACCTGCCTAAAGATGACATTGCTTTTCTCTCGAATATGTCCTACAGGCTGGCATTGGAAGAAAGCACAAGTCAATGCGTCAGACCTGGATAATGAAGCATAGACAACAAAAATAATACAACTACAATCTGGAAGGAAACACACTTACAGATTGAGGAAAGAGTGGATCCATTATGATATATCTACTCTCCTGCATTTCAAACAACAATAGTAAGTGAAAACCATCTAGCTCAGCCAAACTATCAATACAGTTAGCACAAGCTACTATTTCATTCTGGAAATGGTTGGAGAAGCATCCTAGAGTTGCCAGGTTAATGTCTATATAGTGGCTTCAAAGTTCAGATACATTACCTGCTCGAAAGCAAACATGATATTTGCCCACTCCACATCCCTGGCAATAAGGAGGTTCGCTCTTGAGAGGAGAGGCTTCAGTTTGGCCTATCAAATATATATGAAAGATATCTCGGTTATTCCAGTCGCCATAAATACATCAAAGTTCGACAGGCTGAAACAGCTAGAGCTGGATAAAATATCATCAATAAAGTAGAGTGTAGGTACTCGGGAACAAACTTTTAACTGATTTTTGGGCAGTATCCTCATATATCACCCCAGAAATATTCATCTGACTACATCCCACTACTCTGCCCTATCCAGAAATCCTACAACACGACTCGAATACTAATTCCAAGCAAAGTCATCAGTTTCAAAGTATTTTTTTTTTTTTTTTTTGCGAAACACAGTACAACGCAAGCGCTCATATACACGCGCACACACTCACCCCTATGAACGCACGCACGCACACCCTACCCCTATGAGCACCTCCGAGAGACTGAGTCGGCGGGTCGAGTCTTGAGATTGACGAAGTCACCACGGGCGCCTCGCTGTCGACGGGAACGTCGCCTCCCACTGAAGAATATTCCGCCTTAAATGAGAAACACCAGCGTCAAACCTGGGGTTTGAACTCTGGTGGGCTAGGGGTACAACCACCCAACTAACCATCTTGCCACAGGCAAGTTCTCATCAGTTTCAAAGTATAGAACACTACACCATGTGCTCGACGGGAGGGTTGTCTTCAATAATCTAAAACAATCATCATGCGTTCTCTGTGATGCATTAGTTGCATAGAGTTCTAAGATAGCATCGAACCAATTCGAATGGCACTAGACTACACACAACAAGCTGAAACTGGAGATTACAGAATCCGCTTGCCTCTAGGTACCCGAGGTCCCGCACGTCGTACTGCGCCACCTCGTCCCCGGCCTTCCCCCTCCCGAACCCCGCCGCGGCCGACCCGGAATTCACGAGCGCGCGCGCGGCGTTAGCGAAGTAGCCGAGCGGGTCCTCGCCACCACCACCACCCTCGGCCTTGGCGACCTCGGCGCGCTTCCCCCATCCCCTCGCAGGCGCAGGCGCCTCCTTCTGCTTCTTCAGCTCCTCGACCCACAGCCTCCGCAGCCACTCCCGGGGGACCGGATTCCCGCCCCGGTGCCGCTCGCGAATCCTCTGACGTGGCTGCCGCTGGTCCTCGCAGCCGCCGCGGCATGGGAGAGCAGCGCGGTCAGCCGCCTCATCGGGGGGCCGCTGGTAGGGAGCACGTGCGCGGAACCGCCGCTATGGCGAGGTCCCCCTTGGAGAATCGTCGGCGGAAGGTTCTGGAAGGAAGCAGAAGCACGGGATGGACTCGGCAGGAATGAACCAGGAAGGAAGAAGACTGGGGGATCTGAGCGACTGATCAAAGCCTTTTTCCCCTTGGTTGAGCAGGTGAATCCTATTTGACGCCCGTAGCATCCGTTACGGTAGCCACGCGTACCACCAAATCTATTTGGACAGGCCCATTCTTTCTTCGGCTTAGCTTTTTTTTCCAGCACCAGCACGCACATTCGGATCCTTCTGGTTTGCTTCGGCTTTGCTGGTCTGCTTCTGGATTTAGGGAGTTTCTAGAACCTTTTGGTCGTTTTTTGTTTTTTTAGGTTTACTGGTTTTTATTTTCTAGCGTCTTTCCAGCTTCTTTTTCTGTTTTGTGTTTTCTTACCAAAATTATGAACATTTTCTCGAATATTTTTAAAATTGGTGAACATATGTTTTCAAATTCATGAAACTTTATAAAATTTGAGACATTTTGAATTCACGAACATTTCTTCAAATCCACGAATATTTTTTCCCAAATACTATGAATGTTTTAAATTTGTAAACATTTTAAATTTGCAACCATTTTTCAAAGTCGTGCACCTTTCAAATTCCTGATTTTTTTCAAATTCATGAACTTGTTTGAAATTTGAGACATGTTAAATTCGGGAATATTTTTTCAAATCCGTGAACATTTTTTAGACTTCATGAACATTTTATAGAATATTTGTGAACATCTTTTTCAAAAATTACCAGAAAAAATAAATGATTTTTTCCTGAACCAGCAGCGCAAAAGTGGCCAATTACTCAAGCTTATCTGGTGCTGTAATTTATTTCCAAAATCATAGATTGCAATTCTCTATCACGTGTCACGAGAAATAATCTAGCAGAAACACTGTGGCAAGGGCGGGTACGCGTACGCTCGCGACGGACGCAAAATGTGCCGTATAGGAGCTCCCGGCATCGCATGTCACCCCTAAAAAAAACATCGTGCTAACAGCTTGAATGTTGAATAGTAGTCTCTCTGTTTTTATTTACTTCATATTTTGGTTTTTTTAATTCAAAATTTAAAAGTTTGACAAGTATATGCGAAAAAATATCAGCACTATAATATCAAATATATAATATGAAAATATATTTTATAACAATTTTGATAATATTAAACTTATATTGTAGATGTTAATATTTATGTATAAATTTGGTTAAATTTTACAAAGTTTTATTATAAGCTATTTTCCTAGTAGATTGCTTGGTCATCGACGTAGTGGTCTCGCAATCAGAAGTGCTCGAGTTACTGATCGGAAGCCATCGTGTGTGGCGGGTTTAGGGAAAGAGTATGGGTAAGTATGGCAATGGGTAGGGCTTTGGGTAGTGTTGACCAATACCATATCCATACCTTTATAACTTGCACAAAGTAGCTAGAGAGTTTGAAAATTCATAAAAGTTGGATTAGTTCGTGTGAAAATTAAAGTGGTTCTATTTGGCACCATATTGTTTTGTAGTTGCTTCACAAATTGGCACTTAGAAAATAAAAATGATTTACTTTTTATAAAAAAGTTCATTTTTTTTTTGTTATGACCAGATACACCTCCATGCACAATTTAAAAATATGTGCATGACTTGGTTGTTTGGCTTGAAAGACATGAATGTTCGTACATGATAGCCCATTTTATGAAAGTATTTTTTGAATTGTCATATTGCAATTTTGTTGTTCTTTCTGACAATTAGTACACATAAAAAGACTCCATGCAGAAGGATTTGGATTTTTTGAATTTTTCATCATTTAAAAAAACATGGTAAAAATGGTTGGCATGTCTATTCTTCATAGTAAACAGGGGCGGATCTAGCATCTCTCCTGCCCGGGTAGCCACCCAGGCTTCGCGACGGCGCCCCTGCTTGCGTCATGAGTCTTTCTATAGTGATTTTATTCCAAAAATAGCATTTTAACACGTTTGCCCAGGCTTTGAAAAAATTCTGGGTCCGCCACTAATAGCTAGTACGAGGCTGAATCTTAAAAAACTATGAACGATTATTTTATACAATGACTAATTGTGTACCATAACATATATTTTTGTGAATTTTTAGTAGATTCCGTCACCCGCAACGCGGGGGGGGGTGATGTCTTTGTCGAGAGTGGATCTTTGCGGAGAGGTTTTTGTGTTCTTTGACGCGAGTGTAACTTTGCCAAAGGTTGTGTACTAGTTTTACCGTGTGCCACATCTTTCTTAATTGTTGTCTGGTCGACTCTCGGCAAATACTGTATTCTCCATGTGCCTCGATGAACTCCTCTCGCAAACGTGGACACACTCGGTAAAATCCAAAATTCCCGTGGACCCATCCGGGAAGAAAAGGGTGTAAAAAGAAAGGAGAAGAAATAAAAGGAAATGAAAATATCTAAATAACAGGAAACTAAAAAACGCGAAAAAAATGAAAACACGTGATTGTTGAGTGCCATGTCAAGGTGCACCTGTGGCCATTAGATTTGCTGAGTCCCTCTCACTTGGCACTCAACATCGTCCTCTACATCATCATTTCCCTGTTTGTCGCGTTGATACATGTCAAGTGGCCATTAGATTTGTTGTCGTGAGCGCCTCCATTTACCTTGTGTCGCAACTAAAAAACACTCGACATATCACCCGCTTTACAGAGTGCCTCTTTTTGGCGTGTTTTTCTGACTCCCAGCATACACCGAATTTGTGTGTTTCTGGATGCCATCATTAAGAACAATATCATTTATGGTGACCATCCAGCGTTCCACGTGGCAACCGAGCAGCAAATACGTGTCACGCTAAAGGATTCTCATGAAGAAGATCCAGAAGCGAAGTAGTACATGAACAACATTAAGCCATGAAACCCGTTCCAGAGGTCGAAGACAAGAAAGTTAGCTCTTCGTGACCCCTTTCGGCCATGCCATAGTTTTGCTTTTATATGTATGTGGATGGAAGTGCTCATGATGCGATGAGATGTTGTTTACTGAAAATTTAAACAAGACGATTTTTTTTTGCTCTTCTCTCGTATGAGATCTGTAGTTCCAATGTGACGAGGTACCATTTTACTAGGAATCTGTATTTTTAACTTTTCTTTTCGAAAACAGAAAAAAAAATCCAGGCCTCTGCATCAATAGATATCCTGACCATTTTGTTAACGAGTTTAGAATTCATCGGTATTACAATCATATATCACATAAGGTTGATACATGAACTAACCACTGCACGGAATGCGTAAAAAACAGGACATCATTTATCCTATTAGTATGCCGCTACCCAACCCGACTGAAGGACTGGAGGTATTCAGAGCGACCATCAGCAGACGTGTGCATCCACGCTGATTTGACGGGAGGATGAAAGCACATAACATAATCCAGTGGGTGGCCACATGCATGAAACACCTGCCAAAAAATTCAAAGCCCTCATCTTGGTAAAAACTAAGTTATTTCTGCAATTCCATATGGACCAACACAGAAAGCCGAAACCCTTATACAAATTCTAGCTTTAGTTTTTTCTTTTAATTCCATTCAACCAATTACCAAACATATTTGTAATATTGACCGGTGGAGGTAAATTAAAAGTAAACTGAACAATGCTCCAAATCAACTTAGCAAAGGGACATGAGAGAATGAAATGTTCAATTGTCTCTTCCGAGTCACAAAAACACCAATTTTTAGACCCATGCCATTGCCCTTTTGCCAAACTATTTTTAGTGAGTAAACTTTGCTATGAAGGAACCACATAAAAATATTAATTTTGTGTTCTATTTTTTAACTTCCATAGGTACTTGCGGACAAACTTCGTATGCTTGTTCATAAGATCAGCGCACATAGGTTTCACCGAGAAAAACTCAGAGTCAGTTAGCTTCCATATAAAACTATCTTACTCATCTAATAAGTAGACCATCCTCAAATATTGACGTAATTAAGTGAAGGCATGCATCCCACTTATTGTGTGCTAAGGCATGCTTAAACCCAATGTTCAGAGGCACATGAGATAAAACATGAGACTACAAAACATCTTTATGTACAGTATTATGTAGGGTAATATAATTTGTAGAAAAGAATATTACGTTTGGATTGGTACTACTGGGATAGAGGCGTATCACCTAGTCAGGCATCCTCCCAAACCTTATACTCCCTCCTTACCAATCTTGAAAAAGTCCCTATTAAAAACTCATCTTTAACAGCCTTTTCAAAATGGAGAATCAATAGGTTTTCTTGCACATGGGCAAGCGTCTTAGTGAAAATATTTGTTGTACAACAAACCTTGCCAAACCCCTTCTTCATGAAGATTTTTTTATGGTGAAACATATAAACTTAGTTGATTGACAAGGACATGGCCAGTTGACATAGTTTAATTAATCGAGAGAAAATCTTCTTGGGTTAAACATAATTGATAGAACACACGCTTCAACTAAAATTGGAAGTAAAAAAATAAAAAAATAGTCAACAAAATGAAGCTTGGTCGTTCCCCTTCCCCCGCTACAGTTGGGAGGGGCGATTTTCTGAAACTCTCCGGGAGATCCACCTCGCTCGCCGCCGGGTCGTCGATTCCTCGTTCTCCGGCGGTCGCTCCGGCGGCGGGAGGACGGGGGATCGTCGATCCGCGGCTTGTATATAGTGTAGGGTCGTCTAGGAGGCCTGTCGGCGGCGCTGTGGAGGCGGTGGTGCGGTCGGCGAGGCGTGTTGCGGTGGATCTCGTCCCCTTCGACGGCGGCGCTCTCCGGAGCTTCGTGGTGGAGATCCCGCCTTTCCCGAGCTCGCGGTTCTTCGGATCTGTGGAGTTCGTCAAGCCCTATCCGGCGATGGCGTGGCGGCCGGGCCGGAACTTGTTGAATAAAGAGAAGGATGTGATTTGGAGCTTCGCGATGGAGATGCAGGGATGCGGTGTAAGTTCTCAGGAGCTGGCGACCGGCGACTTCCCGTCCGCGGAGGGCCTGTACCTGATCCAAGCCATCAAGAGGTACGGCGGCGGCGGCGCGCCACCGGCGGCATCGTGCTCGTCATCGACATCGGGATCCAGAGGACGTCGTTGTAATTTTTCATTTGTTCTGGGTCTTTCTGTAAGAATGGAGCTTTAATATCATGTCTTTTTCCCCGCAAAAAAAAAAAACTAAAATTGGAAGTATGTTGTTTCGATAACGGGAATATATTAAAAGAAAAATGATATCAATTACACTCAGTCAATGCAACAACATAATGATTAGAGTAAGTCTAGACATTCAGAATGCACACAACTGAAAAAGAAAGAACAAGAAAAAACAAAGATCTCGTCGAAGCAATGAGAGCCTGGCAGCAACAATACCCACGTTCGTCCTGATGTATACTGATCTCTTGCCGAGTTCCTCTAAATGAAAGGATATCAAAGCTAATTTTAGATCCCTTTCCCGTTTTGTGCAATGTTCAAAACATGGGGCCACGCTTAAATCTCTCGCCTTACGTGCAAACATTAGAAGGGGAAAATCCCGGGTTTAGAGGAGTGCAAGGCACACATTCTTCTTCCTCCTTTCTCTCTCTCCTCTCTTCGTTCCCACGTAGAGAGAGAGAGGAAGAGAGGAAGCCCCCATTGCCTCTAATTTCCAGCCAAGAACCACATTTTGATCTTAACCCCAATCTTTCGTGCATATATTCCGACACATTCATCGCCTTCTGATCGGTTCTTCTCCCTTTCAGTTTTGGGGAATTTGGAGCTTTTCCTGACCAAATATCAGCACTGGTTGTACGTCTCCAATTCTACTCTTGATTGAAAAAAATCTGAACATTCTTGCGCTAATATGAATGCTTCTTGAAATAAATGACTACAGTTCTGAAATTAATTTGCAATCCGATCCATCGTGCACTGGAAGTATGCCTAGATTTCTTCTACAAAGAGGAATGTTGAATTTTATTTGTGAATTTTATTTCTGCAACGTTTTTTTCTCTAAACGAATCAAATATTCACATTCCTTCTGAAACAAAAGTTGCTGCATCTCTTACAGTTGCTGCATTCGCAATACCAACTTGTGAAGGGCCGAAGACTTCGTGGAAAGATCAGGCTGCGTGATTTGGGTGCCTTGGTGGGTGCTGCATAGGAATTTGGATGAACATTGATCACCAATGGCTTCGAAAACCGGCGCGAGGTCCCAGGACTTCTCGCAGCGATTCTGCTCCGCGCTGTCCCGTGCTCTCAGTGAGCTCTGCGTTATCATACTGCTCCATGTGGCTGCCGCGGCGTCATATGCGGCGACAAGATTGGCGCGCGTCAGCAGGCTAAAGGCGCCATGCACGCTGTGCTCTCGGCCGGACCATGCTCTCCACGGCAAGCCATGGTTCTCTGCGGATTTGGTCTGCGCTGCCCATAGGTCGGATATATCATCGCTGGCATACTGCAAGAATCACGCTAATCTTGCACATTCTGATGATCTCTGCGAGAGATGCCTCGCTGCATGCACTACGACCGACGAGGCTAACCCTCGGTCCGGATCGAGATCCAGACGGCTGTGTTCTTGCTGTTCGGAGCCATTCAAGAAGACACAGAACGCTCAGAAGCTTTCTGAAACTGTAAATCTCGCGGAGTCTTCACGTAGTGTGCATGATTCGGAAGAAACCAACCGGAGGGGCCAAGCTGCTGCGATAGACCAGAACCATCTTGCCATGCCACCCAAGGTTGTACCTGAACAGGTTCCTGCGGACCATTCAAAAGAGAAGGGTAAGTTTACCTTATCTGAATTGATGTGCTTCTTCTCTTAATTATCTCTAAATGCATAACTAAAAGTTGCTTGTACTAATCGATCGTTTTTAATAAATCCACTGAGTGTATCTATATGGTTTTGATGTAGCATTTGTGGTGGGTATTGAGGAAGTCAGTGAATCAGATGGTTCACCAGGCACATATGAACAATCGACAAAAGACAACAATGCTTCCGTAAATGCTGGATTGGCAGCAAAGCCTTCGCGCATTTTCGCCGACCGCAACAGTAGCATAAAGAATACTTTTATCAGTAGGGTCAATCTGCCATCTCCTCGCCCATCAGAGATAATCTCTAGCAGGGACAACAATTCCACCACTCAACAAGAAGTGAAGGCACTCCTTACTCAGATGTCCTCTGTAAGGGGCCTCGATTATTCTTGGACTGAAGGAGCAACTAGTCCTGATACCAATGTTCAGAATGATGAAACCAATGGCGCCGGAAGGAGACTGTCCCTCGAGAGGAATTACTCCGTGCTGGAACCATCGGACACGAACCTCGCCGCCGGTGAAGCCGAAGGGGAGATCTCACTTGAGAGTTTGAAGCGGCAGATTGAGCTCTACAAAAATTCAATGGATGTCCTTTACAAAGAGATCGATGAAGAAAGGAGCGCTTCGGCAATCGCAGCTAGCCAAGCAATGGCCATGATCAACATATTGCAGGAGGAAAAGGCTGCGATGCAGATGGAAGCACTGCAATATCTTAGGATGATGGAACAGCAGGCTGACCATGACCACGAAGTGATACAGAACCTACATGACCTGCTTACGGACAGGGAGAAAGAACTACTTGACCTGGATGCCGAGCTTGACAACTGCCGGAGGATAGTGCTCCAGCATGAGCAATTCAGTGGTGGCAAGTTTGATGATGATACAATAATGGAAAATACAGGTCGATGTGACAGGAATGTGTCATTTGATGCCCTGAATGGCTCATCTCTGTCATTTGATATCTTGCATGGATCGGATCTCATGACGAGCACCATGTCAGGTTTCGAAGAAGAGAAGGCATACATTTTGGAATCACTGGCCAGATTGGAGGAAAAGCTTCGCAACTCTACAAACGGGCCTGACTCTGATGATGCCAAAAACAATCTAGAGGTCGGACTTTCTGGAGATCAGACAGGGGATGGATCGACTTCTGTTCAGCAATCAGTTGAGGAAAACCACAAGGATGAATGTTCATGTTCTCCTCTCGCCAGCGGTAAAATGAGTGAATCAACTAATCTTAAAGATGAGATTTTACTCCTAGATACAAGAGTTAGGGCGCTTGAAGATGATCATGAGTTTCTCAAGCGGGTACTAAGTTCCCTCAAAGGTAGCACCGATGGGCTGCAGTGTGTACGGGAGATAACGAGCCATTTACAAGAGTTGCGAAGAGTTGCAGCTCAATGAAGAGAACCTGTTTTGTCTTGAGGTGAGAACTCTCATGAACGTGATTATAGTAGCAATGAGTATCAGTAAAGCATTAAGTTGAACAATTATTAAAAAAATCAAAGCATCTTCTTCAGGTAACTAAAAGCCCAAGCATAGTTTTTTTTTCTGTCTCCTAATTTTCTTTGAATATACTTTAGCAACATACTAATCTTTTTTTTTTGCCCTATCAATTGTATGATCTCCTGTGATTTTGTTTTTCATTTGAATTTCCTATGCATCCTAACGCTAGCTGCAGTTATTAGTGCTTATGCTGCTGGAGCTATGCAAGAACTACAAATCATATATAGATGAATGCTATGCTAATCATTTCAGTAGAAACATTGACAAACTTTGATCCAATCCTTTTTTTCAGCAGTTCTCATCTGGAGATCTACAACAGCCTAATGATGACGGTGCTTCCATTTGGCATGTGGTGTCGGTTACGCATTTTAGTGTTCCGAAGGTCCAAGCTGTTGCAAGATCATCCGATGTTCTCTGGTCCTCATCTGTCTATGTCTAAATGTGGAAGGGAGCGTCCCACTGGCCAAACACATCCATAACCTCCTTGTTGTTTTTTTATGCCACCTCTTCAGCAAGATTACTGATACAGAAAAGGAAGAAAAACATTTGTTGTATGCTGACCTCATCTGATGGCTGGTGAAATCAGGAGCAAGTTTGTAACTGAACATGTGAAGAAATGATTTCGGTTCTTGCCTCCCCAAATTATTTTTTTATATGTTTGCATCGTGCTAACTTTCCCAGTTTTTTTTGCAAATTTTCGCTCATAGAAAAACTATGCATGCAAAAAACCGATTACTAAGAAAAGATGAATCAGCATCATTTGATTTTTCATAAAAAATGTTTTATAATATTTTTATTTATTAATAACACAATCACATCTCCATATCATGTGTTTTGTAATGAAGGGGTAAATTGGAGAAAAGAAACATCCGCAATAATACTTCTTTCGACAAACCAAAATAGACGTCCTTGATTGACGAGAGCCACCGTGCAGGTGAGTACAAAGGGCATATACTCACGGAAACCACAAATAGAGGCCGAGCTCCATGGAGTACTTTATTTTGGAAAAAAAAATCAAAAATCATATTTTAAAGTTAATTTTTTTAAAAAAAATCTGGGATGTAGACAATGTTCTGTTCTACCAATGTTCAAAATCTAAAATTAAAATATTTCATATTCTATGCTACACAAAAATAACAAAACATGATAGATTTGAAAGAGTTTGCAATGTTCACTACTTTCAAATGTCAGAGTTTGTCATTTTTGTGCAGTCCAAAATATAAGATATTTCTAGTCGAGATTTTACACGTTCGTAGAATACAACATTGTCTATATCAAGGATTTTTTTTCAGATTTTTTGAAACATCCGAAACTTGCGAATATTGGGTATTTTCGCAAGTTTCAAACTACTAACTTGTTGAAACTTGCGAAAATACCCAATCTTCCAAATCAAAACATCCGAAACTTGAAAACACGACAGTGACTATAAACACAGTAATAAAAAGAACCTGATATTGGGGTGGTGGAAGTCGTCAAAGGTTCTAGGTGCTCTAGGCATCGAGAATAAATTAGTTTTCTTTGGAATTTAAATGGTTGTAATAACTGAGGATCTCAAGTGAGCATTGACCTAGACTGCCTTTCTGCATAATATTTTCCTTATATAAATGAAAGCTACAGACTTCTCTATACTACAGAAAAGAAAATATGTCATCGTTATCATAACAAACTTGTGCCCAGTGGAGCATAATGCATACATCATATACAGTCAGAAATCAGAATAAAACACTAACCGAACACAACACTGAACATGTAGTAGTACTGCCGGCAGTTAGAGGTGAGACCACAATTCTGACTGACCTTCAGGGGAAAAAAAAAGGAGGTCAACAAAGCAAACAGAAGAAAAGGTCAGTGGAGGGGACGCTTTTTCAGCTGGGAGTTGCGCGGCATGGAAGGAGCCGTACACTCAGAGCTCTTTTGCACAGAAGAATGCCGTTACGAGCGTGCGCCGCGAAATCTGCGAATGCATTCCGCATGCCTCTATCCACCGCCGAGAATCCAGCTGAAGCAAGGAGGGCATGAGACGTCTTCCCCACCCTTTAAAACATCCCACATCTTCTTCTCCAGTTCTCTCGATCCGACCTGCACAGTGTCAAAAGGCGAGAGAACCGTGGAGGTAAACAGCATACCAGTAACACCGCCGTACCCGCCAAAGAGAAGAGCTCTGCTATGAAGGGATGTACTTAACTCATACTGCTACACTTTGCAGCCTCTGCTTCCTAATCCTAAGAAGATTTGGCATCACCTGGACTTCAAGTTTGTTCTTGTCGTAGCCCTCTGGCCGTTGCTAGACCTGCAAAACAAGGAAATTACATTACAGTTGCAAATAAAATGAATATAATTTACTCCGTTCTACATAATAATCTCTACTTCTGTATCTCATTCTTTGAATATTGCAGGCACCACAGCTCTTCTCTTGTTAGTTTCAGCTTTTTTTTACACTGATGTCTTCTTCAGTTCTTATTTCCCGTGGAAGTATGCAAATGCCCCATGGATTAAATAGCCTCGGATAACACCAGAACTCTATCTTGTCACTAGAGCCACATATCGTTTGATTTACACGAAGGTTGAGTCAAACCGAAAAAGTGAGCTATTAGGTGCAATTACATGAAGCTGACAGGAAATAAGCACACATACGTACGTGGGTTTCTAGCACCTTTCCTTCCCTAAGCCCTATGTCGGCTACAGCAACCTTGATCATTTTCATCCAATTACTAACTAGAAGGTCGCACCAATTGCCACATATGTTCTTGTCTCCTTGAGTATGTACATCTGTGAGTGATTTTAGCACTTGCTCTCTTTAGCCCGGCAGAGCCTCTTCGTGGGAGGTGACATCAGACACATCTAGTTGCAGAGCTCACTAGTGGAACATTTGAACATTAATATATCCAGGTTGAAAGATAACCACAAGAACTGTCACCATGTACATCGCGAGGATTGTAAATAACGTAAGCTTGAAGTCCCAGTCTATGCGCCACTAAGTTAAACACAAGTCACTGCTAGTTCCTTTACACAGTTCAGTAGTCTGTTGGTTGAGGAGTTTCGATCAAACTAATGCTCAAAATACCCGATGAATGGCAATTGGCATGATTGCACTTAAACGTTCTTCAACTTCCAAGCTTCCTTGTGTTACATAAATAGAATGGCAACAGTTTACGCCTCTATGCACATCCCTCAGTTTTACTACATTTTTCTTTAAGTAGCAGGTACTGGAAAACGGTTTAATGCTGCATATATTCTGATGAATTTTTCTAATGTAACTAGTGACCTAGTACTTGACCCATCAATTATCTATCTATTCAATTTCATTCACTGGTACTCAAGGATCTGTGTCATGATGGAGAAAATGTTCAAATTTATCAAATTTCAGCGAACCAAGAACATCACAGTGATATATAAAAAAATGCAAGCTCAAATGACTAAGGCTGGTACAAATATTCCATAATCCAAGCATGTGCTATTTGGATAACTGCAATCTTGTAGGTAGTTGTAGCTCTTGTTTCTTAGTGCATAACTACACCAGTACTTTCCTAAAATATGGTAAGGAGGCAGAAGGCATGACCTACATTTCTCAACTTCCTATGGGTGAATAACATCAAAGATGCCAAATTCAAAGGGTGTGAGCTTTCCGTCTTTCTCGTTTGTATGTCCTAAAAATAACAGATACAATACTAATCATATGATAGTCCTTCACATTGACCTTTAGTATGGGTGAATTCTGTTATTTTCTGGCCCATCAAATTTGTGTGACAACTAAATTATAGTTTCATGACTTACCACTAGTCCACTATAATATTCTTGGCATAGCACAGAAACTAGGTTTCATGAGTCCTTGAGTTGCAACATCATGAGAAAAGTCTCATTCATTCAATCATCAGCTGTGCCAAAAAAATAGGTACGGTCTCTTCTATTGCTCATTACTACCATTCGCTAAATGTAACTCTACTTACCAGTTTTCTGCTTCTTTACCTCTTAATTGGTAAGAATAAGAATCAAAACATTCTGCCACCATGGATTTCTTGTGCTTCATCTTACTGATCATCTTGCACTTACTTAGATGTATTTATCAAAAAAATTATTTTAGGCTACTTGCTAATTGGTTAATGAGCTTGCGGTAGTTGAAGCACATTGTATCAAACATCGATATGAATAGGATTGGGGCAAAGAAAAAGATGGTAAGGAGTTTGTTAGGTCTGGAAGAAACAAAGTTGCTTCATGTCTTAATAATCATGCTATGCAACTTCTCTACACGGAAGAACAGACAACCATATTGCATAGCTTAAAACTCCACGGCTCCACCTCTTCTCCAACAACCAAGCCAACTGCAATTTCCATATCCAATTGAATTCTGTCTGCTGCTGCATTCCTGTCGAGTCATCTTTTCCCCTTAGTATGTGCACTGCAAGTCTGCAAGTAATTACCATTTCTATTTGAGCTCAAGATTAGTTCACATCTAAGATGCTATTTGCCATTCGATTTGCTCTTGCATTTGCTTCTCTGTCAAAATTGATTTCTTCAAAGAATTTCTTTCTATGCTCATCAGTTTTCATATTGTGTTGGTTTTAGATTTGTATTCAAGGTGCCAGGCGCTGTTTCGTCAAAATGATTATTGGGGGTGACTATTTTGAAGGTGCACATGATCATAATCTCATGGCAGAGTCTTTGATCCATGATTCTTCTAGAGCTCCTAGATGCCACGGCAACACAAATATTGAGATACAGAAATACAAAGCGCCCTCGTTTGAAGTCTTTTCAGATTCAACCAATCTTTCCTCTGAAGCTGCAAGAACAATCAACCACCTTCAGCATCAACTAGGAATCAATTTGGAGCAAGATATGCCCCCAGTGGAAACTGGGACCTGGGATACTTCTATCTGCACTATGCAAGACCAAATCATCAACCGTCAGATTTGCGAAGAACCACAAGACATATTGGTGGAACAGCAGATTCAACAGTATGATGCTGCACTTTATCCAAACAGCACTTACACCAGCACCGGATCTCTTAAATCTTCTCCACTACAGTGTGGCTCCAGCATTCCCCGCAACATCTGTCTATGGTGATACATCACTGAATGGTACCACCTATTTGGATCTTAATGGTGAGTTTACAGGAGTGGCAACAATTCCTGAGAGTAGCTTAATGTTCACAAGTGATTCAGCCTTGCAATTAGGGTATCATGCTACCCAGTCTCATACACTGAAGGATATCTGCCACTCCCTACCTCAAAATTATGGGCTGTTCCCCAATGAAGATGAAAGGGATTCCATGATTGCGGTTGGAAGTGTAGGAGGAGATCTTTTTCAGGTCATAGATGACAGACAATTCGATACTGTACTAGAATGCAGAAGAGGAAAGGGTGAGTTCACGAAGGGCAAAGGGAAAGCTAACTTTGCAACTGAGAGAGAGAGGAGGGAACAGCTAAATGTGAAGTACAAGACATTAAGAACGCTCTTCCCCAATCCTACAAAGGTTTGTCTTGTTCATCATTTTGCAAATGTAGGCGAATTGATAATTCTCAGTTGCACAGAATACTCAACCACTAGAATCTATCAATCTAACCACTCAGATTTTCAGTGATGCTAGATATGCAGAATACTTAATAGAAGCTAATTTTGCGAATTTTCAGAAACAGTATCCTGTTTTCATTAGTTTTGTAAAGATAATTGAAATTCTAGATAAATTCATCAATTTGAGAAGCTCAAATGTGCAATATCAAAATACTATGCAGTCTAATAAACCTGTGTTTTATAAAAGATCGACAAAAACCCATTCACAGAACTGTTATCTGTCTAAAGTAGGTTCCAAATAATATGAGTTAAGTGATATGCTTCTGCCGTTTTCTGTCGAATACTTCTTCAAGCTCTGTTGCTAGATTATATATACTCTGATACTACATATCCTACTCCCTCCGGTCCATAAAAACGGTCGGAAGATAACAGCTTCGGCAGCACACGTCCTACGTATCATGTCCGAAGCTTTTTTCGGATCGGAGGAAGTATTAAACATGATTGCCATGAAATAGTTCTTCTTTGTGCTGCTTTCTGCAGATACTAAATAGTGTCAATGCCATACTTATTTATCTTCATAGAACGAGCCCGTACTTCTAGTTAATTATGAGAGAACAATGAAAATAATCAATATTTCCTATGTATTTGATTTTATTAGTAACCATATGTACTTTAATTTTTCGTAATACAGTGTTATCCTCCCCATTGCATTTCTCTCCAACAAAAGTATCCACCTCTCTAATGATCTAATCTTAACCAATTAAACAACACTTTGTGATTTACTCAAAGAAAAAGTAAACATCGTGACAGAACCGCAAAATTCTCCCTTTTATGTTTTGGGGCTGCTCATATATGTTTGATAAGCATTAATGTTTTACAGAACTGTTCTCTAGAATGACAGGGCTTCAATAGTAGGGGATGCCATTGAATACATAGATGAGCTGAATCGGACAGTGAAGGAACTGAAGATCCTAGTGGAACAGAAGTGGCATGGTACTAATAGGAGAAAGTTAATAAAGTTGGACGAAGAGGCAGCTGCTGATGGCGAAAGCTCATCGATGAGACCAATAAGGGAGGAGCAAGACAATCAGCTCAATGGGGCCATAAGGAGCTCCTGGGTTCAGAGGAGGTCAAAGGAATGCCATGTTGATGTCCGCATAGTGGAAAATGAAGTAAACATCAAGCTCACTGAAAAGAAGAAGGCCAACTCTCTGCTTCATGCTGCAAAGGTTCTCGACGAGTTCAATCTTGAGCTCATCCATGTGGTTGGAGGGACTATTGGGGATCACCACATATTCATGTTTAATACTAAGGTACTGACAGTAATCTTTATTTAAAGTAACAACAGGAAGTTCTTTCCCTACATTGCCGATTATCATTGATAGTAATGTTCCATCGTTCACAATAATACAGGTATATGAAGGCTCCTCGGATTATGCTTGCGCAGTGGCTAAGAGGCTCCTTCAAGCAGTGGATGCACAACACCAGGCCCTTAACATATTCAACTAGGCTTTAGCGACTATAGTGACTACTTGAAGAGGTTCCCAGTCTACTACTCTCAGGGAGTAGTAACTTCCCGTTTGTTCTCTCAGTCAGCAAAAAAATTAGATCAGACTTGGAGAGAACACGTTGTCTTTAGCATTAGCTAGCTCGCGAAACTTAAGAATCTGGCTTGTCTGAACTGTTTACTGCTACCACTTATCTAGCCTTTCTAGAATGCTTTGATACATTTGTCTCACTGTTTGCCTGCGTTATCTCCTGTGCTCATTTCATTTGGAGTTGGCATCAAAATCTAGTAGATGAAGATGTGATCTACGCATGGGTAGATAACATATTGTGCTTGGGTCCATAGAAACTACTCCCTCCGTTCCAAAAAGGATGACTTCCATTTGTCTACATGCGGACGTATCTAGACATGTTACATGTATATATATGTTCACATGCACACAAATGGAAGTCATCCTTTTTAGAACGGAGGGAGTAGCTTAGTGCATTCACTGGCATCACATCTCAGAGGGCTCTACATGCATTCCAAAACTTCACAGAAATCCAAAAATCTGTGCGAGCATTTCACATGTTGGGTCAAATCGTTAGGAAATCGACCCACCCATTGCACTGCACATGATAATTCGTGTGTGCAAACCACCCAAAAGTTTTCCTACCTGAATCACATTTTCATAACAAAACCATGGCCTTCTACAAAACTACTATCTATTTATCATCGTGCAACTATATTAGGGTTTGCTCTACAATGCAAATCTGTAACAACCCAACTCTGCAAGGGAAGGTGAAAGAGCAAGAACTTATCATCTCTTACCTCACACCAATGCCGTCACTGAATATCAATGGAGACCGTTCTGCTCTGAGTCGTGCAATACCCCGAACACCTCGCGGGCACGGCACAACCATCCTGCGGCAGCGAGATAAGGTCACAGCCTGCAAGCAAAATCGCAGCCACGATGAACCAACAGTTCAACACAGACGCGACGTGACGGGATGGGACGCCGTCAGTGGTATCCTGCAACGGATCAAAATCAGATAACCGGACTAAGGATTTTTCCAAATCAGAACCAGACTCCTTGCGCGCCGCATTTTGCCGGCGAGATCTGCAGGGGTCGCGGATGCCCCCGTTGGCCCGTTGCTTGCTTACCCCGACAGCTCCCACGCCATCGAGGATGCTTGCGTGGAGGCTCGGACAGCCACAGGCCACAGCCCTGGAGCTGCATGAGCTCGCGAGGAAGGATTCGGGAGTAAAGGGGGAATTTTATTTTATTTTTTGCCCAAAAGTCCATTTGTAGCTCGTCCTACATGTAGTTTTTTTTTAAATCAACAGTCTGAAGTTCCCAAAAATTCAGAAATAAATCATAATGGTTGAAAATGACGTAATCTAATGTGCTGCAAATTTTCAACTCGAAAAGTTTTGTATTTCGGCCTACACAAAAATGGCAAATTCTGACAAATCTATATTTTTTTTGAAATTTGCAGTGTCCACCGTTTCGATGTAGAAATTTGTCATTTTTACACGGCCCAAAATACAACGTATTTTGAATTGTTTTTTTTTGGCACAATGTTAGAATCATCATTACAAATAGGACTATTTTCAGAATTTTCTAAAACTTTAAAGTATCTTTTTGAATTTTTCAAAAAAATGTCATGTAGGACGAGCTACAAAATACTGCCCGGCCTGTTTTGCCGAAAAGAGAACACTGCCCTTGTTGCCCCGTTTTACTTGGGAACTATTCGATTTGCGCTTATTTATTTTGATACCTCCTATTTGCCACACTTTTCTTGGGTAGTTGATAATTTGCTCCCCTGTCAGATCGGGCCCACACTCAATGATGAAAATACCCATCTCCTAGGTGGATCGAGTAGAGCTCTTCTCTGTTCGTTCTTTTCCTTGCTTTGCTCTGAAGAACGAACAGATGAACCAGGTGACGCCGTCGGCAACCCCACGGCGGCCGGAGCTGATGAGGGTGGTTGGCAGCGGATTGCCGGGAGCACGACGACATATCCCCGGCGGAGGTGCATCGGTTTCGATTCTGTTTGCTCACGTTCGAGAAGCACGGGGGCAGCGCTGCAAGGCGCACTGGCTGTCGTGCTCGCGCTCCCCTGCCCAGCGGCCTCCTCTCCTTCCCCTCCACCGCAGAGCACCTTCTTCTCTAGATGCCGAGGTTAGGGCCAGTCCCCGGTTCTGACAAAAACGAAAAAAAAATGCCCAAAACTGTTGGTCCAACCAAAATATCTCCGGTTCACTTCCTTATCCCGTCCTTTGCGCTTAGCCACCCAGACGAGGCGCCGGTTCCAATTTCCGGTCGAACGAGGGGTCATGTTCGATTTTCTCAACTAGGGTTAGGGGAAGACTAAATGGACACAAAATATGTCCGCTTTCATTCCGTTTGGATGGCCACACAGATACCAAATGCTCGCCTGTTTGTGTCCGACCTTGTGTGCACCCAACGCATGCACGCCTTTCATTTTCTTTCTTTTACGATTCAAAAAAATATATATATAAAGTAAACATACATACACCTGCTTCTCTTCTCTTCTAACATACAGTTTTTAAAACAAGACAAAAAATTGCCGTTTTCATAGCGATCAAGAAGAAGAGAGCTGCCCGGTTAATTAGCAGGAAACCAATCAAATACGGATACAAAGGCACCAATATTGTCACGGAACACGACCACATTGGGCACCACACCACCGACCGACCTGGCCACCAACACGGAGTGCACATGCATCGTCAAAAAGAAATCCACCGTCGGATTGGGCGAAATAACCGGTGGAAACCAACTTCCACTGGGAACCGGTGAAAATCTCAAAATCATGTAAAATTCTAAACAAAAATGCATTACATTGAAAAGATATAGTTTTATAGACATGTAAATTTTCAACTTGAAACTCAAAATCATTTAGGAGGTATGAAAATGAATTTTCATTTTCATACCTCCTAAACGATTTCGAGTTTCAACTTGCAAATTTCCATGTCTATAGAAATCTACCCTACCAACGTAATGCATTTTTGTTGAGTAATTTTTTAAAGTTTAAAACATGTTTTTTCGTGGTTTCCACCGATACTTTCTCGTTGGATTGCCACCAAGCGTCATCGTTGTCACTCCTCCTCGAGCCAACGACTCTGACTTCACTTTCGACAACCAATGGCAGGCCCTCACCGCAACGACGCCACCCATGTCGACCCATGCCAACAGTCGGCCACACGCGCCAACGACATACAACTTCGATTTGACGAAGAGCTTTGCAAGAAAAATATGATGGGCTTTTGCCAACCGAGTATTCCGCAAAATACCGCCGGTTGCCCGTCATCATCATCGCATGGACGCACTTCACCGTAGCTCCAACTCAACAGCAACACAGTGAATCACGAGAGAATCATCAAATACGCTGGAAAACCAACTACCGAAGCCCGAGTTGCGACCCAAACTCTGCTCGATGCATCATCGTTGCCAAACTGCCTTCAGAGTCCCCAAAGGAGCTATCTCAGCAACCGCGCGGACAAGTCGCCATCCACAAGATCCCAAGTTGTAGACGACTCTGAAATGATGCTCCAAGGAGGAACAAGACGCAAGACGCCTTCATCGTCCATCCCGAGGATCTATGGTTTTCCCTCTGGATCAAAGACCACGCGACGAGGAGAGGAGCCCCCAAGGATGCTTACAGGAAAGTCAGCAGCACATGAGGGTGTCGTCATCGCCGGTTCTTGACAAGGTCAAAACAAGGATTTCTCTAGGGAGTCTCCACCTCCGATGAAACCAAACTTCCACTCTCAACCAAGAGGAACAAGACACGTCGGCAGCAACCTTAGTCTAGACCGCGCCAGCACCACCTCCACACCGCTATCATCCTCGACCAGGTCCACATCAGACCCGAACTGGGCCAACAACACAGCCTTCCGAGCCACCACCTCTCCTACCAACGATGCCGAGGCTGCACCACCAGACCGGCCAAACGCATGGATCGAGATCCAGCACGCAGGAGGCACCCCGGGCCAAGCTGGCTGCTGCATCACCCCGTGGCCGAAGCCATTGGCCACCATCCACAGCCGTGCGCAAGCACACCACCGTAGCCACCATCCGACCCACGAGACCCACCACCGCAATGACGGAGCTCGCCCCGAGACCACCGCCCCCACACAGGAGATCTGGCCACCAGCGCGCTCCCCCACCACCTTCAGAAGTGGGGCCCATCGCCACCACGACAGAAGACCAGCTGCAACGGCGACGGACGGGGATGTATGGAGGGACGAGGCTAGCGACGGCTAGGTCTTCCCCTGGCGCTGTGAGGGGAGCGATGTGAGGGGAACGGGTTCCTATAACATCTATACAACCTGTTTCTCTTCTCTCTTTTCACCTCTCTCCTCAAACTAAGTAGAAAAATGACGTGTCATCTCTTATTACCGGTCACTTGCTCTCAACAACACATGTTCGGTTCAAACCAGTGATTATCACCAAATCGTTCACACTTTTAAAGGTCGACTCAGCTTCTTTAACTGCTTTTCCCTCACCACCGCTTTTATGACAAGTGAGTCCTTTCCTCTCCTCCCAATTCTCTCCACCATTTAGAGCAAGTACAATAGTGGGCCTATAGCCCGCCTACGTGGAACTTTTGTCTATGTGGAGGAGAGAGACATGAAAAAATAGATGGAGTGGGCTCTCATGCAAGAGTCAGCCTCTACGCGTGCTCCTAGGCAAAAACATTAACTGCGAGGAGAGATAAAGACACAAAGTGAGAAAAATACTACTCCCTCCGTCTCGGTTTATAAGTCCTGCGCGTATCACTAGGTCATGAATTTGACAAATATAATATATATTTTACAACGCAAAAATTATACCATTATAAAATATAAAGTTTGAACTTTCTAATGATATGTTTTTCATAATACATTTCTCATATTATCTTGGACAAATACATGACCTAGGGATACGCGTATGACTTATAAACCGGGACGGAGGAAGTAACCTAATAGCCAACCTTATAGCCAACTTTATTGTATGAGCTAACTATAAGGCTAACTTTTGATGACATGACAGTTTCATATAGCCGACAGTTTCATATCCTCCTATTGCCACCGCCGGCATGTCATTTGGGTCACGCGTCAAATTTCCAACATCGTCTCGGGTGGACGAAGATTGAGATTGATTTTTCTTACTTGGGATGCTTTAAACCGTGCTCTTACTTGGGATGCTTTAAACCATGTTCCTGGCACAAACATGGAGCGACCGCCGGCCGACCGAATTTAGCATCAAGACCATTGGACATAAATTAGTCGTGCCGTGTTCATGACTGGGTCTATTGCGTCCGTGGGATTGTGGCCACGACTCGGTATATTCTGGTTTGACCTCTCAGGCCATACGTCCATGCACTGTAGATCTACTCCAATTTGGCGTGTTCCCCTTTCTGAAGTTTTTGCTGACTTGGGCTGATTTCTTTCGGAAGATGATTGGAGGATTTGATCCAAATTTCATATTATGCAGTGTGTAAATATAGTTTCAAGTGGCCTTTTTTTTTTCCTCACGAGATAGTGATTCTGGATGGCACAGATGAGCACCACGGCCTCTATTGCACACATACCTACATGTTTAATTTGCTGAGTGCGAGACCCTCTACATGAGTAAATGATTGTGTCAGCAGTCTTCATCATGGAGGCTACTGTGCTTGCAGGTCAGTGATCATAGTATTTATGCAATTTTCCTGCATAACGACCCTGACTCGTTATGATAGTCAAATCAAGTTTCCCCCTTTCTGCCAACATGCAACATTAATGTTATGCACACATACTTAGATATATCTGTAGGCGTTTATTGCAAAATAAAACTACCCGCCTTTCATATTCTAATGATGCTCCTTGTAGGCCTTGGCTTTGTGAGTATTTGGTATGTGTAGGGGGTAAGTTTATTGATCTTGAATTGATGTCAACTAATGAATTTGACTCTTCATCTTTTTTTTGAAAAGATTTGCTCACATTCAGCATGTCACCAATACTTACTTCATATCCATCTATTGCGCTAGAATATTATTTATTTAATTCTATCATGATATGCATAAGTTGCTACATTGTATACTACTCCCTCCGTTTTTTAATATAAGATGTTTTAGCTAACTCACATGTTGACTAGGTGCACACCCAAATAAGTGTGTATACACACTAAAACATGTCTACATACATGTTGACACATGTGAATATGGACAAAAGCTAAAACTTCTTATATTTATGAACGGAGGGAGTACATGCCTACATCCGCCATTCTGACTGAAAAAATAATATTTTCGCCCGTCAAATTTCTTGTTTCAATGTGTGCAATTGTCTTAATTTGCCTAACGTCAGCTTCTAATTAAAGTAAGTAATTTTCTTAGTTTGATCAATATGATACTAATATATTGGTATGTCGTGATATTTTTGTTTCTTTTTTTTTGAGGATAAAGTGGTCGTACCACCGCTCGAATAGATAGAAAAGGATTGACCCAGTTTATAAGGGAAACCGGGCCCAAAAACCATACAAACTGCCCTATTTATGAGGAAAACAGGACCAAAAAACCGCACAGACGAAGTGACCCGCCGCCCACACGACACAAGTCGACCAAACGCTACAACACACGCCACCCGTTCCGGGGCCGCCGCCCCGGCGAAGCAACCAGATCGACCTTCGCATTACCCGAAAGCGATCCAGTCATGGTCGACACCTTCTGCCCACGCAGTATTCATCCAGATTGTCACCAAAACCACCCTGTTCCGGGGCCTCCGCCCCAGCGTAGCAACCAGATCGACCTTTGCATTGCCCGAAGTCGATCCAGCCAGGTCGACGAACCCTCTGCCCGCGCAGTCTTCATCCAGGTCGCCACTCAGCCCACGCTAGACAACGGCTCTGCCTCATAGAACCGTCGTTGCGTGGGAAACCGAGGCCGCCGCCTCGACGTCCACCACCATCCGGGGCCGCCGCCCCGACATCCGCCTCCCCCGACCATGGGGCTATCCTACCCATCCATCGCGAAGCCATCGCACCGCGAGGGCCAATAACTCCAAGACGACGCCTCCAACAAGGTAGTGACGCGTCCGTCACCGTTGCCCGCCCCCGACGGGGCTTAGGTTTTCACCCGGAGAGTCTTGGAACCGCTCGCATCGGACCGGGTCGAGATTCCACAACAACGCGATCAAGAAGGGAACGACGCCCGAAGGCGCCGCCGTCGTTGGCACAGACCGGAGTCCGTGCAAGCTTTCGCTCGAAATTCTCCCCATCCGTGAAGCTCAGGGAGCAGCCGGTTGGGAGCCTATCCCCGTCGCCACCACCGACCTTCATCGCATGCTGTCGCCATCGTGGCACCTCACGCCACTGCGGCAGCCCTGCCGGCCGCACCCCTGCCGCAGCCACCGGTCCGGGGCCGCCGCCCCGGCTTCCTCAACCACGAGGCACGACCGATGCCGCAACACACTGTCAACCTCGCCCCGGGGCCACCGCCCTGGCGCACCGCACCAAGCACCTCGTGGCCCGCGTCGACGCCCTGCCATCCTTATGGCCAGAGCAGCGGCGCATCTGCCGGACCGCCGCCACCATCCGACGGCCCGCCTCCCCATCAGAACCGGGCGCCAAGGCCCCCAGAACTGCCACCCCGCTGCCGGCTGCCGTGACGACGAGCACAACGTGGTCCCGGAGCCGCCGCTCCGGCTTGCAAGCGCCGGCAGGCCGCCATCGCCGCCCCAGACGAGCCCGGCGGCCGCCCGCGCGCGACGACGAGCAGGGGAACCACCGCCCCCACCAAATTTTTTGGCAGCGGGGGCCTGCCGCCACCGCGACGCAGAGGCCGGCGGCAGCGGCGCCGAGGAGGGCAGCGTAGGAGGGCCTGGAGGTGGCGGAGCTGAATCCCCCGGTGCCGCCTGGGGAGCGGCACGGGGGGAGGTGCTCGAGGTCGGAGGACGGACGCTGAGGAAGACGACGGCTGCCGCGGACCCCGGCGAAGACGGCACTGGGCTTCTGGATGGAAGGAGAGAGGGCGCCGAGGGCGTTCCGGATCTGTGCTCGGCCGAGCCGGAGGTTGCCGGAGGAGGGAGATCAGGCGGTGGCGGCGGCGGTCGTGCGCGAGCTCTGTTCGTGAGCTTTTTCCGAATAGACCTGACCACTTGGGTATATTTTTGTTTCTTCACATTACATGTTTTTGTTGTATAACATGGACGGGTTGTCATCAATGTTACATATTATAATCTCACTTCTTGTCATCATCTTTCAACAAAATACTTGACATTTAACTTATCGGCAAATTACCTAAAACAATAAAGTTGCCAATATCACTGGCCATAGGTCCTATGTGTTGGAGCTGCAACGTGTGGAAAATCATCTCTTTTCTTCAGGGTTTCATATAGATTAGCTAGAATTGAAGACAAGTCAAGAGACAACTATAGCACTAGTATAATTGCTGTTGTGAGCTGAAAAATAAGAATATAATTCGTAGTATATTAGATGCCAACAACAATAGAATTGGAAATTCCCATTGAGCAGCCTAATGTGAGAACAAGCCGACTAAACACAAGCATTTTTTTTTTTTTTTTGCGAATAAATTGTATTACTCAAAGACATCAGGTATTACAACGAATCTGACAAGTGTTTTCTAGGCCCTCTGGACCAGAGGCTAGCCACACTGCCGTATGGGCATGGAATCTACCATAATTTGCCATAAAATGGCTACTAGTATTCTGACATCTTTTGACATGAGTAATACAAACCTGACGGATCTTCATCAAGGTCTTTATCTCTTCTATAATTGTCATGTAGACTGATCGATCGACTTCAACATTCTGCAGCATTTTGACTATCTCCAAACAGTCCGTCTCAATGATCAAAGGTTGATTGCACCATTGAAGCGCGATTGAGAGCCCCTCCATTACCGCACTCAATTCTGCTTGTAAAGCATCTCTGCAAGAGAGTAACTGGCGGCATGATGACAATACAATTGCACCATCATGATCTCGAAGAACCATACCAGCTCCTGCATCTCCTTCAGCTCCAAAGGAACCATCAGTATTTAACTTGCACCAGCCTACTGGGGGCGGGGACCAATGTAGGATTTGCTCGGTATGTTTTTCCTTGTATCTATGGAAATGCATCTCTTCAGGGTCTAGAATGAATTTTCCCTTCACGATATTTTCTACAGGATGGTGCTTAATTTGAAGTAAAGATTCCATGTAGCTCATCAGAAACTGTCGAGAAGCTTCGACAGGTGGAGGCGTTTTATCATGGACAATCTCGTTACGGACATGCCACTGTCGCCATAATGTCATCAGTACCATGCTGATGCTAGTACCAGGCAGGTTGCCAATTAGATTCAGCAGCCAGTCTGATCCAGTATGCACAACAGAGTCAAGTGCAGGTATATTCCACTTCTCGGACATAAAATTCCATAGCTCCTTCGCCAATGTGCAACGAAAGAAGGGGTGGAAGTTATCCTCTGCTTCAACTCCACAAACTGGACATCGGTCTGTTACCTCAAGATTGCGTCTAAACACAAGCATTTGATTGGTCTGGCATATTCAACGAGCGCTACATTCATCTCCTTTCAACCAAGAACAGGGACGGAGCCAGGGGGTGCGAGCTGGGGCCATGGCCCCCCCTGTGCTGCAAATTTTTGCTGTAAAACCCCTATATAATATGCAGATTCATCCCTAACTTTGACAGATTTTTACTATATGGCCCCCTCCAAACAATTAAGTGTGTAGTTGGCCCCCTCCTCTTACAGTTCCTGGCTCCGTCCCTGACCAAGAACACTTCTTATTACATGCACCTATAGACCTAGTGGACTTGTATTATTATTAACAACTACAAGTGGCAAAAGGAAGAAGAAGAAGAAGAAAAAACCGTTGCAAGTTGCAACTTAACATTAGCTGTTGCCAGGAAACTAGCTACTTGTACGTAGTTCTAAATTCCAACAGACCAGGTCAAGTAAGAAAATAAGTCGAACCCGAGCACGTACATTCATATATAAGGGCACCTAGATAGTAGACTTTCGTGACAAAGCACACGAGGCTAAAGCACAACACTGCATCTGAATCTGATCCATAGTTTCCGGCAAGCTCTACCCCATTGACCAATGGCTTCAAACATCGACCTCGACGACCTCGACCGCTTCGATATCTCCGGGCCGACGCACATCATGTCAAGATCCGGCCCCTGCCGTTCTTCTGCAATGATGGTTGACTGGTATGTTATGCGCGAGAGATCCATCCATGGTACTCCTTGTGCCTTAATTGATGCATGTATGTTTAAACTGATGGATATCATTGTGTCACTCGCAGGAACAACGAGGAGGACCGCCGGTGCGTCGCCGCCTGCGTGGTGAAAGGCACTTACATCCTCGAGAACGACAGAACCATGTGCAGGGCGCCCGAAGCGCTTGCTCCGCCGTGGTGGGAGAGCTTCCACTTCCGCCTCGTGGAGGTCCTCAAGGAAGAATCCTTCAGGCGCAAGAGCCACAAGCTAACCTTTGGCGCCATCTACGAGCATGTTCCCCCGGCGGGCGAACGCCGCCATCCATCCGCCCCGCAGTACATCGTCGCCTTCCGAGGGACCATGCTGCCGCACCCAAAGGCGATCCACGACGTGTTCCTCGACCTGAAGATCATCGCCAACACCCTACCGGACTCCAAGCGCTCCCAGCGCGCGCACCGCGCGGTGGACACGCTCATGGCGACCATCGCTAATAATGGCTCCGGCAGCGGCGCCGTGTGGCTCGCGGGGCACTCTCTCGGCGCGTCGCTGGCGCTGGAGGTGGGGCGGACCATGATGGCCGAGCAGGATCTCAGCCTTCCGACT
The DNA here is from genome assembly GCA_947311845.1 of Poa pratensis. Lineage (NCBI taxonomy): Eukaryota > Viridiplantae > Streptophyta > Magnoliopsida > Poales > Poaceae > Poa > Poa pratensis. The sequence goes on from CAMZMU010000047.1 coordinate 20,791,126, forward strand.
TTCCTCTTCAACCCGCCGCATGTGTCGGCGCCTCCGGCGATCAACAAGTTGATCCCGTCCGAGGGGCTGAGGAGGGAACTGTACGCCAAGAGCGCCCTCGTCAAGGCCGGGCTCGGCCTCGTCCTCTGCCCCCACCGGAAGCGCATGGAGAAGCTGTTCGAGCGGCTATCCTCGTGGGCGCCAAACCTGTATGTGCACGACAAGGACGTCATCTGCCAGGGCTTCCTCGACTACTTCCAGCAGCGGCAGCAGCTGGAGGAGCACTGCAAGTCCGCCACCACGCTCTCCTACCGTGACATGCTCTTCTCCGTCATCGGCAAGGAGAAAGAGCGGCCGCACCTCCTGCCGTCTGCCACGCTCTGGACCAACTCGAGCGTCGACAGAGACGCGCACGCGATCCAGCAGTCGTTGGCCGCGCACGACCTCCAGCAGTGGTGGAAACCTGACGGCGAGCTCACCTTGATTGCCAGCCGTTATAGCTTCGCTTAATTGAGATAACTTGTTCTTTGTAGCTACGGCTGTACCTTCTTTCTTTGTCAAATTACATTACATTGTGTTGTAAAGCAAACAAATTTGCATGTGCATCCAACTTCTTTTCAAATACTAGTACATTCTTTGTGGGGACAAATTAATACGCATGAATTATTGAAATGCCTTATTGACCCCCCCGCATACACGGCCATGTCCTCTGTGTCATAACACTTGACATTTTACTAACTGTGGTGGAACCGGACGGCGAGCTCAGTTTGATTGCCACACGTTAGAGGCTTAGGGTGTGTTTTGTGTTACTATGAAAAACTTGTTGGGGCGCCCCCAACCACCTAGTTGGTGGTAGGAATTTTTCATGGTTGGTTGTGTAAGTTGGTTGAGCCAAGTTTGTGTTTGGTTGAATGGATAAAAACTTGTTAGGGGTAACTATATTTTATGTTCGTTCTCAGGGATTATAGATTGTTGGGTGATATAGTCACTTATTGTTAAGATGGCGAGAATACCTCTCTCTCTATATATATATATTTCTTTTTAAAAGGGAAAATTTTATTCAAATATTTATATTATAATTTGGTGAGGAAAATTTCTTAATGTAATGGGGTAAGACATCAGCACACAGCATAATGTTTGTTCGAATATGTAAAATGGAAAAGTTTGTTCAAATATTTAAAACGGAAAAGTTTATTCAAATATTCTTAATATTTAAAAAGATAAAGTTTGTTCAAACATTTAAAAGATTTAAATACCGGCTATAGCCTGGATATAGCCTTTCGAGAGGCTTCGCGCTACGGCTATGACCTTCATAGGCTAAATTGATAATAGCCACTAATATCTCGGCTAAATTGATTTAGCTCCGATTTAGCCCCTTAGCCGCTAAACTTTTGGCTCAGGGGCCCAAAATTTTGGACCAAAAATTGTCCGCTCGGCCATATTTTGGAGCTGAACTCAACCCCTATGATGTTGTTGGCATATAATATATGGACAGAACTATATCCTAAACTTAATTTTGCTACATGCTAATTAATTTGGGTGGTTATGTAATATTTCGTCAGAACAATGTCCTGACAATGTCCTGAATTGCTGCTACTGAATGTTGTAATATGTGGACATGATTACGTCTTATTTGTATCTCTTATGTGACTATGTTAATATGTTATGCATCAGTAAATTATTGATATATATATATATATGAATATGCCTAAATTTTGAATTTCTATCATTATTTAGCATAACATTATAAGGCCATAACTACGCTATAGCCCGACTATAACCTTTCATAGATTCTAAAATTGTTGGGGCTAAATGCAATAGCCGGCTATTTAAATATGCCCCCCAACCACCTGGTTGGTGCTAGAAAATTTCCATGTTTGGTTGTGAGAGTTGGTTGAACCAAGTTTGTGTTTGGTTGAAGGGATAAAAAGTTTTCATGGGTAGCCACATTTTATGTTTACTTTGAGGGGTTAGAGATTGTTGGGTGATATGGTCACTTATTGTTAAGATGGTGAGAATACTCCTATATATATTTTATAAAAAGGACAAGTTTATTCAAATATTTATATTATAATTTGGTGAGGAAAATTTCTTAATGTATTGGGGTAAAATATCAGCACGCAACATAATGTTTGTTCAAATTAAAAAAAGGAAAAGTTTGTTAAAATATTCTTAATATTTAAAAGTGGAAAGTTTGTTCAAATTTTTAAAAGAGGTAAAATTTCTTAACATATTTTAAAAGAGAAAGTTTGTTCAATAATTAAAGGGGTAAGTTTCTACTTCATGGGTAGTGTGAGCACACGGCAAAACGTTGCGCAAGTGGCGGCAGCTACTCGCCGCGAGTTGTTGGCTTAAAATGTGGCTACCCTCAACCTGATTTCTGAGGGGATATGCTTAAATGTGGCTACCCTCAACCACCCACACCAGGAACCAAACACAGGAACCTAAGAACTAGCTACCACTAACCATCCGACAGATAGCCACTCAACCAAACACACATGGAGATTCGCCCGAGAATACATGTAAACATGTGCTACAGCTATTCAACGCTTGTTTGTCAATTTATTAGTGTAAGAGCAACCGTTGCCCCCATCAGCTTTTTTCCTTAAGTGCACATAGATGGGGCAAAGTATATTCCCCAACCGCTGCCCCATCCGTACACCTCACAATTTGTCCTGACATGTGGGACCCACTCATGAGTGGCCCACATTTGTTTTCTCATCAAGCTACTCTACATCTTCTTCTAGTTCCTACGTTCTTCCGATTGAGAGGGAGACGAAGCCCGAAGATGGAGGTAAACGGCTGGTGTCGGAGGTGCACTGACACTGCACGAGCACGCATGTGGCACGAAGCCGGCTGCACGCACAGACCCGTGACAACTAGATGACGAGCACGACGTGAGTAGATGACCAACCGGCGATACCACACCTAGCTGGATATCCACCAACTATCATGACCATCGAATTTGCATCTAACAAATGATATAATTTCTACTAATTGATGTATTGATAAAAATCATTTTAATGCGTGGTTTTAATTTTTTTTAATGTATATCAGAAATTTCTTGTAGTACAGAGAATAAATTACATAAATCCAAAAATTATTGCTAATGCATTGATAATTTGTGCACGGATGGCAAAGTAGTTGGACGTCCCAGATAAGCGGGGGGCATCCAACTAGTTGTGGAGTTGCATTTTCCGTAAAGGACACTCGATGTTCGTGGCAGGATTCCACGTATGCGACTGCCTGCTTGCTGAATGGGAATGCGGCTTAGCAAATCAAGAGCGGCGGAGGACACATGCAAGTAGGACCACAACGGGAGGTGCACATCAAGAATGAGACAACACAAGCTCGATTCCGACCATGAATGGTGGCGGGCGGGGTTTCTACCACCCGGAACGGGATCCCCACGTGGAGGAGCTTCGAGGGACGGTAGGCAGGTGGTTGTAGCCTCTGAATTGGCCGACGCATCAACATTGTACGGGAGGAGAAGAGGAGGCTCGGGAAGGGTATGGGGATTCGGGAGGTGAGAGGAGAGATTCCCTAGCCCATCCAAATCACATATGAGGTGGGAAGGGTTTTTTTCCCCAATCTAAATACCTAACTACTCCAAACGGCGCGAAAATTGTAATGAGCAAACATATTTATTTGGCGATCATTTGGACATGACGATGTATAAATTTATAGCATGTAGAATTTTGTAAATGTACAATACCATTGTCAAAAGGTACAACACACCGATCAATTGTTTCTGGTTATCAAATATCAAACATTTCATAAAATGAGTTGATTAACACGATATATTAGGGTGTAGTGAAAGTTACTTACAACAAATCCGATCATATGCGCCGAGGGGGCGGCCTCTGATGGCCATGCAGCGATAGCTCTTTGTGGGCATGTCTGTGGCATGGAATGGGTGGCAACTTCTGCAGCAAGGGTAGCGAGTTTATCGGTCCGGTTGACATGGTCAGTGAGGTCGGTCTGGCTGGTATGTCAGGGTAGCGGCTTCCGGAATCCAATTATCCAACGGGTCATTCTGTGATTTTTGGGTAGGAGGTCATCTCGTGTAGCAATGGATACAAGGCATTCGTGCCATTTGACGTTGCGGTTAAGATGTTTGCGGGGAAAGTCGGAGCAACTGCTCCGACTCTAGGAGTGTAGGACTCTGGCCTAGCATGTACGCTTTTTTGTCTAGTTTTCTCATAAACAGGGCTCAGTTTGTTTTGTCAATACAAAAAAACACTAGAGAATCAGCGTTGAGAAATGATATATTCGTCGGGCACATTAAACTTTTGACCAGTAGCCACGCTGATCTAATAAATATGGCAGTTTTCTACAGTACTCCACCGCTAAAATATCCATGCTATGGCACGAAGGATGTGACATATATGTCAGTTGGTACTATTTGAAAAGAAGTTCGATGAACATGCAAATTTGTTTGCTTACACTGTACTTTATTTGACAAACAAGCAACAGCCTTAGCACAAGTGTTTATATCTATTCTCAAGCGAAGCTATAACGGCTAGCAATCAACCTGAGCTCGCCGTCCGGTTTCCACCACTGCTGGAGCTTGTGCGCGGCCAACGACTGCTGGATGCCGTGCGCGTCTCTGTCCATGCTCGAGTTCTTCCACAGCGTCGCGGATGGCAGGAGGTGCGGCCTCTCTTTCTCCTTGCCGAGCGCGGAGAAGAGCATGTCACGGTACGACAGTGTGGTGGCGGACTTGCAGCGCTCCTCCAGCTGCTGCCGCTGCTCGAAGTAGTGAACGAAGCCCTGGCAGATGACGTCCCTGTCGTGCACGTACAGGTTTGGCGCCCACGAGGATAGCCGCTCGAACAGCTCCTCCATGCGCTTCCGGTGGGTGCTCAGGACGAGTCCGAGCCCGGCCTTAACGATGGCGCTCTTGGCGCGCAGCTCCCTCCTCAGCCCCTCGGACGGGACCATCTTGTTGAACGCCCCAGCCGACGACACATGCGGCGGGTTGAAGAGGAAAGTCGGGAGGTTGAGGCCCTGCTCGGCCATCATGGTGCGCCCCACCTCCAGCGCCAGCGACGCGCCGAGCGAGTGCCCCGCGAGCCACACGGCGCTGCTGTCGATGGTCGCGAGCAGCGTGTCCACGGCCCGGTGCGCGCGCTGGGAGCGCTTGGAGTACTGGAGGGTGTTGACGATGATCTTTAGGTCGAGCAAGACGTCGTGCAACGCCTTGGGGTGCGGCAGCATGGTCCCTCGGAAGGCGACGATGTACTGCGGGGCGGAAGGGTGGCGGCGTCTGCCCGCCGGGGGAACATGCTCGTAGATGGCGCCAAAGATTAGCTTGTCGCACTTGAGCCTGAAGGATTCTTCCTTGAGGACCTCCAGGAGGCGGAACTGGAAGCTCTCCCGCCACGGCGGAGCAAGCGCCGCCTCGTGCACCCTGCACATGGTTCTGTCGTTCTCGAGGATGTAAGTGCCTTTCACCACGCAGGCGGCCACGCACCGGCGGTCCTCCTCGTTGTTCCTATGTGTCGCACGATCAAATCCATCGGTTAACAAATACTTCTACCTTGGAGCAAGGATGAAGGATGGATCGCATATAACATACCAGTCAATCACCATGGCAGAAGAACGGCGGATGCCGGATCTAGACATGATGTGCGTCGGCCCGGAGATGTCGAAGCGGTCAGCGATGTCAACGTTTGAAGCCATTGGTCAACGCGGCAGAGCTTGCGAGAAACTATGAATCAGATGGGGTGTGTGTTGTCCTCCAGCCTCCTGTGCTTTGCCACGAAAGTCTACGCTCAACGTGAGGTGCCCATAATATATGTACGTGTGTTCGACTTATTTATTTTCATGTTGACATGGTCTGTTAAAATTTAGACCTACGTACTACTACCAAGTTGTTTCAGATTTTCAGCTAGCAGAGGCTAATGTTCCTTTCTGGAAGTTGCAACTTGCAACTGGTGCTTCTTCTTCCTTTTGCCACTTGTAATTGTTACTAATAATGCAAGTCCACTGGATCTAGGTGCATAGAACAAGAGCTGCTTTTGGTGAAAAAAAAGGATAAATGTAACACAATTTGAATATACGAGAGCCAGTAAAATGCTCGTATTTAGTCGACCTGTTCACTTTAGGTTGTTCAATTGGATACTCCACTTCTATTGTTGTTGGAAACTAGTACTGCGAGTTGTATTGTTCTTTTCAGTTGACAACGGCACTTATAAATACTAGTGTTCTAATTCTCTCTTGAATTGTCTTTAATCCTTATCTAGTACTGCGAGAGCGACATAACAGATGATTACAGATTGATATGGGGTGTCCCCGATCTCATGGAGGGACTTGAGGGGGGGGGGGGGGGGGGGGGGGGGGGGACAGGGAGGAAAACGGAGAACACGGTGGTAAACACACACAAATCGAGCTAAATAGATAGACAAATGGAGGAATATTCTGTTTAATTTTTGTAAGGGATTTTTCCCTTTCTCAAAATTCTGTACATAAACCTCTATTCTATCTAATCGGATGACGGATACGACCGCTGTTAACCTCAAAAATGGAGGAATATGAAGGGAAGTGAGCCCAGCTCAACTGGTTGGGATGTACAAACCCGACACACCAGTTCAAGTGCTCACGGACACGAATTAAGGTTTCTATTTACACTTGAGGATCAGGCCTTCTTGGTACTAATGCAATTTATTATGAGGACCATGCTTAATTATTAATCAAGATAAAAATCCTGGTACTCATACATAAAAGGCTGTGTGCATCCCTAGTTGGTGCAGAGGCCGGGGGAAGTGAAATTCTCCCTCCAAATTTTAGAGACACGTTGAATTCCAAATCGTTTAACCCTAACCCTCCCGCGACCCCCGTGCGGCGGTGCCACGCCGCACCGGGGCAACCCTTGCCACCGGCGCTAGAAGCCCCCAACCTCACTCCCTCTGTTCCGTCCACCGCCGGCAGGCTTGGCCCGCGCGATGGGCGGTGGCGGGGCGCCTGCTGGTCACGACCAGGTGTGGCGGCGGCGACGCCCCTGGCCACTCGTCCGGCTGTGGTGGTGCTGGGCGACGGTGGCCTGAGGCGCGATGTCTACTACGCGCTTCTATTCTTGTAGACAGTGTTGGGCCTCAAAGTGCAGAGGTTTGTAGGACAGCACCAATTTTCCCTTAAGTGAGTAATCAAAGGTTTATCGAACTCAGTGAGGTAGAGGTTGAATGTATCCCTCTCAAGCAACCCTGCAAGTAAGATATAAGAAGTCTCGTGTGTCCCCAACACACCCAATACACTTGTCAGATGTATAGGTGCACTAGTTCGACGAAGAGATAATAAAATGCAAATGATATGGATAGTAACAAGTGGTATTTGTAATCGTAAAAATGGCAGCGAGCAAACATGTAACAAAACTGAGAGTAAACGGTGTTTCAATGCTTGAAAACAAGGCCTAGGGATCATACTTTCACTAGTGGACTCTCTCAACAACATTAACACAATTAAACACATGCATGATACTTTCTCTTCAACATGTAAATTAGATGCTACTCGGAACTGTTCTTCCACTGGATAAGAAACACCATGACCACCGCGTAGGGCTACAAAGCACACCTTAAAGTTCGAACACCACAATTACTGCGTAGGTCTGTCACACCTTAAAGTTCAAACACCACAATTTTATAGTGATATCTAGCACCATAGAGTCACACACGCCACCCGCACTATCACCATGGTTTTGTGTTGTCAACAGTGACTCCGGAAATTATACTAGATAAATAAACCGAGTATCATATCCATTACATAATGAATGGGAAACAACATATACGAATTCAACTAGATTAACAATGCTCATGATCACACAAATATCATACCAAGGCAGAGAGAGATAAACACATAGCTACCGACATGAGCCCTTAGCCCCGATGAAGAACTACTCCCTCCTCATCGTGGGAGGCAGCAACGGCGATGAAGATGGCTCCAGGGGCAATTCCCCGTCCCGGCAGGGTATCGGAACAGAGATTTCTGTCCCCGAATTAGGGTTTCGGATGGCGGCGGAGCTCAGAGTCGTTTCTGGAGAAATCCTTTGGGGGTCTTCGTTTTTAGGCCAAGAGTGATTTTATAGGCGAAGAGGCGACGCGAGGCGGTGCACGAGGGCACCAGGTGGGGCCCAGGCGCGGTCCACCTTGACCACGCCTAGGTGGCGTCTGGGAGCTGTGGGCCCTCCTGCAGCTCCCCTTCTGCCCGGGGTCTTCTGGTGAAAAAGAATTTCTGCAATTTTTTCGTATTTTTCTGAGCACTTTGGATTTTGGACCTTTTCTGCAATGCACAGACATAATAACAGAAACTGACACTGGGCACTGGGTTAATAGGTTAGTTCCAGAAAATATGCCAAAATGATATAAAAACATAATAAACACATGTGGCATTGTTATAAAATAAGCATGGAACATAAAAATTATAGATACGTTTGAGACGTATCAAGGCGTGGTGGCAGCGTTAGCGGGGAGGGCTCGACCTGGTGGGAGGGCTCCGATCTGCTCGTCCTGCGCGTCAACGACGGTCTGCGGTCTACCTGCATCACTTGGATGTCGCGGCGGCGGTCTCGGGCATGGCGGGCGGCGGCGTGGGGGCCTGCCGATCTACCCAATAAATGCGGTTGTACTAGGGTTACTCTTGCGCCAAGATGAAGATTTGCCTGACGCCTGTCCTTTTTTATCTGGCCGGAGTGTCGGGTTCTGGAAGGCTCTGATGGCGGTCTCGCGTGGACGTTTATGCTACAGACTGCTGGATCAGGTGGGATTCGGTCGCGCCGGAGCGAAGCTCTGCTTCTGTTGCCATCATGAGCAAATCCATGGTGAAGTCAGATGCGGAGAATGTCATGGAAGCCGAGATTGGAGGACTAGTATGGTGATTGGAGCGTTTGCTGCAATGAGAAACTTGCTTGGAGTTTCAGGAATCGTAGCAGCGGTATGTAAGTGGGGGCGATAGCACAGGTGAAGTTCAAAATCCTATCTTTCAGGGTGAAAATCTAAGATCTGACCTTAATTGGTTGTGTCTGACAATGGCCTTGTTGAAGACATTGTTTTGAGAGCGGGGACTATCTCCAGGGTGAAAACCCAAGATCTACGATCGGGCGACACGGCGCTTGTGCATTGTTTCCTTCTTGAAGGCGTTGCTTTTAGAGAATTGGAATCAGATGTTGTCTTGGTGATGGTTGTGCTGCTGCAAAGACTAGAACTCTGTAGCGGGACTTCTTTTATTTTTTAGTTTCTTCTTCTCTTTTTGGCTGTGTGCATCCGTAATGTTATTAGGGTATTAAGCTGTTGTAGAGGCTGGGTGTAATTGGTATCTCCGCGATATTAATATATACTCTTTTTTTATAAAAATAGATAGACGAATGAGATTACCAAGTTAAACAACTGCTCCGATCGGTCACCGATCCAATAGAGCCTGATAAACGTTGAGACCGGTTTCTCCCATCGGTCACCGATCCAATAGAGCCCGAAAGGGAGATTGGCGTAGAGGACGCCTTGGAGTCAATCTATCCAGATCTCTCGAGGAAGGGTGTTGGGGGTCTTGCATTCTTGGTAATTTGGGTAGCATAGCTATAGGGTTTACTTCATCTCTATTATGCCTAGGTTTAAACGAAAGAGGAGTATTTATTCCTAGGGGCGATGTAAGTTAGAGGGAAGCCGCCCGAACTCTACACGAAGACATGCCGGTTGTTTCAGAGTAGATGGGTCAGTTGTACAGGGGTCCGGTTGGACCAGTCCAAGAGTCGAGGCAAGTTCAGGTCTCTAGAGAGGAGCGCACTCGTGCCATCTTCGGTCCAGCCCGGATGATGGCCCAATTTTTCAGCCGGTTGTGTCGGAGCTCGGTCGTACCAATGAGGAGTGGGAAAGTTTGGGGTCTTCCAGAGAGGGGTGGAATTGCGCTATCTTCGGGATCGGTCTAGTTGCTGGATCAGTAGTTGGTTCGGTTGTGCTAGAGGCTATTTGTACCGAGTAGTATAGAGGCCGTTTGACCATCTATGTCATCAAAAAGTAGCTCATCAATTTGACGTCATGATCCGAAACATTTTCTTTTGTTCTCCATGAAGTAAAGAGGCATCATGTGAAATATCAGTGTTCTTGTGACATGGTCTAAAATATGCATCTTAGAGAATAAATAAATGCATATAATTTTATATGCAAGTAAAGTAAAGTTTAAGGTATTTATTTTTCTTAAAAATATATTAGAGTTCATGGATTCACTCGACCTCACTCTCATAATTCATAAGTATGGTGACACGAATGTACTCTCTCCTAGTGAATCACGTTCTAATATAGAGATATATATAGTGTTTGATTCGCATTTATATGGATATCACGTTCTAGTATGGAAAGGATGAACCACATGTCTCTAATAATACTCTACTAAGAGAAAATCCGCAAACTATACTTTAAACTTTAAGTTATATAATGTACTGTTGAATTCATCTTACAAAATCCCTCCGTTCCAAATTACTGACATATATTTGTGTACATATGCATGTATCTACACATTAGACATGTCTAAATAAATTCGTATTTGACAAATCCACATCAAGTATTTTAGAATGGAGGGAGTACAAGGCAAAAAAAAAAAGTGTACAAGGCAAGCCTACCGAGCCACCGAGGCGCCCCGGTTCTGGACTCGGCCGGCCCATTTTGTGGACTCGAGCCTGCAGTATACTTGTCCCACGTATTGGACTACCGAAACGGCAAGACCATTGTCTGTCAGAAACCAAACCAGTTTTCTCTGCAGACAGGGTGGAAAACAGAAGAAAATCATCAAAACAGAGGGCGGAGAAATATAATTCCTGAGTCGCCGGAACTTGGTCGGCGGCGCTCGCGGGCACAGCCAGGAGGTATATCGGAGCGGGAGCGCGAACCTCCTCCAAGTCGCCGGAAACCCTAAATCCGGCGGTGCAGGCAGAGGGGAGGGGCGCGCGGACCTAGGGTTGCGTTTGGTGGGGTCGGTGGCCGGCATGGGTCGGAGCTCGGGGGAGAGGTAGGGGCAGGGGGGGATGCGGATGGCGGCGGCATCGAGGATTGCTCGCCGGGGACCATCGTGTGGGTGCGGCGAAGGAACGGCTCCTGGTGGCCTGGGAGGATACTCGGGCAGGGCGACCTTCCGGCGTCGCAGGTAGTGTCGCCCAAGACGGGGACTCCGGTCAAGCTTCTCGGCCGCGAGGATGCAAGCATGTGAGTTCTCCTATTGTTCTACCCTCTATAGTTTTTTTTTACCTGCCTCCATAGTTTTTTGCCCTAATTTGATGTGGCTTAGTCGTATTGCTAGGTTAACACTTTTACCGATTATTGATTAAAATTGAATGCCCGTGCTGTTGATTAGTGAATGAGTTTTTGGTTAAGAAATAGATGGGAATACTTGGTCGCGGCGTACCAAACGCAAGGAGTAGATCAACAATGTAATGTTTCACTAATGGCAACAAACTTCTGTTGTGGATAACTTGACTTCCATATGTTGTTCAATAAATCATCTGTCAATTATTTTGGCCATTACTCACTGTAGATTTAGAAATAGCTAAACAAGCAGACAATTCACTATCGACAGGAGCACTTCTTATCTTAACCTAATAAGGGCTAGTGCTAGGCTGCTGTACGTGACCCGATGTGCACATCGTTATATGCGTGAGAGTGAGAGTGGTTTATCATTTGTGTTGAAGGAACGGATACAAATGACATGGTTATGATTTGTCACGCTTTAAGTTATGCGATACATGTATGTCCTTGTGGAGGGTAAATGTTCAATTTTCCTCAAGGATGTACTCAATATATTCAGTTTTGCAAGAGCAGTGAAAGAATCTAAGATATGTTGTAACTATAACGCGTGATTTGCTGTAATCATGATACATATAATATTATGCTACTCAATCTGTCATGTCGGTTTGAAGTAAGTGATGCTGCAGTCAGTTGGGATGCAGACTATTTACTTTGTAGTGTTACTGGTAATTATTTCCTCCCAACGATGATTTTCTTAGCAGTTGTTAGATGTGCTGAGATAATAGATAGCCAGGTTTTATGGCCTTTTTTCAGTGTGCGGAGTTAGACAGGAGGGGATGTTTGGTCCTGAATTATGATATGTACTTCTCTGTATTATAGCAAGCAGAAAAGTTATACTCCTTACAAAAGCACTGTTTCTAAATCTTAGCACCTTATGCCCAAAAATCATCGCTAGTCTTACTTTGTTATCTCTCGGCTGCTCCCATGGAATGAAATGTAGCTTGTTTAAGAGATGTTTCATAGAAAACCAACATATTCGAATAAATTATGAAACGAGAAGAGGATGTGCTGATTGGGTTCTTCCATGCCAGTCTGCGTGATATTATCAACGAACATAGAATATATTTTAGCTTTTTATTTTGTATGTTCAGTCTGTTTGATTTGTGGTATATTAAGTAGTGTGTTCTGATCAAATTCGTAAACTTCTGTTTTGAAAAAGAGATAGATAGCAGTAAACTACTGCATGTATCCTTGGTGGAGTTGATTTTCCTTCAATATCTTTCCCCATAAGATTATGATATGCTCAGCTTGCACTGAAACGATTTGAGGGTTAGCCTTGACCTTCTACCGCATGCACCAAACGAGCAGTAGAACGAAGTAGAGAAAAAAGGTGCCATTGAACGAATTAGTAGACAGAAATAGAAAAACTATAGGCAGCAAAAAGCAAAGAGATTATTCGACACTTTCAAAATCATACAAGAAACGAAGCGTGCAGACATTCTTTCAACCAAGGTTGCTCAACCAACCTCAGAGCCCAGATCAAAACCCTAAGCATTAGAAGGCGCGGAACCATGTTATTTGATCACTCCCGGCATGGGTATTTTTGGGTTTACTCATAACCTCATGAATAGGCACTAACATGGCAATTATAGTTGCATAGTTAAACTCTCTTAACTTCGCCGAAGCTGGCTGTACTCATAAAAAATGAACACAAATGGAGACAATCTCTAAAATAAACTCTCTTTCCTTCTACATCTCATCAAGACACGTCTGATTTCTAAAATATTAGCCCAACTCAAATAGGTACTAAAAATATCCTGGACACTTTCCTTTCAAGCACCGGTTCGTGCTTGGTGGACCCATCAGGCATGCAGTTCCACGTAAGAACCTCGTCTTAACCACCTTGATTGGTTTGGTGGCCGTGACCATTCCAAAAATTAGACAACAAAATCTGGTTCTATATAAACTGGCCAGATCTCGTATTTCCTTCTAGATAGCTGCACACTATCTCTATCTTTCCAATTATAAATCATTTTGTGCTTAATCTCATGCACATACATGACTAAGCCTCTTCCCATATGCGTGGACACATGCATGTTTCTTTTTTATGTGACCATGATAGAGTCAAGTTCGGATTCTCTGGCTTTGGCTAATTCTGGTGACATACATAATCAGAGTCATGGGCACGCTGGAGTTCTCCATGTCCAGAGATTGCACTCACCCACCATCTTGACATGTATGCTCACAGGGATTACACTCGTCCACCATCTTGACATGTATGCTCACATGGACACATCATGTGGCACATTCCTACTAAAAAAAAATCAAAAGAACCTTTGCTCGTAGACGTTCTGATTTTTAGGGTTCGCTTTTCAACATCAACTTGCGATGACAAATAACAGGCTCATGCAAGTGCATCAACAGCAACTGTGGTTGGAGTAAAAGTAGCCGTATCAGATTACATTTGCCTACAAGTTTCACTCTCCAATTTCTTGCTTAGCTGATTTTATTAATGCAGTAGTTTGCCAGTCACTGTTGAAATGCATTGGATTCTTATTTAGTCTTTTACTTCTTATTCACTGATCCAAATCTCAGACTAGTTCTCCACCAAAGAGTACATACATAAGATGTTGAAGTAGATTTTTTAATTCACAATGATGACAGCCAAATTGCTTATTGCATACGTAATATTGATTGGCTTTCAATAGAGCCTACATTTGATTTCTGATTCCTTCCGTATAATGGTTCTTTTCTTCCTCTCTTTTTTCAGAGACTGGTATAACCTCGAGAAATCAAAACGTGTTAAGGAATTTAGGTGTGGGGAGTTTGATGCTTGTATTGAGAAGGCAAAGTCTTGTCAACCTGTAAAGAGAAGAGAAAAATATGCTCGTAGAGAAGATGCTATTCTTCATGCTCTTGAATTGGAGAGAAAACAGCTTTTGTCAAAGTATCAGAATCAAGGTTTCAGGGGGAGGGAGTTTGATAAATTTGCTTCAGAATATTACTCAAGAAACAATGTTCAGGAACCTCAGTTGTCCTTGGTAGATCTCAGCACTACTCGTTACAAAAGCAAAAAGGGTAACAAACGGAAAGGGAATAAATCTGTTCTCCTTGGTAAAACAAAAGAGTCTGGTTCAAAAAGAAACTGTCAGGATCTCTTGTTTTCGAGGCTTCAGGGAACACTCTCAGTAATCACGTTAATGGTTTTTCTCGTCTTGGATATAAACAAGGAGGGTCAACTGTAGAGAGCGTGAGAAAAATGCGGCCCTGAAAAAGAGAAGTTTAGAGGAAGTTTTTTTGAAGAATCTCTTGTAAAAAAACATGATAGATGCAGGCCGCTTGCTCAAGTTGTACAGAAGCCTCGTTCTTTTCAGTGCAATGATGATTCTGGAACTGTCGGAGTTGAAGGAGGGAATGACCCTCAGCCTTTTATCTGCCAGAACAAAAGAAGTGACGCCACATACCCCTCTACTGATTTTGGGGATGCACATAGCCATGACTCTCTACTTGCTAAGCAAATAGTTTTAACAGAAGCTCATCATGAGACTGAAAGTTACCCAAAGCAGCAAGATACCCTTTCCAAAGGGCAAACATTTCCGAATTTTGTTGAGAAGCATGAATCTGATTCTTCAGCAGGTGACTGCTCAGAAACTGAGACAGAAGATGATGCTGAACTTTTGCAAAGTAGGTGCCTCTGTTGCTACATGCCTTTTGTTTCAGTTATATTTGTAATATAAGATGCGATATAAATAATCATACCCTGCTTAGGTTACCAACTATTGATGCCTTATATTGTAGAAATGTTGTCATTCTCCCTATAGAGTTAATTATTATTTATTGATCATGCAGTAATGTAGTTCTGCGTGAGGGTGGGACTGTATCGTTCAATAATTCCATGCTACTTAGTGCTGTGTTCATCTCGTTAGTTTTGTTGGTGCCTTTTCTTTCTTGAAGTGTTTCGTTTTAAATTGTTGTTTGAGAATGCTAAGTATGCTTGATCATTTTTGCGTTGTATACTACAATAAAATAGAACCCTCACGTTTGTCTGGAACTTATGATAATTGATTCCATTGACTTCTCTAACATTTGCCTGTGGATTTTTTTCCTTATTTGATCACATTTCCTTTGTTGATATTATTGGCAGGGTATGCTAGGAGACAATCCCCTGAACTGGATGCAAGTGATCCTAATTCCCTCCGGGCTTCTAAAAAGTTAAGGCATGCAAATGAGATCAACGATGATGATGAGGTGACCTTTTCTACTCACACTCCTCAACTAAATGTCTTGGAAGACGAGGATGGCCCTTCTGAGTTAGGTGTCTCCCAGTGGCATATGAAAGGTAAACGCAACCAGCGCAGTGCAGTGAAGAAACCAATCGGCAAGGTGGGTGAAAATGTGTCATTAGACAACTCCCATACTTTCATGAAAGGGTCACTGAAAGTGGCCAATGAAGTTGACTCTAAAATGGAGAGTATTGGTGCATCCAGCCATCAACCGTTCGGTCAAAGTTTTTTCGAGAACCAAGAGTTGGATTGTGATTTTGATGGAACAGATTTGGTTGACAAGGCTGCGAGTTATTCAGAACTTGGCACATATTATGGTAATGATTATCCCTCATCTTCGAAACCTACCATACATAATGGACACATTACACATTCAACGACTCTGAAATTCCCTGCAAGACTTCTCTGCTCAATAAAAATGGCGATCAGATATCCTCTCTTGGTCGGAAGGCATGCTGGGAAGGATCTTCACTGTATCAGCGAAATCATGGCTCACATCTTGGTTCCATCAGCCCGGTGTTGTTCGATGTTGAGCTGAAGGTACAGGCTAACTATCAAGGCGAGCATGTCCCATTGGTTTCTCTAATGAGCAGACTGAACGGCAAAGCTATTGTTGGACACCCTATCCAAGTCGATAAACTTAAAGAAGGTTCAGCAGACAGCCTTGTTTTGGGCAGTGATCATGTTCTTGAACAAAGCACAGCAGCTGCACCTGCTTGGCCAACAGGCAGAAGGACTGCTATGCCAAGAGTTCCACGCTGTAATTCATCACGAGCAACCTTGGATGGCGATGACGGTGGGGGTCCTGGGAGATGAAAGCTCCCTTTGATAGGTTTCCTGCTCCTTCCAATCAGCAGGGAGTCAGGGTTGCAAATAAAAACATCTCCAGTGCCCAGATGCCATTTTTACAGAAATCTCAAAAGAAACCTTCGGGCACAAAGAAAGGAAGCTCACCAAGCCAGAAGATTAGAGCCCTTTCGTCCATTTCCATTGGAAAAAAGCATCGCAGAGAAGGTGGCCAAGGGAGGCGCAGTGATATTCTGGGCGGTTTGTTAAAGTCAGATGGAGCAATTCCGCTTGTCACATGCGTCCCTGCAAAGGTTGTGTTCAGTAGGATAATGGAAGCAGTTGGCAGGCCATCTCAAGCTCTTGCTCACCGTGTTAGGAAGGCTAGTCCTGCCATCGGGATCCACCATAAACCTTTGGCTATGCTAGTACATATGGTTGGCATAGTTTGACCTGGCTCAGGCGTGCAACTATCCTATGTACATTCTCTGGAACCGAAGTCGCAAACTGTTCATACCTCAGAACTGCTGATCTCTGACTGTCCAGTGGTTGATGTAAAAAGATGGAGAACTGTTAATGTGTTTTGTTCAGAGCGCAATCTGATGGATATCCCTTGCAGAGTCGAGCCAATCACCTCATCACCATGAAGGAGCTTCTTCAGAGGGTGACCAGCATTTGGATTTGGCTGTCTAATGTGAAGTACTGACTTCATCATTTTTATACCTGTGTCTATGTAGTAGTTAGTTTTTGTTGTTGTTGCATACATAGCCAACAGTTGACAGGTTTTGTTGTGGTGCCATGTATATAGTGGCTCATCCATGTTCAGATATTCGCCTGTATGTCTAGAAGCATATGTAGGTTACAGTTAGTCGATGTACTAGTAAACCAGAACAGCTACCTCAAATGTTACTATGAACAATCTAGCTTACAGTACATGTTACAGAATCTGCACTGCTGTTGTGGTTTGGCTGGCCGTTAGGGACTGATTGTGGAATAGCTGGAGTTCCTTTGCGTTCGACTGCTGCAGTTCCTGTGTATGCTATCGTCATACATATCCTGTTTGCTTTTTTGCAAAACTGTTATTGTATTTTTTTTGTGGTCTTTCGTGGAACCAAGTAAGTATTTTTGTTTGGTTTGTGCGTTTTTATGCCGTCTCGCGTACTGGACTACTGCAATGGTTCTACTTATCTACCTCCGTGACGGCCGTGACAGTTTCGGGTTTCTTCCCAGTCCAGTTCAGCCTTGAGCGAGGTTTTCGCATAGAACCACTACTGTACCATCTTTTCGCAGAAAACATCAACATTTGGGGCAATGATTTGCACATAGCAATATATGATTACGTTGTTCGACAAATAATTAGCATGTTGGTCAAAGAGATACGCAGCACAGCAAGCCAGCAACCTAATTATTTGCATGTATCTCCTTACAGTGTGTCCAACAAGCTAATTATTTTTCAGTTAAAAAAACAAGGTAATCATTTTTCAAACGACATAATTACATGTTTTTATGTTATGTGCAAATTATTACTCAAATCGTTGGTGTTTTATGAAAAAAATGCTAAAGCTGCGGTTCCGTGAAAAAATGGTCCAAAAGTGTTGTGAACTGCAAAAACCTCGCCTCAAGCGTACCTGCACTCTCCCCTTCCACGAAGCCCTCGCCGTCATCGCTCCACACTCATCGCTTCCCCCACCACCACCTCCTCTGCCGCAACCCGCAATGGCATCCACCCCGTTGGGTGCCTCGGCCGCGGCCGGCGCCGGCAGCCACATTCCTGGTCCTGGACCCAACCCTGGAGCCGTGGCGGTGACTTGCGAGGTAGGCTGAAACCCTAGAATTTCGTCGCTAGACCTCGCATCTGCTACTTGCTTCTCCTGCGGACTCTGCTTGTATGGATTATCTGAATGGTTGGTTCGCAGAGACAATCAATGGATACTAATAGCACCGTCCAGATTTAGTCTCCACCTTTTATTTTGGTAAAAGAAGCCTGGTGATTGATTATTGTTCGGGTTCTAACTTCAGACATTGACTGAACTTGGTGAGTCCAAATTACTGGACCAAAAGATGAGCAGGTCTGCGTAGTTTCATCTGAACTTCAGCTGGTGTGTGACTGTCAGGTGATGCAACTAATCAGTTTGTACCCATGGCAAGAGCAGTGATCTGCATGTAGTGGTGATAATATTTTTTGAATCTGCTGGTGTCCGAGACGGAAGATTGGTGATGATATTTAGTTTAGGCACCAATTTATACATGTACAACAATACTCAATTGTTTGCCTGAACTTGGTTTCACAAAAAAGAAAGAAAAAAAGGGAAATGAAACAGAGGATATAGGGTCGTACTCATCGTTAGTGGGATAAATATCTCGTTGACCATGGGGAGGGGGTCTTGCACAAGTTCCCTACACGTCCCAGCCTTAGCTGAGACAGGCTCGTGTGGCTACCAGGCTACGAGTCTGAAATCAGTCAAATCACCTTCCACTGAAGGAAATAGGATGCATTAATGCGAGAAAAGGATACCAGTATGTTCTACAAAAAGAGAAAAACTATGTACTCCCACTTGGATACCAGTGTGTAGCAATTGTTTGCTAGTGGTTACTGTTCTTAGTCTTCCCTCTTGGATAGTTGGATTCTTGGGAGACGTCTTGATAAATAAGTGTTGCAGCGTCTGCCGGCTTGCCTATTGTTTCTTTCCAAAGGACGATGGAGAAGAAATTTTTTCACTCTTCTCTCCTGCCATTGCTCCTCCTCTCATGCTTCTTCTCACCATCCTTTCTTCATTCCATGGGATCAAGTACCCCGGGCGGGATGCTCCAAATCCAACATCTCTATCCCTTATCCTTTTGGTCTTCCTGGCCAAAACCCCTCCCCAGCTCAAGGATTCCAGATCACGTGTGGTTCATCTGGTCCGATGCTGCCCATCGGCAACAACGTGTTTGGTATTCTCAACATCTCGTTGCTGGATGGTTCTGTGAGCATATTGGCTACTGCCACTTCTCGTTCTCAGCAGTGCGGAGGGAACTACACTAGCTTTAGCCTTGAGGGGACCAACTTCACCTTCTCTGATACGAGAAACAAATTCACGGCTTTGGGCTGTAATATGGTGGCCATGCTGTTGAATGGTACCAGTGATTACAGTGGTGGCTGCGCTTCTTTTTGCTCCACAAAAAATAGCATTGCAAATGGTTCTTGCACTGGTGTGGCTTGCTGCCAAGCTCCGGTGCCCAAGGGGTTAAAGAGTCTGTCTTTAGAGTTCACGAGCATACCTGCTAGGTTCAACAAGGACAACGGTACTTCAGCATGTGCCGAGGCGTTCATCGTGGAGCAGAACTCCTATGTTTTCTCTACTGTTGACTGGAACATCTCAACTAACAGCTCTCAATACCGGCCTTTTACTCTCGAAAAATACCGGCCTGTTGTTCTTGAGTGGTCCATAGATGGTGGAAGCTGCGAGGAGGCAAACCGCTCTGCATCATATGCTTGCAAGGAGAATTCTTACTGCTATAACTCGTCCAACGGAATTGGATACCGCTGCAATTGCACCGACGGATTTCAGGGGAACCCGTATCTGCAGGCGCCTGGTGGATGCCAAGGTAATGAACACGCATCTGCTTATATATACCCGTGTTTTATATTTACCTCACCTTTTTTCTGAACTGAATTGTTGGCAAGAACAATCCATATCTGATTTCTGTTTGTTTCACGTGACTCGGCAAGATATTGATGAGTGCTCCATTGGACGACCATGCACGCATAGCTGCATCAACACGAAGGGCGGTTTCAACTGTATGTGCCCATCAGGGATGAGCGGTGATGGCCGAAAGGAGGGAAATGGCTGCAACGGAATTGGCACGCTGCAGATTTCAATAGGCAAGTTTCTGAAACCTTATCTCTCTGTTTTGTCATGGATCATTATACCCGAGGCATGTTGAGTTAGATTAATGCTTGATCAAATAAATAATTCTCCGAGTTTTACTGTCGCTTCGCAGTTGTGGGACTAGCTCTGCTACTGCTTCTCCTTGTTCTCTCTTTCTGGACCCACTGGCTTGTTAAGAAAGAAAGCTTGCAAAGAAAAGACAGGGATATTTTATGCAGAATGGTGGCATTTTGTTGAAGCAGCAGATGCTTTCTCGGAGGGCACCCCTGCGGATATTTACCTCTGGCGAGCTTGACAAAGCAACCAACAAATTCAGTGATAACAATATTGTTGGCAGAGGTGGATTCGGGACAGTCTACAAAGGTGTATTATCAGATCAAATGGTTGTAGCAGTCAAAAGGTCGCAGCGAGTTGATCAGAGCCAGGTTGAACAATTCGTGAATGAGCTGGTCATTCTTTCACAAGTAACCCACACTAATGTGGTTCAGCTACTAGGCTGTTGTCTTGAGGCAGAAGTTCCCTTGTTGGTTTATGAATTTATTACCAACGGGGCCCTTTTTCACCATCTTCACAATACATCGGTCCCAATGTCATGGGAGGATCGCCTAAGGATTGCAGTTGAAACTGCATCAGCGCTTGCATACTTGCACTTAGCTGCAAAGCCGCCAATTATTCACAGAGATGTCAAGTCATCTAACATACTTCTTGACAAGAGCTTCACCGCAAAGGTCTCTGATTTTGGCGCCTCGAGGCCAATACCCCACAATCAGACCCATGTGACGACCTTGGTGCAGGGGACGCTAGGATACATGGACCCTGAATACTTCCAGACAAGCCAGCTGACCGAGAAAAGTGACGTTTACAGCTTCGGGGTGGTGCTCATCGAGTTACTGACAAGGGAGAAACCAATATCTGATGGTCAGATGGACAAGGTGAGAAGCCTAGCGATGCATTTCAGCACGTTGTTCCATCACAACCGGCTGCTGGAAATCGTAGATTCTCAAGTGGCCGAGGAAGCTGGAATGAGGCATGTTAAAACGGTCGCGCAGCTGGCGTTAAGATGCTTGAGGTTGAAAGGCGAGGAGAGGCCAAGGATGATAGAGGTTGCGGTTGAACTTGAAGCGCTGAGAAGGCTAATGAAACAGCACTTGGCCCTGAAGGGTGAAGAAGAGCCACTGCTGCTTCGGGAGTCAAGGTGCCACGGGGAGACGAACCTTGACGCGCAATCGAGTTCGAGTCACGATGGCGTCGCCAAGGATGAAAGCATGGAGGTCATCCTGCTCCCGTCCGGTGGCCTCTCGTATTAGGTCTGAATTAAGTTACCCTGGCCACTTGGATTGTAGTATTGTACCAACATTTGGGATACAAATTACAGTGTTCTTTTGTCTTCTACACATGTCCATTGTGAACTTCACTAGCATATTTACCTCGTGGAGCTTACGTATTATTCCCTCAGTTCCAAATTAGAAGATGCTTTAGTTTTTTAAATTGATGTATATAGATTGTGTTTCAGTGTCTCTAGTCGCTCATTTGTCTGTGTGTAATCGACATTGAAATATCTAAAACATGTTATAATTTGAAATGGATGAAGTACAATTTATCGAGTATTTGGAAGGGCGACCATGCATGAGAGCATCTGTCTACCTGATATGCTTGCACGACAACGACATTGCAACTGTTTGGTTACCTTGTTCGGCATCTCAAGTAGTATTATTAGCAGAAGGGATGATTTCTCATGTGATGGTTGGAGCCTTTGAGGCATGGAGGCATGGAACGAGCAAGGGTGTGGCCTATGCATAAACTGCACTTTGTAGGCCGACTTGGTAGTAGATCCGTTTGCCGCGAGGGTCCAAGTGATGGTGTGGTCAAATCCAGTAGTAAGAGCAATCTCCTGAATAAGGCCCATGGATGAATAAACTAAGCTATGTTTTCGGTGGAGAAATTATCCACGGCGATGCTCAAGATTGATTTGAAATCAGTGAGAGCGTCGTGGACATTTCTCTTTTTTGCGTTGAGAAGTCTCGAAAAGGTTAGGCGCCATGACCTTTCGGAGGAGGCCGTCCAACCAAAAGGAGCCACCTAAGAGGATTCCAAAAAAAGGCTTTGAGGCATTCCCTACCGTCACGCTAGTAGCCGCATTGAACATTACTGTAGAATCAATAGTTAAAAAAAAAAAATACCGTAGAATCAATGGACGGACATAGGAAAGCCCATATGGCAACTATCCGTCCATGTGTGGGTCGGCCGAACCGTCGACGCATAAGTTTGGAATGAATGTCGATTTTCCATGGACGAACGCGCGACCTGTTGGCACTATGGTGACAGGCGGCGACGACCGGGAAAAGATGGCACCCGCGCCGGCGTGGTTGGCTAGCTCGTCGCCGCTTTGGACGTTGCCTCGGAGAAGGGATGCAACGAAAGCTACCTTTCAGGTCGCTCCTTTCGCATCGGTGGTGGCTACCTACCCGGGCTAGCTAGCTCGCCTGACCCGTGGAGACTGGAGAATGAATGTGATCTCCGAGGTAGTGGAAGCCCTTTTTTTTTTCTTGTATGAAAGAAAACATTTTCGTTTCTTGAGCTTCCGAAATTTAAGGGTCAAGGGCCTCACTTCTGTGGAACTTAAACTCAGTGTGTTAGCAAGAAAATGATCTGTTTAATAGTTTGAAAAAGTATACAAATCACTCTCAAATCCACTCCAACTGATACATATCACCCTGAACTCCAATTGGTATTATTAACACCATCAAATTCACAAAACCGGGTCAATTACTCATGGAGTGGTTTTTGTCACACACAAACCTGTTTTGTCCCCTTATGCCGATTAGGTACCGAGTTTGATCTTTTTTGTTTCCCGAACCCTAAGCCCCCTCGCTGGCGAGCTTCTCCGGCACCTGACCCACCCCACCCCCCAAGCTAAGTTACTACCTCACCTCCACATGCGCCGCCGCAGCGGCGAGGTCCATTCCTCGCCTGGCTGGCGATGTCGCGGTCAGCCGCGCCATCCCCGTCGGCGGTGAGGTCTTCTGCGCTCGTTTTCGTCTCCGGCGAGACTGCCCCGGTCGTCGGTACATCATCTTGTTCGTCTCCGCCGAGGTCTGTCGCAGTTGATCGTGGCGTACAGCCCACGAAGCACCAGGCAGAAGTGTGGAGTGCACCGAAGCGGTATGCGAAACGGCGCTAATGTCAGGACCCCGATGGATCCTGACGGGATTGGATCAAGAAGAAGAGGATGTTTGAGGAATTCGGTAGATAAATTGGATAAATTGAAGAACTAATAAAAGGTAAATTGCAGGAAAATAAAGATAAGAACTAGGGTTTCATTTCTTGGTTCTTGCAAGGGATACAAAGTTAGGCTTATATAGACAAAGCCAGCTACCACATGACATTCTAGGTGGAGTACCAAAACTACCCTCACACACTACTAACTGACTATTACATACTAATACTAGTCCCTGACATTCCTTCCCCCTTGAGACCATTGCTCAGTAATCTATACCTAATAATAAAAGCATTAAGGCTTCTTCTCGTACGTCGTTGAAAATACCTTAAAGTTCGCACAAATTACCCACCACTGCCACCCAT
The DNA here is from genome assembly GCA_947311845.1 of Poa pratensis. Lineage (NCBI taxonomy): Eukaryota > Viridiplantae > Streptophyta > Magnoliopsida > Poales > Poaceae > Poa > Poa pratensis. The sequence continues at coordinate 20,814,853 of CAMZMU010000047.1, forward strand.
AAGTCATGTACCGGTTTGATATTTTATTTTCCCCAACCTCAACGTCTCCCCTTAACCGTTCCGAATTTCCCCAATCCCTTTGCCCGACCCACGATCTGAGACCATCGGAGTCTGACTCGAAATCAATCGATACTATCCTCAAACTAATCCATCAGCCAGATGCGGCAGCCGAGTCCAGCTCGAACGCGATCTCTCTCCTCGAATAACTAACCATCCTATCGCATGTTTTAATAGCCTCCACGCACGATCGACTCGCCATGGCGAGCGACAACGAGTGCTACTACTACGACGAAGACGATGACGACGAGGGATTGTAGACGGACGAGGACAATGTCGCCTGCAGCCATACCGCCCGACCGGCGCCGGTTCGTTTGCCGGCTGTCTAACCAGAGCATCGCTGAGGCGGCTACGGTCAACCCTTCCTGGATATAAGCTTGGTAGTACCCACGATGTGGACGCACGAGCAAAACCACGCGAGCGACGCCCCTATCCCGCGTGAGGGAGATATCCAGGGCCCCAAGAGCTTCGCCGGATCGCCTGGCACAAGCGGCGTGCCGTCCACGAGCGGCAGCCGTCGGGGCGTCGTCGAAGGTGAAGTTCTCCGTGCCGAGGAGGCCTGTCGTCTTCTGGCAATCTCGCCCTCCCATGCGCAGGAGAAGACCTGAGGAAGAGCGAGCGGTGCGGCCAGAGGCCAGAGCTTCCTCCAGATGTCTTCTCCGCTGTGTGTGGCGGCTGGCTGCTACCAGGATGACGAGCTCCAGAGCGTGCTGATGCTTTGCACATCCGTCCCTTCTCTATTCTACTACGTACTTTCTTTCTGATTTGCTGTTGTGCGTGTATGATAAGCTTTCATGGCTCGTGATGCTGAAGCATTGTGCTGATGCATTGCTCTATCTAGCTTAGTTTATTGCTTGGTGTTTGATGCCCAGATCTGTTTTTGTTAGCTTGCTGCTGCACCGTCTGGATATATGTAGTAAGCACCGTTTCGTTTTACATGTAGGCACCGAATGCTTGTGATTAGGCACCGAATTTATTCCATGCATATTATATTCTTCCAATATGCAAAGAGGTAGTGTGACCCTTTTTGTTCCGTCCATTTGATGAGAAGAAATAAAAGATTAGTGGAGCCTGTAATTGTTTGATTTTTGATAATGCAGCAGGATGAAGATGACGTTGACTACAACCAGGGGACACCTGCGGCGTGGCGCTGAGTGTCAAGCAGGTCGACAAGGCCCACTGGGCACAGCCGCGGCGACGACACCCTGATGATCCTCGCGCCACCGCCGACTTCCTGCCACGGTTTGCTAAAAAAAATTGCTACACATGTAAACATAAAATACATGAAAATTCATGGTGTATAGAAACTGATAGCCACAAAATATTCCAAAAACAACAAAAAGAAATATAAACTTTTACTCTTTTGTGTGACTTATGTTGGCTAAGGTTAGGATGCCCCGATCCATTTTGTGACAAAATTTGGACCACGACAGTTTTTCATTCAATTATGTTTCTCCCGTTGCAACGCACGGGCATGTTTTGCTAGTAGATAACAAGTTTCTTCAGAAACTTTCATCCTTGTTAAGGAACTTGAAAATTGATCAGCCAAAGAGGAATTCCATTGAATTTGATGTCTTGGTACAAACACAACTGGGAACTGATTGCATTGCATTTCTGAAAAATCTGGCAACAGTGCATATCATTGAATATTGGTAGCCAAAAACGAAGCACCGCTGCAAAGTTTCTTCCTTGCTGAATCAAATTTGCGGGAGAACACATAGTGGTCGTAGTATCAATGAAGTAAGTGGAATCATGAGTACCAAATTTCATAGCCAATAAATGTCTCAATGCATATTCAGTTCCTTTTTTCACAGTCTTCAACCACAAGAGCTCATATAAGAGGAGTTCGATACCTGGATCCCATTGCACTTGTGTTCTTTTCTCAAGTGAGAGCTCCAGCAAAGAAGAAATGTTCTGATTGTGTAATTGCTGGAGAATAATTATAGCTGAACGTCGAATCCAAGGAAAGAGGTGCAGCTTTTTATATGAGAACTCTTCCTTGTCATTGCTCAGATCACAAGGATGTTGACGTGGAGATATGTCAGACTTGAGAAATGAGACATCTGACTTGCTTTCAGAGATATCGTGCTTGTTGATAAGCACATCTTGCTTAGCCGATTGGAAAATGGGTGCTCTGCTTGTACTGAACTGCACTACTAGTATCCTTAGCATCGCAGACTTGTAGGCATCTATGCACTGCAGTTTAGTAGTACCAGCAGCAGTCTTAAACAGGACATGGAGTTGTGTATCTCCTGGATCCCATTGCAGACTCAACTCTCTCATGCTATGCTCAATACTGAGCTGGCTGGACCATGTGACAACTGAGTCTGAGGCCTTTAGGTCTGAACAATTGTATGCCCTCTCATCATCTTGTTGCTGCAGCGCAAGAGTGAAATCTTGCACATCTGAGGTAATGTTCAAGGAAGCACTGTCTTCTTCTTCATATATATCATATACAGGCGTTCCCTTGAACACATGGGGGGCATCTTGCACCTTCATCGACAATTGCAGGTTGGGAACAAGCAGCGACTCAGAACCAGCAGTGTTGTTGGCTTTGAAGCAGAGAACTGGAGCTACACCTGCTGCATGTGCTGCTACAGATGGCGGAACCATGACAACATTTTTTTCTGCTGGAGGCTGCATTTGGTCAGTAGCAGGAGCAGACATGGGAGGCTGCTGGAATGGTATCTCGTTTCCGGATGTCTTGCTGAAATAGTTGGAAGTATGTCCAGTCTCTTGTTTGCTCTCTCCATCTCGCTGAATGATAGGGTTGGTATGTAACACAGTACATAAACCGACAGAACTGCCATTGTCTTCTTCAGCGTACACACCATACAATGGCTTTTCATCTGTCACGTCGATGGCATGTTGGGTGGAAGGCTTGAGTTGTGGTACTGCATGTTGCTTAGTCGCCCGACTTTACATTCTCTTGAGGTCCTGGCTCAATTTCTCGCTTATGGTCGCTAGTTTAGTCTGAATCTGAGCCATCATATCACAAATACTCTGTGTGTCTGAACCAGGGTGTGGTTGCTGCTCACTCTTTGTAAGACAGTCTGTTTCATTACTTGTAGCATGAACACTTGGAACTTGTTGACACTCCATATCCAACGCATAATCAAGCAGATGGCAATTTGGTACAGCAGGGGATCCTTGAATAGCACATGGCTGTATTGTTTATGTTGGCCTTGAGTGAACTAGCAGAGGAGCATGTTCTGCGGTACGTTCTTGTTGGACCAGAAGCTGCGGGTGCCAACTAGGAAATGTGCTCACACAAAAGCTCCTTGATCAAATGTTAAGGCTGAGTAGTTCATGGAGAGCTCTTGATATGGTGGATACGCTGTGGGTGGTAGTGCTGAATGTGGATACAGAGTTTGTGTAAAGCAGTTTGGGTGTGGGTGTAGTGGGTAGTACGGTGGTGGGTATGTTGAAGTATGAGCAAACTGATGGTAATGACTACGATAATCTTGTGGAGGATAGGTGTGGTTTGACATTGTATCGAACACCTGTGCTGTTCTGTCAAGCGTCTGATGGTGTTGACCTTGTTGAAAATCGGTAGTCGGGGTGGTGAACACGGGCTCCATCTCTGTGAGGACGGTACTGGCGGCGTACGAGGGCATCCCGGACGGTCGGAGCGACGAGGACGGAGGCCAGAGTAGAGCGGCCACGCGGGGGCGACAGCGGCCATGGATGCGGCCAATGGAGGAGGTGCTTGGGGAAGGCCGTCGGGGCCGGATGGCGGCGGGGACGAGCTCGAGCCGGAGCTCGGGTGGCTGCTCGTCGGAGGGAGGCCCACAGAGGAGGTGCCGGAGGCGAGTACGTCGGGCTTGTCACTGGCCGGGGACGGGGGCGGTGAGGAGAGCGCGGGGCCGGCGAGCTCGGGGCGTAGGAGGATGGGGCCGTCGGCCGGCTGCGTACTGCAGAGGCGGGAGCAGAGGTGGAGCACGTCGCGGTCGTGCGGGGTGACGCGGGTGGAGACGCTGCGGTGCTTGTTCTTGAGGCGGCGGAACTTCTCGGAGAGCTGGGAGCGGGTGTAGGGTGGCGGGGCACTCGATTTGTACTCCCACACGGGAGGTCGGGGGTTGGCGACGGCGCCGGCGCGGTAGGTCGAGCAGGGGAGCTACGGCAGGGAGGAGGGAAGAGGGCAGAGCCGCAGCTAGCAGCGGCGGCGGGCAGAGGCGCTCGCCCGATGGCGGTGGTCCTGGGAGGACGAAGGGAAAAAGGGGATCGATTGGGAGGGAAGGGTGGGAGCACGCCCGATGGATTGAGCTCGCCCGATGGAAGGGTGGGGAATCGCTACGGGATTTTGGGAACGGGATTGCGGAAGAAGAACGGAGTCGCCGGAAATGGGAAATCGAACGGAATCGACGAAGAAGACAGGGAGGGAAGGGTGGGAGCTCGCTCGATTTGTGGCTACGAATCGGACGAGGAAACCCGCCGGGGAGAAAAATTTTGGTCGGAGGAGCGATGCTCTGATACCACTTGTCAGGACCCCGATGGATCCTGACGGGATTGGATCAAGAAGAAGAGGATTTTGGAGTAATTCGGTAGATAAATTGGATAAATTGAAGAACTAATAAAAGGTAAATTGCAGGAAAATAAAGATAAGAACTAGGGTTTCATTTCTTGCAAGGGATACAAAGTTAGGCTTATATAGACAAAGCCAGCTATCACGTGACATTCTAGGTGGAGTACCAAAACTACCCTCACACACTACTAACTGACTATTACATACTAATACTAGTCCCTGACAGCTAATCAGTGCTACGGGCGTAGAATAGGGTTTGCCGTGTCCGCCTAGTTGATTTGAGGGTAATTTCTATATTTTTTTCTAATAGTTTTAACAATTTGGGCTTTTTCTCTTCCGAGCCCACTTCGGCCCGGAGCCTCTCTTCCCCTCTTCTCGTCGCGTCTCCCTCTCCCATAGTCCCATGGCCTCCTCCTCTGTCGCAATGAGTGGCACCGTAGCCACACATCGTCATGTGCATCAGCCAGCCGCGGCGCGAGCGCCCTCCCGGCAGCCGCAATGCCGCCTGCCCCCACCAGCCGGCGCGCGCGCCACTCCTCCTCTGAACCGGATTCGCCGAGGCCAGGGGACGCCGGATGGGCGTCGTCGGAGGCGAAGAGGAAGCGGCTAGCATCGACCAGGATCGTGAAGCGCGGGAGGTCGGCTCCCCACGCCGTCGCAGGCCGCGCGAGGACCGGGGAGGCAAAATGTAAGCCCTAGTAAGGTTGTGAGGGGATGGGCGGCGATGAGCCTGGAGGTTGCGCGGGGAGGCCAGCCGGGGTCGGAGTCGCCGTTCCTGGTGCCATGGCGGCGAGGTAAGGGTCGGATTTCGATCTCTTTATCTGTGTTATTACTGCTGAATTGCGGCGGGGACAATGGACGCTGAACTTGTACAGTAGTAGTGGTAGGCGTACTTGGTTTAAGCCCGATTGAAATCAGATTAGTCCGTCATTTCTATTTCAGTACGGGTAATCATGGTCCTCTTAGAACAGTTTGGAGACTTTTGGTTGTGCGACCGAATGAAGAGACCAGGGTGAGTCGCTTGTATCAGAGATATCTTCTGTTTCGTAGACCGATCATGATGTTTAGCTTAATATATCGGTCAAACTAGGTGGATCTGGCTACTTACTTGGCGAAGTAAATGTATTACTCGTAGCCTGCATACTTCCATCTAAGATTCAGGTGGAGTATGCTTTAGGCCCCGCTTGAAACGGTGTAGAAATTGTGTAACCTTACACCCATTCCATGCAGCCCATAAAGCGGTAAAACTATACCCATGAAGCCACGAGCAATCATCTGTGTATGGGTGGAAATAACTAACATATTACATATGTATATTTAAACGGTTTTGCTAATTCTCAGTCAACTGAGAATTAGCTTAGTGCTCAGTGGATTCATCCACCGTCAAAAAACGCATCAAGCTGAGACGGAGCCGCCGCAGCGGAGGCGGCGGAGGCGAGGAACAACTTAACTTGGGGGGTGCAGGGGTGTGGGGTCGCTGGTGTCGGAGGTGGGCTTAGAGTGATGGCCGAGAGTGGCGGCGGACCGGCGGAGGAGGAGCTCGGGGCAGGGCGGGGCGGCAAGATGTCATGGCAGCACGCCGGCCGCGGGCGGGGAGGACGGCGGTTAGGCCGCCGGTGGTGGCTGCGGGGGAGGCGCACTCGCCGGAGGGGAGGAAGAAGACTGTGACGTCACTCAGACTGAGAACTAAGATAGTTCTCGGACCCATATTTAAAGTAACTGGTTGTGTGAATAATGCCCATCGGCTTCAAGTGCTAATAAGACATGGAACGGCGCAAGCCTTTGCATTAAGTTCAAATCAACATACTGCCTTTGGAACCATGGACAAGCTGCACAATGACAACCTGATCCCGAGTGGCTAATTAGGTCCATGTGTTCCCGGGCGCTCCTCATTCCCCTAATTTTGCATATATGTCGATGTTCGGATACGCGAGAGAGGTTATTTAATACTTGATTGGGATCAAGTTTAAGGAACATATGTGATACCATATTTAAATGGTGTACATCTAGGAAGTAGAATTGGATCTGAACTAGGGATGGCAATGGATACCCATTATCCTTTTACCCTGCGGGTAAAAACCCTATTAGGGTAAGGGTATGGGATAAAAAATTACCCATGGGTACGTAAATGGGAAAATATCATACCCATCGGGTAGAGAGGGTACGGGTATGGGATCGTATAACCCATACCCGCGTACCCATGTACCCATATAATATTTGACAAGTGAGTCTAAACTTTCACGCACGGATATATGAGTAGGGTCTATGCATGAGGCTACAATCGTAATTCAAAGATATAGGCAGGGATTGCTCGCTAACCCTCCGCGGATGGCGCACCATCCGGTGATTACCTCACTATACCGATAATTTAGCTATTCCTAATATTATATCTAATCTATCTGATTCACGTGATCACGTCTCGACTCCTGATATAGCAAAACAATGAAATATAACTCTTCTGCATGAGTTATGTGTTGTTTTTACGACTATTTTCTGCCCAATTTTACGTGTTTTAAATGCGGGTATTTTTACCCGCGGGTACCCATCTACCCTGTCGGGTGACGGGTATGGGGAAAAGTTGTACCCGTTGACGGGTATGGGTAAGGGTGACGGGTAAGATCGTGGTCGACGGGTAAGGGTATGGGGTGGCTCCACCCTTACCCATACCCTGCGGGTGCCATCCCTAATCTGAACCCACAATTTTCAGATATCAAGAATTTCTCCCGTAGTGCTGTTGACCTAAATAAGTAAAAGTGATTACTCCGATCTATTTTACATCATTTCTCCATCAATAACATTGCACATCGTCTTTGAGATTACATGAAATAATATGAGAAGCGTCATCTTAGCGTGTGAGAAGAAGCTGTCATTTCAGCCTCCATGCTTAACTGTGTGCTTCCTTCTGAGTAATGCAGGCTGGAAATCGAGCTTGCGTCACGTAGAAGGTGCTCTTGTTCATCGTTTTCTCGTACAGGTTCATCTTTTCTTCTCATAGTTTTCTCCTTGGCGAATGACCTTCTTTGCTGATCTAAAACTGATGCCACCTCCTTCATAATGGGCCGTTCTTGTCCATTCATATTTAAACATCTCACAGAGAGTTGCGCAACTGCATAAAGTTGCTCTTCACCTGCTTCTGCCAAAATGTGTGGCTCTATCTCCTCAAGTAAGCGTTCTTCATTAAATAGAATCACCATATGCATGGCTAAGTTGCACGATTCCTCTGGCCTGCCTACAGAAATAGGCTTCTGCCTTGTCAATAGCTCTGCAAGAACTACACCAAAACTATAGACATCACTTTTCTCTGTGAGCAGGCCGCTTTGAAAATATTCAGGATCGAGGTATCCTATAGTCCCTTGAATAAGGGTGGTTACATGAGTTTTATCAAATGGAACTGATCTTGATGCACCAAAGTCTGATATTTTAGCCACAAAGTTCTCGTCCAACAATATGTTGCTTGATTTGATGTCTCTGTGAATGATTGGTATAGAAGATGTAGAGTGCAGATAGGCAAGTGCTTCAGCTGTTTCTGCAGCTATCCTTAAGGTCTGTTCCCATGTTGAGAAGCGAGGTGCACTTCCATTGTGGATGTGCTGGAAGAGTGTTCCATTGGGTATGAACTCATACACCAACAATGGAACTTCCGTCTCTAAACAACACCCCAAAAGCTTGACAACATTTGGGTGATCGGTCTGTGATAAGATGGTAATCTCATTGACAAATTGCTCCACCTGGCTCTCATCAAACACCCTAGACTTCTTTACGGCAACCACAGTCTCGTCTGGAAGAACACCCTTATAAACTGTGCCATATCCACCTCGGCCAAGGATTTGGTTCTCACTATAATTGTTAGTAGCAATCTTGAGCTCTTCTGCACTGAATATCTTTGCTGATGCGTCCTTGCCCTGAGACGTGATTGCTGAAAATTTCTGTTGCATCAGGAAACCTCCATTCTTCCTGAATAACTCAGCTCTTTTTCTTCCCACCTTTCTTCTCTTCATGCCCCAGTAGTAACACAGTGCTGTGGTGGTTACTGTGACCACAAATGCAAGACTCACACCTGCAAATATTGGATGAAAATATGTATGGCATGCATGAGTATCTGTTCTTCATGTAACTCATGTGGAAATAACATTGGAACCAATGCCGATAGGTACCAGGTTGCTTCTTTCTCCCATGCATAGAAATATTGATGTCATCTTTAGGACAACCATAAGCTGTCAATTCTTTAACATTTGGGAATAGACGTTCATTCTAGGCAGCCTTCTCTTATAGTCATAAATCATGAACATACTATGTGTTCTTGTATAATAGTTTATGCATGTATGTCACTGCTCATTCATATAAGCCATCACAAATGCCGATTCATACTTTCTTAGAGTTCGGGTGCACCCCCTTCCCCTCCACTTATTAAACAAATGTGTTTGCAAATTTCATAAAAAGGGGAAACTACACATGTAGAAGCGTGAATGCTGTATGCACATGCAAATTTGATAATAAAGGTCAAAGGATGTTAGTTTGTGGTCTTCACATAAAGAGAAAGACGAGATGCTAAAAAAGTGAAGTTGTGTACACCATTGTTTTATAGATCTCAATGTCGTATACTTTAGCACAAAGCATTGCAGATTCACATAGTGTTCGCGCATTTACAAGTGTAGGTTTTTCCCCTTAGATTTTGTTGACGTGTATTTAGAGAACAATTTCGTTCAGGTACATATTTATATACACTCTATAATACATCAGTAGACCAGCATTGCAGAGCTAAATTAGATTTTTACACGATAATTGCATCAATAGAACAAGAATGGAATAAAAACAATAGATAATCATAAATTTGGTATGACATGCGTTTAGTAAGAAAAATTACCCAAAACAGCATCTATAGGGAATTGTTTTTGACAGCCCCTGCCGATTTTCTGGCCATCGCCACTCATGCCTGGAGGACAGTAGCACGAAACAGCTCCTGGACCGTCAATGCAGTTCTCTGGGTGCTTGCAGGGGTTCTTTTCAGGGTGAGCGCACACATTGAAACCTAATTGATAGCCAGAGATCATCAGTAGCGCTAATATTAACTTGTCTTTTGCGACTGGTGAGAAAATACTATGTTTAGCATACCTTGCTGTTGTTGCATAGGGGAACCTGCATTGGAAGAGTGCAGCCATCATTAGATCTCTTGACGGTACCAAGTGTAACATGGACAGATCTCTTTACTATGTTTAGCATAGTAAAAAGAACGAAGGCGGTCATATATACATCATGGGTGATTGTTTTTCCTCATAAACCCATTTCTATGCTAAATATTTAAATGTTCCAACACATAGGGCATTTACCAGGTGTCATGAGCGCCTCAGTGCAGCCTGTCCCTGTCCTGTAACCATCACCGGAAAAATTCTGGGGACACGAGCAAGTATAACCTCCTTGGGTGTTGTTGCACAAGGCCCTGCTGGTACAGTTATTGCTGTAGAGATTCTGGCATTCGTTGATATCTAAACAAAGAGTGTAACACTTCATTTCAGAAATCAGAAGTACATTTCTGTTCATAAAAACAGGTACAGTTCTGCCCGCTATTATGTACATGCTGCAATTGAGTTCAGTTATGAAACATTGTAAAGACTGAAACTTCTGTCATCTTCTATGTTTGAAACCAGAGAAAAACAATGAAAATAATGAAGCAAAATGAAGTGAACTCCCGTGCTTTGCTTTTGAATGCGTGTGGATACCTTGGTAAGCCCTTTTTGAGCCTGTTCCGTGTAACTTGCATATTCATAGAAGAAGGGGAGTGAACTGAAAGACTGAAACTTCTGTAGTCGTCTCTTATTATTTGCTTATTTCATCCAGTTTCACAAAAGGGCTCTGTAGGCTCTATACTCTCAGAGATTCAGATATCTCTCGGATATCCAATTTTCTTTGAAATGATGGCTAAGGAAACGCATATCATTTTGCTAACTTAGGCATGGTTTATTGAAAGAATGAATTTGGTGCCAGCGGAATAGGTATTGCTAGTCTCTAGGAGCTTACCTTGTGTTTTGGGAAGTTTGTTTTGTCTTGTCAGCATAACATGGTAGAAAAGGAATCTAGGAAATGGCAGAACTCTTGACATGATGATGGGTAACTGATAAAGAATAACTAATATGTGCTATTCAGCTTTTGTTTGGTGTATTTGCAAACTAAGAAATTACTATGTTTGTTTCAAGATTACAGATGACGGAATATGGAGATTCTGTGGACCTAGATCCTTGTAGCAATGCAAAGATTGAGGATCTTGTGAAAGGACACTTATTTTCCAGTGATGGGGCAATGGGCGAGATGGCCCAGTGCCGATATTGGATTTATCTGTGCAGCTGGTCTAAAAAAGACTTAGGCAGTTTGGGTTTCTTACCCAGACTTCAATCTCTTCATCAGTTTGTGTTGACAGGTAAAAATGGAACCAGGGAGGTTACAATCCTACTTTTTTTTTTGTTAAAATATGTGTTTTTAATCGTCTCCAGTTAAACTACAAGATCTTAAGTTAAGATCGACTATTGTGTGCTTTTTTATGAAATTGCATGTCAAATTATAGTTATTTGTTAGGTCCTGGTCTAATGTATATATATGTTGGGTGGAGAAATATTTACCTAAGCATCCACCTGGAGTGTACCCATTCCCGCTGTACCCTGGATAGCACTTGCAGATATAGCCCGCTCCACTGGGCGCATCGATGCAATCACTCATATCGTTGCAGAGTGGCGCCAAGTTGAAGTTCAAGGACTGGTCGCACGTGGCTTGCCCAAATGCCCAATCCAAGATCATCCTGCGGTCACCAGCCGGCGACAACGCGTCTTTCAGCACCCTCTCCTTACCGTCTTTGCTGCTCATGAAAACTTGGTCATCTTGGTGGAGGAAGAAGGCGGCGTTGCAAGTGTTGTCCTCGTTGCCGGTGATGTGCCCAGATATATTGTCGAACGTCAAGGTGAACTCTTGAGCTCCATCCATCGGCATGAGGGCCTCACAGCATGCTATCTGTTCAAGGCAAGAATCGTCATCAACGGCGTTGGTGCTTCCGTTGCACCAGGAGGAGCAGGCGGTAGGCTGCCAGGGGTTGCTTTCACTATTTGGCGAATTGCCAAACTTAGCAACTAGCCTGTAATTGCATCCAGTTACCACCAGCCTATTGAGCTTGGAGAGGGAGAAGTGTGTCCCTTCCAAGCTCATATCACCGGTTCCAGTGGTCTGCGTCGACTTCCCGTTGCGATCGTAGCACACCTGGCGGATGGGCCCTGCTAAAATGATGATGATGCCTTCGAACGACACATGGTCGATTTGGTAGCTATGGTTGCCGATCTGCAGCATGGCTTCCTTGTTTGGGCCACATGTTACCTCGAAGCCGGGTGAGGAACTGCCTCTGACGCCAAATGGATACGGGACGCTGTTGCATGTCAGCTCCAGCGGGGACGTCATTGGCGGCAGCGCCAGTCCCCGAGAGAGCGCTCCGTGGGGCATCACTAAGAAGAGGATGAGCGGGAGGACCTGACATGAAGCCACAGCAGCAGCAGCTACTCTGCTCCCTCTTCCGCACGACATGGCGCCTCTTCCTCTCACGTTTGTGCACGGTGAGCTTTGTATGCTATGTTCAGATGTCGACCTCTGGTCGTGCTCTTCCTGGCATTCCCGGCCTCATGTCCCCTTGGTGATTTTGTGCAAAAGTCCTCAAATTTATGTGTCCTTGGTCTAGAACAAGGAGATGTCCCTTACCTTGATTAATGCGAGTGAAACATGCATATAGTTTGAGACCTCATCTACGTGTGCTGTTGTACATTTTTGCACCCTCTAAAACTACATGTCTATTTTACAACCTGTCACTCGACGGGAAAGGGCGTCATTTGTAAATTGTATCACAGCCACGGGTAAAACCGACCTGGCTCGTGAGAGTCAATGCATGGCTGGTCATGCCCCACACCACACTCCTAATTCGTATAAACAAACTCTGTTTTTCCCATTGATATTGAGTATGGACACGTCCCAGACCAACCAGGCAGTCACCCACACTCGAAAGCCTGGTGACTTCCTTTCTTATCGGATTTGTACTATTACCTCAAGGCCTTGTTTACTTCTAGTGTATTATTTGAAGTGTATTTTAGAAAATTGGATGAGGTTATCCTAGATCGTAGAAAATCCCCAATAATCCGTATATCGGGCTGGTGTTGGATGGGATAATTGCAAGATAACTCCTATGAACTGTCTCATTCTAGTGTAGATTAAATTCACTAGACCATACTAGTGTATTAGAGTGAAAATTATTTGTGAGAATTTGAATAGATTGGGTGAAAGATAGGATTTCACAAAATCCCCTCGCATTCCCAATACCCTTGGAATGAAAATACATCCCTAATAAATAAGGCCTGATGGATGTGAATTAAGCATGCATATAATTTAATGGCTCACGCATCCCTACTTTTGAATAATTTTGATCTGCATGGATTGTTTTGCATTTTCTACGCTCTCTAGAAAATAGATGTCTATTTCACAATCATTGTCACTCGGAATATTATCACAGCCGCGGCCACGGGTAAGACGACCTGGCTCGTGTAAGTCGACGCATACTGTCGAAATCGCCGTCAATTTTCCAACCCAGTGGGTCTAGCATAGGCAGGCGCGACAACTGAGGAAAAAATGGCACCCGCAACCGGATGTCTATTATTCAGGTCCACCACGGCTGGCTGGTGCTCACTTGGAGTTGCTTCGCCGAACCTGTGGAAAATAGCTTGACCTTGGACGACGCATATACGTACGTGTAAACACCCCTACGGCACACATCGTAGCCGCACAATTTATCCGAGCATCTATTTGGCACACATATACGAGTAGCGTGAAGGCCGGATTTCCACGAAGTAGAAGTAATTAATGGACGCCACAGATGAACTGACGGATCTTGTCAATCCCAAAACAGAAAACTGAGGGATCTTGCAAAGTTTGTACGAGATCGCATGTGATACCTGCTTATGGTCGAAGTCGTACCAACACAACTCTGCTTTTAAGATTGTTAGGCCATGTACAATGCAAGGTGTTTAGTGAGGTGCTTACAAAAATAAACCAAGCATTTTCCTAAGCACCAATGCTTATTCCTATAGGAGAGGTGCCTAGTTAAGCATTTCTCTTGTATAAATAAGCATCGGTGCTTAACCAAAAACTGATTTATTTTGCTAAGCACCTCTATAAGCACCTTGTATTGTACATGCCCTTAGTGTGTCTATGGTTGGGTTGGATCATTTTTATCGGCAACGGTTGCTCGTTTGATCCGCTGGTCCTCTGCAGTGGTGGAGCGACACGTTAGAGCTGGGTAGTCAGCTGACTATCCAGTGTTTTGGCAACATAAACAAATAATTTAAGCAAAAATTAGGGGAAAATATTACAAATATGTGTATTAGACTACACAATTTCCTATTGACTACGCAGAGTTGAAACCCTGGCTCAGCCACTGGTCTTGACATGACTTCCCGACTATTTATTAAAACAAGGATTGCACCAGCTCCAGCAAGGGAGGGACGATGACAGCGGCGCGCCTATTATCGTTCCAGTGTTTGTAATCGTCGCTATGTGATATACAAATCTGGATGTAATTTTTATTACTTCTTGCATTCTTTGTACTGTATTGACAGTACAAAGAATAGATTAGAATTTTTTTTGCAAAAAAAAAGTCCAACATGCGATTGATGGCACTCCCTCTTCCACACGGCATGCTGCCTCTTCCTCTATCGTTTGTGCACGGTAGGCTTGGTGTGATGTTCAAATGGCGACCTTTGGTTGTGCTTTTACTGATATTCCCAGCCTTAGAGCATCTCTAACCGATCCCCTATAGTTTAGCTTCTGAAACATACCCCTATATTTGAATTCATTATATTTTGTTTGCTAAATAAAAGAGATTCCTAGCTGCTCCATTAAACTTATATGCTACATTTCAACTATAAATATAAATATTTGCACACATATTATATCCAAACCTTAAGGTTCACACAATTCACGAATATTAGAAACCAAATCATTCAAATCCAAAAAGACGGAATGGCTCAAATGAAGTAAATAGCATGATAAAAGCACAAGTATTAAGTGCTCTAGAGATTCCACTGATATTAAACAAGATCATCTTGGAGTTGAGTATGAATCTCTTGGTTCGCGATGCTTCGATGTGTTGCGAGGATTCTTTGTGTCCTGTTTGCATCGTGTTCCGGCTCGCACAGATCTCCCCCGATTCAGGCTGGGCGTTCGGGTTACCCGAATAATTCGGGTCGGGTAATACGGGTTATGGAAACAGACACCCGAAATTTAGCTGAAAAAATAGGAACCCGACAATTCGGGTGCCCGATATTTCGGGTTCGGGTTCGGGTTTTCCCGAATTTCCCGAATAGGAGTAGCTCCTCCAGAAATTTGTATCCTTCGATGCGGAATGGCAGCTTGAGTAGGTAGAGAAGAGGATGGGCTAGGAGGTCGAGATAGATCAGCCAGTACGGTGGCCGGCGGCCGGCACGACGCTGCGCTGCACCGCTTGTGCCGTCGATGATGTTCGAGATAGATCGGCGAGGCCGGCGGTCGGCGCGACGCACGATGCAGCGCTGCAGCAATACGTGCTGTAGACAAAAGTGGTCAGCGCGGCGCTGCAACTACACGCTGTCGGGGAAGGTGGCCGGCGCGGGGAAGCGAGATGCGAGCGAGCGAGCGAGGCGGCGGCCAGGTTGGGGTCGCGTGTGGGAGATTGGGAAATGGGAATTACCGAGCTAGGGTTGACCAGTCGAGCAAGGAAGTGAGCGTGCGGTGCTAGGCTGGGCTTTTTGGCTGCTGGGCTGGGGCATAAGAGAAATGCGCGAGGTTACTTGCTGGATTGGGCTTAGATTTTATACATACTTCGGGTTATTCGGGCTGTTCGGGTTTTGGGAGTACAAACCTGAAATTACCCAATAAAATTCGGGTTTCTGAAGTTGCCACCCGAATATGTACTCGGGTTTTTCGGGTTTGGGTTGTACGGGTTCAGATCCGGGTAATTCGGGTTCGGGATTCGGGTTTCGGGTTTTATGCCCACCGTGACCCCCGATGCACTCCTCCTCAAATTAAACCAATCATCATGCTTCTCCACGGCTTTTGTAATGGTGAGGAAGAGACTTGTGGGCATCCGAAATCGCCGGCAAAAATAATTCTCTGAATAGTTTGCATTGGGGTCGAAATAATCTCTCATATGTTTGCCATGGCCCTCCGGAACCGAATGAACGGGTTGCCTCTGCGATGCAACGATGCAAGTGCCATGCACCCTCGGAAACTGCCCTCCCTCGACGGAGCTCGGCGTGTACCCACCAACGCATGGACCCGGGAACACTGGGTGCCAAAACAATGCCTTCAAGAAGGAGTGCGACGCCTCGTGCCGCTGCTACTTGGACCGATGGATTGGTCCTAGGGGTTTCCCCCGGCACACAATAGGGGATGAAGTGGGAGAATAAACCCGACTCCCTTCAGGAAGGAATGGTGATCGGTGCCGGTCTAGCCGGCAGGGGTTTCCCCCGGGACCCTACTCAGCCCCCCTGTAATCTTCGAGCCAGGCAGATGCGGGTGTGATACCTGTGTTGAGAGTTGTCGCCGCCAAGGAAGGAGGACACGTAAGGTCAACAAAGGGAGCCAAAGGGGGCCACGCACCGCCGGAGTTGCAGCCGCGCATCGAGCCGCCACCCGCAAGCCCAGATCGACCCCAGAAGGACCCGTATGGCCAGACCCAGATCTTGGCCCGCTCGGGCCCAGATCCAGCTCTCACGCGTTCGAGCACCTCTACCCACGGCACACCGCTGCACTCTTGTGCCCACCTATACGCACCACCACGTCCTCCTCACAGCACCAGCGCCAGCTTCACGCCGGAGTCATCGAGGGAACCCTAAAACCGCCGCCAGGCCCTCCCGCCGCCAGTCCCTCCCGTCGCCGGAGTCATCGAGGGACTGGCGGCGGTTTTAGGGTTCCCTCGAGTCGCCCCGTACGAAGTGACGTGGGGACGGGCTCAATTCATAGCTCTTGGTGCTCGAGACTTTCAGAGCTCATCTCTCACGTTTCCTCTCCTTTTCGATAATCTTGATCTGCGTGTGCTGTTGTGCATTTTTGTACTCTCTACAAAGACATGTATATTTTACATTCAGTCACTCGGATGGAAAGGGCATCATTGTAAATTGTACCTGAGCCACGAGTATACCGGGCCATGGGAAGCCCGGCCCGAAATTCCAGGGCCTGGTACGACCTAGGTTTGTCCATTGGCGGGTCTGGGCCTGAGATTTCGGCCCGAAAGTCGTATGGGCCTGGGCTTTGCATCCCCGATGAGATTTTGCTGTTATGGGTGGGCCTGTGCCTGAAATATAGGCCCGAAGGTCGGATGGGCCTAAGCCTGGGATTTCACCTATGGGCTTTTTAAGGCCCGACCCATGGCCAGGTATACCCGCAACTCACGCTCAAGTTAGGGCCTATTTGGTTGCTCGCATGGTTTTTGGGGATTTTGCATCCGTGGCTCCACTGGGCCTGGCCCTGGAGAAACGCGGGCTGGGCCATGTTGTGCATATAGTTTGGTTGCCAACAATGTGCTAGCCAGGCCCGTTCGGCTGGATGCAAATTTTCGAGTACACGATGTTTGATTGATGTTTGTGTTCAGCAGAGCAAATGTCAAGGTGTTTGGTTACGTGCAAATGCCTTGATGTGGTTACCATGTTCCGTGAGTGGTGAACATACCAAAGTTACCAGCAATGTTCATAGGCTTGAACTAAACATGCCCTACTAGTTAGCAAAATAGATGGTGCATCACAAATTCAGCACAACAACTGCTGGTGATGCACCACAAGTTCATCATCTGGGGAGGGGTTACTATACCGCCTCGCACCACAAGTTCATCATTTGAGGGGTTAAGTATACCACCTCGCAAAATATACAAATCTGGCATCAGTTTTAGGAGGTTCTGCATACATACTAGGGGACATCATAGAGGGCATGACTTCAAGCACATCAACAGCAACATCATCATCACTCCATCGCCCGGAAGAGCGCGCGATAGTAGGAGTAGAACCACGTCTTCCTATCTATCTCATTCCCGGCAAGATAGGCGAGACGCTCCTCTTCATGATCCATGAGGTAGCTAAGAGCAAGGTGGAACGTGTTGACCGCAAGAGGATTCTGCACACGCGTTCTACCGAAGATGATCTTCATCTGGTTATAGTTCTCAATTGGCGTGTTGATGAATCACTCGTCCTTCGGGTTCACCTGATATGATGGAACTGTTAGTCCAACACAAAGCAAGTAGAGAGTAGGACAAATTGAAGAAGTGAGGAAGCTTACAGCAACATGCTTCAGGAATGCCGCATCATCCATGTACAAACTGTTGGAATCCTCACGCCATTCCACTCCTTCAGTTTGTGCCAAAGTGCGGACATATGTCCACCTATATCTCCACTTCCTGAGATGATTGTACAACTGAGTGTTGCTCACCATGGCGCTGCAGAAAAGCAGAACATCTTTGCAAACCTTGTCCAAGTTCTTGTCTTTCATGATGCAGTCATTAGGCAGCCCATCCTTGACGAGCTCGGCCATCCTAGTGAGCACGAAGGTGGACAAAGCACTTGACCACTGCATTGGTGCCCCGTTCCTCGCCCTTTACACAGCGATGGACTCTGTCGGCTTCCCCCTTTGCTGTGTGGCGGACATGGAAGGTGCCGGAACGTACCGAATCTGCTTCGCTGGCAAAGGCAGCACAGAGGTAGATGATAGATCGGGGTCCTACAAGATCGAAGAAGTACCGCATCAACAGCTAAGCATGGACAACAAGATTCAAGAACTACCGCATCAACAGCTAAGCATGGAGTAGAAGAACAACCACATACTACCCAGATGTACTAGATACTACCGCATACTACTCAGATGTAACCAGACAATACCAGATCTAGGGTAACAACGGAGAAGCAGACTTACAATACCCGGGAAGCAACAGAGGAGGAGGAGCTGGAGGAGGACATCTCGGAGTCGAGGACGAAGACCGTTTGCCGCCGATGACCATATCCGACCTCCGGAGGAGTAGCCGCCGTTGCTAAGGGGAGAGCTCGGAGGGGGGAACATGGTGGCGGGAGTTACGTCGGGGAGGCGGAGGGGGTGAAATAGGCTAGCGAAAATGAAGGGCGGTGACCGAAATTTGTCCCGCCGCTTTTTCGCCTGCGCGCGCGAGGTCGCGCCATCTCCGAGGTTGGACGAACTCGGCTCCGCGTTCCCCTCCCCTGCACGAGCTACAGGGCGCTGGAGGGTGGCTCAGCGAAAACGGCCGAATCGGCCGTTCCTGGCCCGAGGCTGCTTTAATGTTCGTGCGGTGCAGGAACGCGAGCCGGGCCAGGGAACCAAATGGCCGAATTTTGCATCGCCAGGGCCTGGTTGGGAACTCGGTGGGCTACCAAACACGCCCTTAGTGCATGTCTATACCACGGATCACTGGCTGCAGATCCAGGAAGTAATAACTAATGGACGGCGGAGATTAATTGACGGATCTCGCGAAATTGTTCGCCCATGCGCGTGTGTAGATTATATGAAGTTTCATCCTGGTGGTCGAAGTCGTACCCACACACAACACAAGCTCTGCTACTTTTTAAGGTGGGATCTCTTGACGGACTCAAGTCCAGCTCCAGCACACGCCATGACTTGGTGGTGGCATTGCACCTGCCGTGGCGCTCAGGGCGATTGAACAGAGGCAACCACCACTGCATGCCGGCAACATGGCAATACACTTACGCTGGATGTGACGATCGCCGGCCTAGCTATTCTGCCAGTGGCGGCGTGATTTATTTCTTTATTTCGTTCGTGTTGGACAGAATCGTTTTTTACAGATCCGACGGGCTTCTCTTGGGCGTGCAGTTTGTGTTGCTGTCTAGCAGACACGTATGGCTGCCACTTTACGTTGACCAAAGATATGCGAAAATTTCGTGCTCCGATCCGGTAGATATTGTTTTCAGGTTCATATTGTCCGACGGCTTCACTGATCTTACCCCAAGTGTCTGCTTGGATCCGATGTGGTATGGAAGCGTGGTCGGTGGTGGTTCGTTGAGCATCTCTAGTGAATCTCTTATAATGACATACTTTAAAACCTAGGACTAGGAGAGACTTGAGTGACGTTTTTTTGCTGCTAGTAATCATCATCTAGACCCCCATTTCGAAAAAAAAAACATCAAGATTTGATGGATATAACGATTAGAGATTGGAACAAGCCTATCAAGGATGATTGAATCACAACTCAAGTACAACAAAAAAATAGACTGTTTGATTTGTATTCGAAAGCAGTTTTCCAGTGGTAAAATATTGTGGCATATGACACATATTTCGTTGCTCAAAATCATGGTCATAGTTTGGCTTAAAATTTCAGGAGGAATTATACACTGAACAAGGGAGTAGATTTTTTTACAGGAAAATAATGGATCATGAAGAAGCCCCCTTGTGGATTGATTAATTGCGACTCTTCTTCAATCACCTTCTTTACCTCTTTTTTCACTTGACCCTCCCTTTTCTTAGTGTTCTTATTATTTATTTCAATCGGTCTTGGTGGTTGTTAGTGGGATAAGTTTTTTTAACAGTTGGGATAGTTTATATAGCGAAATAAACCCCAATCAGTCACATGAACGGTCCAAAATACTAAATACCCCTTCACGCCACAAAAAAGGGGATGCATTGTACATAGTTTTGTTGCATTTTAAATTTTATCACCATATTATTTAACATGTTTTCATTGGATGTGTAAACATTATATTTATTTGTCCTTTCAAATATCAAATATGTATTATATTTCAGTAAAAAATCAATGACCATTATTGAAGTCTAAGGCCCGGGACCCCTTGTGGCCTTTCTCGCTTGTTGGGCCTTATTCAAGCTAAAGACATCCCACCCAGGCACCCAGGGAAAGGCATGCTTGGGAGGCGTCCTCGACGGCGATGTGGACGGGGTGGACGATGGCCAAGGCGGCCATGAGGAGGACAAACACCAGTACACCACAGTGGCAAGGATCACGAGAAAACAGCAGTAGCGCCGATACGTGCAGTTTTTGATGGAGGAATTGCCGTGGTGTCCGGATGAGGATCCTCTGTAGTCTGTAGCAGCAGGTGGTAGCCGTCGCCGCCCTCGTCGCAGCAGCATTGGCAGAGACACTCGCCATAGTCCAGAACTATGGCGCCCCGCTTTTTTCCTCCATTGATTGACAACCAAACAATTTGTTCGTTCCAAACGGAGTGGCGACCGTAGTGTGGGAGTATCATGCAAATAGGGAGAGAGAAGATATCAGATCGGGAGGAGGAAAGTTTGCTCCTAAAATCGTGGAAGAAAACAGATCGGGAGCAATACTTTTCGTTTCTGTTATTGTTTTTTTTTTTGCGATGAAGTTACGGATACAACAGCCAGGCTTCAACAGAAAAGCCCAGAAAACAAATAAAATTACAACGAGATCCTTCTGAGCTCTGGCGTCGTCGTCTTCGAGCAGACCGCTGCGCCGGCGAAACCCGCCGCCCCACCTCCATAACCTTGGACTGGGAGGTCCCCCTGCGCGACTGGGAAGTCGACGCTCCTCGGTGCCTAAGCACCTCCACCCTGCACGAAGAACAGCCACACCAACTTGGCCTTCAGCACCCGCAACTTCAAGGTCGTCAACCGCCGGAACCGCCTTCTCTCGAACTCCGGCGAAGGGGGAGCCCTCTCGAGCACTCCGAAGAGCCGCGAACGAGGGCGGGGCGGCAGATCCGCGGCGGAGCTCCACCGGAGCCACGCCGACAGAGGAGAAGACCACCGCCTCCAAAAGCCACTCCGGCACCACCGCTTCCACCCCAGCGCCGCCGGCTAGCACACCACCACGCACACCTAGACTATGTACACGCCTGGATCCGGGGATCCCCCGTCCTCCCACCGCCGAAGCGGCCGCCGGAGGGCGAGGGATCCGGCGAATCGCCGGCGGCGAGCTGCTGCGCGCGGTTTCGCCCAAGAAATCGCCTATCTGCACTGTAGAAGGGGATAGGGATAAGGTCCAAGCTCCGGTATCCAATGTTATCGTTTCTGTTATTGTTATCCTTGAGGAGAGGAGAGGAGAGAAATAGAGAGAAAACACGGTTACGTGTTCCTTTTTATGCAGTGTGCACAAGGTCGTATTTCCTTATAACTTTTTTCAAGTTTATACGTTCAAGCATGCTTGTTGTGCATGTATAAGTATTTTGTTGAAATTTCTAGAGGCATAAGAAAACAACTCAAAATTTGAACTTGAGTGTACCAAATCCACTCTAATTAAGCATGTCAATATTGTAGTTGTAATATTGTGTTCTTTACTTATGCTATATTGTCTTGTTATTGGTCACTTGCAATACGGAGGATCGAAAGATCTTTATTAGGTGGCTATGAATGTCGACTGGCAAACAACTATTTCTTAATCATGTGAGAAATTTCCTATCCTCATTTATATTCTTATTAAAGATTTTTTTTAGATGTATTATATCAGAGATTCATTTTGAACAATTTTGCGAGGCAAATTTATAAATTATGCTCACCCCTTATTTCTCTGCCGAAACAATGGCAAACACAAAAATTTGTCTGATTATTCGGCTAGTCTATCTGTGATGCTCTCTTGCGAAGCTATTGCGTATCATTTCGGAAAAAAGAAAAGAGAACCAAAGAATGAGTGCATAAAACGATGTTATGAACTTGACAACATTTAACCTACCATGCTCGTCTATCTTCATACGCTGAGTCAAACTGCTATTCATAAGCTCATTAAAACACCTCTCTCCTAAATCATGAACATCCCAATAGTTGATCCCTTCAGGAAACATACCGTGGTATACCAATCAAGTCTTTAAACACCCGAGGATGAAGATCAAGGTAACGAAGTGACAAAATTTTCATCATCCTGTCGACACTGCTCCAAGTGCATGTCCAACTGAATTATCTTATTGCCAATGTGATGCGCTGATTCTTCTGGGCGCGGTCCCTCATTATTGGTGATCGAGAATATGGCTGACACTCGTCCGGTTTCATTTCAACTTTCCGAGGAAAAGACAGTCGTGCGAATTGTACCTGGGTCAAAGATTCGCGGTGTGGCGCCCAGCGTTAGCTTTCATGAGACAAGGACGTAGCCGTATGAAGTTGGTGGAAGAAGCAGGCACTATCACAGTATCACGTGCAACCTCATCACTTGGCGCATCGTCTCACAACTCGGAACACAAACAAAAAGTACTGAAGTACTCCTGACTAGCTTGTACTCCTAGCGGTAACGAATATCGATCGACTCAAAGTAAGTTGGAGTAGAAATGTTCCGTCGTTCTTTTCCGTCCAAAAATTCGATTATTAGAAGGATAGAATCATAGAAAGGCCACGAGGGTGGGATTAAAAGGTGTTTGGTTAGACTTTTTTCTTGGCTTTTAACTTTGGCTTATAAGCCACAAATAATTACGGGTTTTTGACTTTTGGCTTATACCATTAGTCCAAAAGCCAAAAGCACATATTTAGATGTTTTTTGGCTTATAAGTCAATGCAAAAAGATAAGTAAAAAGCCTAACCAAACACCCTCTAGTAATCGCGTTCTATATGTAGCCCTCGGCCCGTGTTGCCGGGTGCATCAACGCATGTTTGGCCAAGCTTCGCCCCCTGTTTGCTGAGTGAACAGCGGTGAACTTTTTTGAAACAAGAACAGCAGTGAACTTTCAGCATTGGGGTAAGCTGACACAGTAAACTTGCAGCAAAACATTCAATAAATTAGTAAAAAAACACCGTTCACTTGTAGAAGATGAAGCTTGACCACATAGGACCTTTTTTTCCCCAAAATATCACCCTGGATCCTGAGTTCTAGGGATAGTTTTATTTTAAAAAATTCAAAAACTATAATTTCATGTTTTAAAAAATATGAAAAAAATATAAAGTCAATAATGCATCCTACAAGCATGTAAAATCACAATGCGATTTTTTTCGTATCATGTGCTACACAAAAAATGACAATATATTTTCGAGATCGGTAAGTGTGTATACTTAGATCCATATATTTGTCATTTTTATGTACATCTGGATGTAAAATATTTCAAATTGAGTTTTTTTTCATATTAATGGGATACATCATTCACAATATGCAGATTTTTTCTTCATATTTTTAAAAACTTGTAAATATGGTTTTGGATTTTTTTTAATAAAGAGATCATGAGGTATTGGGAGCCAGAAATCTCTACTCCGGGTGCATACAGGACACCGGGTGAAAAAAATTCCTTCCCAAAACAACAAATTTTCACCATGTATACACCCGGAATAGATTTTTTTTTATCTCTCCGTTGTGGCGCTCGTAGCCACCCTCGTGTTCAATACTCTAGCTCCGCCACTACTCCCGGCACCGCGAGCGGCCATGGGGTGGGAGGATCGCATCTGCACAACACCAGGACACTAAGGGTGTGTTTGGTTCAGTGGCTATGAAAAAGTGGTTGGGGGTACCCCCAACCACCTGGTTGGTGGTAACCATTTTTCCTGTTTGGTTGTGTGGGTTGGCTAGCCAAATTTTATGTTTGGTTGAAGGGATAAAAAGTGGTTAGGGGTAACCATATTTGTGTTTGCTTTGAGATGTTAGGTGATTGGTAACCTCTTGATATGATATGATGGTGAGAATACCCTCACAGCATGAGCATGCATATTTTCTGCCCGAAAAACATTATAATTTGGGGAGAAAAATTACCTGCAGTATTGATGCAGAATATTACCTTCAAACAGTGCATATCGTAGTGACATATCTATTTCAAATCACGTCAATAATATTGGGGAAACAATGAGGAGGTTTACTTGCCGTTTTTCTATTTTGGAGGAGAAGGTGAGCAACACAACAAATGTTTCGGAGGTGATTCTAGCATCTCGCCCGAGGGTGGTTGGAGCCAACCACCACATTCCTGGTGGTTGAGCTCAACCACTTTTTAGAGGGAATATTCTCATAATGTGTTTACCCCCACACACCTAACACCACAAACCAAACAGGAGCTAACCACCTAAAAACTGGCTACCACTAACCACCTGGTGGCTAGCCACCCAACCAAACGCACCCTAAGCTTGGTTTCATCGTGCGCGACCACGACGAGCCATCGTGGTGAGTGCGACGAGCTAAGAGCATCTCCACTCGGGGCGCCCAAAGACCTTTGGGGCGTGCCGGACACATTTTCGCCCCCACTCGCGGCGCCCAAATGAGATTTCGGTCCGGCGCGACCCAGTTTTCGGTCCGGCACGCCCACCCCAAGCCCTCATCTTGGGGAGTCGTCGGGCGGCCCCGGACGGAACGAAACGCGCCGCCACGTCTGCCTCCGACGCGCGGGCCGCGCCTGTCAGTGAGAGAGGCACTTCAACCGGCGGTGGTCAAAACCGTCGTCAAAGCCGCGTGCCGCATGGCGACGCCTCGTTATCACAGCCGGCGAACGCCAGTGAGCCGTCGCGTCCCACTCGTCGGCGTGAATGCGGCGCGCCTTTTCGAGACAGCGGCGTTAATGCCACCGCTCTCCGGCGGCCATAAAAGGCCGCCGGCCCCGTACTCGCCACTCGCCACCACTCTTCCTCCGCCTCCATCTCTGCCCACCGCGAACCACACTCGGCCGCCACCGCGCACCTGGAGATGGCCGGAAACTGGAGGTTCACTAGGGGCGCAGCGGCGAACGGCTTCGCGCCGCGCACCCTCCTCTGCGAGCAGTCGGAGGCATTGCGGGACAACGGTTACCCGGTGCCGCCCGACATGCGCGTCGAAGACCGCTGGGCAATCTCCGTCCGCGGGATCCCGGTGCCGCGCCCGCTGACGCGGGCGAACCGCGACTTCCCGGCCGCCATGATCGCGCATTACTGGCGCGAGCTGACGCCGGAGATGCGTCAGGACCCGCGCTGGGACCCGGAGAACGCGACCAACTACGGCCGCTACGAGGCGGCGTTCCATCGCCTCTCTTCGACGAGGAGATGCGCCGCTGGGACGGCCCCGGGCCGGCGCCCATGGACAAGAACGTCGCCGGGCGCGAGGCGTTCTGGAGCATGCCCGGGCGCACGCTCCACGCCGTCATCGAGCACATCTCCAACGGCGGATCCCTGCTGGAGGCGCCGGCGCCTGCTCCGCCTCCACCTCCTCCGGCCCCCAACCTATGGGCGCCGCGTGCGTCGGCCTCCTCGTCACGGGCCTCCTCGTCGCGCTCCTCCTCCTCCCGCTCCCGCACCTCGCCTCTGCTCACGCTGAAGCCAGAGCAGATGAAGGTCAAGGCGGAGCCAGGGCTGTCGCCGCTCATGGCCGAGCTCGTCGCGGCGCAGTCGGGCGCGGACGACGACGCCATCGCGCAAGCCGTCCTCGCCGCGTCCATGGACGACGTGCCACCGCTCGACGGGCCCGCTACCTGCGCGTGGTCGGCGTTCGAGCACGCCAAGGCCAAAGGCGTGCCCTTCTTTGACCTCACCGCCGACGACGGCGCCGACCCTAGCCGCATCAAGGAGGAGGACGGCGGCGCAAGACCAAGCAGCGGCGGTGCCGCTGTGAAGAAGGAGAAGGAGGAGGAGGACCCCTACTACGCCTTCAAGCGCCGCTACCGGGGCAAGTAGATTAGGTTTAGTTTTTTTAAATTTCATATGAATATGTAAAATTTCCTAAATTTTGAATGAAATTCGCCGAACTTTAAGTTTACAAAAAATTATTTGGTCGCCGTGAGTGGGGAGCTACGGCGCCCAAATGCACCAGGTAGTCCGGACGGCGCCCAAATGGCCTGTCCGGAAGGCCTTTGGACGGCCATTTGGCTGCCGCGAGTGGAGATGCTCTAACTGTGCATGGTCGGAGTGTTTGTCGGTCATTGGTGCTACCGTGCTAGTAGTACTCGATTAGCAATCCAGTGAACGCAAACTTTTACGTTTTGACGTTGATGGATGATGGACTGGGCAGCCGAGATCAAATTCGTTCCAGTTCGTGAGCTTCGGTGCACTGAAGACTGAGTGCACACATCTGCTTCGCCAAGTAAACCTGCTGATTCCGATGCATATCACATATGCGTATCCATGTTCAATTGCTTCTGCCTCTCTTCTCCTACATGCCTACACGGCTACACCCCCTCGATCATAGGGGCCATGGCCATCGACACCAAAACTGCCAAAGGAACCACTAACCAGCGGAGCTCCGCTGGATTCAGTTGAGAGATATTTAAAACACCAGCGGATCGCAGCAGATGCAGCTAGCGCCCGTCAGTCCTCACGTGGCCCCGCCTCGAGAGCGGAGCTCGCAGCACAACTGGTACAGCCAGCCGGAGCAGATAGATACGCTGCTCCCGTTCTCGCTGATGCCGGCCGCATGGCGAGCAAGGCAACCGGACAAGCATTGTTCACGGCTAAGCTGTCATTGATGGGGCAGTTGATCGAAGTGAGAGTAGGAGCCAGTCAAATTGCACCGTCCTGCGAATCATGCATGTGTACTCAGCACTGTCCGGCTGTCCCGGGGATCAGTCCACGAACACTATGCTCGCGTGTTTTGCGCGGGGAGCCAGGAGAGACAGAGGAAAAAGCCTGGATCGGTTTAGGCTGCTTGCATGCACTTGTGCATGCATGTGGATGCCTTCAAGTTTTGCAGTTTTTTCACGACTTGAATGATCTGCTGTTTTACTTTCAGTTGCTGGATTCGCTGGGTTGCATCTACGAATAGTAGTCGTTCGTTAAGTTTTGGTATTTAACTGCAATATGGAACGAGATAGCGAAACTTTATCACGAAATGCTCCTCTTCTAAACAGTTTCTAATAAAGCCAACAAATATATTTCATCAAACATTGGAGCCCTGGTTCTGGATAGTGCACCTCTTCATAGACGTGGCGTTGCAATATCTTCCTCATGTGGACTATGATGGATTAGATTTTGCACCACAGATTAGGGTTATATCCGTATATTAAAGGGGACTTTTGGCTCTCGGGCACACTGCTCCTGGTTTTTTGAAAATTTTGAAAATCGTACTTTTTTGCTTCAAAAAATCTGCATTTTTTTACACAACAACATATACATATGATGTACGTACGCAACAACTTTCGTAAAAAAATAAGTTATATTTTGTGCTACAGAAAAAAGAGAAAATTCTGACAGAAAATCCATACTATTATCAGTTTTTGCTGCGTCCGAAATTTCTTATTTTCATGTAGCTCGTAATACGATTTGTTTTGCACCCATAATCGGCATATACGTAGAGGACATGCATATGTATCACCTGGTATTTTTTTAGATTTTTTTGAAACTCGTTTGATTTTTTTATTTTTTTTTGAAAAAAGCGGGTGCACTGGCACCCGAGAGCCAAAAGGGATTTCCGTATATCCTAGTGGTATTTTAGATTTTGCACATGAGGAGAGGTGGCCATTAAACCTGTCATCCAGCCATCGCCATGAGTAGTTCAAACACCATGCTAATAGTTCCAAATATCTATAGGAGACAGTACGATACTACTTATTTGACTTGTTTGGCATGCGCTTCCTTAAGGACATGAAAGCGCCGATTATATCATAATCATTCACTTCAAAGAAAACATCCCGTTCCACATATGTGACCACACATCATCCAAGAGACTATCACCCATCTTACTTCTTTAACATTGTTTTTATTTAAGTCATTGCATAAATATAACCTTACACTTATCGTCGCCACTAGTAGAAACAATACCAAATTGAAAAGCAAGTAAAACATAGCATGCACTTTATTCCTCGGTGTTTCAGAAAGCTTACTAAGAGGTCAGCAAGATTCTATAGACCTTGAAAGCTATCATCTCGTCTCATGTCGTTAGTATAATATTAAGTTTCAATTCAAGTTTTAGCAAATAATTGTCGGGGGAACTCATTACGATAGAACTCATATAGTCTACGGCAATTGGCAGTATGTATTGCACATGTAACAAAATTCACGTGAGATGATGACAGAATCATAGTTCATAGATGATGTAATCTCTTGATGGAAATAAAAAATACAAACAATTATAGAATATATGTTCAGGACTGATTTGTCTTTAACTATTCAGTCCAATATTGCATCAAGAATTTGAGATAAATGCATCGTATGTTTTGATGATGTATTGGAATATATATGTAAATCTAGAAATTCCATAAAAACAGCTATAAGGATGATTACTACGAAATTGTGTGTGGATGCGGGGTGTTGACTTTGGATATTATAACTAGGGTGGCAGGCTCATGACGGCCGATGAAGGGCGAACGGGAGAACTAGTTGCATAAGAGCATCTTCACCGGGAGCCGTCAATTTTGTGTCCGGTGCCCCCAATTATGGCCCAATTGGGGGTGCCGGACATGAGTCCTCCACAATGGGGGGTACACACTACTACAAAACCGAGTATCTTAGTCGGATCAGGACCATGGGCCTTAGCCGGTTTTCCCATC
This sequence comes from Poa pratensis, assembly GCA_947311845.1. NCBI lineage: Eukaryota > Viridiplantae > Streptophyta > Magnoliopsida > Poales > Poaceae > Poa > Poa pratensis. The sequence goes on from CAMZMU010000047.1 coordinate 20,843,818, forward strand.
CGGCTCGGAGTAACAGTTGAGGATAATCCAGCTGCCCGGAGCCGGTTTTCCCGCCCGGCTGGGAAACTAGCCCCTCAGACGGTTTTTAAATCGACCCGACTCTGCATTCCGAGACGGACGAAGCAAAAGACCGACGCAGACGCTGGAGACGGGCTGGTTCCTCGGCCGGCTCCAGTAAGGCGGAACTTCTGGGATTGTTCGGGCAAACTGAGATAATTTAGAGTCGGCTAGAAAAAAATAGACTCCGGGCACCAGCATCGGTCTTTTTTTTTAAGCCGGTTGTATCTGTTTCGGATGGTCCGTATATGTACGGAAGCGGAACATTTGGCGTTCGTCGCAGGGGCCGGCCGGATGGTCCGAACCTGTCCGGATTTCTAGGGTGCTCCGGAAGGACCAGAATTATCTGGGAATGCAAAATAATATCCGGAGGGTCCAATTCACTGGCACCCATGCCTGATATTTGAAACAAAATGTTTGCACTAAACAACAAATAACTTTCATTAATTGCAGTACATGATGACTAATCACAAATAAAGTAATTCTAATTAATATGATATATAACCTAATATATACTACTAGAACTTCTAAATCCTACGAAAGCTAGCTAGCTCTAATTTTTTTCAGCCACCTCTGAACAGATCGAGTACTATTTCTCCAGTCGTTGGAAATACATATTCATGTCACCATTCAACCTTCTGATGCAGAGAATGATGACCGATCCTACTTGAATGCCAGCTCTGCGAGCAAATCTATTCCAACTAGCTCTCCTTCTCCAGGGAAAATCGACCTCTTTCATCTTTGGACCATTTTGCAAAGCCAAGGTTGATTGGTTCCATCAACAAAGAGAGTCGACCTCACGAGGGGATGCTGAATTCTTTTGAAAACCACTTCTAATCTTCTGTAAATTTGAAGATAACTATTAGTGACGTAGCATATACAATTAAAATATGTGAATTACAAATTGTTTTAGGTTATTACTTACAAGTGTACTACGACCAATGTTTTTCTCCGTTAGCTGATGGACAATAAGAAAGCCGATAAGATGATAGTGCTTTCTGGCAAAAAGCAACAATCTTGGCAGCTTGTGTACGAGAGAGTGACGACCTACAAATAAACAAAGAAACCAACGAAATTATGTAAGAAAACCAAAAAAAGAACTAAGACGAAATAAATAACAGATCCCCCGAACGAAAGGAAACCCCCAAATATCAAATGAAATAACAAAAAACAAATAGAGCAGACTGGAAAAAACACTGAAGCGACTAAAAATGATACGGCCTCGAAAATGAAGAGAACATGGACCAAAAAGAAAAGAGACGACCACACGAGTGCACCGAATTACAACGAACAACTAAAAAACACAGACTCAGCACACGGACAACAAGATGAACGAAGAGAAAAACAATGCAACAAAACCCAAACCGACCTCAGCGGAACGAACCTTAGCCGGAAGAACGGCAGACCAGTAAGCCGACGACCTGCAAAAAAAAGCAACCAGGAGAAAATAAAATAAGAAAAACAAGAAAAGAAAAAAGAACAAACCGCAAAAGCCACGAAAAAGTAGAATACGGAACCAGCACACGAGCAGCAAAACAAACAAACAACAAACAACAGAGAGAAAACACGGCAACAGAACCTAGCCCGATCTCAACGGAACTGACCTTAAACGGAAGGACGACAGACCAGTAAGCCGGTGACCTGCAAACAAATAAAGCAACCAACAGAAAAAATATGTAAGAGAATCGGGAAAGGACTAATCAACGATTACCAGCACATAACAGGATCTAAAAAATATCTGAATCAAACAAACCAAAACATCAAAACAACAACGCCAAGAAATAATAAAACTATAGAACACACATAATAAACCAAATGAACACCCGAAACTAAACACATAGAAAAACACAAAAGAATGAAGGCGGCAAGCACGAAACGATAAGACTCACAAAAAAGTAGGGAATGTGAACACAAGAAAACAAACACAAACACCAGAATCGTATATCTGTAGCAACAAGACAACATGCATCAAGATAGCGAAGAACAAAACAAAGCACGCTAAAATAAAAAACAATAAGCGATTTCCCGAAAGAACTATCGAACAAAAAACTCACCAAACCACAACGGCCGTAAAAACACGCACCGAATCAAACGCGTCCAGACAAGCGAAAGAACCGACCGAGATGACGAACCTGCAAACACGGAAAAAGAGAATAACATAAGAAAACTTTTAAAAGAAACTCGGAAAAACCAAAAGGCAAGAATATAGTACAAATCAAGAACTCGTAAATACAAAAGCAAGCATGGAAAAACAGCACGAGAACATGACCCGTTGACAATCAAACTAATAGAACACCAAATATTAACACAATAGCAAGAAACAAACAACCAATAAATAAAAAGATCAGGCGAAAGCACAGGAAAAAGCAAAGAAAATACCCGAAAGACGTCGGATCTAACCTCAACAGAAACGACGTCGGCGCAACTCATTGAGAAACAACTAGTGTTGGAAAAGGCGACGTTAGGCAGCGCTTTATCACGCTTAAGCACTAGGCGGTGGACAAACGCCTCGCCTAGGGCATAAGCGGAACTCTAGGCAGGACAATAAGAAAATTGTCTTCGTTGGCGAGAAACTATGGCTTATTGCACCGATGAGCCAAATTTATCATATTCCAATTAAAGTTATCTGTAGTTTACTCATTTGCATGATCTAAATTATTATGTATACACCTATAATAACAAAAATACACACTTGTTGGTCTAATTGTATGACCGCCTAGGCTACGACTAGGGTGCTTAAGCCATCGCCTAGGCACTTGGCGAATGCCAACCGCCTCGCTTACGCGTAGCGCTTTTTCCAACATTGGAAACAACAGTGACGACGAAGAAGAGAAGGACGATCAACGGAGAAGCCGACGAACGGACAAACCCATCCTGGAGCTAGATTGAGCAAGAACAGGGAGGAAGATGAAACGGGGGAAAATGGAGGCTGCCGTTGCAATCTGATCCATGGCACAAGGTATATAAACAGATGACAGCAATATCGGATCCGAAATAACGACCAATGGCGATACGCCAGCTAGGCCAAGGAAGAAGGGGCTTGGCCAACAGTGCAACGATAAGTGGAACGCACAGTAACGGCGACGCGGAAGAAATGCGGCATGCCTGCACAGTGCAACGCGCAAACGAACAGTGCAACGCGCAAGTGGCACATACTCGTTGACCAATAGCGAGACACCGGCGAGGGGAGAGGAAGACGGGCCTGAAATATTTACTCCCGGCACAATGTGAAATGTTGACCGTGCCCCCGAGCTACTGCAAAAAATACGCAGCGTACATAAATGAAGGGCAAACAACGTCGACGCAGCGTGACGGGCAACCGACATGTGGGTCGGGAAAGATCCGGGGCACGCATGGAATTAGCTACAGATAACTTTAATTGGAACCAGGTACGACAATATATATCCTAAAGGGGCACGCATGGAATTAGCTAAAACCCATAAGGGTAAAATAACAAAATCAGCCAATGGGAGGCCTCCGCTGCGAATCTCTCCCATCCGCCACGCCGATTAAACGCGAGGCGTGAGACCGACGGGTGAGCCCTCGGGCAGGAAATAATGGGGCGGGGAGAGCGTCAGCGAGAGTAGGTGCATGAAGCTTGGCACGCGCATGATTATATCAAATCGTTGTTCATTCTGGCTTGATCGGACGGTGCGGAAGGGCATAGAGGCGCAAATCGGACGGCCGGAAAGTTCTAATCGCTGAGAAGTCACCGTGGTCTCTAACCGTTTATACTTTTAGATTAAGAAGCAACATTTTGATAAACATTTAACAAGAACCAAAAGACCATTTTCTCAAATCCTCGTGGTTGGATACTCTTATTTCAGAAACATGTACTACAATCTTATTCACTTGTAGGCCACACCAATCTCGGGTATATATCAGCGGTGCAATGTCTGGGGCCTTTGTTAAGACATCTTGCCTGGTCAGTAATCCCATGCTCTCTAAGGAGATCCGTCGCAATTCTCCGCCAAAAGGGAGTAGTACCAGCTTGAGCATGTTGCCAGCCCGTGACAAGATTGCTCGTCCGACACAGACCCCATTTCTTCATCTTTGCCATCATGGAAAAGGTGTTAACAATTAGGGTCAGCTAAGTCATGCCTCGACCGGGCTATTCGTCGATGGTTCAATTGTTCCTCACACTCACAATGCAAGCCCAAGATTTAAATGTGATGCAACAAACAACTACTCATATAGATCCCGACGTTCTCATTTCTTGTAGGATTTAATATGACGTGCCATGCTAATTCTGCGTTTTTTCCTATCCATGTATTTTTTTAAATAATGTTTTGGTATGCATCAGAGTGTTGCATGAATCCTTTCACGCATACCTCTGCCAAATACATATGAATATATATCCCCTTTCAACAAAGTTTCGAGAAACGTGAATGGAAATTTGACCATGCAAACCCAACCCAAGAGACGAGCAATCAACTTCCTTGTGTACAGATCACTTTGCAGACATGTTTCCTCCGTTCAAATGCATGTAATGCTCTCATTTACGTGTTTTAATTTTGATCATAATTTGACCAATAATACATGTGTCATTTATTATAAGAGTTATACAATTGGAAAATTTATTCGGATATGAATTCGATCATGCAAGTTTCGTGAAATATAATAAATATTTTGTTGTTCGAATTGACGGTCAAACTTAAATGTTGAAAAGTGTGTGTGCCAACTAAATTAGGACGGAGGGAGTATTAGGCTCTATAAATGCACATAATTGTTTATGATTAGATGGATAACTATACACTCTAGAAATGTTTGTCAAGATATATTTTTTAGATACTTGTGTTTCAAAGCTCCTACTTATGATGAGATACTCTAGTACGTGAACATGAACACGTATAAAAACTATAGTATATCTATGTGGGGCGAACTAATTCACGGGGAAACTTGGTTGTGTATTTATATTTATATTTCGAATTCTTGGGGCATTTCAAGGGCAGTATATGTACTACTCCTCTGATCCGTAATAAGTGTCGGCAGCTGTGTAGTACTTTTGTACGAGCGCTATACATATTCCGCGACACTTATAGCGGACCGGAGGTAGTATTAAAGGAAAATGTTTCAAATTCTGGAACTAACATACTTTTTGCAAATAGTTTACAGTTCAGTGAAATTATATTTGTAGTGACACATGTTATCAGTGTACAACAAAGAACGGTATACCTTAATATTTAAGAGCGATGTTATGTGATCAATTTAATAGGTATAATATAATATCATAGAATATGTACTTGTTAAGATATCTTATTTATAACAAGATGTTGAAGGTAAAAATGTTTAATATAAATATGCACGAGGAGAGGTGCGATCGACGCCTACTTTATATAGCCATCCGAAGGCCGATGTGGATAATGAGGTTTCGTTAGGATTACCGTTAGAATTAGGATTAGCTTATAGCTATCAGCTACAGATGGGTCGTGTTTAGCAGGTGGATTCGGAATTCAGGATTCGGATTAGCATTGGACGTGGCTCGCTGGCCTCCCCACGTACACCTGAGCTTGGAACGTTGTTCCTCTCCGTTGGATTTTATTTGAAGAAAAATAATTTGATCGGTGTTGCAAATTCACCGAAAATCGGAGAAAGGAAGAAAAATTGTAGATAAGGTCATTGTCTGGAGTACTTTACCATGAAAGTTTAGCCAACTGTTCGATATTTGTCTATGAGTAGCGATGATTATCACATGCAGAGGAAACAATTATTGTTCAAGAAATAAAGGAAAATTGTCGTGCAAAGAGAATGATTTCCGTCCCACAGCTTTTACAACGGGACGCATTTCCACTGATCGACACTTCCCTTCTTGCATCTCGGTCTCCACTGATCCTGACCACCTGCTGCTCGGGATTCTACTATAATGTACAAACATATTTCCAAGATCCAAGATTTGACATATTAATACAATATTCATATAAAGACTTCATTCAGCATTTTTTTTGAAAGAACTGGTCTAATACCACATTTAAATCCTCTGCAATGATATGTGTGCTGGTTTTATACAAGGTTATGTGTAATATCACCGCAAACGACTAACGGGTTCCTGGTCAACCTTAATTTTTGTGCTAGTCTGATTTTTACATTGGAGTTATTCCAAGAGTTGATCTAATATCAAAAAATATTATAGATATTTATCTAATGCCATGTACGAATAATCATCGGCTTGATGGAAGCTACAAGTTCGATTGGATGTTTGACCTAAAATTCCTAGTAATAAACATTTTGCATATCTGCGATTCTTTCATCGATCAACCAAAATTTTCTGTATACATGACACTAGCAAATATGGTATGTGCCTTACAGAATTTGGTATAAGTTCAATCTTCATGTTTATCTACTTATCCCGTTTAGGATTGTCGTTGTTCGGGCCATGGAGTCTATAGGTGACGAATCCACACTCATGTCAAAGGATGAGAGCCCCGAGCACAAACAGTTAAGGTTTATGCTGCTACCGCATCAACAAGAAATGACTTCCAATGAAACTAATAATCTAAAGAATGAAATTGTGCATCACCCCTGATCTTGTCTGAATTGAACCAAACACAACACAACACTGAACCATTCATCTCTCAACTAAACCATTTGTCTACGGAGCACGCACGAAGGAGGCGAGGCACGCTCCACGGCATCGTACATGGGGATAAGTCAAAGTGGCACGAGACCTTATCTCTTTAAATTTCTTCTGTACAGACCAATAGCTCAGATTGATCCACTCTTGATCTGACGGACAGAAGCGCGTAAAACAGCAGGGCGTTCCCTATTTCTAGGGAGCTTAGTGTTTGGAAGCATAAGTTGCTAAGTTTAAGTCCTCTTTAGCCCTTGATAATGTGATGTGCTGCAATTTAGTACACCGGTCGGGCACATTCATGATTACATGAGAACATTTCACAATGTCTTGATTGATAAGATAATACAAGGCCAACACACAAAGAACAGTGTGAATCGACAGATAATCTTTAATATTAAGGTTGTATCGGTGGTTGTGTCACACATCTCATGGTGTCACATTTCTAAGTAATCATAAGGATTCTCAAAACGTAGGAATAGGAAAATGTTCGGCTCAATACTACAGGATTAGAGCCTACGGGAATTTTCGTTAAGAAGTGTTTAAAAATGCAAAATAATTGTAATATGAGATTTGAGTGGATGGAAAATGTCCTTCAAAATATAGTGCAATGCCCTATGGAAAAATTCTTAGAATTGAATCCTACATATCAAATGACACACATAGGAAAAATTTCTAAGAATTGAAACCTTCAAACATCCTATAGGATTCTTTTGAATCAATGAACCCTAAAGAGTGGTCGTTTCTGGAATTTCCTCTAGTACATGGTGTATCTAATATTCTCTTGTTATTTCAATCATGTCCGTTTGTATTGATTTTTTTTTGTTATTTCAATCATGTCCGTTAGTATTTGACACTTTTCCAGGTAACACCTCTAGATTTTCATATTGATAACTTCAATATACCATGTGTGCGTGGAAAGTGCAAATGGAGGCCGAGCTACATGGAGCACTTTATTTTCAAAAATTCAAAAATCATACTCCTCGTTCCTTATTATAAGGTGTATAGTTTTTCCGGAAAACTCAAACTTGACTTTCTTTGACCAAGATTTTAGAAAATAGTATTAGCAATTACAATATTGAATCAGTACCATTAGATTCATCACGAAATATATTTTCATATTATATTTCTTAGTATTTCAAATATTGAAAGCTTTTTCTAAAATCCTGGTCAAAATTAGTAAAGTTTGACTTATCAGGAAATACTATACACCTTATAACAAGAAACAGAGGAGGTTTTTTTTTAGTTTCTAGAAAATCTAGAAAAAGTCCTGGATGTAGATAATGTTGTATTCTATCAATGTTGGAAATATCAAATCAAGATAACTCATATTCAAAATCTGATAGATTTTGAAGAGTTTAATTTTGAACTATTCACTATTTACAGTTTCAGATTTTTGTCTTTTTTGTGCAGCTCAAAATTCTTTGTATTTCTAGCTGATAGACTACAACATTATTACACCTATGTTTTTCCAGTTTTTTGGCATTTGTTCATCTCTAGCAAAAAAAACCAATAATTATGTGAAAAATTCAAATAAATGGTCACAAGAAATCCCCGAGCTAGCCTAATAATAGTAGGAGCTAAGGGCACCTCCTACCGACGGCGCAAACGGACACCGAAAACGGACCTATCCGTTTGGGGCGGACCGCGGACAGGATTGGGCATCTGTCCGTTTGGGGTGTGGGGTGCCCCCAAGCCTGGCGCATGTTTTTCCATGGTCCGGATTTTGCCTTTTGTTTTTTACCATTTTGGTTCTTTTGACCCAAGCTTGGCAGAACCGATACAGAGATTTTAGGCATGTGGACTCGCTCATGCGTAAATACTCATCAATAAGATCACCAGCCACTCCATATGCAAGCATCCGGACAGTTGCAGTGCACTTCTGGTAGGAGGAGAAGCCATACACACCAAGTGCATCCGGCTTCGCCTCAAAGTAGTCATCATATGCCCTCACCCCTTCCAGCTGACGCATAAACACTGGCTTCGCCATCCGAAAACGGCGACGAAAAACAGAAAGTAGTCATCATATGCCCTCACCCCTTCCAGCAGACGCATGAACACTGGCTTCGCAATCCGAAAACGGCGACGAAAAACAGAGGCCGGACATGTTGGCTTCACAGGGTTGAAGTAGTCCTTCCAAAGTTGGTAGTGGCCATTTTCTCGGTCACGATCCAATGCTGGCGCTTGCCCCACATGCCGAGGGAGTGCACTCTCGTTGAAATTGTCGATGAGAGTAGCCGCGGCCATCACGATATCGCTATCATCATCCGATGATTCATCCGAAGTATCGATGAAAGTGCGGTAGAAGAATTCGTCATCGCTGTCCATCTACACAAAATGAACAATCAAAGTATGCTATAGCAATTGCACCGGCCTTTTGCAAAGAAGGGATAGAAATTGTCCATACCTTGTTCGGATAGTCAATCCGTCGAACACCTTCGGGGCAGTGGACAACGCGGCCGGTCCAAGACAAACCAGGAAGGTGGCATGTCGAGAGCTACTCCGGAACACCTTCGGAGCGTCGGCACGGCCGGGACGACGATGGCTGGCTACTACCGGGGCTGGAGAAGAGGGCGGTCTGTCGAGACCCCTCCGGCGACGGACGTCTGGGCCTGTCGAGAGCTCCTCTGGGACAGATGGCCGGGCCGGCGAATAGATCCGTCCACGCCGTGGAGGGTAGGTGCGGCCGCGGGGAGGAGAGAGTGAACGGCGGCGACGGCGCAATGGGGAAGGGAAGGGACTGGGTGAGGGAGGGGAGATGGGTTGTGTGGCTGGCCACTGGGCCCAACGCAGACAAAGGAGGAAAAAGGGCGGACCGAGAGGCTGTCCGTCCCGCCCCAAAGTTGGATTAAATTTGGGCCAAGTTTGGGGGGAAACGGATGTGTCCGCCGCACCCCCAGAGTCTGTTTGCGTCAGCCTGTTGAAGCACCTCTCATATCAGTTCGGAAAAAAAAAAATTGTGCTGATCCATTTGGGCGTGTCCTGGAATTGCCCTTAGTTTTCTAAATCACAAATCTAGCAAGAATCTCGAAGAGGACAGGGATTGCAGAAGAAAGCAGCAAAAGACGGAGATCTTTTGGACGAACTTTGCGACGTGCACAGCAGAGTGATGCACGCACGCACGCACGCCGTGATAGGACTACACAGTGTGTGCTGGTGTATTATTAGGTTTACCGTGTCTTCTTTTTATGTGCCAGCACGTAATAGGCGCTAGAATCTACAGTGTCAAATCGCCGGAGAGGGAGACGCAGCTTTCTACAGGACTAGTCGTTATCAGCAGCTAGCAGCCATAGCTCGCTCGCTTCAAGCATTGGCCAAACGACAGGGCATGAATAAATGAAGATAGATATACCACCCGAAGCAACAGTAGGATTTGTCAAGTCAACCTGGTTGCATGCATGCATGCACGCACGCAGGAGGCAGAGCAGATCCACTACACTGGTTTGGGCTTTATATATGGCGAGCCCCGATGCGGTGCACGGCCACGAGCGGCAACGGCAGAGCACGAGAAAGGAAGAGAATAAGCGCCAAAAACAAGAGAAGAGTCTCGTTTCTTCTCGTGTGCATGGATCCCCACGACGCCTTCTTGGCCGCTCACCCGTTCCGGTGGGACCTCGGCCGCCGGCTCCGGCAGCCGTGCCTCCTCCTCCTCCCCCGCCGCCGCTGCCGCTTCCTCCTGCGCGAACGCGCCGAGGGAGCTGGAGGACCTCGTGGCCGGGTACGGCGTGCGCGCGTCCACGGTGGCGCGGATTTCGAGCTCGGGTTCACGGCCAGCACGCTCCTGGTCATGACGGACCGCGAGCTCGACGACATGACCGCCGCGCTAGCCGGGCTGTTCCGCTGGGACCTGCTCATCGGCGAGCGGTTCGGCCTGCGCGCCGCCCTGCGGGCTGAACGCGGCCGCCTTGTGTCGCTGCACGGCGGCCGCCACCACGGTCACCAGTCGGGCAGCACCCTCGACGGCACCTCCCAAGAAGGTGATTACTGTCCACGCACCATGCATATATCCATGCAAAATGAAGAAAATCTGCATGTCTTAATTATTGTCTTGTCTCTGCGCGTGCGATCTAACAGTGCTGTCCAACGAGCGAGATGGGGTGGCGAGCGGCGGCATCGGCGAGGACGACGCCGGCAGGATGATGGTATCGGGCAAGAAGCAGAAGAACGGAACGGCGGCGAGGAAGGCCAAGAAGGCGAGGAGGAAGAAGGTGGACGGGCTGCGGCTGGACCACATGCAGGAGGACGAGCAAGAGGACGGCAATGGCCGGTCGGAGTCCACGGAGTCGTCAGCAGGCGGAGGAGGAGGAGGCGCGGGGAGCGGCAGAGGGAGCACCCGTTCGTGGTGACGGAGCCCGGGGAGGTGGCGAGGGCCAAGAAGAATGGGCTGGACTACCTGTTCCATCTCTACGAGCAGTGCCGCCTCTTCCTGCTGCAGGTGCAGTCCATGGCCAAGCTGCATGGCCACAAGTCTCCTACCAAGGTACTCGATCTCTACCTACGCTACGTTCTTTTAGGACCTACTCTTTTTCTTTTTTGCGAAAATTAGGACCTATACACTCAAGTTCATGTTACATGAGCGTGCGTATATTATATGTGGATGGCTGCTCTGAATCTGAATATATGCCAGTTACTCATCAGCTCAACTTGACAACTCAAACTAGTACTCATTTGATTACTGACATAGAGACAGTTCTGCTCATTTGTACTGCGTGCTGCTATCTTATAGATTTCAGTAGAGACTCAAAAAAGATTGCATGCAAAGATTTCATGTTAGTTGATATTTCTGCACCCAGGTTAACGTACGTAGTAATTGTGGGTTTTGTGTCATCTACATGTGTCAGCGACAGCCAAATCGTAGTGCTAAAGACTAAATTGAGATCAATTCGAGGGAAATTTTATGTTCTGCTTAACATACACTGCGACTACAAAATGATAAGTTTTGGCTCTTAAACTAGTTTTACAACGTTGCCCTCGCCGGTGTACACGATTCTTGGTCATGTACAACTTGCTACATATGGCCTCATAATCAGGTGCGTACATATGTGACTAGAGCTTTAAGTAGGGTTTCAGAGTGAGAAAACTTGTGTAGTCCAACCTGTGTCAGCAGCAGGCTTAGGGCACCTCCAACGGGTGGCGCAAACGGACATGCAAATATGTCCCTTTTTGCCGTTTGGGTGGGTTTGGAGTGTCCGTCCGGCGTTGTCCGCGCGGTGCTCCCAACGGTACCCCGCATCCTTACCCCGGACATTCTCTATTTTTCTTTTTTAAGCACCAAATACTTTTGCAAATTAGCAGCAGCCACAATTAACTAGCAAAATCAGAGAGAATTAACACAGCGGAACAGCCACGCAAGAAGCCAAGAACACAGGTCGAGAAAAGCAAAATTGGAGAGAACTAGCACAAGCATGTACGTGCGTGTGCTGCTAGCATGGACGATAGCATGGAGGGCATGGCCGGAGGTGGGTCGCAGCTTGACTACTGCGGTGGCCTCCTCTGCTTCGCCAATGAGGGCTAGCACGGATGGGCAGGAAGAGCGTCATGCCGCCACCAGCCCTTGAGCGCGGCGAGCGACCGGAGCTTGGCGGCTGGCAGCTCGAGGCGGCGCGGCGGCCACTTCGGCGCCCTTCATCAGCACCAGCACCATGAACGCCGTGCGCCGTGCGCCGTAGCCGTTCCTCGACCACGCTGCTCTGTACCTCGCCTGCCTACGGGCCCGCCTTCGTGGTTGGACCACGCGGCGGTGGGCACGCGGGGCCGGCAAGCCAACGCGAGAAGGAGGGCAGCACGCCGGCAGCCGGCTGTGGATCGCGATGGTGCTCCTGTGACCAGATCGGGTGGAGAAGAAAGGGAGAAAAAGAAAGGAGAGAGAAACAGTGGGGTAGGTGGAGGTCTTGTTTCACTGGCAAATGGGCCAGACCGGACACGGAGGAGGACACAGCGGACATCCGGACAGTCCGCGCTCGCCCCAAATCCGGACCAAAGTTGGGCCAACTTTGGCCCAACTTTGGTCCAGAACGACAGTCCGCCAGCAAAATGTCCGTTTGCACCAGCCCGTTGGAGACAGTCATTTGTCCGTCCAGACCCAGTCCGTTTGCGCCAGCCCGTTGGAGATGCCCTTAGGGTTTACTTAAGCAGTTGGGCCTACTGCCTTCCCGTTCCACTGTTCTCAAGATCCCGTGTGCCTTATATTGTGAGATAGGGAGTTCCAGGAGATCTTGCTTAGTTTGTGCTTAACAATGCAACCTTAATAGCCAGTGTTATTTTTTCGGTCCGCAAAAAAATGTTAGCCAAAGGGCAACTAACAACATTGGAGCCATAAGTTAATGAGTAAATATGACTTGAGCATACTTGAGCCCAACACTTTGGAGATTCTATGAGCACAATTCCAAATCGGGAAATTAAGAAAACATAGATCATCCTAATGACATGTCGGCTTGACCCATACCTTGAAAGAAAATAGTGCTAGTAAGCGCCAAAGAGGGTTTTATTACACTAGAAAGAAGCATATGGGAGCTTTTGTGTGGCAAATATCTTACAAGAATTTATTGGACATAATGGAATTTTTCTTTTGAAACTGTGTGCAAACGACTTATAGGAAGAATTCGTGAGCTTTTATATGCTATTGGTTGCTATTGGTCAAACAGTTTTCATAAAAATCCTAAGAATGAAATCTCATATAAATTCAAGTCTATCCGATGACCAATGTTCCAAAGAAACAGTGGAATTTATTTTGCCAGTTATACCATACTTGTGGCTTCAATTTTGCTGACCATACTTCTATGGCAAATAACATGTTGCTTAAGCTTAACCTTGTTAGCCAAAAACTCGGTGTTTTCACTGCTTCCATGGGGTCAAAGAAGTAATAGTGTTACCGGTCCTGCTAGTTGCACGTAAAACAAACTATACGCGTAGATGGTTGGAGAAGAGTCATTTGCAATTTGCCTGTGATCGATAGAACGCACGCCAAGGCGCAGTAGAAACCTGAAAAGGATCCCCGACGTGTCAGTTATCCATAGGCTCCGAAAGCCTGCCCGGCGTGTGTTGTCTTGTCGGCCCTAGCTGAGCATCAGCCATCAGATAGGCGTGCAGCCGTTCATGACACGGCGGCAGGGGGTCCGGCTGCCTGAGCCTCACCTCCCTGCCACGTACGAACCCATGTGATCTCCCAAGCTCACTGTGCTCCGCATGACAACATTGCAGGTGACGAACCAGGTGTTCAGGTACGCGAGCAAGGTGGGGCGAGCTACATCAACAAGCCCAAGATGCGGCACTACGTGCACTGCTACGCGCTGCACTGCCTCGACGAGGAGGCCTCCGACGCGCTCCGCCGGAGCTACAAGGCCCGCGGCGAGAACGTCGGCGCATGGAGGCAGGCGTGCTACGCGCCGCTGGTGGACATCGCCGCCAGGCACGGCTACGACGTCGACGCCGTCTTCGCCGCGCACCCGCGCCTCGCCGTCTGGTACGTGCCCACAAGGCTCCGCCAGCTCTGCCACCAGGCCAGGAGCGCGAACGAGGCCGCAGCCAACGCCAACGCTAACGGGGCCATGCCGCCACCGCCCATGTTCTAGCTTCTTTGCTCGTCGTTAGTTTCTGTGGGTTCGCGTCCGAGTGTGTTTTCCTCGTTGTAGACAGTCGACTGGGCTAGCTAGATTGGTGTGTGTTAATTGTTGATGCCTGCCATTTCGCGCGACCTGCTTGTAATATGGATGTTGACTCTAGGATTTGAAATGTGGTGAATGTTATCTATAAAAATGAGCTATCCCGTTATATCGTCATCACAAGTTAGAATGATGATCTCTGCGCACCCTGTCCAATTGTCCATGGAATTCACAGAGCATTACTCAACAAAAGCGTTCCTGAATAACATGCAGAATAAACACAAGGACTATCTCAGAAGCAGCTTGCTCTACAATTTATATCTCTAAGGATCTCGTTGTAATTTTTGTTTTTGTTGAGATGTTTTGTACGGTTCGATGTTTCTTTTAATGCCAGGATCCTTTTCGCAAAAAAAAATCTAACTATAGTGGACCCACAACTATGTTGTGGCGAGTGTTCCAGGAGGTGACCACCTCCAAGGCAGTCAAAGATGACGATCGGTTCCCCCTCCTCCGGCCGGCCTCGCCAGCGTCGGGAGGGGTGGAGAACCCGATCTATGAGTGGAGTTTTTCAATAGAATTAGATTGGATTGGAGTTTTGGTAGCTGTCTTCTTCTTCAATGGAGATGGTTTCGTCTACAATAAGTAATCTTTGGCCCTTTGTTCGACGACGAGATTTTCTTCCCAGCGTCAATGGTGGTGTTGAAAGATTACACTTGTCTAGGTATGGTTCTTCATATCTTGTTTCGCTAGATCGGTTTTGGATTTTTTTCTCATGGTTGCCGCGAGGAGGATTGTCCTCGCAATATCTGTCCCGGCTACTACGTCCTCGACAATGGTGATTCGTTCTCTCGGCTCCCAACGACGTCGACCAACTTGTTCGGTTGTTTTTCCCTGAAATATCAGTATTGGTTCTCTTGCCGATGTTGCTTGATTACTTTAATGGTTGCGTGCGTGCACAAAGCCTTGGCATTGCGGCTCAAAAATAGAATTATGGGAGAACCTTTGTTGGTATTCATAGGTCCGTGGTTTGCTATATTTGTCATTGATCTACGGCTGCTTTCAGAAAAGTACAAAATTGTGTCATGGAAGAAGAAAGAGCTTGAAGATTTGCTTGTCTCTTTTAGTCTTTATTTTGTAATCGCAATAGTCAACTCGTGTATCCCTACCATGTACTATTTGATATAATATATGGTATTAATTCTCAATAAAAGAAGATGGCGATGTCACATAAAAGGAGATTCAGCGAGAAGGCATTGAAGTACTCTCAAGCTCCAAGCTCTCAAAAGGGGTTTTGGATTGTACTCCAAGCTCCAATGAAGGCATTGAAGTTAAAATGACTATCTCTACGCAAAATGGTTTGTAGTACTGATGTAGGGGAACTAGCAGAAACATTTCAATAGAGAACGGAACAATTTTGGTATGAAATGGCAAATGTGGACATCGGCATTACGATAGAAGCGTCAAATTTTGTCACTACAAAAGTAGTAGTGATTGACTAGGCACCATGCATTTAACTGAACGTTTCGGCGTGTGTTTCTTCCTTGTTGCTAGACAGGCGACTGGGCTAGAATGGTGTGTGTTGAACAGTTGATGCTTGGGCCAATTGAGCAGGGTTTGTGTGAGCTGCCATCTCGTGCGACCTGCTTGTAATATGGATGTTTGACTCTAGGATTTGAAATGTGGTGAATGTTATAGATGAAAGTTATGAGCTGCCCCGTTGTATCATCACATGACGAGTTAGAATGATGATCTCTGCGCACCACATGTGCGTGGAATTCAGAGGCGTTCCTGAATAACATGTTGCCACAGGCGTGAAAGCTCTGATCTTCACAAAGATGGCAATGTCACACAAAAAGAGATTCAGCAAAGAGAGACGGCAACAAAGTACTTTCAAGCTGCAAGCTCCCAAAAGGGGAGCTGGATTTACTCCATGTTCCAACGAAGGAATTGAAGTTAAAATGACAATCTATGTGCAAGCTCAAATGTTGGCAATTTTGGGATGATCTCTGCATAAAATATTTTGGAGTGCTGATGTAGGGGAACAAGCAGAAACACTTCAACAGAGACGTGAACAATTTTGGTGTAAATTGAATTGAAATGGCACATGCGGAAATCGCCATTACGATAGAAGCAGCAAATTCAGCCACTACCAAAGTAGCAGTGATTAACTACAAGGCACCATGCATTTAACTGAACATAACACATCCAAGGAAAACATGGAACCAGAAACCTTTAACCACATCAAGGCCAAAGAGATGAAACATTCCACCAGACCGAATGGTATAGATTAAGTTGTCCATTGCACAAACTACATAGCAAAGACCAAATATGCAGTAGTAACAACAAGGTCTCACAGGATTACTACTACTGAAGCAAGACAAAAACAGGAGGGGGATCACATCGTTTGGGAGGTACATAAGCAACATTTCGAACAGCTCACGACTTCTGTATCACCGGATGATCACCTCGATATCAAGGCCTGCATGGCAAAATCCTCAAACTGGTGAGATATATACAGATTTAACATCATTTCTAAGTAAGCAAGAAACTAAGCAAGCATTAGGTCCTTGTAAGCATCAATTATATTCACCAGTCATAATTAGATAGCAATTACAGTAGAACGATGAGTATTCAGATAACTATTCATATAGAAGATTCATGATTCTACATATTCTACAAACAGCAACTGATCAGACAGATAACTCAGGTCTCAGACTCACCATACACTAACACAAGAGTAAGGTATATACCTGATTGATTATATTTTAATCATACACCTAAACATTATAAAAAATCTAATGTTTCCAAAAACAATGGCTCACTGCAGAGAACCAGGAAAAGATACATAACAATACATTTAATATCAGATAATTTAACTAAATATCATCACAATGATGAAACTAAAGAAAAAAAACACATCAGATAATTTCACCTAATAGAATTTCGCAAACAATCATCTAAATGATGTATGCCATATTATCATTCGATTCAGCCAAAAATTACAGGGAGGGTAACATTACGGCATTAGTCATAACTTATCACTCAATTTATGGCACAACAGTACAGATGTTGTTACTACATTCGCCTCAGAACGCATGGAAGTTTGCATATAATTTTACAAATCATGAACCAGTGTAATAGCAGGCCGTGGTAATAAAAACAGTGCTCTTACTCGCTTCCAAGAGAACTGATGAACTATAATTCAGACTGAAACACTACTCAGACCTTGTTGCAAGGTGAATACCTCAACAAATAACTATAACTACAAGAGATATTTCTAGGAAACACAAAAGAACATTTGTATAAAAATTAATTGTACTTGGTTTGCTTTCTACTGAGATCGCCTTAAAACAAAACAAGGACTGGGTCATACATCACCGGTCGCAATACAATATCAGACTGCAGCAGGAGTAACAAGAGAAGCACACTTTCGTACCTTAAGCGGATGGGATCTCGACCTCGCCGTCGTCGATCTCCGTCTGCAGGTCCTTGGGGTCCTTGCCGTCGACGGTGCACCCGACGCTGACGCAGGTGCCGAGGATCTCCTTGACGGTGCCGGTGATCTCCTTGGCCATGGACCTGGGCGCCATGATCTTGGCGATCTCGATGACGTCGTCGAGGCTGATGTTGCCGCTGTGCTTGATGTTTTTTACCTTTTTCCTGTCCCTCTCGGGCTCCTTGAGGGCCTTGATGACGAGCGCCGCCGCGGACGGGACGACGGAGACCTTCGCCTGACGGTTCTGGACGGTGAGCTTGACGGTGACGCGGAGGCCCTTCCAGTCCTTGGCCGTCTCCTTGGCGATGTCCTCACCGATCTTCTTGGGGGAGAGACCGAGTGGACCGATCTTGGGGGCAAGCGACGACGCCGCGCCCACCTCGCCTCCGGTGACACGGACGTACACCTCCACCACCTGCGACGGGTCGAGCTTCGGCGGCATGGCTGCGGCTCGGTTGGGGGCGGCGGCGGCGGCGGCGGTGGCGGCGGTGGGTTTTTTGAGTGCCTCTCTGGGATTACAAGTTGTAGTACCTGTTCGGACACACAGGACGCACACCACACGCACACCACACACACGCACACACCCTACCTATGTGTCTAAACTAGACCTACATCCTATAACCCAGAACTACGTCCTGAGAGACTTGGCCGAAGATCAGTACTTCGGTGACCGACGGGCACGTCGATCTCGCCTGTGGCACATAGACGTGAGGCAGTAGAGATCCACACTGTTCAGTGAACAGTGTCGTGCTACAGTGTCGCGGGTGAACAGTAGCAGCAGTGAGACACCCGGAAATTCGTCCCCAGAGGGATCGAACCCGGGCGGGCAGGCTGCTCACCAGCTAGCCTTGCCATCGCGCTAAGAGCGCGAGGGTTCGGGGCGGACAGTTAGGCGGGCTTATATAGCACCTTGGTTTGCCATTCGGTTTGGGCTTTATGTTGTGAATTGTGAGGCCCATTTTGGGTCCAAATTCAAGGGGATGTATAAAAAAAAACACGACTATACGCTCTCCAACAAAACAGACACAAGTACGAACCGAACTGCAAACGGAGCTTGGCTCTGATGGTTGGGTTCCCTGTGGTGGAACCAGCCCACCCAGGTTCAAGTCCTAGACTTGGCATGGGCGTTTGCATTTACCTGGATTTATTCCAGGATTATCCGGCGCTATTCTTTCAGTGGTAGGTGACGTGCCCGTCAACAGCGAGGCGCCTGTGGTGACTTCGTCAACCTCAAGATCTGCCGGCTCAGTCCTTCAGAGGTGCTCATAGGGGTAGGGTGTGCATGCGTGCGTTCATAGGGGTGAGTGTATGTGCGTATTTGTGAGCGTCTGTGTTGTACTGTGTTCTCAAAAAAAAAAAAAGTACGAACCGAACCGTGACATACAAAAACAAGACTATAACCGCAACGTTTTTGCCCATGGACCCACGCCATTGCAGTGGATACAAGTTCATTTCTTGCGTTTCAGAAAATGTGAAAAGATCATGTCAAAAAAAAAGTGAAAAGATCAAGTCAAAACAAAAGGTGAAAAGATTCAGATCCGCTTAGGGTAAATTATTTTTTTTGTAACAGGGGATCGAGCTCCATTCAATTTTGTCGATGGAGCTACAAATTACACCGAGGACCAGGAGAAAACAGAAAAATGTATATTGGTCCTCACAATTATCACAAAAGACCCTAGAAAAGAAAACATGAAAGCAATCGGGTCATGCTCCGTCTCCACCGTGTAAGTTGCTGAGCTCAACATCACAGCAGTAGGATAAATTAGTGTAGCCGCTGATATTTAGCTCAAGGTTTTTACTCTTCTTTCAAGGATCACAAGTGGCCATTCTTTCAAATGGAAATATGTGGGCGTACATGATAGAACATAATATATATAATATACTGGTGGTGAAATGGTTGTGCGGGCGTAAAGGCGGATGTGATTTTGTTATTGGGTGGAGCAGCGCCGATGCATGTACGACGGCTAGTCGCTACGGAGCCGGGTTGGTGTTCTGTCTAGAGGACAGAAGCGGCAGTATAAGGTTGTGCGTGGAGAGTGGAGGCGGGGTGCGGCGGGCTCGAGCGACGGAGAACACATGCAGGCAAGGAGAGCTCTGACCGTGGAGAGCAGTTTCTACGACAGAGAGCAGCGTCTGGTGGCTGTAGCACCGGTGCCTGGTTGGACGGCGGCCGGATACCCTAACTCACATTGGTGTCGGGAGAGAGAAAAAGACCACGGGAGTTAAGAGATGTTTTTTTAGTGTGAAGATGGTTTTTGACTTTTAAGGGGATGTGATGGTAGTAGGACATTGCAGCGGTGGCCCACATGTCATACTCACAAATTGTCACATGCCCGGAGAATGCTTGTAGCTAGCCGGGTTTAAAACTTTAGTCAATCCATGACTCTTTTTCTTCAATTTTTGTCCAAACTCTAAACGCCACATTCCACTTCCACATGGGATACATCAGTGAAAAAATCACATTTGATAGAAATACATGCAATTATGATTTTTAGATATGAAAAAACAGATAAAGTTATTGCAAAATGCAAAATTATGCCATAAAGTATGACCGAGGGTACTCTTATTGGGTGTTTGTTTAGACTTCTGCTTTTTGGACCTAAAAATATAAGAGAAGCCCAAACAAACAGAGTATTAATCTTATGTTGCCAATACTTATCCTGCTTCTCCATGGCAATGTAGCAACACTGTTGGAGACCAACAAAAAAATACATGTGGACTATGTGCGGCTGCCGACACACTCTCTCTGTCACGCCTCTCGCGCGTAGCTGCCTTGATCTATAAAGAGGGAGGAAGGGGAGGAGTAAAAGCGAGATCAATAAGGAACCAACTCTATTTCGAAAAATACAAGGAACAAGCTAGGGGAAGCAGGGACGGAGAAGGAGAAACGAGTGTCTCATGGCCAACAGACGGGGGTGCATCCTTCCCTCCTTCTATTTAAGTTCCTGGCCTGGGTGGCTGCTGGCGGTCTCTCTATCAAACTTAATTATACTTAGTAGACCATGAATGCATGTTTCGGTTACATATTTTAATCTTCTTTGGTTTTTCCTACTCAGATCGATAGCGGGTGCTCCTATTCATTTGCCTCCTATCATGGAGTGCGAACCTCACACACTGGACTTTCTCAATGGAAAGGCTCTGCTTATAGAGAAACCAGACCCGGGTTTTGTTGAAGCCCGACCTTGGATCTGCACCAACCGAGCAGGACATAGGGTCGGCAACATGTGAATAACCCGCCTACAAACAACTTTCTTCTCTTGTTGCCTGCTCTCTACTGCAGCAAATGTGCCTGCCCTCATTTATACTAGACTTTTATACTTTATGTAGAATTTATTTTAGCATGTTGTGGTCTTAACAAATATGATTTTCCATTACTAATTTGGTAAGTGGAGCACATATGTTTTCTTGTAAATGTACTATATATCATGAGAAATAGATTTGCATCGTTATAGATTTATTTATGTATTTTCTATTAATATTTACTTCTTGGATTGGTTGGCAATTAGATACACCATTATATTGTGTATGTATTTATGGTATATATAATATAGTCTAAGAAAAATATCTTGATAGTAGGTTTTAAGTGTACTTATAGAAACTTCTAGAGTATGAAATAAACCACAAACATTAGTCTATATTTTTTCCATGGTTAAATTTGTCTTGCAAGTTACAATTGATTTAGTGTTAGAAATATTCCCTAGACACAATCAAAGAGATGATTATATTTCAGTGTATCCATGATCTCATTGAATGTTCCTTGAATAATATCTTATGTATTAATTGGCAAGTATGTGACTTGTTCGTGAAACTCTATATTTATAGGGCCATGTTTGATTGGGCTTATTTTTGGCTTTTGGCTTATAAGCCACAATATATACCACCTAAATGAGTGCTTTTGGTTTTTGACTTATAACATCATGCAACAATGTCCGGTCAAAAGGAAAAAGCCAGAAACACCTATTTAGGTGTTTTAGTGAGTTATAAGTCAAAAGCCTGAAATAAGCCCAACCAAACAGGGCCTTAACCTCCTAAATTTTTGATCTAAGTCCCTTAAAACTATTTTCAATCTAATGACCATGTAATCCAATAAGATAAATCTTCCTACTAGACCGCTCTCTTAGCAAGCTTCACTAATATAGCAAGTTTTATTGGTCTTCTGTTCCCGGCCAGTAGCAGAGCTTCAAAATAGTGGACATTTATATAAGCCACTGCTTAGTGTAAATTACAAAACGATGGTGGGCCCTGGCCTAGCTTTGTTTCGACATAGCTTCCTCTCTGGTCCTAGCTATGTATGGTAGTGTAATATTTCCCTCCCATAAAGTCACAAGGTCTTAAGTGACACCTCCAACTCAGCATTCCATTTATTTCTCACATTTTATGCCAAATTGGGTCAATGTCCCTGATGTGACAGGGGCTCGATTGAGTGAGTTGAACTCAACATCCCCTATTTTCCCCATGTTTCTCATGAATTCGAGCAATGGTCCTTCAAGTTTTGAGAGAAGGCAAAGAAAAGGATTGATCAGCAAGGTACGCTTGTGTTCGCAGGTATCTCGTGGAAGGGGGTATAGCTCGCTCTCAGTGGTGATTTATTGGGAGGCACTGCTTAAGTATGAGCCGCTCTTGTCCGCGAGATCATGTACCTAGCCTTTGTGAGATTGTTTTCCACGTGGCAAAATTCAGCAAAGGGCCATGTCGCCATGAATCGCCTCGACTTATCATTATTTATGCAGGTAAGGCACCTACTATTTTGTCGATCGTCGTGTCTGCCATTGTATTTGTAGTACATTTGAATATTCGTAATAATCAGTAAATTTTCTTTGGGTTCTATTGATTTCTGCAACAACTAAGTTTTATTTTCGAATCACAATAACTGAGTTCAAGAAGGAAGCATTTTTTTTTAGATAAAGAGGGAAGCATTGGGCTAGTGGAAGTCTGCTCCAAGGGGTTGGTGAACCTCTCTAGCTTAGCATATCAAACCTTGGATTTGGCACCGTGTGTCTCATTTCTTCAATATTTAGAGGTGATATGCGAGTGTGTGCATGTGCTTGTGGTAAGTTTTTTTTGAAAAAGAAAAATCCAGCTTTGTGTGGTACTCTAGCTTGATTTGTACATTCACTTGAAGAGGGTGAAGATTAGATCAGTGGATAAACTGTGTTGTGCTCATTTTCGAAAGAAAAAAAAGATTCAGAAGTGTGGCTTGCTGCTAGCCATGTGGCGTGGGCCTGTTTTCCAATCCGAAATTTGCCATTTGCGTCATGCACCTGTGTCCGGGGCCAGCGGGTGTATCCGGCACACCCGAATAACCTGGCAATGAGGCCCAGACCAAGTATTCCACAAGACGAATGAGCCAGGCCTGGCTGCAAAGTCTCGGCGAGATTTCGAACTCAGCTCTGCCGGCCCATCCAATGCAGGCAGCTCCGGTGGACTCTGTACCAAAAATGCACAGAAAGAAATTTGAGCAGAGAACGTCCTTCTTCTGAGGTCTGAAGTAACAAAAGGTGGAGCAATCCGGACGCGGCGATTTGGGTAGTGGGTGCAGATCCCAAAAAACACTTTTCCAAATGTCAAAAAATTAAAAATAAATTTTTTACATGTAGTCCAACACATTTCAAGTCAGCACAAAAAGTTACGCGAAGAAAAAACTTTTTTTGCAACCTGTGCAAAAAAGACAAATTCGGACATACGGAAATACGTGTCGGAATTTTGTCTTTTTTGTACAGTTCTAAAAAAGTTTTTTCACCATGCCAATTTTTGTGCTAACACATCACGCTGTAACGTACATCCGGATTTTTTTCTGAATTTTTTTGACATTCTGAAAAAAACAAAAAAAAATAGCTAATGGGTGCATCTAGACCCACCACCCGGTTTGAATATCCGGAGCAATCCGCCGTTTTCCTTTTTCTAATGAAATTTCACCGTCAGACGTGCAATGCCATTCAGAGGGAGCGTCGACAAAGAAAAGGGTCGCCATCTTATCTCGGTTCTTCGGGTGCGCTACACCGGTGCATTGCGCTGGAGGTATCGACCAATCCAGAGAGGGACCGACCGAGTGTGGCACGGCGCTGTACGTACACGTCTCGGCTGCGCAAGCACGGATGGAACGCGACGTGACAGCGTCAAGTGGTAGGGCTTTTTCGAGAACTTGCCTGTGGCAAGATGGTTAGTTGGGTGGTTGTACCCCTAGCCCACCAGAGTTCAAACCCCAGGTTTGACGCTGGTGTTTCTCATTTAAGGCGGAATATTCTTCAGTGGGAGGCGACGTTCCCGTCGACAGCGAGGCGCCCGTGGTGACTTCGTCAATCTCAAGACTCGACTCGCCGACTCAGTCTCTCGGAGGTGCTCATAGGGG
This sequence comes from Poa pratensis, assembly GCA_947311845.1. Taxonomy (NCBI): domain Eukaryota; kingdom Viridiplantae; phylum Streptophyta; class Magnoliopsida; order Poales; family Poaceae; genus Poa; species Poa pratensis. Next base: position 20,867,889 of record CAMZMU010000047.1, read on the forward strand.
TAGGGTGTGCGTGCGTGCGTTCATAGGGGTGAGTGTGTGCGCGTGTATATGAGCGCTTGCGTTGTACTGTGTTTCGCAAAAAAAAAAAAAAAAGTGGTAGGGCTTTTTCCGCTTTGCGATGGTTGGCTAAACAAGCGGGGGGTTTGCATGAGAGGAATCGATTCCCGCTAGATCAGGATCCAACTGATTCTGGTGGAGATTACGTTGGGAGCCGTACCGGATCAACACAAGCTCCGATTCGCTCGCTCTTTTCTGTCGGCTCATTTGGACGGTGGTAAACTGGCCGAGAAACTTCACAAGAGGAACAGGTGGACGATTATTAAATAATTATTTCCGGGAGGTGTTATGCGCCGGCCAGTAGCCACCGCCTCTAGTCGTCCGTCACTGGTGACCGGAACTACGTTTGAACGAGACGCGACCGACGGACGGCCGGGCCGTATCCCGTACACGCCGCGCGCATCTGGTTCCGGCCGCTCCCACCATATATACCATGCCGTCGCACCAGACGCGGCCGGCCCATGCGATGACACGTACGTCCAAGCAACGCAACGCAACCACCCAGACCCAGACCGATTCGCTCCCTCCATTAATTATTGCTCCTTCCCGCAACCAGACCAGGCATGGGCGCAGGGGAAAATCGTCATTGCCGCAGCCGTCTCGGCCAAATCGTTCTTTTCCTTCTCCGTCAAACGTATGGGATGAAAAAGCCATCGGAGAATGAAGTCGTTTGCAAGTTTGATCCGATTAATTTAACCTGTACGTACGTTTAGGGCATGGAACCAATAGAAAAACACCGAGTCGTCTGCAAATTTGATCTTGAATAACCATGCGCGCCACGTCTGCACATGCACCCGTGTCCTCACGCACGCACGAACACGAGGGTTGGACTGGACGTCTGGATCGGCGGGTCAAGTGCACGTTGCGCGACTGGAGGATGCACGAGGCGCGCGGGGTCATGCCACTGGTTGGTCCAGTCTGTGCTTAACCCTGCTCCGCATGGCATATTCCGATGCCAATATGATGCTACTGTCTCAAGTTCTCAACTGCCCCAAGTACGGGCTGAAGCTGCCGGGAGCAGACCAGATATATCTAGGAAGGCTCACTGTCAGATTGCCCATGTCTGGCTTAAATGGATTCCTGTTTTCTTTTCAAGTACATACGAAAGTGACATTTGAATGGTTGCATCTGCGGGCCAACACTTGGAAATAAAATACAACATGAATACCTTGCTTACATCGATTTGCATAGTAAAGTAACCAGGAAGGTTCATCGTCACTTTTCGAGAAATAAAAGGGGGAGACCCACTGTCACTTTGGACTGGTTATGCCATGAATAGTTGAATTTATGGTTTTACAAAGTACATACGAAAGGTACGTTTGAATAACATGCATGTGTGGGAGCAACACTAGGCTAGGGTAAGATTTCTTTTTGCGGGGTGGCTAGGGTAAGATTTCAACTCAAGCTGCATGCACACACACACACGTTGAGAATATTAGGCATTGGGTAAATGTTAAACATATGATTTGACAATACATAAGTGGACGATGCGTGAACTATATCTGGCCATGGACATCCCGGCCCGAAAATCCAGGGCTGGGCTTGACCATCGGGCCGGGCTCAGGCCTGGAAAATCAGCACGATGAGTCAGTCGGGCTGGGCTCGGGCCTGAAAAATCAGCCTGAAAGTGGGCCCGACTCAGCCCGAAGCCCGGCTCGGGCTTGAGAAAATGTCGTCGGGCTTTTTTAGGCCCGGCCCGAATCCCGACCCGGCCCGAAATATGGCCAGATATAGATGAGTCCTTAGAGCATCTCCTACCATGGCCCCTAAACCGGCTTTTTCTGTGTCCGGGCGTGGTTTTCTTTGTCCAGGCTGTCCGGCACACCTCAAACTCACCCCATATGTGGGGGGAGTTTGGGGTAGAAAGAAGTTGTCCGGCCATGTCCGGACTGTCCGCTTGGACCACTTTTTTCTTTTCCTTTCTTTTGTCCTTCATTTATTCTTCTCTCTCCTTCTCCACCAATCACATGCAAGTGACCCCACAGTTTGAGTGACATTTGGAGACAACGGTTGTAGGAGGCCATTTTTAGGGCTGTCTGCGGACACCTGCCCGGACAGTTTGGGGTGGATTTGGGGACCATGGTTGGAGATGCTCTTATAACACCATGACCATACACTAGTACAAAACCTTACATTAAAGACGGGACCTAAAGCCGGTCAAACCAAAAACAAAAATGGCCGTCTGGGATGAAACCCCTCAGACGGTTGAAATTTTTGGACCGTCTCTGATATATACGGTGTCGGTCATTCTTTCTGACCGTCGCCAAAGTATTTCTATTTGCGACGGCTCGGATATTTGACCGGCGCATAGTATTTCTTAGGCGGCCGTTATTTGTCGCCGTCGATAATAATTATCATTGGACACTGAATGAGTTCAGACTGAATTCAGGAACTTTCTTTGAAGTTTTCACTCACTCGAATTTTGGAGTTTTGGTGCTTTGTTCTTTTAGTATCTAGCTAGACTATAATTTGAACGATCTCTCTGTCATAGATATATATATATATATCTCTGAAACTAACAATAATAATTAAACAGAAAATTAAATGAACTTTTATTGATTTAGCACATCACACGCATATATAAGGTGAGCATGCCGGAGAGGAAACAGAACAAATGCAGGCCAAGGAGATCGATTTAGCTATAGCTACTAGGCGCGGCGATGGAGGACACAGACAGTCGGGTACACCTGTGGGACTCTCGCATTATCGAGGAGCAGAGGGTTGACATGGACGCAACAGATCAGGGTGTCCCTCACCCAGAAGACGTCACCGTGCATCTTCTTCGCCTGGGCTGAACCAGAGAGTGACATACACCAAGCTGCCATCTGCGCTGGTGAGGACCTTGTGTACATGCGGTGATTAGTGTAGATCGAACGCATGATGATGTTCGCCGCGTGCCAAGCGGTGAGGTATCCACCGATGGCAAAGAACTGGAGCACGTTGCCGCGGCCATAGGCAGCGGGGCCGAGGAACTCCACCGGGTGCGTGGCCTGTAGAGGATTCTCGCCGACAATCTCGATGGTGGTCTAGGCCATGGCAGAGCGCGCGGCAGATCGATCTCCTTCTAGATCTGTTGGATGTGGAGAGACGAAGCACATGAAGCGGATGAGCGTTGGTTTGTGTTGAGAGAGCGCGCGGCCGAGATCAACATTTATAGCGGCGCGCAGGAAAGAAGTATCAGCGCGGGCACGACGTGCAATTAATTTCTCCGTGATGCGCGTGCTCTCCGACGACCCGACGCGCGTTGTTGGCATGCATGCATGAGAGCGAGCAGGGCACCGTCGCCGCTTGCACAGAACCGCGCCGCAGAGCGCGTCACGATGCGCATGCACCGATCACGTACACGCGCGCCATTACGTGCAGCTCGACACGCGAGCACGGGCCTCGACCCAACGGACACGCCAAGCCACCGCGCTTCGACCCAGTGGGCACACAAGTGCGCGCACGCGCATACACGGGAGGCGCGCCTTGCAGGCATAAGCGGGAGGCGCGCCGTGCAGGCATAAGCGGGAGCCGCACCGTGCAGACATGCGCGCGTGTACCGGCATCGATACAGAGCTAGCCCAAAGTTACGCGCCACTAACTTAGCTAGCTCTTCTAATGCATCGATACAGAGCTAGCCCAAAGCTGTGCGACGAGCTAGCTAACTGATAAGTCTGTAGGGTCCGAGTATTTGTCCGAAATTTGATGCATTTCTTATGTTTCACGGTGAGAGTTTTGTTGTAAACATGGTTCATGATTTTCAAAAATGGTTCATGATTTCGAAAACGGTTCATGAATTTGAAAATGGTTCATGAATTAATAATTTCCATAATTTCAAAAAAGTTCATGAATTTGAAAATTGGTTCACAAATTTGAAAAAATGTTCATGATTTCGACAATGGTTCACGAATTTCAAAAATGGTTCATGAATTAAAAATTTCTTAAATTTCAAATAAGTTCATGAATTTGAAAAATGGTTCACGAATTTAGAAACAATGTTCATGAACCATTTTTAAAATCTGAACAATTTTTAAGTTTGAATATTTAAAATCATGAACCATTTTTAAATTTTAGCATTTTATCAAAATTATGAACGATTTTCAAAATCTGGAAATTTGAAAAAAGACAAAAACCAGAAAAAACAAATCAGAAAACCGAAAACAGGAAAAAGAAAAAAATACCAGAAAAAACGAGTGGTAAACCGGTCAGAAAAATCTATATGGGCCGGCCCAACAAGAGCGACCCGTGGACTGAATAGTGTGGGCGAAATGCTGCTAACCATTGCAACGGACGTAGAATAGGATTTGCCGAGATTTCAGGGTGAAATATAGACCTAATGCACCGGTGTCCGGGGCTAGCGGATCATCCGACACAGCCGAATAACCTGGCAACGAGGCCCAGAACAGCCAAGCCTCGCTGCAAACCTGTACCTCGGCGAAATTTCTAAGTGATGGACGGTGGCACGACGCGGCAAGTAGCAGGCAGCATTATCTCCGCTCTTTCGTTTTCTTGGTGCGATTGAGAGCGTGGACGAAAGTGTGGCGGCTGACGGAGCGTCAAGTCACGACTCACGACCATTCCGGGGGCGCACCGGTGCATTGTGCTGGAGGCATCATCTACAACTACAACTAGGAGTAGGACCAATCCAGAGTGGCACGGCACGGCACTGCACTGACCGGTCTCGGCTGCGCACGACAGGATGGAACGCGACGTGACAGCGTCGAGTGGTAGGGCTTTTTCCGCTTTGGAATGGTTGGCTAAACAAGCGGATGGTTTCCATGAGAGGAATCGATTCCAGCTAGTTCTGGTGGAGATTACGGGCAAGGACGATCGTACGTTGGGCGCCGTACCGGATCAACACTGTACTGTCTCCAGAGGCTCCGATTCTGTCGCCGGTGCACTCTTTTCTGTCGGCTCATTTGGACGGTGGTAAACTGGAGAAACTTCACGAGAGGAACTAGTAACACGTTGACACGCCCCGTCGTCGGCGGATTAAATAAGGAATTATTTCCGGGCCGGGTCGCGCCGGCCGCCAGTAGCCACCGCCACCGCCTGTGGTCTGAACGAGACGCGATCGACGGAACGGCCGGGCCGTATCCCGTACACGCCGCATCTGGTTCCGCTCCCACCATGATCCCGTCCCGTCGCACCGCACGCGCCGGGGACACGTCGAGCGCTACCACCCTGACCCAGACCGATTCGCTCCCTTCATTGTTGCAACCAGACCAACCTGCAGGCATGGCGCACCGGGAAATCGTCTCGGGTCGACACGACACGCATCTGGAGGCTGGAGCCGTCGTCTACCTGCACGTACGTAATGAAATGGCGGCTGCAACCAACTGCCCGCGCGCGACGATCGACCGAAATGGACGTGTGCTCGCTGTGACCGGTGCCGGCGCGTATCCGGTGGGGGTGGCATCCGGGCGGCTGCTCCACATGCACCCGTGTCGCTGTTATCCATACGTCTTCCTTCACGTATGATATACTAGTCGTTTCACGTGCACCGCTGTCGCTCTTATCCATGGCGTCCGCACGAACACGAGGGTTGGACTGGACGTCTGGATCCGCGAGTCAAGTGCACGTTGCGCGACTGGAAGATGCACGACGCGCGCGGGGTCATGCGACTGGACGGTCCAGTCTGTGCTTAATCTTAATCCACATCTTCATCTTCCGATGCTAGTGCCCCACACAGGACCTACTGCCCCAAGTACGCGCTGAAGCAGCCGGGAGGAGACCAGATCTAGTATGGCTCGTTCTCACAATTGGCCATGATTGGCTTAAACAAATGAATTCATGGTTTTCTTTAAGTAGGAGTACATACGAAAGGGACATTTGAATGGTTGCATATGCGGGCCAACATTTGGAAATAAAACACAACATGAATAGCTTGCTTACATCGTCACTTTTCCAGAAAAAAAGGGGGAGACCCGCTGTCACTTTGGACTGGTTATGACATGAATAGTTGAATTTATGGTTTTACAAAGTACATACGAAAGGTACGTTTGAATAACATGTGTGGGAGCAACACTTGGACAGGTAAATATCTCACTCACATGCTTATCAATAACAAAGAAATAGGCTAGGGTGGTAAGATTTCTTTTTGCGGGGTGGCTAGGGTAAGATTTCAACTCAAGCTGCATGCGCGCGCGCACACACACGTTGAGAATATTAGGCATTGGGTAAATGTTAAACATATGATTTGACAATATATATATAAGTGGACGATGCGTCCTTATAACAGTATGACCATACTATCTCATTCTCCTAAGTAAAATTGTCCAAACTTGACCCTATGTTGTCTCGTGGGGTGTCCTAGGTTATTACGGATTTATTAGACCAACGAATTAGTGTCCGATGACATCATCTTTATATGTTGGTCATGCGTCGGTTCTCCCTTCACTGCGCTTGCACATATCTTTTATATGTTGCGGGAGTAGATGGCAAGGACAGGTTTCAGGGTGATTTTGGGTCGCTTTAGTCATCTCGGCCCCGTTATCAGTGCCAATGTCATGGAGTCGGTGCCGTGCGGTACAACCACCGATACGAGCGCACCCGCTCGTGCCATGCACCAGCAAGCACCATGTTGCTTCATTTAGCTCCCTCTTTTCCTTGGAAATCTTTCCCTCCTACGATACTTCATAAATGCGCGGATTTTATTATACGCATGTCCATTTCTCCAAGGAATAAAATAAACAATAAGACTTACATCTTTACATTTATTATTGAGTAGGCAGACCGGGTGATAATCAAAGTTTTTTTTAGAATATCTAGTTTAGACGAAGATAAAAATGTGTGTAAAATTCACTCATAAGAAAACCCAAGCTTAAAACTCGATCATACTCGATAAGAAAAAAAACCCGTAAGGAAATCAGAGTTTAAACCGAAAAATGTGAGACGGTTAGTTCACTTACGATTGGTAGTCTAGATAGCCCACCACTTCTTTTACCTAGAAACATAGCATAGCTAAAGCAGAGACAAGGTCATTATGCAAGCTTTTAGGCCAATACGGCATAAAAAACTATTATTAGCAAAGATAATTGGTTGAACAAAATTCATTATAACTATTCTAGATAACCCTTTCTTGTCGGGAACACAAGAAAGATTTATAATAAAGAAGTTCAATTTAGAGTACAAGAGCATGCCAAAAGAAAGCATAGCGTTAGAGTATCTCATTAACTTCCACACCATTAATTCATGCCTCTCTAGTTCCCCTTCTTTATTGTTTTTCTAGAATAGTTGCGAGACCATGCCAAAGCGAGTAGCATATGTGAAAAAGTATTGTTCATTCATGTTGATATACCTGGTACAACATTGTTTCTGCAATCGAAATCCCACTCATGACCGCTATCATGGTTTAACCCTGATTTTGTCGGTCCTTGGTCAGATGAGTACCCAAGTTTGCATAAGAAGAAATGTATTTCTACTACAATCCCAAATATACTTGTCATAACATTGCATATGTTTAATCAAATCAATAGCCAAAATTTCAGATTAACTCAGGTAGATCGTTCATAATCATAAATCATTGGAGTTGTCACCCTACCCGCCTAGTGCGCCAATGACATAAGACCCATGTAAAGCAACATCTCATATAATCACAAGGCAAACTTCTGGCATGTGCAATCTTGTTACCTTTTAACACTAGCCATAGTGGGGGTATCATATGTAGTATCATGTATGCCATGTTAGCAAAAAGCTGACGTGTCACTGTAATTAATAAGGAGAGAGATGATAGTGGTATCATAGGTAGATACCGTAACATAGCGGATTCCAAGACAAGATGATAGCACACATATGTTACCATCCACTATGGAAGTAGTAACATAGACTAGTATTATACGCATGATACTAGTATATGATACTCCCTACTATGGTTAGTCTAATAAACCCTTAAGAGAATTAACAACGATACCCAATCTTTTAAAAAATCTCTTGTTAGATTAACAATTAATTTACATGACAAGTCTCTATTAACTAGGAGAAGCAGAGAAAAAGCCACTTAACTAATTAGATAAGCGAATAAAAGCTTTACTCTAACTATCATGCCATACTCCCACTATTACACAACAAACATGCAACTAATACTAACTAGCATGTCTATATGAAATTTCTAAAGCGGGACTCATTAGACATTTCTCTCGTGCATGAATGTTCACACTTCTCTTTCTTATGATGTGTTCTTCCATTGCTTGGTAGTACAAATTAACTTATTGTCATGCTAACACTTCTAAGAACAGAAAGACGCATGCCAACTACCGTTCTAGTGAAATTCCCTCTATAGACAAGGCGATCCCATAAAAAACAAAACTCGGTGACTCCCTTCAGTTAGTAGATATTGTGTGAGTGTTTGGGTGTGTGTCCACGTTGTGCTCGGTTTTTTAGTGAAACATGTGTTTATTTCAACTTCACTCGGACGAAAGTTTCTAACTGACATTTTGTATATATATTTGCTCACCCTCATGGTGCTTTAAAATATGTATATTTAATTTCACGTTTTATCCTATAATTATGTATTTGTGACACTAATTACGTGTATATAGTGAAAATCGTGTAGATTGTCCATTTTAGAAACATTGGACCCTCTTTTTCTGATATATTTTTGCTGGTCAAAGTGTGAGATGATGATTGAGACTAAAAATTACAAGACAACGACGTCGCTTGAACATATATGGTGAAGAGAAGACTGGACATTATCGTCGAGGACGCTTTCCCACGTTTACATATTTTGACGCACGCTATTCTAACGAAACACACAAAATACCAAAATGAGGTAAAACCGTGTTTAAAATTTTATATATGGCATATTTCGGATTTTTGTTTCTCTAAAATGGCGTAATAAGTGTCACAAATACACATTCGTGAGATACCCAAATATGTAATTCTAGTGATGTCAACATATGTCACTACATGATTAATCTCCCTCCGTCCCAAAATAAGTGTCTCAAATTTGTCAAAATAAATGTATCTAGACATGTTTCATGTATAGATACATCCACTTTTGTGCAAACTTGAGATACTTATTTTTGGACGGAGAAAGTAGTAGTAATCGAAGGAGTACTAGTAGTTTTGTTTTACATGGGGCCTTTTTTAACCAAGACATTTTTGTCATTCCACCTCGAAAGTCCTGGTTGGTTTTCTTGCGGCAGCCTTGTTGTCCAATCACATATGCCCGTTCACCATGTCATTTTCACGTCGACTAGAAACCTTGTTGCCCAATCACATATGCCCGGTCACCATGTCATCTTCACCTCGACTAAAAATCTTCAAAGCAATGTTTAAAAAAAAATAGTGTCGCAATTTGCACGACACTTGCTTGGCTCGACCTGTTAGAAAGTAAAGTTTTACTTTGGCGCATAACCAAGCTCATTGTTTGGTGAAGTGGTAAGCATTACAACTTGGGTCTTCATCGCATATAAAACAACACCTTGGCCCTCTGTCAAGAACAAAAGAGGACAACTTGGCTCGGAAGGAATCCGTGAACTCACCCGGTCCAGCCGTCAGGGACAGCGATGCATTTGCGGCCGGTACGTGTGCACGGTAGTGCGCAATTGGAATATCCATCCTTATCTCCCTTGCAGCCGTATTTCATTGGCCAAAGTACATTACCTATATACAGTAGCGTAGCCAGGAATTTGTCACGCCCCAGGCCAACTTCACGGCTACCGTGCAAAACAGTGTTAAATAGTGTTATTTTAGCTACAGTCACTGAAGTATTTTGTTACCACGCCCCAGGCCATAGCCCCCCTAGCCTGGGGCCTGGCTACGCCTCTGCCTAATATGAAAGTACGTCGGATTCATCCTCAGTTATGCCCTCCACGTCGCCCTTTGAACACCAGCCGTCCGATCGTCCCATCCGACGGTCCAGAAACCCTCGAACCCGCGCGTTACTGTAGTAACACTGGCGCTGGGGACTTTCTATCAATCGCGTTGCGACACGTGGCCCGGTCACCCGCCGGTTGCTCCGGTTTCAGCCGGTCACCGCGGTTTTTTTGCGAAAACGCCTCTCGCAGATCAATCCGTTGCCCCGCAGTCCAAACTTTCCCACTGCGAGGGACCTATCCGCAAATGCCAAAAAACCCGAGGACCCCGCTGAAAACTCACGCGCACCCCCCTCTCTCTCCTTCTCTCTCGTGCGACCCTGAGGTCGCCACCGTCTCCAGCCTCCCCGAGACAAACTGAAGACGGCACGAGCTCCGCCCCGTCTCCCTCTTCCTCTCCGTGGAGTGCCGCTTGCTGGAACAGCACGAGTCGCCGGAATCGAACGCCTCTTTCCCAATTCCGGCCGCCGATCCGCCGTGCTCCAGCCGGTGCTCCGGCGACCATTGCGCCGCCACCTTTTGGTAGCCTGCGTCCGTGCGCGTGCGACGCGCACAACCGCACCAACCCGCTCGCCCTCCTCCGGCGAGCGACGCCGTGGCCGCGCCGCCGAGGTCCTCCTGTGCGGATGACAGTTGGGACCGTCAGTTTTTTCCCATTTCTGAAAAAAAATAACAGAAATTGACAAATTTTTGACAGGTGGGCCAGCTTATTTAAAAAAATTGCAAAAAAAAAAGTTAAATCAATAACTGGTGGATATTTCAATTTCGTACATGTTTGAAAATAACTTAAATACATTTTTTCTAACTACGGGGTTAAATTAAATAAATGTTTCAAATTTTCTCCTAAATTCCATCTGCACTTTTCCAACCGTATGTCGCAACTTCCAGCAATTTTACTATGTTTTAGAATGGTCTAAAAAATATAGCCAAAATCCATGTAAAGATTCACAAATTTGTAAAATTCAAATCTTCTGAACTGCAGTTCAAAATATTGCAAACAAAGTATCAAAATTTGCAAGAAAATGCAATTTCCCGAATAATTCTTTCTAACCAAAAAAAAAAAAAAATCCACATAATTGTAGTATATCCTAAATTTTGTAAAATTCATATCTTCTGAAATGCAATTCAAAATATTGCAAACAAAATATCAAAATCTGCACGAAAATGCAATTTCCCGAATAATTCTTTCCTAAAAAAAAACAAACTTTTCGATAAGTTCCAAGATTTCATAAATACAGAAAACACTGAAATTCGTAAAATTAAAACCTTTTAATCAGCTAATCAAACTAATACAGATAATACATCATAATTTGCAGAAAAATGTATTTTCACGAATAATTCTTGCTCCCCAACAAATATTCAACATTTCTAATAAGTTTCAAAATAGATTCCAAACAAGTTTTCCTTGGATTTTTTCCCAACAAATATCCCTCCCTCCCATAAAACATTCAACAATTTTTTAACTTTAAAATAGCTTTCACACGGTATTTGTTGAAGATCTTTCCAACAAATATTTTTCCCCAGAAAATAATCAACGACATGAAAATGTTATTTCCCAAAAAATATTCGACAACATTCATAGAAGTTTCAAATATATTTTATACATATCTCTCTGATTTTCGTTTCCCGAAGAGATTTTGCTGCGTTGACTCGGTACAAATTGCGTAGACAGATACATAATGTATCCAAGTAACACGCGTGTATTTTTTTCCCTGTTACCAAATCTAGCTGCTTTGTCTTATTTGTTTTCTTACTAAGGTTATTATTTCAAAAACGAGTTCACAATTAACTTGATATACTTATGTTTTCTATGACGACACGTCGAATCAAAATGTCATACATGGAAGGTATTGATTACATTGATGTCCATTTGAGTCAACTGATGTCAATGCTAGGCCTGGGTGAGAAGCCAACTTTTAGTGCTCTTATGTCTTCTTCTCCAGTTTCTGTGACATTTCCAGAAGCGATTAAACCTTATACGTACCATTGACCACATATCAACAATGGTATTGTCTAGAAGGATTTCTTCCTAAGCAACTTACCACGTTAGACAGTAAAGGCTTTATCACCTCACGGGCGCGCGGCGTGTCGCCGCGCCAAAGTTCCCTAGTATAGTACATGGGGCAACCAGGCTGGTTGAGTAATGTATCTTCGTCGTTGACGATCTGCCCGTGATCTCCTTGCTCTGCTGGTCCTGATCGTCGTGGAATCCGGCCGGCGCATATGCACGATACGTGCGTGCCATTATTATACAGTCTTCTCTCGCTTATCACTCTGAAACCCGCTCTCCGTATTGTTCTTTGATCTACTAATAATTAGTTAAGTAACCTAATTAGTGGATGGAAACAACTGAGATATTCGGAAGATCGTGTCCAGCGGTGCATAACATTGCTAGCTAGCTGAAGCTGATCCTCCGGATAATCAAGCACCCCACGCACACTTCCGTGATGGCGAAGCTGGAAAAAACAAATACCAACGGGGTCATATCTCTATCTGTAGTTCTGTACACACACGAGGCTTAGGTGTCAGGTACGTGCTCAACGACTGGGGAACAGTGCACGCAGGTGACCTGCTCGTCGGTTCTTAATTAATCCGCATCTTAGGAACTCGAATATTCCGATACCAAAACTATGCTAGGTGCTTGCTGCCCCCGCACAGGCCACGAACTGCGCCAAGTGCAGCCTCCGTGCGGAGGAGACCAGATCTACTAGCCAGCCAGTCCCGTTCTTGTTATTGCATTGAGATTTGGCTTCCTCTCTTGATTTTTCTCTGAAGAACTCGATCGTACTTATGATTTTTTCTTCTATATTACAGAGGGTGGAAGCGGCACTAGAAAATACGATCAACTTGCTCAAATCGGTGTGCGTGCCAAAGGTAGTACCCAACTGCTAATAAACAAGATTGCATCGCACTGCCTTCTACGTACCATATACTAAGCTGTGAGATCAACATCCACCCATTGTCATTGTCGTTGCATTTCTATTTATAATTTGATCATCGCCAGCGAGTCGGGTCGTGCCAGGAGCTCCCACTGGCAGCCTACCCAATCATCCGATCCACTTAAACTGGTAAAATTGGAGTCACGGTCGTGGCACTAAACTTACTTGTCTAGCATCTTTCTTGTTTGAAAACAAGTTTTTCCTCTGACCTCGATAGCTTTCAAACCCAACATAACATTCAAAACATGCCAACACAACAGAAAAGTCTGAGTATACATCGAATCTCTAGTTAAGATTTCTGATAAACAAACCATGAAATAAGCAAAAACAATGCAAACAACATTGTAAAGCAGTGCAAGAAATACCAACAAAAAGCACACACATAATGAAATCAACCCTTCACAATGGACATCTAGAATTATTACAACAGGTTGCTCATGTGCATGCAAAACATAACATACTCCCTTGAAGCTTATCACAAGAGCCTACTCGACATCGAATTGTCTGATTTCAGTTTCCTGTTAGCACCAAATTTGAAATACTGTCCTCACCCATTTTTCCCTAATTCAGTTCTTTTTTTCGTGGTTTTCTTGTCGTGACTTATTTTTGTCTCAAAAGCCTCATTATATAAATATATAAATATGTTGGCTTTGTTACCAATGGTGGAATCGAATATATAAATATAATTTTTTGTATCCATATTAATTGTCCATAATTTAGCAAACATATAGATTTTTTATGCAAGTCAAACTCAATATGATCATCTTATGTTTATTCCAATTTCCCATATATATTAAAATCTAAATCGATTTTTTCTTCTAATTTTTTTTACAAGATGTTTGTTTCGTGTTCCATGAGTTAGGATGTATTTTTCGTAGAGAGTCTACTCACTTGTAATAAGTTATCCATATTATTTTATTCAAAAGTCCCCAACCATTGTTTAGCTATTGTTTTAGTTCATATAGAGTTTATAAACCATGTCAATGTAATTTAATTTTCGGTTCTGAATTTGGTATGCAAAGTAATACCGCGAGATAATTGTTTTCTTACTCTAGCGATACCACTTAATTGCTCTTGTAAAACTATAATAATATATATATTACCCGTAAAAACTTCATTTCTTTTTTACATAATTATCAATTGTTTGGTGTATGCATCTTTATGTACATACCACTAAATCTAATTTATATGTATCTTGGCTTTGTTACCAACGGTGGAATCGAATATATAAATACACACTCTAAGTTTCCATATTATTGTCCACAATATAACAACATATAGATTTATTCTGCAAGTCAAACTGATGATATCATTTCTCGTTATTCCAGTTTCCCACATATATTTTGATCTAAATATTTGTTTTTCTTCTGAATATCTAATCATGCAAGATGTTTGGTTTGTGTTCCATGAATTAGTACTTTCATGCAGAGTCTACTGATCACTTGTAATATTGAAATAAGTTATCTGCACTAAGTTATTCAAATCATTGTTTTAGTCCATATAGAGTTTATAAACAAAGTTGTCAATCTCGCTTAATTTTCCTTTTCAAATTTGGTATGCAAAATAATAACGCGAGATGATTTTTTATTCCTCTAGTAGTAAAACTTATTTGCTCTTTTAAAACTCTAATAATATATACATTAACGTACAAAAACAAGATTTTTTGGCGATGGACCACTCACTTGGATGATGTATCTTTCTGTACATATTACTAAATATTCACCGTTGATATGTTCTATCTTCAAATTGATGAATATCCATCATTGTTTTTCTAATGCTTTAAAATATTTATAGTACATTCACAAAGGATGGTGAGAGATTCAATGACTAAACTAACTATGCATGCGGATGTGGTTGGTGGACTGGTTAGATCCTATTTCTTTCACTATGTAGAGGGTGGAAATATAGCTCAAGGCACAATGTGTGTCGAATTTGGTTCTGGTAGGTGAGAAGAACAACATGTCATAGTGGTCATGTTAGGTGGGAGAGATTAAGACCGAGACAACGGAGCCAGAATCGTTGAGAAAACAACGACGATTTGTGATTTTTTGGATTGGATGGTAGATGCATATTTCAGCAATTATTGCTATAGTATCAACCATCACATCGCGGTGTACAAGCAATTCAACTGCTTCACCTTCGACCAACAAAGTTTGTTATTATTTTAATTTTATTATAGTTTACCATCATTTATGCCTATTTCCCATGCTAACATACCCATCAATTATTTATACTGAACATTTTTACTTGGTTAAACTTAAATAAATCTCTAAATTCTCAATATTATTATTATCTATAAAACAAACAAATAATAGTAATAGATACAATCACATTCACTCACGGAATAGTTTGAGCCACTTTTGTGTATCATAGTGCATTTATATATAGTATTTTGAAATATATTAGAAAGTATCTTATGAATACTCTAAAAAAGATTTGTAGTGTATACTTCTCTAGATTGGTTATAGCCCATGCCTTTGCGCCTTATCAGGCCAATACACCACGGAAAGCCAAATTGATGCCTAGAGAAGCGTCCCTCGGGGATATACGTGCCAGTGCAAGATTACATGAAGATCCAATGGTCTGACACATAGAAAGAGGGAGATCGGATGACCAAAATCATCCAGGTCGTGAGAGTAGCATGGGAGGACTCCTCTTTGGCCTAGTTTTAATATCCCTAATACTTATAAAAAAAACCTAGTGATGGTGGATATGCGGTGTCGAGGGGAAGGACGGTACAACTAAAAACCATAATGCAAATGCGTACAAACCACATTACGATTTGGGTACAGCATGTCAGGATGGTCAGATGTGGGCCCCGCATATACCTGGTCATGGGCCGGGCCTAACAAAGCCCGCGGTCAAAATCCCAGGCCCATCCTTCGGGCCTATATTTTAGGCCCAGGCCCGCCCATTGGCTGCAAAATCCCATCGGGCCTCGGGCTTCGGGCCAGGCTTCTTCCTTAAAATGCCAATATGTAAAGCCCAGGCCCATCTGACATTCGAGCTCAAATCAAAGGCCTAGGCCTGTCTGTGGGCAAGCCTAGAACCACCCAGGCCCTGTATATTCGGACCGGGCCTGGGCGGGCTGGTCGGGCCGGGCCGGAGATGGCCAGATATAGTCCCGCATGTCAGGTCGATGTGGGTCTAGGGATGATCTGGTGTGGGACCCAGTGTGGGTACCACATGTCAGCTCGGTGTGGGTCCGTGCGGGTCGGGTGTGTGTCCCGCATGTCAGCTCGGTGTGGGTCCAGGGCGGGTCGGTGTGGGTACCGCATGTCAGGTCCCTGTGGGTCTGGTGCGGGTCACGCATGTCGTGGCTCCAGGAAGGTCGGGTTGGGTCCAGGGCAGGTCCCATGTGGGTCGCATATGTTAGTTTAGTCAACAAGTCAACTAACAGAAGTAAAACATAAGCAAAAATGACAACTAGATATGACACATAGGCGAAATTGATGATGTGGCCGTTCAATAGACACGACACGTAGGCGACATTGATGTGTGCCCGCCCAGTCATATCAATGCATCCACATTCAGCACATTATGATGATTTTAGTTGGTCGTAGTCGACTAAAACTAAGGCATACTATGCCTGGCGAAGATTATGCCAATTTCATCTTACAAAATTATTACCTTCTCGACCCAAATCGTCGTAATTTTACAAGGTTTTTCCCCTGCGAACGGCTTACGACCATATCGTTGGAAATCGTCATAAATGTATGACCAATTTGTTCACCGTCACTATCAAAAGGTCATATATCAAGACATTTCTTATAGTGGGTGGATATGTGGTGCCTCGGCTAAGGGCGGTACATGGCTCGGAGAGACATTTGGCTTGGCCACATACTACTCAAGGAGTATGATGAGTTAGATAAGCGATAAGACTAAACGATATTTGTCGGTAAAGTAGCACCTATGTAGAGTGTAAAGTATTGTGCCAAGTCACTTGTTCTAGGCACAAACTATGATTATTGTGGGAAAGGTACCAATAAAGGTTCTAACAACACATGAAATCCTCAAAAACATAGTTCTTCTCAATACAATAAACCTTTTGACCAAATTAAATGGTTACAAAACCTGCACCACACGTATCTACTATCTGAAATGTTTAAACACTATATATTCATCCGTAATATTTCCAAACCCCTTGCTTAGCCCTGAGAATACGGAGGAGGGGAAACAAGAAGTCCAACCGAAAAAAGAGGTGGTCTAATCGAGGAACCAAACCTTTCTGACGGAGTTGAGGTATGGACTACTACATTGCCTACGACACCGAAGGCTACATGTATAACTCGGGATCTTAGATTAGGATCCATGTATCGTAGTAAGCCAATCAATAGAATAGATGAGAACCAAACCTTTCTGGCGGAGTTGAGGGGTGGACTAGTATATCCGCTAAGAGACCAAAGGCAACAAGGATAACTTTTCATAACCTAGGTAGGATCCATGTATATAGTAAGCCAATCAATAGTAGCTAGTGGAACATCATAAAACTAGAGAGCTATCTTGGTTTTTAGTATTGTAATTCGACTAGCTATTTCGTTGCATAAGTTATTACCTGAGTCTTCTCAATAGTCTGAGAAAGATGTTAAGAGTTTTATACGCCTTTAGCTTGTAATAATAAATATGTATCACTACTCTGATGTATGTAATATTTTGGAACAGTGTTTCATGTGTTATATCAACGATTGATGCAATATAACATGTGGTGGTGTGCATGGTCACCACACGCCAACTACTGATTCACACCGACAAGGAGGAGGCTCGATGGGGAAGACGGTGAGAGAGGAAAAACCACTGCACAAGTGGGTCACGCATATAGCCCCTTATTTTTTGGTACGTGTTATGCGAAGACACCGTTCACACCGAAAAATGTTGTTAGTTTAGTTGTATAAAGTTGGTCTTATACACAATACACATGACTATGGCATGCATTTTACACAAGATGTAAAGCACGAAGCACTTGATCCCCATACATACAGATCAGCGTGGATAATTCCATCACCACAGGGATGCCTTGGCCGTTCGGTAGAATGCTATGCTCGTGTGCACGCTGCACGCAGTTGACTGTAGTAGCGAACAACACAACACCACAACTAGCGCCGTTGCCGTCACGGTCAGAACTGTTGTTTCCGAATACCCGTAGCTAGTTCCCTCGTTCCCCTTCTAGATGGATAGGCATCGCATTCCCTGCGCCCTCGGCCGGGCGCCGTTATAAGTAGCCGTGGGAGCGGTGTGGAACAGAGCAACTGAAAACCCACTACTCCCTTCCTCTCGCCCAGCAACACACCTGCCTCTCTCCCTCCCCCCACCCTTTCGCCTCCTCTCGGTTCGATCGACCTTTGCATGGCAGCAGCAGTGGCTGGCTCCAAGGGGCGGGCGATCGCTGGGAAGCTCGTCGCGCGCGTCCTCGCCGCCTCCCCGAGGTATGCTCACACACTGCCTGTGAGCTGATACACTTGCGATTGCGTAAAAGGAAAACAGAGTGTTTCTTTTCTCTTTCGAAAAGGGATACAGAGTATTTGTGAGTTTATTAGAACTAGCTACGGTGCCTCCAGGATTTTGTTCTTGTGGGGGAGCATGCTTTTGCCTGCCGTGGATACCGATTCTTACATCGTTTTCCCCCTCATAGCTGTATCTTGCTTTCTGGTTGATTAAACCAGCATGTTAGAAGAACTTTTCTCAATGTTTTGTCAAAAAACTTGGCAAGGTTGTCTCTTTTCATGGTCAACATGTCACCCTCGGCGAATCGCTTTGGAGAGATCGCCAACCTTGTTCATATCTCCTGCCCTGTCCGTGCGACCAATCTTTAGCGCCACTAGAACTCCCTCTGCCATTCAAGCCCAGATCCATGGAGATATTTGTTTGGTCTTCTTCCTCCGAGTCCGTCACCTATGTCCAACTCGGACGGAGGAAGGAAAAGGCCAAATCCCAACTAGAGCTAGAGCCTGAAGCGGTGACGCACCCACCCGCACGAAGAAGACGAAGATCAGCAGATAGATATTTATTTCCTACTCCGTATAATTGAAGTATACTCCAGTTCACAGTTCACACAGTGCGTGCGTGCGCGCAGCCGAGAACTGCCGGTGGCACTTTTTCTTTCACCATCTTTTGACGACAGCGAATGGGTGGACGGTTTGGTGCGCGGTTGTTGTCGCCGTCCATCCACCGTCTGCCGGCGCTTCCCTTGGTTTTCACTCCAGGGGACGGGTGGGGTAGGTGTGGCCATGGGGCCCCATCCCAGAGTCGCCTTCAGATCCAGGAGCCCGTTGGCCCGCCTGGATCAGGCCCTGTACGGTTCCCTTTCCCTTTCGCGTCGCCGTCCTCGATCTGGACGTCCTAGCTGGGTCCTGGGCGTACCAGCGGGTAGGATAGCTCCGATCTTATCCATGGAGACCCACCCCCACCCACCGACGCCTACGCCTGCGTTGGCCGTCGTGCCCCTCCACGTTCTCCCCTTGACCCCTCTTCTCAGCTGACCCCAGCTGGGCAGTGGAGTCCGGGTGGTGGCTGAGACTGAAACGGCCTGCTTCATGCCGCCTTCAGCGCGGCCAAAACAGAGCAACTGAAAGCAGGTGGACAAGCACCGGCGCTCTTTGCATGAGTTTCAGGCACACACTTTGTGCCGCCCAAAAGATCAGAGTAATTTAGTTTACTAGTGCTATCATATGCCTTGATTTACCGGTACAAACTGAACAAGAGGTAAAGGAGGAAAAAGAAACTTGAATGGCACATAGTCTGCGACGATCTGAATGTTCACAGGTTTGGTGTCGCCATTACGAGTAGAACGCTGCCCCATCACTGTACCTTTCTGTCATGATTAAATTTCTGATCTTGGTTAGGTTTCTCGTTGATGCGTTACTGTCAAGTCAAAGTGGTACCATTACAAGCTAACCATAACCAGTCCAACAACCTCATTAACATTCCATCTGTTCTTCTTCGCAGGAGGGCTGTGCACGCATCGGCCTACGACAAGAACCTAGACGAGCACGTTCGCCCGGCGTTCGTGCCGGACGATGTGATCGGCGGGCCAAGCAACCCGGACAAGTACTGGGCCCCGCACCCGACCACCGGCGTCTTCGGCCCCGCCGCCGTCGACGGCAAGCTAGCCGCCGACGCGCCCGTCTCCGCCGCGGATGGTACCGGCTCCGTGCTCGACCAGAAGGTGTGGTTCCGCCCGCTCGAGGTGGAGAAGGCGCCACCCGTCGCCTGATCGCGCAAGACGAGCCCTAGCTCTGCAACTCTATCACTCTCTTTAGCTCGGCTCATCCGCTTATATAACCAGTGGAGTACTGCTGCTTAATTATTATCTGTAGTAGTGTGCTTGTGCTATAGTACAGACATGGCATGCACCAGTAGTAGTAATGTGGTGTTGCTGCCTGGAATAAGGTCGAGCAGAAGATGTGTGATGATGATGACAATGCTGTTGGTGGCTGTGCTGATGTACTCCCGTCTTAAACCGGTATTAATATTTCAGGTGTTTGATTCCTACGTGGGAGAGCCACGTGGTATTTTTCGATAGAGGAGGATGAAACAACATCGAAATTGCAAACATGAGGACTTGAAGTCGGGTGGGTGGGAAGGCATCAGCCCCTCCCCACCACTAGGCCATGCCTTAGTCTTTGCGAGCTTTGGTTTTTGCAAATTCAGGTTCTTGGCTGTGCTCCTTGGGGGTTGGTTTTGGGTTACAGACCAGTCTCCGTCAGGCATTCAGTGCAGACAGGCACCTGAATTATACCTTGTGACTGAACTGCGTATGGCCAGTATCTGATCAACGTGTTTCGTGCTCTGGATTGTTGTGTGGCCGAGACCCATCTGCCCGGCTGCATTTCTGAAATAAGAGATGTGTTCATGATTCGGCAGTGTGGGGATGCATCGACGTCGACATTGATATGAAGATTCTTGCTTCTTTTCGATGGGTGTCCCAGATTCAGTAGATTCTTGGAGGGGCTCACCAGTTTGACTTTCAGTTTAGAGGGGTTTGGGGAAGAGTTGCATATCCATGCGTTAAATTTACTCCTGTCGTCTTCACCCAGAAGGTTCTGAACCCATCTCTGTCCAAATGTAGTGGAAGACGAGCAGCAGTTCGCCGATGGAGTCAATGAACTTCATTTACAGATACTAAATAAGTTTTATCTGCGAATACAATGAGCATATTTCTAGTGCAAATCAATTACAAACAATAGCACAAATAGAGAATGGATGTATTTTTACACAGAGACACAGCGCTAACACAGCATTCCTAAATTAGCTAAACAACAGATGTTGAGATTTGAACATTTCGTGCAAATCAGCTACAAACTCTACAATATGAACAGTCAACTTACCCAAGGTCCCATTCCCGCTACACCATGCGTTTTGGGGGATTCGTCAAAGATTGAGTAAATTATATAAAACTACCACAATTGTCGGCCAAACCACGAGTCAGTACTATTTTTGGTGATTTTTTCATGTCAGTACCAATCGTGAGGCGGCGCGTTACAAATCGCACAAATTAATGTCTTAGAGCATTTTGACAGCCGCACTAACGGATGGGGCCCATTTATCAGGCTGACATGGCTGCACACGTGGAGGAGTAGCTGAGGTCGCAGTGGGGACCACCTCTAAGCCCCATCTTCTCTCTCTCCCCTTCTCCTTCCTCCTATTCTCTCTCACCGGAATTCCCCAACCTGTACCGTCGCCGCCCTTCTCCTCTGCCACCCCCTTTCCTATCGAGAGAGAACCGTTCGTCGTGCCCCAGTGTGTCAGCCGCAACTGCTCACTCGACTGCACACACCAAGTGCCGCCGGAGAGGGTCGATGGTGGCAACAGATCGTCGCGCCTCGGCCCTGCTCGCACGTCCCGCCCCCCCACCCCCACGCCGGAGTGTCCGCCGTATACGCCAAAACGTTGAAGGAGTCGATGGGAGTGCAGACCGCGCCACCGCGGTCACTGAGGCCATCTCCGAGTCGTGGGCTCCCATGTCCACGACGGACTAGTCAGTGCACGCTAGCTGCTTGACAAAATACACAGGAGAAAGTTGCTAGGAGAAGAAGGGAGAGAAGTCAAATATGGCAACGTGGCACCTTTAGTTGACAAGTCCAAACTGGCAGATGGGTCCCACCTGCCAGAATTGGTTTAAAATGCCATCAGATGAATATTAGTGTGATTTGTAACATCGTGCCTCACGATTGGTACTGACATGAAAAAATCACCAAAAATAGTACTGACGCGTGGTTTGGCCGACAATTGTGGTAGTTTTATGTAATTTACTCTCAAAGATTGGGTTGGGCTTCAAAACCTTGACATCTTCAAAGGTTGGTGGCAATATATGTTAGATGGCTCGTCCCCAAATCGGAAAGGACTGGCGTCCCTCGTCTTGCTCACTTCATGGGATACGGAACCAGCGCAATGCCCGGGTTTTTCGAAAAAAGCACACCCCCAATGATCATCCTAAAGAACATTAAGAGGGAAGCTCGCCTTTGGGTTACCGCGGGGTGCAAAGCGGTTGAGTGATTTTTTTCCGGGAGATTAGAGGCGGCTTGTACTCTTCTTTTACTTTCTTCTAAAACTCTTTCTAAATTAATTGATTGGGGCAAATCTTTTGCCTCCGTTTCAAAAAAACTTGCGCAAGGTCAGAGCACTGACAAATTATTGGAGAAATCTCAGCTAAAACAACCGATAATTATATCTGAACAGACTGGGCAAATAAGCTACACAAGTTGAGAACAGGATACAAGTGCACAAACCATTCAGATCTATACAAAGTAGTGGAAGAAGAGCAACCTTTCTTAAGGAATCACTGAACTTATCATCGGAGACAAGGAAAACGGGTTTTGTTTGTCGATACAACGAGCTGATAATTAACTATTAACACCGACGTGAATATGTCATTGATGGATTTGGTTCAACGACACAGCACTAACACAGCACTTATTTAATCAGCTAAACAACATGTTGTCAGATGTGAACATATCGTGCAAATCAGCTACATATACTCTAATATAAACATGACTGACGTAAGGTCAGAACACTAAGAAACCACACAGAAATTAGTATGGTGCTTGATGCTGCAAACTGAATATCTTCCGTTTTATATTCTTTTGAGGATCCTCGCTATGCTGGGGTTGGTTTGAGATTTTGTGGCACATTCAGTATTGATAGGGACTGGCAGTATTTCTGAAAAAGAGATGGTGTTCATGATTCAGCAGCTTGGGTCGCCTCGACGTCGACAGTCATGTATATTCTTGCTTCTTTTCGATGGGTATCCAGTGTTGAGATTCTTATTAGAAGAGCGCTTTTTTGTTTTGGGAGGACTTTCTACATCTGCCAGGGTGTCGTCGGCAGGCAGAAAGTTCTGAATCCGTTCAAGGATATCTGTTATGATTGTAATGGAAGAAGAGCAAGGGTTCTGAACTTATCATTGCAGACAAAGAAAAAATGTTTTATTGGCCAATGCAGCGAGCAGCTGTCTTGCTAATCAATTGTAAACACTGTCATGAACATGCCACTGACGGATTTTACACAGCCACAGAGCACACATATATCTGCCAAATAGGTGCCTAAACAACATGGTATGAGATATTAACAGTGCAAATCAACTACATATACTCGGATATAAACACCTAACTGCAAGGTCCAAACACTAACAAACCACTCAGACTTCAATACTACATCTGTTTGGTAGCCGGTAATCTTTTGCACCTTGATAATGCAAATTGAAGATATCCGGTTTCCTTTTTATTTTTGAAAGATCTTAGCTATACTGGGGCGTTGATTTGAGATTTCGAGGCCATCCTTTGGTCACTCATTCTGACAGGGACTTGAATACCTTGTCAATGAATTGCATTGGCCGGTGTGTGATCTACGTGTCTTATTACACCACCTTCTGAATGATCTGCTGGACAGCTTTCCTGAGTAAAGATGGTGTTCACGATCAGGAATGTTGGAAAACCTCGACATCGACAGTCATCTGGATTCATACCTATTACGAGAGCCAGGCTAATAATGAGTTGACGAGGATTTGGTATATGGACATGTAACTGACACGATGCTCTTTTTCGTTGCAAATTGATGTTCTTGGCTATGCTCTTCTGGGGTTGGTTTTGTTTTGAGACCAGTGTACATTCAGTGTTGACAGGGACTTGAATAATACCTTGTGACTGAATTGCATCTGGCCAGCATTTGATCAACGTGTCTCATGCCCTCAATTACTGCGTGGTCATCTGGCCAGCATTTGATCAGCATGTCTCATGCCCGCAATTGCTGTGTGGTCGAGACGCATCTGCCGGGCAGCACTGATGTGGATTCATGCATCTTTTTCGGTGGGAATGCAGTGTCATTTTAGATATGCCAAAAGAAGAGATTTATTCTAGAGTCCAGTTAAGTATATCTAGCAAAGTGAACTTTGTTTAATTTTGAAGAAGGTTCAAAACCCAACCTGCCGTTGGAGATACAGAAGCATGTTTTCTTTGGCAGGACAATGAGCAGAGTTTAACTGTGCCAATGAATTATAAACACTGTGCTGAACAAGCAATTCACGGATTTGATAAAGCGACACAGTGCTCATAAATCAGTTAAACAATAGCCACTGTTATAAATATTTAACTGACGCGAGGACAGAGCAATAGCAGGCCTGAACACACAAACTACTCATAAATCACAGCTAAAAGAACAGGTAATGATTTCTCAGCAGATCTGGCAAATCTGCTACAAGCTGACACAAGTTGAGAACACTAACAAAACCACTCACAATTAACCAGCCAAACAAGAGCTAGAGAGCTGACTAGAAGGAGAAGTGACAAAAATACAGCCAAATCTTCCCACTGTCTACAGTCAAACGTGCAAAGTAGTAAAATTACGCACACAGATAAGTTAGATAAGGGGTTGGAGAAACCATGGTTTCACAACCTGTGAGTCTCTCACACGTACTGGAGTTCAGAGCTTCTCCTGGTTAGCACTACTGCAGGTACATTGATCCGCTGTTATTGCCCGTTGATGTTTGAATCAGTACGCATTCTCGTCCAGCCTGCCAAGGGGCACCCTTGTGGGCTCTCCGTTCTGCAATTTAGTGAGGCAAGATTAGTACTGAAAATCACACACTAGATAGTACAATTAGATATGGAGGTGAAATGTTCAGTAGTCGTTATTACCTTCTGGTTCTGGGCGTTCAGCGTCTCCTTGAGCTTCAGCCTAAGCTGCCTTAGGCTAAGCGCGTCCAGCGGCACGGATGATTTCTTGCCTTCCTTAACCCCGTTCTCTTGTGCCACTGCCACAATCTCATTGAACTCCGTCCTAAGCTTCCTTAGGCTGAGGCTGCCCAGTGCTTCAGATTCCTTGTTTTCCTTCACATCATTTTCACCAGCACTGTTACTGTATATGCACAGCGGCGCATCATCAGCCTTGAGCTTCATTTTAAGCCTTCTACGGCTAAGGCTACCCAATGCTTCAGGATTCTTGGCTACCTTCACTTGCACTGACATAGGTTCAGTAATCTTCATCTTACGACCACTCTGACTGTACACACACAGTGGGACATCAGCAGGTTCAGACACCATTGGTTTAACATCAGCAGGTTCAGACACCATTGGTTTAACAGTGACGGAGTCCATGGACAGGTACTTGGTGGCATCCTCAAACACGTTTGCATACAGCGGCGATGCAATGTGATCACTGAAGTCCCTGGCAGCGTGAAACGCCGGCTGGAGGTCACCGGTGACACCACTCTCTTTGGCTTGTGACAGGTTCTCCACGGTGGCCTCTTCAATGTACTCAACATCTGTGAAGCTCTCCTTGGCTTGTGACAGGTTCTCCACGGTGGCCTCTTCAATGTACTCAACATCTGTGAAGGTGGCCTGCGACAGGTTGTCGACGGTGACCACTTCCTTGGCTGCACCTTCCTCCTCTGTTACCTTGGCTCGCGACAGGTCCTCAAGCCAAGCACCCAACGTGACTGCCCATTCGTCATCTGTTACTGTTACTTGTGGCAGGTTCTCGACGGTGACCACTTCCTCAACATTCTCCTCCATTGTGGCTGAGCTCTGTGGCATCTCATCGGCGGCCACTGCTGCCTCCTCATCCATGAACACATCTGTGAGGTCAGCGATGAAACCACTCTCGTCTTTGTCGACCGTAACCACGTCAACAACTTCCTCATACATCGCCTCTGACCACTGTTGCACCTCAACAGCAACCATGTCTTCCTTCTCCTTAATGGCTTTGGCTGCGCTCTGAAGCACATCTTCTGGGTTTGGTACTTCATTCTCCTCACTGGCATGGGCAGTCTCCTCTTCAGCAGCCACATCTGTCTGATTGGTCACCTCATCAGCAGCTATATCTTCTTTGTTCTCACTTGCTTTGGCTGCACTCTGATCTTCAGAGGTTGGTTGTACTTCATTCATCTCGTCGGCATCGCTGGTGTCAACTTCCTCGGTGACTTCACCGGATTTCAGAGTAGCTTGCAGCACCTCGTTGACGTGCACCATTTCTGTATCTTCACCAGCAAGGTGAACATCCTCGGTGGCCTCACACTGCTGAACATCTTCTGCCACTAGTAGTTCTTTTTCAACCAGGCAATCTTCACTGGCAAGCTGAATCTCTTTAGTGGCCTCACACTGCTGGACTTCGACCGGTAGCTCTTGTATTGATGAATCAACATCATCTGCCACTGGTGTTTCGTCTTCAACCGTGCAATCTTCATTCTCCTCACTGTCATGATCGGCATCGCTGGTGTGATCAGCTTCCTGTGTGGCTTCATCGGATGTATGAGCAGCCTGCGGCACCTCGTCGACAGGTACCATTTCGGCATCTTCACTTGAAAGATGAATCTCCTCGGTGGCCTCGCACTGCTGGACATCGACCAGCGGCTCTTGCACTGATGAATCAACATGTTCTTCCACTGGTGGTTCTTCTTCAGCTGTGCAATCTTCACTTGCAAGATGAATCTCCTCGGTGGCCTCGCACTGCTGGACATCGACCAGCGGCTCTTGCACTGATGAATCAACATGTTCTTCCACTGGTGGTTCTTCTTCAGCTGTGCAATCTTCATTCTCCTCACTGGTATGATCGGCATCGCTGGTGAAATCAGCTTCCACCGTGGCTTCACCGGATGTCACAGTCGCCTGACGCACCTCGTTAACAGGCACCATCTCGGCATCTTCACTGGCAAGCTGAATCTCCTCGGTGGCCTCACACTGCTGGACATCGACCAGATGCTCTTGTACTGATGAATCAACATGTTCTGTCACTGCTGGTTCTTCTCCAGCATCTTCATTTTCCTCATTGGCATCGCTGGTGAAATCAGCTTCCACCGTGGCTCCACCGGATGTCACAGTCGCCTGACGCACCTCGTTAACAGGCACCATCTCGGCATCTTCACTGGCAAGCTGAATCTCCTCGGTGGCCTCACACTGCTGGACATCGACCAGATGCTCTTGTACTGATGAATCAACATGTTCTGTCACTGCTGGTTCTTCTTCAGCATCTTCATTTTCCTCATTGGCATCGCTGGTGAAATCATCTTCCACCGTGGCTTCACCGGATGTCACAGTCGCCTGACGCACCTCGTTAACAGGCACCATCTCGGCATCTTCACTGGCAAGCTGAATCTCCTCGGTGGCCTCACACTGCTGGACATCGACCAGATGCTCTTGTACTGATGAATCAACATGTTCTGTCACTGCTGGTTCTTGTTCAGCATCTTCATTTTCCTCATTGGCATCACCTGTGAAATCAACTTCCTCGGCAGGCACTATTTCCTTATCTTGACTGGAATGCTGGATCTCCTCGCTGGAAACAGTGTCAGTTTGCTCTTCTACTGAGGAATCAACCACGCAATCTTCAGCCACTGGCTCTTCTTCCAGTAGTGGTTTTCTATCCGCAACAACCCCTGCAATTTCAGACAGAGAAATCAGACATATAATTCGGGACATTGCAGGTACAGTAAACGTGGAACACGCATCGAATTTCAAGTTGCTACTGAAGTCAGACTTGTCCCACCTTCATCTTCCTCACTCTGTTCCTCAACTAGCTCGTTTTGCTCCTCGTTCTGAGGAGCCATGTCTGCTTCAGTTTGTTCAGCACCGTCGCCTCCCTCATCCGAGGAAACCGGTGCAGGCACAACAGCTTCCACATTAGAGGCAATATCTGGTTCACGCAGCAAATAAAAATCCGAAGATGAGAAATCGAGCAGTGCCAGCAAATTGAATTAAAATCAAACTGTTCTTACCTTGCTGCTGTTGCTGGCCCTGCACTTTCTCTTCCTGCATCGTACCAGTCCTCCTCGACATCCGTCTTGCTTTGGGGGCATCCTCCACAGCTACTGACATCACCGTCCTCTGCCTCCGAGCACGTGTAACCCAAGCCGGCACGGACTCTGCAGCCGCAAATTGCTTCTCGTTCTGAGCGTCAATGGTGGCTTCAATTTCCTCAGCACCATCACCTCCCTCGTCTGAAGAAGCAGGTGCAGGCACTGCAGCTCCCATATCAGAGACATCACCTGAAATCACGGCACGGCCGCAGCAAACAAAATTCACATCAGGCAAGAAACTAAAACAGTGCCAGCAAATAGATTTGGAAGCAACTGTACTTTACCTTGTGTCACCTTTCCTTTCTCTTCCTGCTCCGTGTTAGTCTTCCTCGCCACGGCCCTCCTCGACGTCCTTCTAGACTTGGGCGCCTCTTCGTCAGCAAACGACACCACCCTCTTCTTGCTTCGAGCACGGGTGGTCCGCGCCGGCACGGCCAATCGTGGTTCAGCTTCTACTGGCTGCTCAACTGGCTCGTTTTGCTCCTCGTTGTGAGCATCTGCGGCAACCTCGCTTACTTCAGCACCATCGTCTCGCTTGTCTGAGGAAACCGGTGCAGGGCAGCAATTTCCATATCAGAGACATCACCTGATATCCGGTCGCAGCAAAAGAAAATTGTTATCAGGCAAGAACTTGAAACAGTGCAAGCAAAGTGATTTGAAGCAAACAATTCTTACCGTGCGTGCCCTTTTCTTCCTCTTCCTGCTCCGTGTTAGTCCTCCTCGCCACAGCCCTCCTCGACGTCCGTCTCACCTTGGGCGCCTCCTCTTCAGCCACGGACACCACCGTCCTCTGGCTCCGAGCGCGTGTGGACCGAGTAGGGACGGCCTCCCCAGTCTTGACCTCTGCAGCCGCCAATTGCTCCTCGTTCTGAGCATCCGTGAACGCTTCCGTTTCCGCAGAACCATCATCTCCCTCGTCCGAGGAAGCCGGTGCAGGCACAGCAGCTCCCACATCAGAAACGCCACCTGATTACCGGCCACAGCGGAACAAAATTCACAACAGGCACGAAATTTAACAGAGCGAGCAAATTGATTTGAAGCGAACTGAAATTACCTTGTGTCGCCTCTTCTTCCTCTTCCTGCTCCGTAACATTCTTCCTCGCCACAGCCCTCCTCGAGGTTCGTCTCGCCTTGGGCGCCTCGTCCTCTGCCGCCGACACCACCACCGTCCTCTGGATCCGGCCGCGAGTTGTCCGAGCCGGGACGGCCTCCGCTGTCTCGGCCTTACTTGACACAGCCCTTTTCCTTGTAGCCGGAGCCGCCACAGGCTCGACACGAGCGCGCCGGGTGGCACGGCCGCGCCCCATGGAAACCGCCGGCGCCTTCTCTTCATCCTTCTCCTCCTCTTCGCTGTCATCCAGCGTGATGACCTCGTGGGGCGAGATCCCCTGCTCCTCACGCTCCAACTCCACCTCCTCCGCCGGCGCCTTTTCGTCCTCCTCCGCGACCGCCTGAACCGGCGTCTTGGCCGCAGACGCCGGCTCAGCGACCGACTGCTGGACGTACTCCTCGATCCCATCGACCTGCAAGAACAAAACTTTCCATTCAGCCAGCAGTCCGCGCCAGCAGTACTGCCACAGGACGGCGATTCGAACGAGCGAGGCCTCACCTTGGGGAGCGCGGCGAGGGCATCGGCCATGGCGGCGTTGGTCTGGTTGGCTTTGATGCCGTTGCGCTTGGACAGCGCCTGGAGGTCGCGGCGGGACAGCGCGTGGAGGTCCATGCTCGCCGGCGATCTGGTCCGTCTCCTACACTACAACTCTCGCGTCTGCTTTGGTCCGGATCAGATCTCGAATTCTTTGCGGATCAGGTGGGCGAATGTGGGATTAGGAAACCGGAGAACGGGAGCGTCGGGGTCAGATTTAAGGAACAGGTTTGGGTTTGAATTCGAGCTGACCGTTGGAGCAGGAGCGTCTCTCCCGACCGTTGGAGCAGGAGCGTCTCTCCCGACCGTTGGAGCGCCTCGTGGCGGGCCACGCTCTTGCTTTATCCCACATGCTGGTAAAGTCGGTCCATTTCATTTCGTGCCGATAGTTGGGCTGTGTATGTATCAGTTGGGCTGTTATTATCCTATTTCTATTATATCTGTAATTGCATTGTCACAGAACAAAAATATCTGTAATTGCAAATGATGTAATCATTGTTCCCAATCAATAAAGTATGATATGATGGATTTTTCTAGAAAAAAAAATACTATTCCAAATTTATGTTCACAAACAAAGTTCACGAAAAATAGATACATATTTTTTATGGCTTGTATAAAACGACAAATTTCGGTGTCAAAAATGAGTTTTCACATGACATTTTTTTAAGCACATGGCACACAAAATATATTTTATTCTTGAAACTTTGTGTGCGAACATACACCATTTTTTTTTTTTGAAATTTTGGAAACACATTTTTGTGGAGTTGAAGCATATGCTCATATGAGCCAAAAGGGATTTCTCTGGATACAGCTAGACTTTTCTGTGATATTAACAAATTATAAAGTGCACTACAAAAGGAAATCAAACATTTTCCACCAGCTTCCACAACCAGAAAGAAAAGATAGCTCACGCAGGAGCTGGTGCAACCACCAAGCACACACTATAGACGTGTTTGGTAGCCTGCAGCCCTTCCGTGGCTCCATGGAATTAGTCTCGCCGGGGTTTGGTAAGTCAGAAAACAGCCTCTAGTTCATGTTGTGCATTTCGTTTGGTTGCCCACATCTCAATTTCTTGCATGAGGATAGAAACGAGAACTTGATATTTGGTTGGTAGCATTTTTTCGTTCTGGGTTAGGCTAATAAAAATGTTGAGGGTTTTGTTACCAGCATCATGTCTGATGTGGTAACCTCTTATCATGAGTTGTGAGGATATCACAACATTCACTCATCATATCATAGACGGATTCAATATCATGAGCATAGCATAGACATATATAATAAGTTGTTCAGAATCAAGGACATAGCATAGACAGATATAATAAGCACTTCATAATGAGGACAAATATACCACGAGTTAACCAACAACATCTCCTGATGCATACCAAGTTCATCCTCGGAGGGTTAAACTATGTCACCTACGAAAATATTACAGACCTTCCATCAGTTTTAATCAAGTCTGTAATATCAAAATACTACAGGTAAGCAGACCCCGTGGAGGTTGTGAAGTGCTCGCGCAAATAGGTCCTAAGGCAGGTCCTCCTGGCCCTGTCTGTCATCCGAGCATACATGATTTGCTCAGTTTTATTTGCGAGCTAATTTAAACCATCAAACTCGGAGCTTATATCAAGTGCATGCACTACCTGGCTTAGAACCTAGCTTAATATTAAACTAACCAATCCCCTTAGCCTTAGACACGGTTATTAGATTATTTCCAACGTCCTGGGCTCTGAGTTCGATGATATAAGTTCCACCACTCGCTTGCATGCACTACCTGGCTTAGCTCAATTTTCGTGTTCGCAAGCTAATTTAAATTGTCGAACTCAGCGCATACATCAAGACATGGTTAATAGTGCACAAGGTACAATTTTACCATGTTATAATTTCCACCTCTCGCTTGCATGCACTACCTAGACCTCTACAATGTCGTCCCTGGAGCCGATCTCTCTAGTCGATTCGATACCAGCTGATCTTGAGAGTACCTCGTGGTTGGGAACTCTTCTTCGTGAGGCCGGCTTGTAAGAGAACTCTAACGAGTTGGCTGCCCGTGAGGATATGTTACACGAACTTCAAAGCATCTTAGATCACCGGGTGACTGATTTTCATATAATTTATATTAAACTTTTATACTACTTTTTATTTTGGTATGAAGTCTAATTTATATTTCTTATTTGAGATTATTAACCATATAAAAATTGGTAAATTTTAGTTGGAGCGTTCATATTATATACTTGTCATGGTAATGTATATAGGTGAAAAATACATTTGCATTATGATAGATTTAAATTATGTTTTGTAGCATAGTTTTTCACCATTTGTTAATTTCAGATAATTTGAATAAACTATATAGTGTATACAATGATGGTAGAGATATCTATAGCACATGGCTTAACAAATATCTTAATAGAGGACTTTAGTGTTTTATTACGTAAGCATAGTTAAAGAAATATTGAGAGTATAAATTGAACGTTGCCACGATTATTTACCTATTTATGTGGTCGAAAATGTCCTTCAAGTTTTGGTGGGTATATTAATGAGTTGAGAATCGTTTTCTTGATGTATAATTTGCATTAACATCAGTAATAATAATCACCTATGAATAAATAAATTAAATAGATTATACCTTGTACATAAATACGTTTTGATTGTTTGATATGCTCATATGAATCTGCTCGGTATCATCTGCTCTATACAAGTGCTATGCGTGTGTCTGAGATAAATATTCATGCACATAGTTAAAAGTGGTGATCTAGTTGACACATATTTCAGTTTGTACAAAATGACGGACTTCTTTCGGAACATGACTATTAACCTAACTAAACGCTCGTCCAAAACATATATATAATTTTTCATTGCTTTATGCTAATTTTATACCATTACTACATATATTACTATGATTTTGTAGCATTTGTTGGACTAACCTATTAATCCAATGACCACTGCTAGTTTCTGTTTCTATGTTTGTGCATTGCAGAATAAGGTCAAAAATTAAAAGTGTTCAAAAAAATCTAAAAAAATAACGAAAATTCTAACTTTTAGAAAAACTCCCGAAGCGAGAGGATGGGCTCAGGGAAGGCCCACAGCGCCTCGCGGGTCCGACCCACGGGCAGGAGCGAGAGGACGCCTCGTTTACCACCTCTCGATGGGTTTTCACCTATAAAAAACTCTCTCGACCTAATTCGACGACCCCCTAGAGGATTTTTCCAAACTCGTAACGGAGTCGTTGTCGTCGTCGAAACACTCAGGGATCAGAATTCCTGTTCCGGCACCCTGCCGGGACAGGGATCCACCTTTGAGCCATCTTCATCTGTGTCGCCTCCATGACTATGTGTGAGTAGTTCCTCCATGGACTACAGGTTCATAGCAGTAGCTAGATGGTAGTCTCTCTCCCATTTTTTTCAATACAATGATCTCATGAGATGCCCTTAATGATTGAAATCCATCTTCAATAGCAGTAATCTCCTACACTATAACTCTCACGTCTGCTTTGGTCTGGATCAAATCTCCAATTCTTTGCGGAACAGGTGTGCGAATTGTGCGAGAGGAGACCGGAGATCGGGAGCGTCAGGGTCAGATTTAAAGGCTTCGTTTGGATTTGAATTCGACGGAGGAAGATGACCGTTGGAGCAGGAGTGTCTCTCCCGACCATTGGAGCGTCTCGTGGCGGGCCACATTGCTTGCTATATCCCACATGGTGTTAAAGTTGGCCCATTTAACTCCGGGCCGCCAGTCGGGCCGTGTATGTATCAGTTCGGCTAGTGCATTACAAAGCCCAGATGATGGTCCAGTTAACCCGAGCCCAGCCTAACTCTACCATCTCCAGCGAAAACCCTGCTGCTTTCACCGAATGATCGATCTGCTATTTGGGAGGTTGAGCGGCATGTCATTGTTGGCGCATCGAATTCCCCCTCTGCCCATGATCGCTGGTGACATCTCGGGCGATACATCTCCGTGGGCGTCTCTGCATGCAGAGCTCGTTGGCCTGGTCGGGCGGCGGGTGCTGGATGGCAACCTGCTCGACTACGTCCGCCTCCGTGCGGTCTGCTGGTATTGGCGGTCTAGCACCGTCTGCCCATGTGGCCGCGGCATCATGACCCGCGATTTCACCCTCGCCGCTGGATGATGCTGTCACAGTGACATGGCTTTTTGCCCTAGTGAGGCTTTGTCCGCATCTCGCTCTTTCTCCTCATTGATCACTCTTTCATTGACTCGCTCAACATACTACTTCTCATTCAACACCAACTTAATGGAGACGAACCTATCAGCCTCCTCCATCCTTTCACCGGCGACTTTGTGGAGCTGCCACCACTCACACACCCTGCAAGAGAGTATTTTAACCTCCGCAAGGATCGGAGTCTATCGCTGAGTGATGTTATCTCCCTGAGTGTCAATGCAGATGGAGTCGACGGTCATGATCACACGTTTTGCTTTCTCATGTGTTGTCTTTGCTACCATCAAAGACCAGCAATGGAGTACCTCCAAGTGGGGGCTCTCAAACATTGGGAGGTCAGCTGTATCATCGCAGGGAAATGTATATACCCTTCAGAGTTACAATAGTACAAATTTATCAGATCGACCTACCCATTTTGGGCATGGGTTCGTCTTCATCACTTTATACCTAGTAGAATGTGACTCGCAGATTCTATTCATTATCCAAACATGCATGCGTGTTTATAGATTAGACGATCTCATTCAAAAAAGGGTTATCCCGGTAACAAGTATCGGAGGCAATATGCTCTCATTCTCGATATCGTGAGGAGTCGAAATTTAAGTTGTAGTGCAGTGCCGAGTATTATTACAGGTGACACCATCGTCTACCGTCCCAGGCACGGTTATCCTCTGAGGTATCACCTTAGTGGCACATGGTCGGCAGAGGCAGTAGCAGGGGGAAGTGTTAGCAAAGACTGTCCTGGGCTGAGGCCTTGTAATTTCATTTACTGTCTTGTACGACTGTTGTGGTTGCAAGCCGGTGAGCTGAATTCTATCCATGATTATTTGTTCATCGAGCAGACTAAGGCATGGCCTAGTGGTGGGGAGGGGCTGATGCCTTCCCACCCACCCGAGTTCAAGTCCTCATGCTTGCAATTTCGGTGATGTTGCACCCTCCTCTATCAAAAATCACGTGGTTCTCCCACGTTGAAATCAATCATTATTTGTTCATCGACGACTAAAGGTTGTTGGTACTTGGTGAACTAACTGATTTCCAAGATGCAGAGATATCTTATCAAGATGAAGAGAAAGCAGTGAGATGCACAGATGCCGATGGAGTAATACTTTGATCTGTAGTGCTTAATGAACGACAAGTTCTTCCAATTAGTGCATGTATATATCGGTCTCTCGCTTGGTACAGGAATAACTAAGTAGAATACTATTGTAGAGTTCGTTATTTTTATTTTTGAGGGGAGAGTTCGTTATTTCTGGGATCATGTTCATGCCATGCAGCAAGTTTTGCAAATTGGGAGCTAATTAGTAGTACGATTACTAATTAACAAGCACACTTGGTCCATGTGCATGTATTTTTTTTCTGAGACCACTCTCCAAACCTTAGCTTGGTTATTACGGTGACTTTGTACCTCTGCAATTTTGTAAGACCGAATAAGCCTTACCATATATGGACCATTTCTAAAGCCATGTACAAAGTCCTGCAACATCTTAGGTTTGGCCCGCGCTGGCTACCCTAGGGTGTACATCGTGGGGTTCATCCTCTTCGAGAGTGCTCCTCACCGGTATTTCCGGAGCTGCTTTCGCCCATCCGGGGGCTTAGGCAAGACGACATCCTCTTCCCGATGCACTTCGATGTTGCAACTAACGCCCTCTAGAAAATCCTTGAATTCACCACAATGGAGGGGCATTGCTGCCCATCAAAGCTAGGATTGCCACTTTTAGAGATCCCTATACACGGACGACACTGGCATCTTTGCCAACCCCTGTAAGGATTAAATTGCCTCCCTTTCTAGGATCTTGGACTTTGTCGGGAATGCGTCTGGCCTCATCATGAATCTGAGCAAGACTCAGGTCTTCCCTATTAGATGTGCTAGCATCAACCTTCAGGATATCCTCGCTGACTTCCCTGCCGGGATTGTAGGGTTCCTATGAGCTATACCTAGGGCTTCCCCTGCACTTCAGGCGCCTTTGCAAGGTGGATCTGAACCCTCTCATCAAAAAAATTGGTGGCAAGCTCCCTATATGTAAAGAAAAGAACATTGGTCAGCCTGCCAGGACGACCCTTACAAATATCGGCATTGCTGCAGTTGTAACTTACCATAAGATGTTTGAAGCTCATTGCATTAGGGATATATACCAGCTCTCTTAAGAATGAGAGAATCATATGCAAACTGAAGGTGTGAAACAGATGGAACATTCATGCACACTTTAATACCCTGAATATTTCCAGCTTCTTCTTCATAGGAGATAAGACTCGTAAGTCCCTCTGCGTATGACAAAGCGATAAGGTTACATGGGGTCCCCCTGAACGAAGCTCCTTGGTGGGTGTGATGCAATCAAACATATCATTATTGATATGAACTTGACACTTTATCGATATAACACTCAGCATGATTATTGTCACCTAGCTCCCTGAAAAGCTCATATGCTTGGATCAGTTCTAGAAAACTTCAGTCGACTCTGTCATAGGCTTTATGCAAGTATGAGCTAGTTTCACACCACATGTTCCATATCTCTCCTCCCTTCTATTTTTTTTATTGCGTGGAAACTCTGAAATGCCACCGGAAAGTTATCAGAGATAAGCCATCCAGGGACAAAGCCACTTTGCATAGGAGAATCATGGAGTATACTCTTCAGCCTACTCGATATAGCTTTTAAATCACCTATACACGACATTATAAAGCCTAATGGGCTTGAAGTGTCATTCCATCCTTCAGCACAATCTTCAAATTAACCACCATAAGAACTTCATTTGTAAGGTATTCACCGATAATATGCCATCGGTGCCTTGAGATCACCATTATTGACCATGGCTTTTTTCACCTCCTCCCGGGTATAAGGAGCATTTAGTACCGTCCATTGCTCTTCAACCATCAGTTTCACCTTCGCTATGACAACAGGTCAAGCTTTTGCGCATTCGAAGTGAAAAGAGCAGAAAACTAAACTGATCCATCTTCTTTACCCATATTCATCATTCCCGTTCTTCAATTTACTGATAGAATTCTTTTTCCCGCGGTCTAAGGGATACTAGTTAGAATGGGTTGTGCTCTTATGACCGCTAAGAAGTGTTGGTGCCATGCAAGAAAAGTCGAACTAGTTTTTTTTTTTTTTTTTTGCTTCGACTAATGTTAGCAAATCCAGGTAATAAAACATCACTTAAATTTGGCACCAACCCTCAAGAAGATTCCACCAGCAGCTTAACCGTGCAAGTTACATTTTTTAGATAACACGCATTAGATGCCCGACTTTAACTTAATAGAACCCCATGGCTCACGATCACAGCACTGGATATGACCAGCTTAACGTTTTACAGGACGAGTTATATTAGCCTAGAAGTAATAAAACTTTGGTAGCAACTTAAGGCACACCCGCCTAAGAAGCAGACGCAGCTGCTGGAGGGATAGAGCGAGATACTGGTGTAGGTGCAGGCGAGTTCGTCGCATTGAAGATGAGCTTAAGCATGGTGATCATCTCTTCCTGCATGGGCACGGCCGCGTCCCGGAGGAGAGGTCTCCACAGCTGCAAAAGAGTAATGATTTTGAAAAAACAGTCAGCTGGTTGTCTGGGAAACTTTTGCTCCATAGTAAATTTGTTGCGGATGAGTCAAAGTGCCCAACAAATCGCAGCAAACAACATCCAAAAACCATTCGGGATTTTCCTTTGAAACCCTGCAAAATCTGCCTAGATTATTTGCGTTGCAACTCGTGTTCTAGAGAACTTGGAGCATTTCGCTGATCGCACTCCACACAAAAGAGTGTAGAACACAACTAAAAAAGATGTGAGCCACATCCTCCGGTTGCCCACACCGGGCACAATTTAAACATATCTTTTGATGTCCAGTCCAATTGAAAATGTGCTAAAACTCAGACCACAGAAAACCTTTTCATGAAGATAACTCAGCAAATAGTTGGCATTAATTCTATTCTCTGAATGTATGTCAGCAAGATTCATTTCGCTGTTTTTTCCAAGTGAAAGGTACATTCCCAGTTTTATGAAACATTATCTTGAAACATCACTTTCTTGAAAATGAAAGAAAGGAATTGTTTATCAGAACATGGCACTGGTAGCGCCATAGCCCAGAAGAGTGCACCGGCCAAAGTAGAAGTGCCGGGCCCCCAAAAGCAAAGAAAAAAAATAAGAGAAAAAAAATCCAAGCGGATGATAGCCAGTCAAATTTGGAGAAGCCTGAAACCCCAGACCATGGCCATCCCCTATAAATAGCGTCTTTCCACTAACAAAAGATCTAAGCTAAGCAACACACCCTCGTACACCTGTGCTGATCTAGCAGCTGCTAGCTTCCTCACCCCTCCCCTCTCAAGCTTCAAGAAGTCCTTTGGAAGTTTCACCCAGATCGAACCTCGATCGGATGGACTTCGATATGCTGACTTCGAACCCGGAGGCGCAGCTGGAGCTGATGAACGCAATGCTGCAGCTGGAGCAGCTGACCGCGCTCCCTGATCACGCCATGGCGGTGTCCGCCACTCCCCCTTCATCCTGCATGCAAGCACCTCGCCATCAGTTCTCCTCGGCGCCTCACATGCTGCCGGGAACCAACGGCGACGGGGCCTACCACGACTCATATCTACAGCTGCCGGCTTCTGCCGCCTACGATGGAAGCCACCGCCGCTCGTCGGAGTACACAGCCACGTCGCAGCCTCCTGCCGACAGCAGTAGCGGCGCCGTGGGTCCGGCGGCGATGCGGGAGATGATCTTCCGCGTGGCGGCGCTACAGCCGGTGAACATCGACCCGGACACGGTGCGCCCGCCGAAGCGCCGCAACGTGCGCATCTCGACGGACCCGCAGAGCGTGGCGGCGAGGATGCGGCGGGAGCGCATCAGCGAGCGCATCCGCATCCTGCAGCGGCTCGTCCCGGGCGGAACCAAGATGGACACCGCGTCCATGCTGGACGAGGCCATCCACTACGTCAAGTTCCTCAAGACGCAGGTGCAGTCGCTGGAGCGAGCCGCCGCCGCCAACGGCCAACGGGCTTCGCCCAACGGCGCTGCAGCGGCCTACCAAGGCCTGAACGGGGCCTGGTAAGATGAGATTACGTCCGCCGCCGGCCACCCGCGTGTGCTTACGGTCCGACATGCATGGCCATGGAAATGGCATTAATCTCCGTCGCGCCTGGAGCATATGCATGCACTTGTACGGTGACGATGAATGCGCGTGTTGGTACGTAGCATTCGTACGGTCATGTGTGTAAATTAAGATGTTCACTAGGGCTAGGTGTCCTTCTAGCTAGCTACTCCTACTAGTTACGACTCCCTAGTAATAGTGTTACTGGGCATGTCTGTGATGGAACTCGATCTCGATCGATATCCGGTCGCAGCCCATGCACCTCTGCACAAGCTATATATCTCCCTTGTACCAATTCTTTTTTCTTTTTATGAATGCTTGGATGCATCCGCCTATCTTATACTCTACATGAGTATTCTAGCATTTTCGTCCCTTGCAACATCATATCGATCCTTTATGTGCCCCCGGCATTTACCATGTTGTGGTGCTAGGAATTTTGAAACCTAGGAGCATATATACAGTTCTACATACGTGCTCCTACTTTCTCAAACTTAGTACACATCACTAAGATTCGCAAAAAAAAAAAGTACACATCACTAAGCTGTGATTTTTTTTGGTAAATCATACTTCCTCTTGGATTTTTGGTTAAAAAATTTACGATCTTTGCAAGAATCACAAATAATTTAGTGTACACTTTCTCGAGTGCCATGAACTTGTGGTTTTGAACAGGGAAAAAAATCTTAAGAAACGTTGACTGCATGTATCCATAAATATATTTCAAGTGGATACTCGAAAATGATACGCGTAATGTATCTTCATATGTCTTTCATGATATATAATTTCGTTCAGTTTCATGCATATACTATAGCAGAATTGGTGATCAAACAAGCACTTTCAGGTCACCGAAGGGAGATGCTCGCAAATGGTCAACCTTTTTATACAACAACTCACACAGACATGTTTCTGTAAATTCTATCCAATCTCAACAAACAACATGATTTGCGCGTTTTGTAAACTTGAAAGATGTTATTGATTGTGATAAGTTCTTTTAAGGTGAGATATATCAACGTTTTTTTTGAAAAGTGGGAGTGGACCAGCCTCTGCATCAAAGCGATACATACATCCAAGATTTATTGCATTTATTTAACAAAAGCTGACAAAAAGCTTTACAACCAACATAAAAAATCGAAGCAGTAAAATATAGAGAGCACTTTATGCGCACACCCCTGAAGTCTTTTCCGCCATCTTTCGCCGAACCATCTCTAGGGTGTAGATCTATGTGAAGACTCTCGGTAGGCCTGCCTTTAGCACCACCACTGTGCCAAACAACACCATCGCCATGCACGCTTTTATCTGCGCACATGTGTTCGCCGTCGAGACATCATGGTGCCACGCCGCCTAGCCCCGCCGGCCGACACAGTAAGACGACGTCGCTCCACCTTGGCTGCCGCGTGAACCCTGGAAAACCAACGCTGCCGCGATGACCGATCCTTCAGCCGATGAATCTCGAAAACGATTCCCACAAGAGGGAAACACGACCAGAAGTATCCAATCCAGAAGCACCCGAATCTAGGATTTCAACCTGGCGTCAATGAAAGGATACAAGAACCGCATCGATGACGCCTCCAGCAAGTTAGCGGTGCCCATAGGCGCCGCCGCCATCGGCCCAGGTTGCACCTGAGCACAGGTTTGCACACATCTTATCATTCCAAACCACTTCGACAAATTCGTGGATCCCGACCAGCGGCACAACATGACCAGCTAAGCCTCGCCGGCCAGTAGGCTGGTGGAACCTGGCCAACAATATGAAAGATCTGCCACCGCACCGTCGCCTCGCGCCTTCGCGACTAGCTGGCAGCATCGCGTGGCTGCTGACCCGGCGACGGGAAGCCATTGTACCCGCCAGGAAGACTGCACCCGGGCCCCCTAAAGCTCGTGCCACATGTTTTTTTTTTTAAAGTAGTATATATTAATAGCACGGAGATACCAATTACACCCAGGCTCTGTAACAGCTCAATACCCTAATGGCTTTGCCCGTCGACGTCCTCGGTGAGGGTAAGGTTTTTTGTAGGGATGTTGGCGGACAGTCCAATGGTTCTGGCGGACAGTCCGCCAGCAGAACGAGTCAAAGCCCGAGAATTAATTGTCTCATCAGCACCTAATCACGTGTCAGGGTCTAAATTCGGAACGTGGCGGACATACTTCATACATGGAGCGGACGTCCGCCAACATCCCTAGTTTTTGTTCAGATTATACAGAAAAAAAAACTATATCTTATATCACTTGCTTGGTTTGGAATTGGGGTACACAGTAGATAAAGGAGTGCAAAAACGAACCGGCTTTCAGTGCGCAGGACATGTTTATGCAGGAACGAGCAAAACACCGTTCGCGTTCAATGATTCCTTCCTATACCGCTATACGACCGATGCTTGAATCATATGTGCCCCTGTTGACAAAGACTATTCGATGGATCGGGCCCGTGCCCCTGGAGAGGGCTCGAATGGAGAAGCCTGGCGACGCCTCGGAGGGCGCAACCGCGCCCCCGTTTGCCCCGCCCTCGTCAAGTCTACGTTGGCGCACAGCACCGGCGCAGTGCGCGCACAGCCGAGCTCGAGCTCGCTGTCGGCCAGGCCAGGAGATGGCTAGAACTGGGAGGCGGCCGTCCCGGAGTGGTGCGGGCGCGGTCTTGCTTTCCAAGGCTCAGCTAGTTCCGGTATGCGAATCCGTCTCTGGCGCAAGCTTTCCTGCATGTGCCCGAGTCCTTGCTGATGCTGATAGGTACACTGAAAGTGAAGATCTGTTGGAGCCGTCCAATACTTCCATTCCATTCTCCTCCTCGTCACCTCACCTGATCCGAAAATCGGCTTAAGATACGTCTCACATCTCTCTTGTCAGAAGAAACTGGGTCGACCTCAAGGGGTTTCGACATGACGCGCCTACGGCCAGATGGGCTACGGCGAGGCGGCCGGCGCTGCACCGCCGGCCATGTGGACGGCTTGTACGTACGCTCGCGGTGGGGCTTGGCTGTGTCTCGTTCCTGCTACGGCTTATGAGATGGATAGGGTTTAGTCAGTTCCGTTATAGTAGCAGCCAGGGCGCTGATCTGATCGGAGTGTACGCCTGTCCAAACTCCCAAGCTCTTCTGCAAGCATGATACATGTGCCCGTGTCCGGCTGTTGTTATTATGAACTAGAAAAATACCCGCGCGTTGCAGCGGGGATTTCAGTCAGAACTTCGTGTAAATGAAAATGTATAAGACACCTGAAATATGAAGTTGTTTCCAAAAATATGCAAAAATCTCACAATAGTCGAGAGGTTATATTTAATTGACGTGAAATTATTGTGTATTTGACGACAAATTATGATGACGTGGACACATGGCTAAAGAAATAGATGATGTGGATAGACTGCATGTACAATATACTAGAAGTAATGAATATTAGTGGGATGACATCAATATTGATTGGCAAAAATAATAGATGATGTGGATAACTTGCATCTTAAGATAGAAAAATAATTAATACATGTTAGTGGGGTTTTGCTTTATAAAAAGTATAGATGGCTCGACAATGCGTGTCTGCCGATATTCCGTTCCAGATTAATTGTAGGTCCTCCAGTTTGGATTTTTTTTAAAAATCAACCCTATTCTTTTATCGAAGGGGAAGACATGACAACGTCCAACTCTTTTCACCAGCCTTAGCAAGGTCCAGGCACAGAAATTACGCACGAAACTATCCACTCTCTAGCCTTCGGCTTGTTGGTGCCCACTCTCTCGATATGCTGAAGATTTCCCGGAGCAACATCCTCAAACTTCAGTCCCTCGCAGTAGCGCCTCGCGAACTTCTGGTCTGCAGTTCATATCACCGGGATCATTAACCATAACGTTATAAAAAGCATGTTTTATTCCTTGTGCTCCAAATGGGCCGAAACAGATCAGCCAGAGAATCATGTCCTTTGAATTTCAGAACCCGTGCTCCCAGCTCAGTCATAGAAAAAGGCTGAGTTGGTGTTAAAGGCACATGGAAACAAATTCCAAACAAATCTAGCAATGGGACATCAAAAGAACAGATGATCTATACTCTCATCGGTATCACTAGGCATACATTGTTGAGAAGCATCCCACCCTCGTTTTTGTAGATTATCCTTGTTCAAAGTTGTATCCCAAATAATGAGCCATAAAAAGATTATAACTTTTGCGGGCAACTTCAAACAGTATATTTGTTTGAAAACCTTCACATGAGGTTTCAATTGCAACGCCTAAATCTTTTTGACCCGTTTTCAAATAACTCTGTCATCTCCCTGTCTAAGCTCAACATTAAAAATAATTTCCAACAACTTATTCGATTCCACAGCTAGGTCCCTCCGACAAACTTCTTCTAAAGATCAAGCCGGCTCCATAAGACCGCACTAGTTTATCCACTCTAATATTTTTTGTTAAAGGATATTTCATACAATCTAGGAAAAGCAGCTCACAAAGGAATCTTCTTATACCAGACATCCTCTCAAAATCTAGTTTATTCCCAGCCATCAAAACCCTGTCACAAAAATTATAGAAAATGGGCTTCACTTTCATTAGTCATGACCAGAACTGTGAAACCCAAAATTTATCACAAGATTGGGACAAGGTCTCTTTCTGAAGATATTATTTCTTCAGCAACACTTGCCAAGCTCCATGCATCTTCACAAAAATCAAGGCTGATGATAATGTTAGCTCTGAAAAAATCCGAGGTACGATCAAATCAAGCCAAGTAAATCCAAATATTTCATACATGTGCTGCATGCGATCTCGCGGCCATGCATGTGCCGGGAGAAATCCCTATG
The DNA here is from genome assembly GCA_947311845.1 of Poa pratensis. Taxonomy (NCBI): domain Eukaryota; kingdom Viridiplantae; phylum Streptophyta; class Magnoliopsida; order Poales; family Poaceae; genus Poa; species Poa pratensis. The sequence goes on from CAMZMU010000047.1 coordinate 20,911,615, forward strand.
TGGTCTACGTACCACGCCACCCTTTTCGACAAATAGGGCTTCTGAAACCGACGTCTTTGATATCCATCGATACGAATCTAGAGCCTAGATGCTAGATAGACTTTCGCTGCAGCCACGGATCCTTTCCTTATTAATTAACTTCACAACAGTCGTTTCAACTTGACCGTACACCTCTCTGGCTGTCGGCAACGACCGCACGTAGCTCCGCAGATATAACTACTACGCACTGTACTTTTGTTTCTTTGAACTGTCATGTTACTACTCTACTTTCTCCAGCAGAAAGATGATTGATAGGATCCTATCAACGTTCAGATTAGAAAATTCCTTCGTAGTATCATTTAAGAGCATCTCCACCGGCACCTTCAAAATTAAAACGGGGGGTCGGCGCCAACGAGGATGGAGCCGACATGTACAAGGTCGGTGCCATCCTCGATGGAGCCGACCTCAGGGGACAGATTTGAAAATAGTTTTGACAAGAGGCCATATTCATCATTACTTTCGTAAAAGGGCCAGATTGGACAAAAAATACCTCATGCACCTCTGCACAAGCTATCTTGATCAGCCTTGTACCTTTCTTTTTTGAGAGATTTTATTTTTATTTTTATGAATACTTACATGCATCCACCTATCTTATACTATACATGAGTATTCTAGCGTTTTCGTCCCTTCCAACATCATATCGATTGTTTTCTGCCCCCGGCATTACCATGTTGTGGCTAGGAATTTTGATAACCTAGGAGCATATAGGAACAGTTATACATACGTGGTCCTACTTTCTCAAACTTAGTACACATCACTAAGCTGTGAAAAAAAATGGTAAATCATACTTCCTCTTGGATTTTTGGTTAAAATATTTACGAGCTTTGCAAGAATCACAAATAATTTAGTGTACACTTTCTCGAGTGCCATGAACTTGTGGTTTTGGACAGGGAAAAAATCTTTAGAAACGTTGACTGCAGGTATCCATAAATATATTTGAAGTGGATACTCGAAAATGATACGCGTAAAATTATCTTCATATGACTTTCACGATATATAATTTTGTCGAGTTTAATGCATATACTACAGCAGAATTGGTGATCAAACAAGCACTTTCAGGTCACCGAAGGGAGATGCTCGCAAATGGTCAACCTTTTTATACAACAACTCACACGGACATGTTTCCGTAAATTCTATCCAATCTCAACAAACAAAAGAATTTGCACGTTTTTTAAACTTGAAAGATGTTATTGATTGTGATAAGTTCTTTTAAGGTGAGATATATCAACTTTTTTTTCCCGAAAAGTGGGAGTGGACCGGCCTCTGCATCAAAGCGATACATACAGCCATGATTTATTGCATTTATTTAACAAAAGCTGACAAAAAGCTTTACAACCAACATAAAAATCGAAGCCGCCAAATATAGAATGATCTCTTTATGCGTACGCTCCGGAAGTCTTTTCCGCCATCTTTCGCTGAACCATCTCTATGGTGTACATCTATGTGAAGACTCTCGGCATGCCTACCTTTAGCACCACCATGGTGCCAAACAACACCACCACCCTGCACGCGTTTATCTGCGCATGCGCACTCGTCGTCGAGACAATGTGGTGCCACGCGCTTAGCCCCGTTGGCCGACAAAGTAAGACGACGCCGCTCCACCTTGGCCACCGGGTGAACCCAGGAAAACCAACGTCACCGCGATGACTAATCCTTCAGCCGATGTATCTCCAAAACGATTCCCACAAGAGGGAAACACGACCAGAATTGTTGCCATCATCCGATCCAAAGCACCCGGATCTAAGATTTCTACCGTAGCGTCAATGGAAGGGATACAAGAACCGCATCGATGACGCCTCCGGCAAGTTTGTGGTTCCCATAGAGGCTGCCGCCGTTGGCCCTGGTTGCACGTGAGCACATGTTTGCCAAACATCTTATCATCCCAGACCACGTCGACCAATTCGTGGATCCCGGGCGCAGCATGACCAACTAAGCCTCGCCTGCAAGTAGGCTGGTGGAACCTGGCAACATAAATGAAAGATCCGCCACCACACCGCCCCGGGCAGCCTAAAGATCACGCCGGACGGCGAGGGAGAGGTTTTTTGTTCAGATTAGAAAGAAAAAACATCTTATATGACTTAATTGCTTGGTTTGGAATTGGGGTACAGCAGATAAGGGAGTGCAAAAACGAACCGGCTTTCAGTGCGCAGTGACATGTTTATGCAGGAACGAGCAAAACACCGTTCGCGTTCAATGATTCCTTCCTATACGACCGATGATTGAATCAAATGTGCCCCTGTTGACAAAGACTATCCATGGATCGGGGTTCCATTGTTTCCACGCAGCCCGTGCCCCTGGCGACGGCTCGAATGGAGAAGCCTGGCGACGCCTCGGAGGGCGCAACCGCGCGCCCGTTTGCCCCGCCCTCGTCAAGTCCTACGTTGGCGCACAGCACCGGCGCTGTGCGCGCACAGCCGAGCTCGAGCTTGCTGTCGGCCAGGCCAGGAGATGACTAGAACAGGGAGGCGGCCGTCCCGGAGTGGTGCGGGCGCGGTCTTGCTTTCCAAGGGTTGATAGCTCCTATGCGACATCTTTGAGCTGAATTGTCTCCAATGCAACATCGTTGGCTGAAATAGCTACGGTGCTACGTGTCGTCGCAGCAAAATAGCCACGACCCACCCATTGTGGTTAAACGGCCGTGTCACTTACCTGTGCTAGTTAAGGGGGTTAATTGCTTCTGTGCCATGGTTTCGATGAGTTTTATCTAAGATTCAAACGGTGCAAATTCGAATTTCAAGTTTGAAAAATTCGAAAATGTGAAAAAAATTCCAGGTGTTGCTAATGATATAGGAAACAACTTTGCCAAACCGATTTTCCAAATTCTTATGTCGTTTGGCCTGTGTAAAAAAGACAAATTTCTGGATCTGACATCTAGATCGGAGATCTAGATCTAGAACAGTGCAGAATTCGAAAAAAGTCAACTTTCGAATTTAAATGTGAAAAAAATCTCCGATGTTGCCAATGATATAGGAAACAACTTTGCCAAAGCGATTTTCCAAATTCTTGTGTCGTTTGGCCTGTGTAAAAAAGACAAATTTCTAGATCTGACATCTAGATTTGAACAGTGCAGAATTCGAAAAAAGTCAACTTTCGAATTTAAATGTGAAAAAAATCTCCGATGTTGCCAATGATATAGTAAACAACTTTGCCAAAGCGATTTTCCAAATTCTTGTGTCGTTTGGCCTGTGTAAAATGAAAAAATCGTAAAACATTGTGCTATACGTGAGTTGATGGGCCGGCTTGTTTTCTGGGCCGTCGCGTTGGGCCGTGGCCAATGCGCGTTAGGCCGAATTTGAGTTTGGCCGAATTTGAAATATTCATGAAATATTTTAAAAAATGTTGCTTACAAATGGAGCCGTTTACACTACCTTGAGAGCTCATTTGAACTCTATTTTGGTGTGAAACATGAAATTGTCCAAAACCTCACCAAACCTTCCTTTTGGTGTGACTAAGAATGATCTAGGATTTGGTTTGAGTTCGGCCGAATTTGAAAACCTCACCAAATCGTTAAAAATGACAACAATGAAAAATGTGCAAAATTTTAGATAAAAATGTGAAAAAAATCCTGTATGTCAACAATGAATATTTATTCTTATGTGCAAAATTTGAGTGTGAAATATTGTGTAGTTTGGTCTGTGTAAAAATGACAAATTTTTGGATATGAGATCTAGATCTGAACAGTACAAAAAAATTCGAATTTTTTCAATTTTTGAAAAAAAATGTGAAAAAAATTCCGAATGTTGATAATGATTATTTACAATAGTGTGCAAAATTTGAGTGTGAAATATTGTATAGTTTGGTCTGTGTAAAAATGACAAATTTGTGAATCTTAGATTTAACGCTATTCAACGAGATTTAAACTACAAGTGTGTTATAATTTGTCCCCAAAATTATAGAAAAATTTAGCGAGGGCTTCCCCTAATCCTCAGTCTAAGGTTGAAGGAGGGGGGGTTTCGGACGGGGTTTCGGACGGGGTTTAGGGTTTCCGGGGGTTTCGGACGGGGTTTCGGACGGGGTTTAGGGTTTCCGGGGTTTAGGGTTTCAGTGAGCTAGGGTTGAGCATAAATAATTTAGAAAAAATCAAATAAATATGAAACTTTCGCTCACTGTTTACTTATGCAACTACGTTGCTAATTTTTTTAAAACTTGTTATATCCACAGTTAAATGAAAAACATTCACACAATTCAAGCTATCGATGGAATGAGCTAGGGTTGAGCACAACTAATTCAAAAAAAATCAAAACAACATACAACCAGCGCACATGGTCTACTTATGCAACTAAGTTGCTATAAAAAATATAAAACTTGTTATATCCACATTTCAATTCCAACATTCACACGTTCACGATATCGATGGAATGAGCTAGGGTTGAGCATAAGTAATTCAAAAAAATCAAATAAATATAAAACCAGCGCACATGGTCTACTTACAGGACATAGTTATCAAAAAAAATATAAACTTTGATTTTGAGTCGGTCAACGGTTTTGTGCAAAGTTTGACCAAACATTCAAATGAGCACAAATAATTCAAAAAAAATCAAAATAACATAAAACCAGCGCACATGGTCCACTTACATGACATAGTTATGAAAAAAAAAATAAACTTGGTATATGAGTATTTTCATGAGAAATCCTTCACACAAATGACTTACCACGAACGAAGTTGCAGAGAGTTCAAGGAAGTGAGAGAGGGTTTGATGTTTTGAAAATTTAAAAAAATTGAAAAAATCACCAAAGCTTCATTTTGGTGTGACTAAGAATGACCCAGGCTTAGTTTTTCATTTTGGTATTTAAATCTTGTTTAAATGTTGGTCAAACTTGGGTTTGACCGATTTTGAAATAATCATAAAATATTCATAAAACTTCAAAAAAATGAAAATCCAGTGCACATGGTCTTAGTTTGTCATGTACTAACAGCTCCAACTGATAAATAAGGTCTAGATATATATCAAACAAGAAATGCTTCAATATGGTGTGAAATCTCACATCTCAAACTATGAACTCTCATGTGTGAAGAGAGTGGTTTATGTTTTGAGAAATGACTCCATATTGGTCAAGGACACTATATTAGTGCAATAGATGTTAACCCTAGAGTTTGAGATCATTTGGAGAAGGTCGAAAAAATGACAGGATTAGAAATGGGGCTGTTTGGGTACCTTTGGGGCTCTTTTGTAGCTCATTTTGGTGCATATTGATGCATTTTCATGCAATGCTTGAAATCTCACACCTTTGGCTATACCATATTGATGCATTACCATGAGTGTGTGAAATATACCATGAGTGTGTGAAATATGGCCTCGTTTCGACAAACTATGTCATGGTTTCCCATTTATTTGATTTTTTTAATTCAATTCAAATAGGGATTTACACCTACTTATCTACCTAAAAAGTGAACCCTTTTTCTAAGTGGGTAAAAATGGCATATTCTAGTAGCCCTCTAACTATTTGACAAGGTTTTACATTCTGAAAAATTCATTTGCCTACTCAAACATGGCAATGCCATTTGGACCAGAAATGTTTTTCACAAAATCGCAATATAGAAAGTTCCAAACTAGCGAAACCTTATAACTACAAAGTTGTAGTATTTCCCATTTGGCGCACAAAGATATAAAGTTTTCTTCCTAAATCGTTAGGAATATCCCGGAACGCATTGATGCCGACATGGCCATGTCCAGAGCACGCCCACAAGGTGCTCGACAAACTATGTCGGATAAGCCATCCCTCGCGCATAAAACTTGCCCGTTAGGACCATAGGCTCTCGTGGAACAAAATAGAGTGGATTTAGAGGTCGGGGGAGGTCATAAGGAAGCGAATCGAGCACGGCGACCTTCGGTCGGAGGCGAGGAAGACGGCGTCGATCCCGACGTTTTAGTCCATCCCGGCCGCGTCCTTTCACGTGGAGGAATAGTAGGACCCGGCGGAGCCCAATGTGGCACTGGTTCGAGTTGGGGCAGTCGGAATCAGCTCGTCCCCTTCACCACCGGCCGAAGCTCGCCGCGGATGATATCGAGTGCCTTAGAGATCCTCCGCCCCAATTGATAATACTAGAGCGACTAGGGTGAGCAACTGATCCTCATATGCATCTTTTCCCTGTCGCTTGCCTCCTGAGGTCGTCGTGGACGGCAAAGACCGCGGGGTGGAGCTCCGGGTGAGGGAGACGACCATGAGCGGATGGAGCGTCGTGGACGGAGAAGCCAGCACTTGAAGCGGCAGTTGGAGCAGGACACCACCGCGACGCACGCCGCCGCCGTTTCGGCCGCGCCGCCCTCGCTCCGCCGACGTCGAGGTCGGCTCTGCTCCGGTGTCGAGGGCCGCCGGCATGGCCAGGACTGTTTTTCTATTTCCCTTTGTTGCCTTTTTTTTACTTGCCTTTTGTTGCCTTGGTCCCACGTTAAATAAAGAGAAAGGTGGGTGTGTTTGTTTTTTACTCACGTATAGCACAATGTTTAACGATTTTTTTCATTTTACACAGGCCAAACGACACAATAATTTAGAAAATCGGTTTGGCAAAGTTGTTTACTATATCATTGGCAACATCGGAGATTTTTTTCACATTTAAATTCGAAAGTTGACTTTTTTCGAATTCTGCACTGTTCTAGATCTGGATGTCAGATCTTGAAATTTGTTTTTTTACACATGCCAAACGACATAAGAATTTGGAAAATCGCTTTGACAAAGTTGTTTCCTATATCATTGGCAACATCGGAGATTTTTTTCACATTTAAATTCGAAAGTTGACTTTTTTCGAATTCTACACTGTTCTAGATTTAGATCTCCGATCTAGAAATTTGTCTTTTTTGCACAGGCCAAACGACACAAGAATTTGGAAAATCGATTTGGCAAAGTTGTTTCCTATATCATTAGCAACACCTGGAAATTTTTTCACATTTTCGAATTTTTCAAACTTGAAATTCGAATTTGCACCGTTCGAATCTTAGATTCGAAATTCGAAAATCCAAACATTTTCACCCTGACTCAAATAACTAGTCTTAACCGCAAGAGACAGCTTAACAGTTGGATTATGTGAGTCAGGGTCAAATGTCGCATGAGAGCTATTTCAGCCAACGATGTTGCATTGGAGACAATTCAGCTCAAAGATGTCGCATAGGAGCTATTTGCCCGCTTTCCAAGGCTCAGCTAGTTCCGGTATGCGAATCCGTCTCTGGCGCAAGCTTTCCTGAATGTGCCCGAGTCCTTGCTGATGCTGATAGGTACACTGAAAAGTGAAGATCTGTTGGAGCCGTCCAATACTTCCATTCTCCTCCTCGTCACCTCACCTGATCCGAAAATCGGCTTAAGATACGTCTCACGTCTCTCTTGTCAGAGGAAACTGGGCCGACCTCAAGGGGTTTCGAGATGACACGCCTACGGCCAGATGGGCTACGGCGACGCGGCCGCGCGCTGCACCGCCGGCCATGTGGACGGCTTGTACGTACGCTCGCGGTGGGGCTTGACTGTGGTCTCGTTCCTGCTACGGCTTGTGAGATGGATAGGGTTTAGTCAGTTCCGTTAGGATGTCTCCAACGGGCCGACGCATCGAGTCCACGCGCGTCCATCCCTGTCCGCGTGAGGCAAAAACACGGCCCAACTGGGCGACGCAAACGGACCACGATCCATTTTTCTGTCCGCCGCGACGCATTTCTGGACCAAATTTGGGCCACGGATGCGTCGGGCGCGGACGCGCGGCGGAGCGCAATTGTGTCCTCCTCTGGTCCGCACTTCGGCCTCGGTCTCTCCCAAAACCCCAGTCCACCCCAGTCCACACTCCAACCCTAGCCATGGCCGGTGCAGCCGCCGCCGCCGCCTCCGACGCTGGACCTGCCGCCGCCGGCACCGCCTCCGCCACCAGCCCCGCCCAAAGCTGCAAAGAAACCAAAGAAGGAACTCACCGACGAGCAGAGGGCCGCAGAGACCCTGAAGCGGGGCGACCGGAGGAGGAGGTTGAAGCAGGAGAAGCTCAACGCCGCCCAGAAGGCCGCCGCCGTGCCGGAGGACGAATCTGACCTCGTGTCCAGGGCCGCGACCGCTGCCCTCCTCCTGATTGGAATTACCCCGACGGCGGCCGCGGTCGGTGTGGCGACTGCGGCTGCCAGCTCCAACGCCTCGGCGGCCCGACCGCCAAGGACGAGATCTTCCGCGACGGCACCATCGCCACCGTACGGGTACCTTCCGGGAACCATGCCGCCGCGGGTTTCCCCTACCTCTGAATGTTGTGGGGAGGTATCTATCTCCAAGAGGTGGCTCCACATATCCGCGGAGACGAGCAAGTTTTGCGGCTCCGTTGAAAATGTTCAAGCCCGGCCAGAAAGTGGCTTCGGAGTGAATGAACAGGTGAGTTTTGTGGCTCCCTTCTTTGGTTGCATACATTGGAAATTATTTTGGTTACTATAAATTTGTATGCCCAGGTGTTGCAAGCTTTGGAAACCTTCAAGAGGCAATACAAGAAGGTCTTCACCTTGACCCATTGCTACCGGGCACTCAAGGACCAGCAGAAATGGAAGGCCCTCTACGCCTCCCTCAAAAATGGTGGACAACCCCTTGATAAGGGAGAGGACACAACGGAAAAAGAAGGGAGGCCAAGGGGGAAGAACAACTCGAAGGCCGAGTTGAAACGAGATGCAGCAACCCTTGCATTGCAAGAGACATTGAACGGGTTGCTAACCCAAAAGGACAAGGCTGCCGACAAGAAGGAGGAGAGGAGAGAAAAGGAACGCCTAGAGAGAGAGACGGCTTCCAAGCTCTTCTTCGAATTGCAGAAGAAGAGACTCGACATAGAAGAAGAAAACGCCCGGACAAGAGCAAGGGAAGCCGATGCAAGAGCCAAGGAGGCCGAGGCAAAAGCAAAGGACATTGAGCTCGCCCTACGTCAAGAGGAGGCCAGGATCATGGACATGGATCTCTCGGCCTTCACCCCTACGAAGAAGGCCTACTACCTCAAGAAGCAAAGGTACTACATGGACCGAGATTGATCAAATCTCGGTCGTTTTATTTATGTTGCATGCCGGTGTTGAACTATGGCCGATATGGCCGGAAAAACATGGCCGATGGCCGGAATTTGTAATATTTTGGGCATGTATGCAGACATGGCCCTATGAGGCCAGGATTATGTTTTATTTTATATTCATATGCTTGCTATTTGTTGTATTGTGATCACAATGGCCGAAAATGATCAAAAACCTTGGCTGGGCGGACTCGATGCGTCGGCCCCGTTGGGCGCACTGGCCGGAAAGGGACGGACCTGGGCCGGACGCGCGTCCTTTTGCCGACGCAAACGGACCAAACGCGCGTCCGTTTGCGTCGCCCCGTTGGAGACATCCTTATAGTAGCAGCCAGGGCGCTGATCTGATCGGAGTGTACGCCTGTCCCAACTCCCAAGCTCTTCTGCAAGCATGATACATGTGTCCGTGTCCGGCTGTTGTTATTATCAACTAGAAAAATATCCCGCGCGTTGTAGCGGGGTTTTCAGTCAGAACTTTGTGTAAATGAAAATGTATAAGACACCTGAAATATGAAGTTTTTTCCAAATATATGCAAAAATCTCACAATAGTCGAGAGGTTATATTGAATTGACGTGAAATTATTGTGTATTTGACGACAAATTATGATGACGTGGACACATGGCTAAAGAAATAGATGATGTGGATAGACTGCATGTACAATATACTAGAAATAATGAGTATTAGTGGGGATGACATAAATAATTGAGTGGCTAAAATAATGGATGATGCGGATAGCTTGCATGTTAAGATAGAAAAATAATTAATTCATGTCAGTGGAGTTTTGCTTTATGAAAAGTATAGATGGCTCGACAATGCGTGTCTGCCGATATTCCGTTCCAGATTAATTGTAGGTCCTCCAGTTTGGATTTTAAAAAAAATCAACCCTATTCCTTTTATCGAAGGGGAAGACATGACAACGTCCAACTCTTTTCACCAGCCTTAGCAAGGTCCAGGCACAGAAATTACGCACGGAAACTATCCACTCTCTAGCCTCCGGCATGTTGGTGCCCACTCTCTCGATATGCTGAAGATTTCCCTGAGCAACATCCTCAGAACTTCAGTCCCTCGCAGTAGCGCCTCGCGAACTTCTGGTCTGCAGTTCATATCACCGGGATCATTAACCATAACGTTATAAAAAGCATGTTTTATTCCTTGTGCTCCAAATGGGACGAAACAGATCAGCCAAAGAAATCATGTCCTTTGAATTTAAGAACCCGTGCTCCCAGCTCAGTCAGAGAAAAAGGCCGAGTTGGTGTTAAAGGCACATGGAAACAAATTCCAAACAAATCTAGCAATGGGACATCAAAAGAACAGATGATCTATACTCTCATCGGTATCACTAGGCAATAGGCATACATTGTTGAGAAGCATCCCACCCTCGTTTTTGTAGATTATCCTTGTTCAAAGTTGTAACCCAGTGAGCCATAAAAAGATTATAACTTTTGCAGGCAACTTCAAACAGTATATTTGTTTGAAAACCTTCACATGAGGTTTCAATTGCAAACGCCTAAACTCTTTTTGACCCAGTTTTCAAATAACTCTGTCATCTCCCTGTCTAAGCTCAACATTAAAAATAATTTCCAACAACTTATTCGATTCCACAGCTAGGTCCCTCCGACAAACTTCTTCTAAAGATCAAGCCGGCTCCATAAGACCGCACTAGTTTATCCGCTCTAATATTTTTTTGTTAAAGGATATTTCATACAATCTAGGAAAAGCAGCTCGCAAAGGAATCTTCTTATACCAGACATCCTCTCAAAATCTAGTTTATTCCCAGCCATCAAAACCTTGTCACAAAAATTATAGAAAATGGGCTTCACTTTCATTAGTCATGACCAGAACTGTGAAACCCAAGATTTATCACAAGATTGGGACAAGGTCTCTTTCTGAAGATATTATTTCTTCAGCAACACTTGCCAAGCTCCATGCATCTTCACAAAAATCAAGGCTGATGATAATGTTAGCTCTGAAAAAATCCGAGGTACGATCAAATCAAGCCAAGTAAATCCAAATATTTCATACATGTGCTGCATGCGATCGCGCGGCCATCCATGTGCCGGGAGAAATCCCTATGTGGTCTACGTACCACGCCACCCTTTTCGACAAATAGGGCTTCTGAAACCGACGTCTTTGATATCCATCGATACGAATCTAGAGCCTAGATGCTAGATAGACTTTGGCTGCAGCCCCGGACTCTTTCCTTATTAATTAACTTCACAACAGTCTTTTCAGCTTGACCGTACACCTCTGGCCTGTCGGCAACGACCGCACGTAGCTCTGCAGATACAACTACTACGTACTGTACTTTGTTTCTTTGAACTGTCATGTTACTACTCTACTTTCTCCAGCAGAAAGATGATTGATAGGATCCTATCAACGTTCAAATTAGAAGATTCCTTCGTAGTATCATTTAACGGCAAGGTTTGAAAAACATCATATAAGGGCAGGCTGGCAACTCCAACGGCTGACCCAAAAAAGTCATGAAATGTGTCTGTTTCGATCCGTTTGGGTGACACCGCGGACTTGCATCAGACCCATGTCCTCCCGGACCAGACCATGCTACCCAACGCCGCCCCCCATTTGATCTGGTCCATGTCTGTTTTTTTTCCATTTCCACCATTTGGCCATTTCTTTAGATTTCAAATTTAAATTATTATGTATAGGAGTTAAAATTAAAACTAGTATAAACTAAATCATTGAACTAGGCATATCCTACTAGTACATCAAAATAAAATTAATCTAGATAAACCCTAGAACTACATTTTTCCCTACTACCGTGGTGGAGTTGCCAGCTATTCTACCGCGGGTGCTGCTGCTGCCGCACGAGAAGCCTACGGGGACCAAAGTTTCCAAGGTGTGTATGGAGCAGATAATGGAGTTTCCTGCTCATCCTCCTATATATGGCAACACATGCGTAGCGTCCTTCTTCTCTGGCTCTGGCTCCAGCAACATCGACCCCTCCTCCTTCTTCGGCTCCGGCTTCGGCAACATGGCCTCCTCCTCCGGCTCCAGCAACGACATCATGGCGATCTACACGCTCTATGGCGGGGAGAGGGATGCCGACATCATCGACATTGAGTCCGGCTCCTACGAGGTCACGTAGGGTAGATTAGTTCAAATTTATGTTCAACTTTTGTTGAATCCTTCTACTAATTTTAGTATGAATAAAGTTTGGTGCCACTGACGGGCGGGTCCAAGAGAGAACAAGCATGATATCACAACCATCCGCAGCGTGTCCGAGCACACTTGGACACACGAATCTAGCCCAAATTTGGTTTAAAAATGGCTACAAGCGGACACCAAAATGGACACCGGTCAATTTGGCTCGCCGCGTTGCCTTGCCTATTATCTGCGCGGATACAAACAGGTGCGGTGCGCCAAATGGGTCACCCGTTGAAGTCGCCCTAAGAGGGAGTGCAAAAACGAACCGGCTTTCAGTGCGCAGGACATGTTTATGCAACAACGAGCAAAACACCACTCACGTTCCATGATTCCTTCCTGTACGACCGATGATTGAATCAAATGTGCCCCTGTTGACAAAGACTATCCATGGATCGGGGTTCCATTGTTTCCACGCACGCCCGTGCCCCTGGCGACGGCTCGTATGGAGAAGCCTGGCGACGCCTTGGAGGGCGCAACCGCTCGCCCGTTTGCCCCGCCCTCGTCAAGTCCTACGTTGCCGCACAGCACCGCCGCTGTGCGCGCTGTCGGAGATGCATGGCTCCAGCAGATGGGAACTGAGATCGGAGGTGGCCATGCATGTTCTCGAGCTGAAGTAAATCCAAATATTTGCGTACATGTGCTGCATGCACCGCGCGCGACCATGCATGTGCCGCCCGGGAGAAATCCCTCTTTGTTCGACAAATAAGGCTTCTGAAACCGACGTCTTTCGCTAGCTATCCATCCATACGAGTCTAGATCAGTCTAGATGCTAGCTAGATTTTCGCTACTGCCTCTCCTTAGTTACCTTCACAAGAGTCTTTTCAACTTGACCGTACGCCTCTGGCCTGTCAGCAAGCAGCAACAACAACCGTACGTAGCTCCCAAGATACAACTACTACGTACTGTACTTTGTTTCTTTGAACTGTCATTTTACGGAGTGAAGATTTCTGACTCGCGAGGTCCAGCGATTTCTTTATTAAAATAATTTGAAAATCATATTTATAAAATTTTAAAAAATCTACTCCCTCCGATCCGTTAAATGTGCCTTAGAAAAGCAGCGTACGACATACAAATCTCTAGTTATGTCAGCGACGCTTTTAACGGACCAGAGGGAGTATAAAGAATCTGTAAAAATCAATTTAACATAATTCATATTTAGAGCTACATAAAAAAGAAATTGTGATCCGAATTATTTCCACATCTCCAAAATATACAAGAATTTTTCATTTTTATGTAGTCCATAATAACATAAAAACGCGTATTGTGATTTTGCTTACTTGTAGGATGCATCAATGAATGCATCTAGAATTTTTTTCCTGAAATTTCAAAACTTGTAAATATAGTTTTAATTTTTTAAAAAGGATAACTGGATCTTGGGAGTCAAAGTGACTTTTCGGATGTTACCACTTTACTTTCTCCAACATAAAGGAGATTGACTGGGCCAGCTAGTAAAAAGAAACAATTCCAGCAGAAATTCACGCTGAATTTGCGCTGGTCATAAATGGAACCATGAGAAATGACTTTCTACCGTGAATTGTTTCACCGTGTTTCACACTGTATGTCAATTCGCGGAGTTTTCTGAAACACGACGAAACTTGGTGAAACATTCTAGCTAGCACGAATCTCAAAGGACCAAAGTAACATGTAAAACATGCAGGTAATGTCGCGTTAGTGGAACCATAAAATTTTGTGTGGCGTTGCCATCAGTGGGAAAGTGGAGTTTTTTGTTGTCGAGCCGCCGGCCAGCCGGTGCGTCCACACACAACGGGGAGCTGGCCGCCGGCGCGTCCACACACAACGGGGAGGGAGCTCAGGTGTCCGGCCCCACACGGGACACCAAGATTTGGGCATATTCATGTGCATCCGTGATCCGTCCTAGCGCCAAAGACCATGGAGAGCCGCGCAACAGCCGATCGCGATCACATAACAGAAAACTTATAATTATACAGATTGTTTCCACCTCTTTAATCTTTGGTCCTCCGCGCCTTTCCTGAATGATTGTTGTTTAATTGGTCGTTTCTTTTTCTTCATGTTTTGTTCATCACGATATCTTTGCTTTCAAGGATTCAGTTCCACTGCCCACGAAGCCTCGAGATCCTGTCAGTGAGGTACAGGCCAATGAGGTGCAGTTAGGAAGGAAAATTGTAACGAGGGGCGCATAGAAAGATACGTATTCATATGTGTTGTATCATGTGCATAATCTATTTGATCAGAACGCGTGCCGGACGGAAAAAATATAATCATCGACTCATGGTGTGTTAAGCTGCAAAGTATATTTGAAGAATTTTGGGAATACCACAATTTCTAGAAATAAGTCAATAACACCGTTTAAAATAGTTTGGGTTGATTGGCTCTGGTTGAAAATGTAGTTTTGTAAACTGTAGTATTTGCTACTGCCACTATTTTTGCATTTTATAAAAAAGAGGTGGGTCCATACCTCTTTTCTACAAAACTGAGGAACACAACAAAATCATGTTATTTAGTGCCAGGAGAAATGGAAAATTTATTATTACAAATACTGAGTTTTCTAAAACATACTCCTCCTTCAAAGATGCATAGTTTCCTGTTGAAAGAAACGTGTGGCGGTTCTAGCAAACACGAGAGAGACCATCCGAAAGTGCACGTTTCATGGGAAATTTTTCCTACCGGTAACCAAAACCTTGCTTGTGACAAAACCTCGTCGACGAAATCACGACACACCTTCCCTATGTACGTATATTTGGCGGCCAATCACTACCAGATGCAACTTGCTTGCCGCGATGAGCCTTCCAACTAGAGCCGCAGAGCCCTGATTCGGGAGATCCATGTAGCAGATGATCCAGTCTCGTCAGCGTCAAGGCCTACCGGTCCCCAGACAAAAACAACAATCTGACAGGACATGTTCGTTACATCGGATAGATTAGATGGCATTTTCGTGATCCAGTGACAGGACACAGAACGCCCGACGTTGCATGGCTAACACACGCGCACGATATCGTACCCCGGAGGTTAATTACGCGTCTGGACGCCATCCCCATGCACAGGGTCTCACCTGCTGACGGCGAAAGGTACACCTTTCTCCTCTTCGTCACCTCACCTGGTCCGAAAATCAGCTCAAAATACATCTCACGCCTCTCTTGTCAGAAGAAACTGGGCTACGCCGAGAAGGCCGCGCGCTGCACCGGCCATGTGGGACGGCTTGTACGTACGCTCTCGGTGGGGCTTGGCTGTGGTCTTGTTCCTGCTCAGGCTGTAGGTGGGTTAAACGGAATTTCCGTTTTCGCCCATTTAATCTGTACAGGTTACGCGGCAACCACAATGCCCACTTAACTCTACTAAATTTCTGCAGCCCAAGTTTGCTAGGTAGCAATACTAACTGCTGTGCCACTGCTATGAACCAACCAGTGCCCACTTCAGCCTGCCTCCTAGCTTCCATCAAGCTGCTATGCAAGCTAGCTTTGTCCAGGTTCCACCATCATTCAAGCAATAATTCAAACGTTCCAAATATTACAGAACATCAGTACTATGAGAACAAGTGACCAGATGATCCAGACAATCATTCAAACAAGTGACATTCAGATTTCAGGGCACGCCAGGACAGTACAAAAGTAAATATTACAGGAACCAATCTCCAGAAATTTTGAGCAACAACAACACATCAGGGCAGTGTTTTTCTCAGGTAGCTGCTTGTACTGCACATACATTTCTTGTCTAGCAGAGGGCATGACTCAAAACTGAAACTATCAACCCGATCATCTGTCATCCTGCAGGACATGCAAAGCTACCTTTAAATCTATTCCCCAATCAAAATATTCTCTATCTCACCCATATAACCGACCATATACATAGCAGAGATCATGGTATTCAATAGCCCTTTACCTAGTTGCTTCAGATGTCAAAACTCCCCAATCTTAATTGCTTGGTCACTCAACTCCTGCCACTACTGATCCTCTCTAGGATGGAATGGTCGCCCAGCTTCCCATGCGCCCCCTTGCCCGTGGATGCTTAGTCTCCTAGGTCACCGCCTTGGCATACGAGCTCAAGTTTCAGTGGAGAACTGCTACAAGAAAGAAGAGGAATAGGCCTGGAGCTGCTACAGTGGAGAAGGATTTGGTGATCCTGCGGGACATGCAAAGCTACCACTAAATAACATACCAAGTAAAATAACTGATCAGTACTACTATATGTTTCTGACGTGCTGGGCACAAAATTTAAGACAACACAAAGTAATCACAAAGGGAAGGAACGCATAAGTCATAATCAATTTGGTGCCCAACATGTATTTTCAGTTAATCAATTGTCTTTTTCGCCAAAATATAAACATGACTATTCCTAGTGACAACAATAGAATTAACATCAGGTACTGTATTTCGTACTATCAATCTACTGCCCTGCACCTGGTAAATGAGGTCTTGGAACTGTTACTCGCGACACTACTACTTATGCTTTTTCAACAAAACAAGGGTGATATTATTTTTCTAGACCACTTACTTTGATAAGGAGATGATTTGATATCATCCCGGCTGCCCCCGAAATGTTCACTAGTTTCTTCCAGGACTTGGTCTTCTCATCCTGCGTTCCATTTGACAAGAGGAGCACAGATTAATACAAGAAACTCTGCATCAGTTAAGGGCATATAACTAACCATATACATCGAGTCAGCGAGTGTTTATTTTTCTTTGAAAACAGATTACTTTGAACGAACACAACCCGACATTGTCTGTAACACTCCAGATATCAACCCTATCTGCCAATGCTACACATACATTCCAAGAAAGGGACAAAACTATAAATTTTAGAAGAGTCTCCTTTGTTTATAGGGACATCCATGACAACAAAATAAGCTTACACCTAAAAAATTATCGATACAACGGCTACCAGGTTCATCAAGACCAAGATAAATTTCAAATCTAAGATGTCTTATAAAGACCAACTCGATAGCAACATAATATAAGCCAAACCCCATAATAACGAATAAGTGAAGAAGAGCAATCTTGAGCGTGGTTAAACTAATCTACGTAGAGAAAGTTGTAATGTGTGATAGTGTATTGAAACATGTAGAGGTGCTACTCCCGGTCCCATGCAAGGTATGCTCACTGTTACCTACAAACATAGAAGAAACAAGGGTGAGCACAAAGTACTTGGCAAGAAAATGAAGACATAATACGCATTGCATAAAAACAACACGAACGAATTATCCTTTAACACTTGTATTATCTCACATGTTTACTTTAACCATTCCAGAACACAAACCCTTTTGTCACAGGTTCAAAATACCCATCAAAGTCATCCAAATAAAGTTTGCATCGCAATCCAACATATCTAGTTTCATCCGTGTATCAACAACTTGACCGTTGTTTACCTTCCGCCTAATCTGACCCTTATCCAAAATTCATGCTGAAATAGTTTCTATACATCCCACAAAGAATTTACTAAATAATGAAATCCTTATTTCTCCCTTAAATCATCACATTATGCATAAATCCAAATATAATCATGCCCACACAGTCATCGTCCTACCACCATTGTAACACAAATATATACAATCAAAGTATCCGATAGGATATCAAACACTTGTCGCTACAATGGACTAGCCTACCAGATCTATCTGAATTAAATTTTAACTACATATTCTCAATCGATTATTTATAAAACCCAAGAAACAAGGTTACCCAAATATATACCTGATACTTTCCCATGGGACTAAATCATAACACGAAACCTATAAATTAACAAAACCACTAAATCCACCAACAACGATGCAACATTTTTTGAATCCATCAAACTTATACACAAGACTTCCAACTTCTCATACTCAAGTCCATAATACCTCATATACTACGCAAGTATCCTCCAAGACAACTAGTAACAAATCCAAAATATGACATAAAGCTTTCATCAATTACCAATCATTCCATAGGATCATTTTCCATTATTAACAATTCAATAGTTGAACTAACTTGACCACAATTTTATCCACAACTTATCATACTATCTCTCTAACATCATCAAGCTCACTCTAACATCATCCGGCTAAATCAACTTTAGCTCACGAACATGAGAAGATTGATCACGATTTGTTATCATCTATACTATAGCTCACCATATTTTATCATCAATTCCAATACATTATCTATATTCATAGCCAACAATCATCATTACGTACTAAACCCATCAATCCGACTACTTCTATCCACCACTCTATGCTTGGCAGCGGTTGCCTCTTCTAAGGGTAGAACATCATGACATTTTATGGTACAAGCTTCGTCGGCTCTCCAATAATTAAGAGCAAAGGCGCACATGGATTCACCACTCCAACAACAATAACAACAACAAAGCCTTTCATTTCCAAGCAAGTCGAGGTAGGATAGAGTTGAAACCCATAAGATCTCGAAACTAACACATGGTTCTGGCACATGGATAGCTAGCTTCCACGCACCCATATACATGGCTAGTTTTTGGTGATATTCCAATCCTTCAGATCTCTCTTAACAGACTCCTCCCATGTCAAGTTCTATCTACCACGACCTCTCATAACATTCTCAGCACGCTTATCCGTCTGCTACGCACTGGCCCTTCCGGAGGCCTGCGTTGTCTATGCCCAAACAATTTTAGACGATGTCGGTGCTACCCAGCTCTCTCACGTGCATCATCATTCCGGACACGGTCCTTTCTTGTGTGGCCACATATCCATCTCAACATGCGCATCTCTGCTACACCTAACTGTTGGATATGTTGCCTCTTGGTTGGCCAACATTCTGCGCCATACAACATCGCAGGTCGAATCGCCGTCCTATATAACCTGCCTTTAAGATTTTGTGGCACTCCTATCACAGAGGACGCCAGAAGCTTGGCGCTCCTATCATAGACGCCAGAAGCTTGGCGCTCCTATCATAGACGCCAGAAGCTTGGCGCCACTTCATCCAACCAAGTTTGATTCGATGACTCACATCTTCATCGATATCACTATCCTTCTGGAGCATACACCCCAAATATTGGAAGTGGAAGGTGTCTTTCTCAGGTACCACCTGTTCATCAAGGCTAACCTCTTCCTCGTGCCTAGTAGTACTGAAACTGCACCTCATGTACTCAGTTTTAGTTTTACTAAGCCTAAAACCTTTCGATTCAAGAGTCAGCTTCCACAACACTAACTCTCTATTAACCCCTGCCCGGCTATCGGCGACTAGCATCACATCATCCTCAAAGAGCATACACCATGGGATGTCTCCTTGTATATCCCTTGTGACCTCATCCATCACCAAACTAGAAAGATAAGGGCTCAAAGCTTACCCCGGCGCAGTCCTATTTTAATTGGAAAGTCATCGGTGTCGCCATCACTTGTTCGAACACTTGTCACAACATTATCATACATATCCTTAATGAGGGTTGTTGGGATTTTGTGTTTCTCCAAGGCCCACCACATGACATTCCGTTGTATCTTATCATATGCCTTCTCCAAGTCAATGAACAACATATGAAGGTCCTTCTTTTGCTCCATGTATCTCTCCATAAGTTGTCGTACCTAGAAGATGGCTTCCATGGTAGACCTCCCAGACATGAAACCAAATTGATTTTTGATCACGCTTGTCAATCTTCTTAAGCGGTGCTCAATGCCTCGTCACCGCAGATATGAAGGATTTTTACAACACAACTTAAGTATGCTAAATGCACACTCCGAATGATCGGCTCCACACGAAACAGAGAAAAAAAAGGATTCAAGAAACAGATGTCATCACCATAAAGAAATCATGATCTATTCCAAATCCAAGAAAATCAAATAAGCATTCCAACGAATAAGGTAATAAGACCTATCAAGATTATAACACAGACAAGCATGCGAAACTATTTATCAATGCAAGAAAAAAAGGCTTCAAGAAACCGATGTCATCACGATAAAAAAAATCGGGATGTATTCCAAATCCAAGAAAACCAAATAAGCACACCAACGAATAAGGTAATAAAACCCAACAAAAAATTTAATCCTTGTCTTCTATAACAAATATATAACTCAAGCAAGCACGAGAAGCTATTCCACAATGCACTTCAACATGAGATGACCATTATCGGTATTCAAAAGAGCGTCAATAATGACAGGAACAAGAGTTTAAATCCATGTATTTCCTCACATGTTTACTTTAACCATTCCAGAACACAAACCCTTATGTCACAGGGTCAAAACACCCATCAAAGTCGTCCAAATGAAGTTTGCATCGCAATCCGTGTATCAAAGACTTAACCATTGTTTACCTTCCGCATAATCTGACCTTTATCCAAAATTCATGATGAAGTTGTTTCCATACATTCCACAAAGAATTTCTAAATCACGAAATCCAATATCATTAGCTCGAGTAACTCATCACATTATGCATAAATTCCAAATATAATCGTGCCCACTCAGATTCACGTACCGATCATCCTCCTACCACCATAGTAACCAAATATATACAATCAAAGTATCTGATTGGATATCAAACACTTGTCGCTACAATGGACTAGCCTAACTGAATTAATTTTTAAATACATATTTTCAATCAATTATTTATAAAACCCAAGAAATAAGGTTACGCTAATATATACTCGATAATTTCCATGGGACTAAATCATCACATGAAACCTATAAATCTAAAAAGCCACTAAATCCACCAACAACAATGCAACTATTTTTTTAATCCATCAAACTTATACATAAGACTTCAAACTTCTCTTATCCTTCCACAATATCTCATATACTACGCAAGTATCCTCCAACAGTACTAATATCTATCTATTGTGCAATCCAAAATAAATAGATAATCAACCTTACCTAACCTATCAATAAAAGTCAACAAAATATCCTGCTTGTGCCGATTTGAAATGACAAAACCAAAATATGACATAAAGCTTCATCAATTACAAAATTATTTCATAGGATCATTTTCCACTATTAACAATCCAATAGTTGAACTAACTTGACCACAATTTATCCACAGCTCATCATAATCGGGCTAACTCAACTTTAGCTCACGAACATCTAGAGATTGGTCATCGTTTGTTATCATGTATAGCTCTCCATATTTTATCATCAATTCCAATATTTTATCTATCTTCATATCCTACAATCATCATTACTTACTAAACCCATCAATCCGACTACTTCTATCCAACCACTTATAAGCTCTAGAATATCATGATGGTAAATTTCCTGTCACACCATTGCCTACATCAACACTTGAGAGAATCTCCAACCAAACGAAACCACTTATAATACATCGGGATATATTCCAAATTCAAGAAAATCAAATAAGCACTCCAACAAAAAAGATAATAAGACCCGACCTAAATTTTAATCCTTGTCTTCTGTATCAAATATATAACTCAAACAAACACGCGAAGCTATTCAACAATGCAAGAAAATCAAAAAGGCTTTAACAAACCAGTGCCATCACGATAAAGAAATCAAAATCTATTCCAAATCCAAGAAAATCGAACAAGCACACGAATGAATAAGATATTAAGACCCAACCCAAATTTCAATCCTTATCTTCCGTATCAATATATAACTCGAACAAACACGCAAAGCTATTCAACAATGCAAAAGGATTCAAGAAACCGATGTCATCATGATAAAGAAACGGGTCTATTCCAAATTCAAGAAAATCAAATAAGCACTCCAACGAATAAAGTATTAAGACCCGAGCCATCAATGGCATCCAAATGAAGTTTGAATCGCAATCCATGTATCAAGAACTTAACCATTGTATACCTTCCACATAATCCGACCCTTATCTCAAATTCGCATTGAAGTAGTTTCTACACATCCCACAAAGAATTTTCTAAATCACGAAATCCAATTATCATTCACTCCATTCAATAATCACATTACGAATATAATCCAAATAATCATGCCCACTCATATTCAGGTCTCGATCATCCTCCCACCACCACTGTAACCAAATATATACATTCAATCAAAGTATCCAATAGGATATCAAACACTTGTCGCTACAATGGACTAGCCTAACAGATCTATCTCAATTAACTTTTAGCTACACATCCTCAGTTAATTCTTTATAAAACCCACGAAACAAGGTTACCCAAATACATACTAGATACTTTCCATGGGACTAAATCATCACATGAAACTTATTAAATCCACCAACAACGATGCAATTTTTTAATCCATCAAACTTATACACAAGACTTCCAACATCTCTTATCCAAATCCACAATACCTCATATATTAAACAAGTATCCTCTAAGATAACTACTTTCTATATATTGTGCAATCCAAAATAAATTGATGATCCACCTTACCTAACATATCAAAGTCAACAAAATATCCTGCTTGTGTCGATTTGAATTAAAAATGCAAAATATATCATAAAGCTTCATCAATTACCAAATGATTTCATAGGATCATTTTCTACTATCAAAAATCCAATCCTTGAACTAACCTGACCACAAATTTATCCACAGCTCATCATACTATCACTCTAGCATCATCATCGAGCTAACTCAACTTTAGCTCACGAACATGAGAAGATTGATCACCATTTGTTATCATCTATACTATAGCTCTCCATATTTTAAATTCAATTTAAATATTTTATCTATCTTCGTATCCAACAATCATCATTACGTACTAAACCCATCAAGCCGACTTCTATCCAACGACTTATAAGCTCCAGAATATCATGATGGTAAATTTTCTATCACACCACTGCCTATATAAACACTTACGAGAATATCAAACCAAACCACAGATAAGAAATCGGGGTCCATTCCAAATCCAAGAAAATCAAATAAGCACTGCAACAAAAAAGATAAACAAACACACGAAGCTATTCAATAATTTCAACAAACAAAAATTAAGGCTTCAAGAAACCGATGTCATCACAATAAAGAAATCAAGATATATTCCAAATTCAGGAAAAGCAAATAAGCTCTCCAACGAATAAGTTAATAAGACCCAGCTCAAATTTTAATCCTTGTCTTCTGTATCAAATATATAACTAAAACAAACACCCGAAGCTATTCAACAATGCTAGAAAATAAAAAGGCTTCAGGACACCGATGTCATCACGACAAAGAAATTGGAATATATTCCAAATCCAAGAAAATCAAATAAGCACTCCAACCAATGAGGTAATAAGACCCAACCCAAATTTCGATCCCTATCTTCCGTATCCAATATATAACTCAAACAAACACGCGAAGCTATTCAGGAATGCAAGAAAATCAAAAAAAGGCTTTAAGAAACCTATCTCATAACGATAAAGAAATCAGGATCTATTTCAAATCCAAGAAAATCGAACAAGCACACGAATGAATAAGACCCAACCCAAATTTTAATCCTTATCTTCCGTATCAATACATAACTCAAACAAACACGCAAAGCTATTTAACAATGCAAAAGGATTCAAGAAACCGATGTCATCACGATAAAGAAACATGATATATTCCAAATTCAAGAAAATCAAATAAGCACTCCAACGAATAAGGTATTAAGACCCAACCCATAAATGAAGTTTGCATCGCAATCTATGTATCAAGAACTTAACCATTGTTTACCTTCCGCATAATCTGACCCTTATCTAAAATTCACATTGAAGTAATTTTCTAAATCACGAAATCCAATTATCATTCGCTCCATTAAATAATCACATTATGAATATAATCGAAATATAATCATGCCCACTCATATTCAGGTATCGCTCATCCTCCTACCACCATTGTAACCAAATATATACATTCAATCAAAGTATTAAATAGGATATCAAACACTTGTCGCTACAATGGACTAGCCTAACAGATCTATCTCAATTAACTTTTAGCTACATATCCTCAATCAATTCTTTATACAACCCACAAAATAAGGTTACCCAAATATGTACTTGATACTTTCCATGGTACTAAATCATCACATGAAACCTATAAATCCACCAACAACGATGCAATTTTTTAATCCATCAAACTTATACACAAGACTTCCAACTTCTCTTATCCAAGTCCACAATACCTCATATATTAATCAAGTATCCTCTAAGATAACTAATATCAATCTATTGTGCAATCCAAAATAAATAGACGATCCACCTTACCTAACATATCAAAGTCAACAAAACATTATGCTTGTGCCGATTTGAATGACAAATCCAAAATATGCCATAAAGCTTCATCAATTACCAAATGATTTCATAGGATCATTTTCTAGTATAAAAACTCCAATCCTTGAACTAACTTGACCACCATTTTATCCACACCACATTATACTATCACTCCAACATCATCATCAGGCTAACTCAACTTTAGCTCATGACCATGAGAAGATTGATCACCATTTGTTATCATCTATACGCTCTCCATAGTTTATCATCAATTCAATATTTTACCTATCTTCATATCCAACAATCATCATTACGTACTAAACCCATCAATCCGACTACTTCTATCCAACCACTTATAAGCTCTAGAATATCATGATTGTAAATTTCCTATCACACCACTGCATTAACACTTAAGAAAGCCAAACCACTTATAAGAAATCGTAATCTATTCCAAATCCAAGAAAACCAAATAAGCACTCCAACGAATAAGGTAATTAGACCCAACCCAAATTGTAATCATATTCTTCTGTATCAAATATATAACTCAAACAAGTACCAAAAGCTATTCAACAACGCAAGAAAAAAATAAAGGCTTCAAGAAACCGATTTCGTCACGATAAAGAAATTGGAATCTATTCCAAATCCAAGAAAATCAAATAAGCACTCCAACGGATAAGGTAATAAGACCCAACCCAAATTTTAATCCTTGTCTCCCGTATCAAATATATAAATCAAACAATGAAAAAAAAGGTTTCACGAAACCGATGTCAACACGATATAGAAATCGTGATCTATTCCAAATCCAAGAAAATCAAATATGCAGTCCAACGAAAAGGTAATAAGACCCATCCCAAATTTTAATCCTTGTCTTCCGTATCAAATATATAACTCAAACAATCACGCGAAGCTATTCAACAATGCAAGAAAATAAATAAAAAATGGCTTCAAGAAACGATGTCATCACGATAAAGAAATCAGGATCTATTCCAAAATTATCTACAATTCTCGTGTTATGACTATAGATTAATTCTAAGGGTATCTTGTTCAAAAACAGATAAGAATAATACTGCGTCAGTTAAAACTGCAGGCCTGAGGGACTGTTCGGACTAGAACACCCACACCGTTGATCGTAATTGCCCGAGTAATATACCGTTAGAAATATATTATCATATCCTACAATTTTTGTTTTGGTTCCAATTCGAAATTCATTGTGGATAAATACCAGAACTGGTTCTTAATCTATCTAGCAATAAGACGAGACCAGATTCTTTCAGGTAACTAATTGGTGCAGCTACAGGAGCAGTTCACTAAAAAAAATTCTAAAGCCTACTAAACAAGGGCATTACTGGACTTAACTAGATTCATATGTTCATCTACAGGAAACCGTAGCAACCGAACAACACTCTTTAAATCTGACTTTCAGCCGAATAAAATAACTTGCCTTTGCAAAATATGAGTACTACTTGAAATACAAACACTAATTACGGAAGGAGCAGCCATAGAATCGACTCAAACTAATCAAATGTGGCAACAAGAGTGACAAGTGACAGCAGCAGCGTACCAGGCATGCTCAGATGCCAGTCCCCATTCCATGGAAAACGGCTTGGCGAAGGTGTGTCGATGGGACGGCGTCTCACGGCCTAGAGCAGCTTCGGCGCCTGCGGAGGCAACAAACAAATCTCTCGTTGGATTGGTATTGGCTAGGGCAAAAAAATGATGGTCTCCAACCTGATGCACTTTATGCGGGCAGCGAAACTAGGCAGCACGAGTCCCCCATGGGTAAGAGTATTCCAGCCAGCCCGTTATTTTCTTATATTCTATCATTTTTTATTTAAGGTTACCTAGTAGATCATCCTGCCCAGCGCTAGATGAGCACTAAACCAATAAACAGAAAGCAGCCCAACTTTAAATTCACTTTCAACTGCCATCAAACAGTTCGAAGGATCCTCTACATTTCTAATTCTTTCTCCTAACGATCTATCATATATCCACTTACACTATAAACTATTTTATTTCACTAACACTTCATTATGTAAATAATCAATATAGCATCCACTTTGTATTATTTTGGGATATTACGTTATCAGATCATCTGCTCTGCTAATGGTTCTAATAATATAGGGTACATGTCAACATTTCATCTTTAACCAGAAAATGGTCAATAAACAAAAGATTGTTAACCCTTTTGTCAACAGAAAGATTCAAAAGTTGTAGCAAGTGACCCTAGTAACAATTAGCTATCTATAAAGATTCAACTCTTTTGTTCAGAACATAGCATGCAGTGCTATCTATAAACATAGGAATCGAGATTCTAGTATGTCCCAAAGGTTATTATAGGATAAAAATAGCAAATGCAAGCACCACTCGAAAGGGCTGGAATAGCAGATCTTGAATCAAAGTGTAGCACTGCATGCTATGTTCTGAACAAAAGAGTTGAATCAAAGTGTAGCTACCTGTGCTTAAGCCACATATGATAAGTCATTTAGAGATGGTTGAAAAATACACTTACCAACGGGTCTAACTCAATCTTCAAAACACATTAATGCTTCAACGTTTCAGGTGCTAGACTACTTCTTTGATCGGTAATCACTCTCCCGCACGTGCTAAGCACTGAATCAGAGGCAACACTTGAAGCGGGGACAGCCAACATCATGGGCAATGGTTGCCATGTATTGGGATACCTTGCAAAGTTCACAGCCCACCACTTTAGGATGTCAAATCTAGTGTAAGATTTGTGATTGCATCCTGCAAACAAGGAATTTCAGACGAAGTAAGATATGCTAGCAACTGTGCATCTGGCTACTTAGTTAATTACTGCCTCTTTGTACTCTGTGACAGAAGATAACATGGACTGCAATAAACCAGGTGCTGAAAAGCAGACTGTAAAATACACTCATAAACAAATGACAACTACTTCAAAATATATTTTTCTTTAAAACCTGACAACTAAGTAACTCACAAACAATAAGAGGAAGCTGCCATGCTCACAAACTTTGGAAACCTACTTAGTTTCTGGATACATTCAGTGTAACACCCCGAAAATTTAGACCAAATTTTAAATTATTTTGGACACCGGAAAACTTTTTCTGGTTTTAATAAATGGTTCTTCAAATCTTTGAAGACGATTTGAGTTAGGGATTTTTCCTCTCTCATGTTTGTCCGGGTGACCCGCGAACCACTACGCCCCTCGGGACAATTCCTTCTTTTGGATTTCGTCCGATAAATCCTAACCTCAAACGGTCGGTCGTTTTTAAACCCTTCGGTGCACTACCAAAGAAAATCCTATTTCCGTAGTTGGAAAAATTCTACCAAAATATCAGAGGATTCCCCTACCCTTATCTAGATGACCCACACAAAAATATTTCATACTCCAATCCAATATTTCCAGTTTCGGAGTTAACTGTTGAATGTCGGCTCCGATCCCAAATTTATTCAGTCTACCTAGGAACCTCTGAAAATTCTCGTAATTTAGGGAGATGCATATTTTTGTATTTCCTACACTTCTTCTGTTGAACCCAAGCCCATTCGAGCAATTTTTGACCTACTTCCTTTGTAAGCCGAAAATCGATGCCGATACGCGGCTTAGCGGACACATTCCCAAAACCCTTTTCCTACTACACCAAATAAGTTCAAACTCCATAGACACCCTCCCTATACCCAACATACCCTGTGGTAATTGTTTGGGATTTTTCTGAGTTGAGCAAGGCCTCTATCTTTTTATCGAACACCTAGTGTGCGTTTGAGTTTCCAAAAACTTTGTGTTACCAAGTGTGGAGTTTTTGCGTGTAACCTGTGTAGTAGCGTAGGCCTTGTCCTTAGCAACCCGTAGATACCTCCCTTTGTCCATTTGGTGCCCCGAGTCACCGGGAACGCGACGATGCCGCTCGCGTCGCGCTCTGGACGTTCTGGACGCGCGCTTTGGCAGGACCTAACCTTGCTTAGAGCCATTCGGTGCCTAAACCTTGCTTAGCAACGTGGTCGGTGCCTAACCTTCTGCTCCAGTGCACCTCGTGGCCGCACTGCTCGTCCCGCAGCCGTCCCTGGAAGCAGTGAGCGCCGAAAGCTAGGTTGACCGTGTCTTCCTCTCCCCGGCTATATAAGCAGACCCTGAGACCTCCCTGGAAGCACAACTCGCTCACCTCACTTCCCTCTCTCCCCTCGTTGCTAGCTATCCACTCCCCCACCCTCTGTCCGCCCTAGAATCAGCAGGGGAGAAAGGGAGCCGAGAGCAGCCGCCATGGACGAGGCACGGCCGAGCTCGCGGGCGTCGCAACAGTGGCCTCCCTCTCTAGCCCTGAGCTCTCCCTGGGTGCGGTAGGCCGCGGCCAGCTCGTCCCCGCCATCAGCCGGCGTCCCAGCTGTCCTGGAGGCCGGCATTGGCAGCCACCCGAGCCACCCGAGCTCTCCGTACAAGCAACGTGCAAGCAACGTATGAACAGTGTACTGATCAGCGCATTTACAGATTTACGTTTTTCTCAAGCTAAAGCGCATTTCCGTGTTTTACGCTTTCCAGTTCGGGAAGCGTATTTCTCTGGAAGACGCAACCAGCCCAGCCTTTGGCGGTGGATAGCTATCCACCGCGCGCTCGCGTCGGATAGCTAACTATCGCACGTCCGTATCTTTTGAACCGTGACTCCGATTCAGGTGATCCAAGTTTCTAAATTCTTGTTTCGATGAGCTCTATCCAGTGGAGCTGTCTTTTCCATTTCAGAAATTAGTTAATTTCGTGGCCTTTATTTCATGTATTGTATGTCCCTCCGTATTTAGGCGTTCTTCGGGATCCCAACCCACGACGAGTACGAGACTTCCCCGAACCATCTGGAGCCCGTGTTTGCAGGCAAGCTAACCACTTGCTATGACCAGTCCTGCAATGTTGTTTGCCTATTTGATTACATATTGTCATGCCATGTATATGCAGATGTTTTCTTGTTATTCATGAACTGTGCGTCATGAGAAATCATGACTTTGACATTTAATTTCCGTAGAGTTGGGGTGTGTGTCTGGGGGTACCACTCACCATTCCCGAGGCGATGGACTGGGGAAACCGCCACAGTCGAAAGAATGGAGGAACGATGCCCCTATTTTTTTTGTAGTCAAACGAGAAGGCGCTGGTCGGAGGTAGCTCCGCCACAGTCATCCGGTTGACGTTTCTTTTTCCGGTCAAACGAGAAGGCGCTGGTCGGAGGTAGCTCCGCCACAGTAATCCGGTTGACGTTTCTTTTTCTAGTCAAACGAGAAGGCGCTGGTCGGAGGTAGCTCCGCCACAGTCATCCGATTGACGCTTTTGGACACTGATACGTGGAGGCGCCATAGTCGCCCGGTCAATACGATATATTTGTTGCTTGAATTCTTGTATTGATCTGTGATGACGCCTTAGTCACCGGTCAATACAAACTAATATTTCTTGAAATATTGTGATGCTAATGTCTTGTCGTTTGATGGTATGTTATTATGATACTGTGGTTATTGTGTTGGACTGAACATCTGTTGTTTGGACTTGTTATGATGAAACTTGATTAGATGAAACACCCCTCCAAACACCGATAGGGTTAGATAGTGCCACTAATCTGAACATCGAAAGCACTACCACTGTCGCTCATATGGGCGGGGCTTGGCCTACGTAACCTATTGAGCCTCCATTGATGCTACCATTTTGGCAAGTCTAGTCGGTTACCTTTGTGGTCGGGGCTAGTCTTGTGAAGGTTCCGGAGCTAGGCGTCGCTCATGAGTTGGGGACGTGCCGGATTCACTTCGTCATAAGACATAGAGTTATGTCGGTAGCTATACAGGGAGTGTCTTGATAGCGTGAACGGTCAGGTGAGTGTATCTTGCTGAGTTCGTCTTAGGGATGATGTCCTGAAGTACCGGCTCAGTGTGGTGCACTTAGATGGGTGGTAACTGCAGCCTCTCGAGAGTGTCAAATCTGGATGTCTAGCTTCGTTCCTGGGATATGGAACAACAGTTCAGTATCGGTCACACTGTGTGTCTTTGTCGTGTCCGGAGGTTAAACATAAGTTCGGTTTGAAAGAAAGATGAACAACCTGATTTCACTAAATAAACAATAAGATGATGCAGGGAATGTTACTTGGGCTGTGGATGGTTACCGTGTTTAGGGATGACGGTGTGATCGTTGGGAGCCTAGAGTTAGGCCTGAGCTAACATCAACCGTGCATGCCCAACGTGGAAAGATGAGGCCAGTGGGCCTAGCAGTGTTGACGGATGGAATAAAGCCACTAGGCCTAGCAGTGTGACAGATATTGTTATGTTACTCGGTACCAAATGGTACACCGTTTACTCGTCACAGGTAAGCCCTTTGTATGATTGCTGGTATACGATCCAACCCACCTGGCTTGGACTTTGTACCCGCGATACCCCTGTTGAGTGATTATGCCATGAATCGTTTGCTATGCCATGTTACTTCATGCCATGATGCTGATTATACTTGAGTAGACTGTTGCCATGTGGTAGGATGTTGTTTCTTTAGATAACTTGTTGCATGATTACCTGACTGTTCATGTCTTGTGGTTATTTTACCTGCGAGTACGTCATTGTACTCAGACTGGCTTTTCATGTGGCCAGACTTAGCCAGAAGATGGAGCAAGAGCGTGCTAGGATCAGTAGCCTGTGGAGTGGAGCCGCTCCAAGCCGTTGCCTCATCTATGTCTTCCGCTGCTAGTTAAAACTCTGAGTTGGGCCAGGTTGGCTTGATATTATGTCATGCCACGATGGTCTTGTAAACCTTTTGTAGCACTTTGTGCCTGATTGTGTAATGATTTACGCTATGTTGCATTGTCGTAACGTGCGGCCAGATATCTTGGGCTGGCGCACGGGGCGACCGCCTCTCTGGAAATATGTGCCAGAGCGGGGTGCCACAGAGCATGGTATCAGAGCACCAGGCTAGTTGTAGACTACCCAAGCATGGAAAGCCCAACCGTACTATTTGCCGACAACGAGCCCGATGGATTTGACCCATCTCCGCCTAACCGGCATGGCTACTGTTGGTCAATAGTATGGTGTAGTAGGACTTGTCCCAATCCCCTGAGTGAGGCTCGCCGGTTACTTCCATGAGAAGGAATCGGCACTACCCAGTAGATATGAGACCCCAGTCCTAGTTGCCATATAACCCACCTCGCCTGCAACCCTTGGCACCCAACTCTATTGAAGTAGGATTCCGCTAAGGTATCCCACATGCTTACCTTGCCCATAGCTCTGAAGCTTTTGCACTAGTTTAGATGGCAACATATGTTGGTGTTTCTGTTTTGAGGAAGCCATGGCCCGAACTCGGCAGTGACTTCATGTTAGTGGACGAATCTTCCAAGGAAACCCTGTGGCTCCAGCCCCCGAGGAAGATGGAGGTGTTGACACCACTCTCCGACTCAGCCTCACCCCGCCTGATGCAAGTGGCCGTCAAGCAGAGTAAATCCCCGGTTTAGCTTTGGCCCGAGTGGCGCTTGTAAGCTGGTAGGTGAGAGTCTGTGAGGTTGTTTGTAATCCCATGTGCTTGCTTGTGCTGCATGTTTGTTCTGTCTGCGGTTAAGTTGTGGTTAGTTTAGCCTGTGCAAAACTTGATGTTCTGATTCCCGTGTTAACCACTTGGTTGACATGTGACGGAATACCATGTCCTTTTATTCAGTTGAAAGTTTTGAAGAAATGACAGATCACATAAAAACAGAATTGGTATATGTGAACCCAGACACATATGCACGCCTTGTAAAATTAATGCAAACTTTGAATGATATTAGTTTCTAGTATGAGAATTATTTTGTGTGTGTTGCACAAGTTTAACTATTAAGTGGAAGTATTTAATGAGACACTGTAACCACGGTGTCCCGCTCACTTAATGTTGGCTCGTGCATAGGTTTGAAAAACTCATACATGTATCGACACAAGGTTCCTCACTGTCGTGGTGGGATCACGGCAGATGCCATGGGTATGGCTTAGTTGGGGCCGAACGGTCGTTGGGGGAATCCGGGGAGGGTTTATGCACTCAAGACGTGCACAAGCAAGAACATGCAAGAAACCACAAGAACATGAACAAGAAACCAAGAAAGCCAAGAACACAAAAGACACCACGATGTACCCAGGTTCGGGGCCTTCGTGAGGAAGTAAAACCCCTACTCCTGCCTTGCCTCTCTCAATATATCAGTGTGGTTCTCAGGTACAAGGTGCTCCTCGAGCTGTATGTTGCTACCAAAGTGAGAGCTCGAGGTAGAAGGTGAAACTACGAAGGGGGAAATGAGCTAGGGTTTGTGCCTCTCTCCTCCTGGAGGTAGAGATGCCGCATATATACACAGGCCGAAGTACATTTTTACCCCTGCCTACAACTGACAATGGCATGGCCAAAAGGTAGAAGACAAGCCTCTGCCTCCTGCCAGCCCAACGGCCGGACTGTCAGGCCAGCCAGGCCTAGCTTTCCTCTTCGGTCATACTTCAGTAGCCTGCCGAGGTCTAGCCTGTAGACCTTTCCCGAAATAGCCGAGTCAGCTCCTAGGCCCCCGAGCTTCCGGGAAACCCGTGGACGGACCTCGCCGTCCTCTGAAGCCTCGGGCTACGAGCTCTGCGGCACCCGTGACCTCTCTGACATGCCTCGATCCTTGCTGCCAACCTCGGATAACACTCCTGATCATATACCTCGGTAGAGAATATCTTATTCCTGTGGTAGCTAGCTGACTGCCCCGAGGTTGATACCTCGGAGGATATACCTCGGAAAGTATACCTCGGACGTACACCTTACGTCGGATGACGCCTCCTGCGTCCTTGCTCAATCGTTCCCTCGGACAGCTTACTGCCTTAACCTTACATGTCTTTACCTCATCATTACCCTACCCGGGGGTAACCCCCCGACAGTAGTCCCCGAAGCTGATGTGGTCTCGCAGCCTCGGATGAAAGGCCGCATCAGGTTCAACCCGAAACCACATGCGCTACGATGTTTTGCAGGTCACCGAACCAATACCCGAGAAATCCATCGGTCTGTTCCTCGGGCCACGCTGCTTTTCCGAAGTATCCGCCGAGATCTCGGACGTCAACCCCTCGATTTCTGCATCCTTACTGACTTCGGTCAGAGAACACTGTTCACGTGTCCCATCCGTCACTTCCTGGTCCACGATAGTCAAAGCACTCGAGTGCTTTCCACCACGCGGCCCACGTCAGCGGAGGTTTCCCGCTTGCGCCGCTTCGCGCTCCAGTAACCGCGCCGCACGACGGTTTGCCTCCTGCAACCGATCCTGTGGCCTGCTCGCCCACCGCTATCTTCGTGCCACGTGGGCCATTGTGCACAAACGATCCCACTCGCCGCTCCGATAACCGCGCGGTAGTGCGCAGTTACCGCCCGCGGTTATAAATACGGGCCCAGGGCAGTGCTTCCCTCTTCTTCCTCATTCACTCGCCGTCTCGCCTCCATCGCACCAGTGCCGCCGCTTCCGGTTGAGAAGAAACGCGTTCCGCCGCCGCCGACGAGCAGCTCCTTCGTCGCCGCTGCGACCGCGTCACCGGCGCCGCCCTTCAGCACCTCGTTTTCACGGTATGTACTCCCTTTCTTGATACCCTAGGCATTGCCTAGGTTTCTTCCTCTTCGCGCTTTGGTTCTTCATATGTTCTTGAATAAAATTCTATTTACCTCCTCCGGTAGATCTTACTCGCATACTTTTTTGGGTAGAAATGAGTTTCATACCTCGGACAGACGTTCGCCTAGCATATATGTGCCTCTATGTACATTAGATAGCCGTCCAACTCCTCCTGAGTTAGCCAGATATAGCCTTAGATTCCAGATTTACTTTTTCCTTTGCTAAACTTCTGTGCATTCTCTGCAGATTGATTCTGCCGAGATGTCTCCTCCTGAGACTTCGGAACAAACCGAGGTTCCAGACCTCGAACTGGAGGTCGGAGAACGAGCCGGCTGGGAAGGTTCGGATGTAACTCCGGACGAAATCCAGTGGCTCAGGGCGACTCGGCGGATTCCCGCCGGGGTAGAATGTCGCCTGCCAGAGGGCGAACTCGAGCCTCAAGTCAAGGAAGGGGAACGGGTGGTCTTCGTCGCGCACTTCCAGCGCGGCTTCGGACTGCCCGTTAGTGATTTCTTCCGGAGCTTCCTCGACAAGTTCGGACTCCAGGTTCATCACCTCCCCGCCAACGCCATCACCACTCTCTCCTGCATCGTTTCCTTCTCTGAGGGATACCTCGGCCTCAAAGCCACGGTAGACCTCTTTTCTCGCTACTTCCAACTCAAGCGGCAAGTGATCCCGGATCCAAAGAACAAGGATCTGCCCAAGCAATTAACCGCCTGCGGAGCTGCCACCATAGCTCCTCGCCGAAACTCCATCTTCCCACGTATCACTACTCCGGACACCGTTCGCAAGTGGCTCCGGACGTGGTTTTACGTGAAGAACTCCGGCGAAGAGGACCTCCTCAACCTGCCGGCGTTTAACCTCAGCCCTCCTACAGAACAGCTCAACTGGGACTACACTCCCCCTCACAGCGGCGAACTCAAGTCCATCCATGGTACATTGCGAAATGGCAGGACCCGGAGGACCCCGGAAACGACGGGAAAGTCCTGACGGCTGATGACCTGGCCTGCACATTCGTGAAGCGCAGGGTCTCCCCTCTCCAGGCGAGGTCTCACAAGATCTGCCACATGAGCGGTCTTTATGACCCCACCCGCCATACGCACGTTGCACTGGACAACGCCGCGGTAGCTCGGCGAGTCCGAGCTATCACCAAGTCCAAGATCCCTGACGCTTGGACATGGGGAAGGGAACCCCACTACCGGACCAAGCCAGCGAAACAGGTACGCTATTCCGACGTTTTCTTCGTACTCCTTTACCACCGAGGTCTTGCTACCGACGTTCATCTTGACAATTTTCTTCCTAACTCCTTTTCATATGTCTGCCATACAGCTGTTCTCCCGCCAGACCGCCGAGGATGGAGTCCATCCTGCGGACCACTTCGGCAAGGATCTCCCTGTCGAGGACCCACCATCCAACGTGGACCCTGACGACGAGGATTATATGCCCATTGCCTCGGCCCGCATCACCACCGCGGGTAAGCCTCAAGCACAAGCTTCAGTTCAAGAGATTTCGGATGACGAGGAGGGGTTTCTCGTCATGGAACCAATAAACGCGGTACCTATCTCCTGCCTTCCTCACCTTCCGAACTTTACTCCAGCAACCAGCCGGAAACGCGCTGGTGCCGCAACTTCGGCCGCCGAACCATCCGCCACTGGAGCCTCCGGACCCACTGAGGCTCCGGTCAAGAGACGTCGGCTGAAGAAGTCCGGAAATCCTCCTCATGCCCGAGGGGGCAAGAGGTTTCCTACCTCGGATGGGTAATGCTTTGCTTCTATAGCCAACAATGTTTGTTGCTTAAACATATTCTCGGTATTAACACTTAACCATCTTCTTTCGTTGCAGTGACCCCATAGACGTGGATCAGGAGGTATCCTCCATGACTGCACCCGTTGGTGCCTCTGAAGCCACGACCACCCCGACGAACTCTCGCCCCGGATCTCCTCCACCGAGGTCTGGCCCGGCCTTGGGGAAATCTGCCCCCACCCGAGGTCAGACTTCTCCGCGTCCTCAAACGGATGCGGGGACCAATCGCGCCAGAACTCCGGCTACCGCCTTGCCGGAGCCTCGACTCTCCCCCCGCAGCCAGACTGCCCGCAACCAACAGCAGCAACAGCAGAAGCATCAGCAGAAGCAACAGCCCAAGCAGCAGCCCCAAAAACCAGTTCGCCAGACTACCTTGCCGTTGGAGAAGGGCAAGGAGAAAGAGAAAGAGACGGTGAAGTCTAAGGTCACCCCCAAACCAACATCTGGGTCTGGCACCCTGACTATCTCTTCTCCTTCAAGGATGCAACCGAGGTCTCCTCCCCCGGTGACACGCCGAATTCCTCCATTCGCCGCACCCGTTGATGAGACTGCCCCTCCGGCCGAAGAATATGCTCGGAGGGCATCTCTTATATTGGATAACCGGCCTGCTTCAAGCTCCGAGGCTGCTTTGGCCTTGGAGGCCTCGGTTAGGGGCATCGAGCAGGGCGGACCGTGGGGATTTCCTCCTCTGCGCACTGACAGTGACCAGAGCCTCGGCTCCTTGGAACACTACAATGCAGACTGGAATTCTGCAGACGAGGTCTCCTCGGCCTCCCTAGCTGCTCCGGTGGCTGAGCATCCTGCGGGAAACAGCGCCTGCGGCCGAAGCGTATATGATCTACAAACTGCTGCCCTGCGTGCTGCTCAAAACATCGACGTAAGTCCTATTCTCTTTACTTTCATGCAGTATCTCATCTAATATCCACCATTCCCAGTCCCCGAGATTCGAGGTAAACTATTGACGCTCCGCCGGAGTTAAAATTGTTTGGCTTGAATCTCAACTTTCCATTTTCATCCGACGTATCCAAACCATTTTATCTTACTTTAGCATGCACCTCGGGTACGAGTCCCCGAGACTCCTGTCGAGGCATACCCCGGCAACATTTTCCCAATGATTTGACTCCGAGTCCCCGAGACTCTTGTCGAGGTATAGCCTTTCTAACCGAGCTATGTTTTTCTTCCTTGCAGAATACTATGAACGTCCGCACGGATATCTTTCATACCCTCTTGTTTGACCACAAGAAACTCCACGACGAGCACAAGGCCGTCCTTGCAGAAAAGAACTCTTTGGACGAGAAGCTACAACAAGAGAAAGCCGAAGTAGCTCGTCTGGTAAAGGAGCTCAAGCGCATCACTGAGCTGCGGACGTCTGAAAAAGAGCAGCTGCAGGCGGAAAAGGCCAGTGTTGTCGAAACAGAGAAGAAACTTCGGGAGGATGCCGCCAAGGATCACCAGGAAGCGCTCCAGTTAGCCGAGACCCGCGCCACCTCGGCCACAGAGGCTTTGGAAGCTCTGCAAGCGCAGGTCAACCAGTTTCTCCCGACGCTGCAAACTATCAACCGCGAGATGGACGGTAAGTTTCTTGCCCCCTTAGCTTTGCTTTGTCCTCAACATACGGCTCTTTGCCGAACTATCTCTTTCATTATTAACATGCTATCCTTCTGCAGAGCATTTCACCTACACCCAAGTCTCGGCCCGCAGTATCACTGCTCGGCACAGGGAGAGGCGTAAGGAGACGAACCCCGTCTGGACCGTTGAGGACCACATCGTGGCCATCAAGGCTCGGATCAATCCCTTGAAAACCATTGGGTCGGAACTTCTTGATGCAGGTGAGTCTGCTTTCCGAGCCTTATGGCCTCTTGCCGACGCTCCCAAATCTACGCCCGAGCTCGCCGCCCAGCTTCGCGACACCGAAAGAAGATTGCGAGAGTGGCGCTCATCTTCAGCTCGCGCTGGAGCTGATGCCGCTCTCAGGTTTATCATGACTTGGTGCGAGAAGATCGACCTCGAGAAGATGAACACTCTCCGGCGAGGCTCACCTTGGTCGTCCGACCCGATCCTTGTCGCGCGCCGCCAAAAGATGGCCAACTACTTTGCTGGATATGCCACACGAAGAACTTGAGCGAAGGAGACACCTACTCCGACGCCGAGGATTACGAGCCAGAAGACGAGGAATACGAAACAGAATCCGACGTCGAGGCCGAGCAAGGTGACGGCGGTGAAACCCGCGAAGCAGAAACCGAGGCTTCTCCACAACCTGGTGCCGAGGTTACTGCCGACGTTGCCAGCACTTCCCAGGCTACCTCGGCTCCGGACGAAATCCCTGCTACATCGGCTGCTGCCGACGTAATTCCTGATGCCTCGACCTGAACTTATGCTTGGCCAAAAAACTTCATTAAATCCCCGGTATGCCGGGACGCAGATGTAATCAAACTTAAGTAGTTCCTTTGCTACCTCTATTACTATCATGCTCATTCGAACCATGCTTTTCTAAGCTTTATGTCGAATCCTTTTGAATGATTGCTCGAGTTTACTTTCGTGTTTACTATATTTGGCATTCTTTGCTCTTGTCTGCCATTCTGGCGTTCGACAGTCGAGTCACAAGATTGTTGTTCATAGCATACAGTACTTGGTAAATTCCGAGGTATGTTTCAAAGTCATCCGACATAAAAAAGAAGTAAAAACAGGGGTTAGTAAACGACATATGCCGAACTGTCTTTTTGGACCGAGTCCCCGAGTTCATTTTCATGTTTCCCATGTTCTTTCGTCTTTGCTCTTGACTGCCATGCTGGCGTTCGTCAGTCGAGTCACAAGATTAGTTACATAGCATACAGTACTTGAAGTTTGAGACGAGGTTCAAAATAGTTCGGCATACGAACGAAGAAAGAGTACAAACAAAAAGAAACATGCAATCATAAGAGCGAGGCAGTCCCCGAGCTCACTCTCGAGGTGCCGAAGTTTTTATTTAAAGATCAGCCGAGGTACATACATTACTTCCTTCAACAGTAGAAGGGTCGGAGTAGAGCTACATTCCATGGACGCTGAAGCTCCAAATCGGGTCTGTCCAGCCCATCTCCCCTTGGCTCCTGTGCATCTATAAGATAGTACGAATCATTGTGCAAAGCTCGGCTCACAATGTATGGTCCCTCCCATGGAGGTGACAACTTGTGCCGACCTTTGCTGCGCTGAACAAGCCTCAGCACTAGATCTCCTTCATTAAACTTTCGGGGTTTTACATGCCGACTTTGATAACGTCGGAGACCCTGCTGATATATTGCTGACCGAGATAAGGCCAATTCTCTTGCTTCCTCGAGCAGATCTACAGCATCTTCCCGAGCTTCTTTAGCCTCGGCTTCTGTGTACATTGCCACTCTGGGCGCATCATATTCAATGTCGGTTGGCAGCATTGCCTCGGCCCCATAGACCATGAAAAATGGCGTATAGCCAGTTGATCTGTTCGGTGTGGTCCTTAGACCCCACAGAACTGCTGGTATCTCATCGATCCAACACCCCGGTGTTTTCAACAGTGGTTCTACCAACCGAGCTTTGATTCCGGCCAATACCAATGCATTTGACCTCTCTACTTGCCCATTAGCCTGTGGGTGAGCCACCGAGGCTACGTCAAGTCGAATTCCCTTACTCATGCAGAACCGAGCAAACTCTCCGACAGCAAAGTTCGTGCCGTTGTCTGTAATGATACTATGAGGATATCCGTATCTCAGGATTATTTCCTTCAAAAAGGTCACCGCCGTATGACCATCCACTTTTCGGATTGGCTTCACCTCGATCCACTTAGTGAATTTGTCCACCATCACCAGTATGTGAGTCATATTGCCTCGGGCTGGCTTGAATTCTCCCACCATGTCCAGACACCAAACTGCAAAGGGCCACGTGATAGGAATGGTCTTGAGCGCCGAAGCTGGCATGTGCTGCTGCTTGGCGAACCTTTGGCACCCTTCACATTTCCGAACTATATCTTCTGCATCGGCATTGGCGGTGGGCCAATAGAACCCGTGCCGGAACACCTTGGCCACCAGAGCTCTTGTGCTGCAATGATGTCCACATTCTCCTTGGTGGATTTCTAAAAGCATCTCCTTGCCTTCAGCTGGTTCGACACACCTCTGCAACACCTCGGTCACACTTCTCTTGTATAGCTCCTTGTTGATGATGGTGTATCCCTTAGCTCTCCTCTGGATTCTCCTTGCCTCGGTTGTATCACTTGGCAAACTTCCATCGGCTATGAAGTTCATGATCTGCTCCGCCCATTCCGGCACTGGATGCAGAGGAAAAAGCCTCTCATCTATCTCCATTGGTTCGGTCGCCATGATCTCCTTCATGATTTCCTCCACCATTGCTCGGCCAGTCCCCGAGTGTTGGTGCGAAGTCCCCGGGTCAGACCCGAAGTTCCCATCATCTATCTCCATAGGAAAAGCTCCATCAGTCCTCGGATACTGCGAAGCAGTCCCCGAGTCCGGCCAAACGCATCCGACGTCTACCTCCATAGGAATAGGCTCAGACTCCGAACTTGGCGGTAAGAAAATTGACTCGGAGTCAGGCGAGGGCTTGATTGAAGGAGTTCTCAAATGGTTCAGCGCTATCCCCGGTGGCACCGGTTCTTTGGATGAACCGAGCTTGGACAATACGTCGGCGGCTTCATTCTCCCCCCGAGGTATGTGCTTGTACTCACATCCTTCGAAGAACCCAGACACCTTTTGCACATGAAACCGATACAACTCCATGTTCGCATCCAACGCATCCCAAGTGCCGGTGGATTGATGCACCACCAAAGCTGAATCGCCGAAGCATTCTATACGCCGGACACCTATCTCCTTTGCCACCTTGAGCCCATGGATCAGGGCCTCATACTCCGCCACGTTGTTCGACGCCGAGAAATGGATTTGCAGCACATACTTCAACTGGTCTTGCTTCGGCGAGGTTAGGACTACGCCGGCACCTAATCCGACCTTGGTCTTGGACCCATCAAAGTGCATCTTCCAATAATTATAGTCCGGCAAGGGCGGCTCATATTGCATCTCGGCCCAATCGCATAAAAAGTCCGGCAGCGCCTGCGACTTGATTGCATCTCGCCTTTCATAATGCGGAGTGTATGGAGATACCTCGATCGCCCATTTGGCAACTCGCCCAGTTGCGTCCTTGCATCCGATGATCTCCGAGATTGGAGCATCACATACCACCGTCATGGGATGCTCTTGGAAGTAATGCTTCAGTTTCTTAACCGCCAGGTATACTCCGTACGTCATCTTCTGGTAGTGGGGGTAGTTTTGCTTCGACGTGGATATCACCTCGCTCAGGTAGTAGATTGGTCTCTGCACCGATTTGCCTCCTTCGTCTCGCTCCACCACCACTGCAACACTTACGACCCGGTTTGTAGCCGCAATGTATATCAACATCGGTTCATTCTGCAAAGGGGATGCCAACACCGGAGCAGTGGACAACATCTTCTTCAGCTCATTGAACGCCGCGTCCGCCTGCGGGGTCCAAGTGAAACTGGTACTTTTCTTCATAAGTTGATACAATGGTAAGGCTTTTTCTCCTAGCCGACTTACAAACCGACTTAAAGATGCAAGGCATCCCGTGAACTTCTGCACATCTTTTAAACAGTTCGGCAACTTCATTCTTTCGATAGCTCGGATCTTAGCCGGGTTAACTTCTATACCTCGGCTCGATACGAGGAAACCGAGCAATTTTCCAGCCGGGACACCAAAGGTGCACTTGTCCGGGTTAAGTTTCAACCGATACTTTCTTAAATTTGCAAATGTCTCTTCGAGGTCTTCGATGAGAGTATGCTTCTTTTTAGTTTTGATAACAATGTCATCGACATACACTTGCACATTCTTGCCCATTTGAGAATGTAAGCACTTCTGCATACACCTTTGATAAGTTGCCCCGGCATTTCTCAAACCGAAACACATGACACGATAGCAATACGCCCCGTACGGGGTAATAAAGGCAGTCTTTATTTGATCATCAGTGTTCAGTGGGATCTGGTGAAAACCAGAATATGCATCAATAAAAGACAACAGCTCACATCCAGCCGTAGAATCGATCACTTGATCAATCCGAGGTAAAGGAAAGGGATCCTTCGGGCACGCCTTGTTCAGGTTGGTGAAGTCAATGCACATGCGCCACACCTTGACTACCGCCGGTTCGTCCTTCTTTTTCTCCACGAGGACTGGATTAGATATCCAGTCCGGATGCAGCACTCCATGATGAAGCCTGCAGCCAGTAACTTCGCCAGTTCTTCGAGTACCACCTTTCTTCGGTCATCTGAGAGCCGCCGCGTCGGTTGACGCACTGGTTTCACCTCTGGCCGAACAAACAAAGAGTGCTCTGCCAACTCCCTCGGAACACCTGGCAGGTCTTTAGCCGACCATGCAAAAATGTCCCGATTCTCACGGAGGAAGTGACAGAGCGCGCTTTCCTATTTCTCGTCCATGCCAGTACCAATGATGGCGAAACGCTCCGGGTTCTCCGAGTCCAGCGGGATTTTCTTGGTCTCCTTGGGCACCTCGAATGAAGCGCTCATGTCCGGAGTAATTAGTCCGGACATGCCGAGCTGAGTAGACTGCGCCATTGCCACCACCTTCTGAAGTTGCTTCTTCTCCGCCGCGATCACCAAGGACTCGGCTAAACTGGATCCCGCCGAGGCACATTGCATAGCCTTCTTGTAGTCACCAGAAATGGTTATTATTCCCTTGGGCCCCGGCATTTTCATCTTTAGGTAAGCCACATGAGTGGAGATCATGAACTTGGCCAAGGCTGGCCTTCCCAGCAAGGCATGGTAAGGGCTCTGCAAGTCCACAACCTCGAACTCAAGACTTTCAACTCGGCTGTTATCTCGGGTACCAAAACCCACGTCGACCCAAATCTTTCCCATAGGTGCACAAGAGACCCCGGGCACAATACCGTGAAATGTACAGCTGCTAGGCTGCAACTGGTTCGGTGAGTATCCCAGCTTGACCATTGTGTCTCGGTACATGATATTTATGGCACTCCCATTGTCCACCAAGACTCGGGTGAATCTCACATTGTTGGTCGGCCCACAAAACGTCGGATCCACCACCAGTGCATAGTTTCCAGGGCTCGGCATGATCCGAGGTGTATCTTGCCTGCTCCAAGTGATCTCTTGCTCGGACCAGTTCATGTATTTCACCACCGCCGGAGATACTGCATTCACCTCCTTGGCACGCCTCAGCATACTCTTCTTATCAGTTGACTCAGTCACAAACACCACGTAGCTCTGATGTACTTCCCTATAATCATTACCGGGGTTCTCATACCTCTGATTCTCAAAGGACCACGTTTGGCTTTGGCCGGCACCACCGTTGTTGTTGTTGCCCTGGGCACTCACTGCATTCACCGGTTTCGCCTGCACCGTCTTCTGATTTTGGGCCGCATGCACCGGGGTTGAATTTGCTCCGGTTAAGCTCTGATTCTGCGCCGCTATGGTCGGCTTATGCTGCTGCTGCGTGTTCGGATATTGAGGTCTACGCCATTGGTTCGGTGGCCCACTCCGGTTTGCCCCAGCTTTCGCCCCTTCTGCAGCGGTTCGGTGATGAAAACTACACTGCAGAGTGGTATGGTTGGGTGTTCTGCCATTCCTGCCATGATAGATACATGGTCCATTCACCAATGACTCGTAAGTCACAGGTGGTCCGGCCTCCTGCCACTGCTTCGCACCACCTCCCTGATTCTGGTTCTGGTTCGGAGTCCACGCCTGACCCTCAGTCTTCGGTTTCTGGGCGCCTCCAGGTCCGGACTGACTTGGGTTTACAGCATTGACTTGGAAATCTGGTTCTCTCCTCTTCTGCCCGAACTCTTGACGGTTATCAAACCTCGGTCCGTTGTTGCGGTTGTTCATCGGATTCCTCCTGTTCCGGGCATTCCCATCCAGCAGAGGCTGCATCGGATCGCCAAGGGCATAGGAATCAGCTATCCGAATCGTCTCGGCCAGAGTCTTTGGCATATCTCTCTGGAGCCTCTGCCACAACATGCTACCATACCGACATCCATCAGCAAACCACGCTATAGCCTGTGCTTCGATAACTCCCTCACAGGAGTTCCGAACATTGCTCCACCGAGTCAAGAATTCTCGGTCAGTCTCATTGTCCTCCTGCTTGCACGCCTGCAAAAGCTGAGGTCGGTTTGGCCTCCTGTAAGTGCTGGCGAAGTTGCTATTGAATGCCTCCTCTAAATCCAGCCAGCAATCGATGCTATTCTCCGGCAGATTGTTCAGCCAGATCCGAGCAGGACCTTCCAACATGTGCGGGAGATACCGGACCGCCCATCGGCGATTGCCCCCCGCAATGTATACTGCTGAAACATAATCAGCTAGCCAATCTTGCGGCTTGGTGCTCCCATTGTACGGCCTGGTACTCCGACCCAACTGAAACTGAGACACCGGTGGAGGTGGTTCCTTCATGATCCGAGGTCCAAAACACGCCGGACCAGGAGGGCCTTCCTCCTCCAACTCT
Organism: Poa pratensis; assembly: GCA_947311845.1. Lineage (NCBI taxonomy): Eukaryota > Viridiplantae > Streptophyta > Magnoliopsida > Poales > Poaceae > Poa > Poa pratensis. Next base: position 20,955,741 of record CAMZMU010000047.1, read on the forward strand.
CGGACATGTAAATCCGATCTAGCTTGTAGCGCGCATCACCTGTAGGCAACGTCCGAGCTCCGATACGCTCTCCCAATGCACCATCCACTCTATAGAATCCAGCCCGCTCCATGGCTGAATTTCCATCATCATATCGGTCGCCACCTCGACCGACGTTCTTCGGCTGCGGAACATACTCCGGCTCTTGCTGATACTGCTCCTGCGGCCGGGGTTGCTGCTGATGCCTCGGGGGCTGAGGTGGTTTACCTCGGCCAGCCGACGCTGCTTGCCCACCGTTCTGATTTCCCTGAGCTGAACGGCCCTTAGCTCGGCTTGCATCACCTGGGCCGGGGTCTCCATTGGCTCGGCTAGCGTTGCCGACCTTTTGCTTCCCAGCTAACACCGGATCGTACACTTGCAGCTGCATCTCCTTGTTCCGACCTGAAGTGACACTCCGGGCACGATCGGCTCCTCCGACGTGTGGAGACGAGGCTTGCCCCTTGGACCCCTGGCTAACTGGCCTAATCGAATGGACCGCCTGCGAACCGCCAAGCCCGGCCTTGCGGAGGGCTTCATTTTGCTTGCTGGCCACATGCACTAACTCATTGAGCCGCTTCTGCTGCTCACGCCATGCATCTCCGGTCAACTCCGATAGCCCGGCCCTTACTGCTTCGGCTGCTCTAAGGTTCTTAGCTGGTGAACTATACACCGGCCTACCAGTAGCCGACCTGCTACTTGTTGCCTTACTCGAGCCCGAGACTGCAGCCCTAGCCATCTCCCCATAGAGGTCCTTGCCTCGGTTGAGCAGAGCAGCTTTCTTACGCCGCACAACCGGAGTAAAACCATCCTCTATACCATGTGCAGCATTGTACTCCTTCTGCTCCATATCGAACTGCTGCTTAGCCTCGGCCAGCAACCGAGCTTCTCTCAGCACCCTCTGGCGCTCTGCCTCTAACCCGGCCACCGTATGCTCCACACTTGCCTCTACTGCGAGTGGCCGAGCTAACCTATCAACGATAGCTTCTAAGGGAACTTCTTCCCTTGGCATGCCCAACTGCTCATTCTGACTAGGTTTCTCGTACGGAAACTTCGCCGTCCGACCTGATTTCTCAGGCAGCGCGGTTGGCGTCGCCTCCACCTCGGCTAGCGCGACCTTGCCAGCATCTGCCTTGCTAGCTGCAGGCCTGGTACCAGCCATCATCACCTCCACACACCTCGGAGGGCGAGTGACACGCCGACCCAAAGCCGCCAGGAGAGGAGTTTCGTCGTCCACGAGCACCTGCTCCGGGTACTCGCGAACCACCTCGACAGCAACGTAAGTGGGGAAGCTGCCGAGCATCATGAGGAAGCCATCGGTGGGGAAAGGCTTGCCGGCGAAGCACCCCGCATTGTCGCTCACAAAGGCGAACTCGCCGATCTTGGTAACAAGGCCAGAAAGAACACACCAGAGGAGCCGTCGGCCGTCCGGATGGAAACTCCACCCAACGCCTCAATCTGCCCACGGTGGGCGCCAACTGTCGTGGTGGGATCACGGCAGATGCCATGGGTATGGCTTAGTTGGGGCCGAACGGTCGGTTGGGGGAATCCGGGGAGGGTTTATGCACTCAAGACGTGCACAAGCAAGAACTGCAAGAAACCACAAGAACATGAACAAGAAACCAAGAAAGCCAAGAACACAAAAACACCACGATGTACCCAGGTTCGGGGCCTTCGTGAGGAAGTAAAACCCCTACTCCTGCCTTGCCTCTCTCAATATATCAGTGTGTTCTCAGGTACAAGGTGCTCCTCGAGCTGTATGATTCTACCAAAGTGAGAGCTCAGGTAGAAGGTGAAACTACGAAGGGGGAAATGAGCTAGGGTTTGTGCCTCCTCCTCCCTGGAGGTAGAGATGCCGCATATATACACAGGCCGAAGTACATTTTTACCCCTGCCTACAACTGACAATGGCATGGCCAAAAGGTAGAAGACAAGCCTCTGCCTCCTGCCAGCCAACGGCCGGACTGTCAGGCCAGCCAGGCCTAG